>OX421939.2:21815000-23015000 GCA_949128155.2 Xanthia icteritia
TTTATCGTCAAAATGTTTGTCTGGCAGGCGTGCACTTTTGCATTTTCCAAATTGTTTATTTTAAATCGTATTTATTAAATATAGTTAGTTAATCGTATTTTAATCATAAATAAAGTTATTTTAAAATCCACTTATGCCTCTTATATCTTGGACCAAACTCTCAAATTGAGAGTAGGTACCTAAAACCTTATTACTTACCTGTAGCAGGTGTTACAGCTATCTGAGGTAATGTTGATAATATTAAGTTTAGGAGCGGATCTTGAATAATATTTGAGTTTAAGGCGTGAAGAGGTTCTCTGAAGAGAGTTGGTCGGTGTGTATTAAGTACAAAGGGAGAATGTGCTAACTGCATGATACATAATTGAATATACATTCAAGGAAGTTAGTTGTTAAGCAAATTGACACACTACGTCAATTTGCCATGTTATTGTCAAAGAATGACAGGTTCAATTAAAATGTATCTTTATTGCAATCCAAATAAACAATAAATAAATAGAAACAATTACGGACCCTGTCGGGCACAGCTAAATTTTAAATAAGTAGGAGGTCCTACTTTACTGTGCCCGACAGGGTCCGTAATATGATCATTGTGGACCCCACAATGATCATATTTTTGTAAAACCTACCACCTAAGTTCACATGTGGAGGCAATAAATATATTGAGAGAGGAAGCTTATTACTAAATATTATATAATAGTTGTGATTTGAATATAGGGACAATTTTAGTTGGTACTCAATTTGCTTAACAATTAATTTCCCTGCCTTTACCTGCTCACATTGAATACACAATTATTAAGGTCGTTCCGTGGATGGGTGACATCTTTACATACTGAAACCCCTCCGTGGCTCGGAAACCAGTCTTGCCTGTAACTTGGTTGTAAAGGTCAGATAGGCAGTCGCTCCATGTAAAACACTGGTATTCAGCTGCTGACTGGAAGCCGACCCCAACATAGTTGGGAAAAGGCTACGCAGATTGATTGACTAAATACACAGAATTTTGATGCGTTGTGGTGTTTGGTACCTAAAGAAAGGGCAGAGTGCAGAAGTGGGTTTCGAACTCAGGAACCCGAACTCAGCTGTTTGCGTAACCGTTACACTTACACCCTAAGTAAAGCAAGGATGAAAGTTTGTTCTCGTAACCCAACCACGTAATTACTTTATCACCCTAAGGTTGAATATCACTTGCACGTCAACAGTGTGACAGTTAGATAGTTTCAAGTGAAGTTTTAATTTACTGGGAATTATTGTCAAAAGTGATATAGCAATTATGATATCGACTATACGTGTCTTAGTGAAATAAAAACATATAATAAATAAATTCATCTATTTCAGTTAAAATAAATCAAATAAAGTCAAATAAAATAATGTAAGCATTATATTTTGCTCTACGTGGTCTTACTCAAGTGGTCGGTCAGGTCAGTAGGTGAACTATATACATAATTCCCAGGATAATATAATAAAAGAGTGGTTTTTGTGATTCCGTTCACCTTTCTAACACAATAAGTTGTCTAACTTGCTCTGAGTACAACTCAAGAAAACGTGTGACGCTTGCCGCCCTTAAATCTTTTTAATTAACAACTAAAAGGCTGTATACTCTGTGTATTTAAAAAATAAATAATTAATAAACATACAGAGATCGCAAAAATCGTCACTCACTGGACGCCTCAGGGAAGATATTGTAACGTTGTAACGGTCCGTCTTATAAAATAAATATATATATATTAGGTCTTTACCTATGAAATTGCCGTTCTGCAGTACTGGCCATTTCAAATCAAAATAATTTTTGTTTGGCTAATAATTCTAATTTCAAATTAATTTTATTTAAAAAACATGGATTTTTTTTCCCAAAAGTAGTCATTTGTTAATTTATTAGTGTTACATTTTCATCGCATTTCAATCTTTTTCGTCATCATGGATACGTTAAAAATTCGAGTAATTATGGAATATGAGTACCGTCGTGGCAGCAACGCGGCACAAGCGGCACGCAACATCAACGACGTTTACGGAGCTAACACTACAAACCAACGCACCACCTGTTATTGGTTTGCTCGCTTCCGTTCTGGAAATTTCGACCTGAAAAATGAACCTCGCGGTCGTCCGAAGACTTTGGTCGACAATGACGAATTAAAGGCGATTGTGAAAGCTGATGATACACAATCTACGGCTGAATTAGCAGCAGCTTTCGACGTTAGCGTCAAAACAATATTGGTCCATTTGCGTCAAATTGGCAAGGTAAAAAAGCTTGACAAATGGGTGCCCCACGAACTTAATGATCGCCAGCGCGAAGTACGCGTCGAGACGTGCCTTGCACTGCTCAACAGACACACAAATGAAGGAATTTTGAACCGCATTGTTACCTGCGATGAAAAATGGATTCTGTTTGATAACCGCAAGCGCTCAGCTAGTTGGTTGGATCCTGGTTCAGCACCTAAACAATGCCCTAAACGAAAACTTACCCCTAGAAAAGTAATGGTCACTGTTTGGTGGTTTAGCGCCGGTGTGATTCATCACAGCTTCTTACCAAACGGGGTGAGCATTACTGCAGATGTGTACTGTGAAGAACTGAACACAATGATGGAGAAGCTGGCACATCTCCAACCAGCATTGGTCAATCGCTCGTCTCCGCTGCTCCTGCACGACAACTCGCGACCTCATACTGCACAGCAGACGGTCTCCAAGTTGCAAGAACTGGGTTTGGAAGCTCTCCGTCATCCGCCCTACTCACCAGACCTTGCGCCTACTGACTACTACTTTTTCCAGAATTTGGATAACGTCTTGGCGGGAAAAAAATTCAATACCCGAGAGGCAGTACAAAATGCCTTTGAAGAATTTGTTGCCTCCCGTCCAGCTGATTTCTTTAAGAAGGGCATCAATAAACTGCCACTGCGTTGGCAAAGATGCATTTATTGCATGGGTGATTACTTCGATTAATACAAATAAAAAATACATGAAAAAAATTCGTTTAAATTTTTTCATACAAAACGGCAATTTCATAGTTAAAGACCTATTATATATTTTTTTAATTTAAACCATAAAAAAACAAGTTTTATTGACAATTTTACTAGCGATATTTGTTGGATATAGTCGCTAGAAAATGTCACCTTGGCAAAAGAATGTCCTATCTGCCAGGAATTACACCCGGTATCCATTTTTTTTTTGTAACCTTTAACCATATTTATATAATCTTTCAGCAAGCAAGTGCTACTGCTGAGCATTGAGCATAAGGTCCTGCGTTAGAATCCCAGGTCATGTAAAGTGTTATTGAGGTTTTCGATCAGGAATTTCTCAGTAGCAGCCTGGAGGTTTGTTTGGGCCCGGTTGATCGCATTAGACTCGCCCCCTTACATGGGACATATCTGGCGAAATGTGGGTGCACTAAAGGTAGACCTCTGCTTAACCCTTCGGGAATTACAGGTGTGATGCTATGTTATTTTATGTGTTAATAATAATATGTAAAAGTGTGTTAATGGACTTTTATAGCAGATCTTACTAAGTTTATATTATAATCGCTAAGATCCTACTGGAACATCAAGGTCCACCAAATCTTTTGGGAAATCATGTAAGAAGATTTTCTCTCTCCTCCTACTCAAATTAGCAAGTAATATAATTAATTTGCAGACTCCTTGTCTTTGATCTTGAAAAGGATGGAGGGTTAATTCGCGCAAGACGTATCGTACCCGTCACGTGAATAGAAACGTTCTCTGTAATACTACACGTATACGGGCGATTGTAGAAGTAATTATTGCCGGCAACAGTTGCCGGCGGTAGAAAAGTTTATTATGCTGCTCCATCACCATCATTTTCTTGCCCTTGTTGTGGACTCCTACTCCATTAACATACATCAGGGACCAACAGCGACATCTCAGGGCAAGAAATGATACCACACGCTACGTCATACCTATCGCTCGACTGTGATTGGTATTCATTCTATATATTGTTCCCACACCCTTCTCCTTGAATGTTGTAAAAATAAAAATGGCAATACATCATTTGTTCGTTAAAACAAAAGCATCGTTTTAATTGTGTTAGATACGGGACACAAGTAAAACACAAGCGGGCTGTGAACGCACTGACTCTTTATTTTAAACACACGCAAGCGTGCCCGCGGTGGGAGGCACGTGGTGCGGGGCGCTGCGCGGCGCCGTCTGCGCAGGCAGTCCACAAGGCCGCGCATCGCTACACACATACATAATGCTTATATGTAACAAATTGAAATCCATAACACAATCTAGAAACCACCTAAGTTTTCACCAAACCTCACCGCTGCTGCTACAGCCCTCATCCCAATTTATTTAGGGTTAGCGTAACATGTCTTGCTTGTAAGTTGCTCAATAAGGTGTGGCGGTTCTCTAGCAATAGTAAAACAGCTACAATTTTTGCATCGCAGTAAATAGCACAGTGTGTGACATCATTAAAAATATCCTCTTGACCGAATTTATATAATATATTAATAAGACAAGTGCACTCCTCTAGGTGTCTCTGAGATCCTCTCCTCTCTCCTCCTCTCTTCCCTAAATCTCATTATCCGATTGATTAAACACAATTGCGCAACTTTAGTTGCCCGTGTGACCAGTCCTTAACAGGTTTGAGTGGGCGAAATAGGTTAATGTGATGAAAATGAAGACAAGTGCGTGTCGTCTTTCCACTTGGATTTGTTCAAGAAGAAGTTTGTCTAAAAATAGGCGACGTTTCTTTGTGAAAAGCGTATTTGACGTAATTAAATAGCAATTTATTGTGGCACGGAGAATTAAATGAGTTAAGTAATTGCTTGGCTGTTAAATCTTTGAAAATTAAATCTTAAGTGTTAGCTCAAGTGTTACTGAGGTGTGAGTGTTATTGTGATTAAATATTTCTGTGATTGTTGTTCCATACATTTTGAGAACGTAAGTATAAAATAGCAGTTTTTTTTTAAACCGACGACTAATTTTTACTGAATCCATGGTAACACGTTTTGCAACGATGTCCCTGCCACCCTGTATAAATATAATGTGAAAATATTCAGAAAAAAAAACAGATAGTTTTTTTCCATGGGAAATTTTACCGGGATATTTGGTGCAGGCAGCCGTCGTTTAGCGGGTGTCTACAATTCATAACTTATGATATGACGCCTGTTGAAAATTTGCAAATTTTTAATAGATTTGTGGTAATTTTCCTAAAAATGTGAATTTAAAATAGCAATAACTTTTTATATTCAATAATATATTTTTTTAAATTACATTTTACGTAATTTTATTGCAGTACCTATACCAGATTCTAGGTTAGAATCCTGAGCGCAGCGAGGGATTCAAAGACACGAGATGCTAGAATAACTTTGGTCTCGTGTAACACATACAACTTTTCACCTCAGCAAAGTAGGAAGCCGAAACCTCAGCGAATACTCAAACTTAAATCGCTAACACAACAATATTGGTTCCAAACAAAAGTGTTACTTTTAATTCGCAAAATTGCAATAATTTTACTTTAATCTTTTAATTTTTGTTTTGCAAATACATATTACCTAAAGGTAAAAATTAGTAGGTATTTTTTTACCTTTAGGTAATAATATTACCTAAAGGTAAAAAAATACAACATGGTAAAAATTAAACCACATGTATTTGCAAAACAAAAATTAAAAGATTAAAGTAAAATTATTGCAATTTTGCGAATTAAAAGTAACACTTTTGTTTGGAACCAATATTGTTGTGTTAGCGATTTAAGTTTGAGTATTCGCTGAGGTTTCGGCTTCCTACTTGTGGATTATGACAGGAGGGTGAGGAAAGTAGGGCACTCAGCGGCAGTATTCGTGACTCTGAAAGTAGACGGGCGAGACCAAGGACCTGAGGCCTGTTTCAAACTTATGGTCTCTACTGAACGCTTACAGATTTAAGATTTATTTCGGATCGAATCCTCAATATATCCTTCCGCGAACGTATTCGACCTCCATCCGCCGTGTCGTTTTAATGTAGTGTGGTAGGCTCCTGAATCAGCTAAAAGCGTGGCCGCTCGTCACTGGACTCACTCACATTTATTTATTATTATTTATATAATATCCAACGTGTATCGAAATTTGTAGCTAGCGTAACAGAAGAAGAAAACAATGAAAATTTGCATCCCGCAATTTTTTAAAGATGTGTTCTGTAACTGTGTAGTTTCAGATTGTTTAAGGGTCATATTCAAAATAATTGTAAACGTATATGAATATTATTTGATTGTAACAGAAAAATAACAGAAAGGAATTATTAGGGCAAGTTTATATAGCACACCTTTGTTAAATAAATAATTAACGTTGAACGAATTAAAACATCTAGAATAGTGGAATACCATCATCACTATCACTACACATACATACCTATTACAGTTCACATACTAAGATTAGGGCACGACAGGCTACGAGTGCGAATCCGGGGCGGGTCGCTAGGTGGGTACATAATGAAACAACATATTGGTGATCGTATTTTATTAACAATTTAGTATTTTAATGAAAAAGAGTTTCTCAGATATTAATTTAAGAAATACTAACATAAAAAAATACGTTTTTTTTGTATAGTAAAAATTAAATAGTAAAGTAATTCTGATCGCGACAATAATTGTAGAAACCGTTAAATATTGTAATAACTATTCAATTAGGTTCTAATATTTTGGTTAGTTTTGAAGCATAAATGACAAGGTCAAGGCATTGCAAGGCGCAAGCGGTGAGGATACGCAGTTAAACGTGCACACACAGACAATACATGGCACAGCAATGCAATACATGGCACATTACACGCAAACTTTACTAACCTAAAGAAATAAATTAAAAAAAAAACATTTGTTTTGGCTAACCTGCGGTGCAGTAAGTATTAGTATTTTATTTTCATTAATTCATACATGAGACAATGTGAATAACGCCTTACTATTCATATCTGTTACGTAACAGAAAAAAGTGACAGATAAAATAACGTATATGAATTAATTGCACGTGTCTAATCTACAAATCTATTTATTTCCACACCAATTCACATGATATACGAATATTTTATATTTATAACAAAATATATCACAATACAAAGCCATTTCCTAGTATGAGTAATAAAACAGTACGTATTTACCGCTATTTTAAACGACTCACATTGAATATTACTTTTAAAAGTCAAATTTTCTTCAACGACGAAACGTGCTGAAAAACTCTATTGAACAAAATGGCCGAGCATTTATTCTTACGTCGTGTAGTGACAACTAGTGAACTAATGTTGTCAGTATACCAAATGTCTTTATTGCCATGGATATAATGTGAAAATAGAATAACAGAGAAGAATAACAGATATGTGTAAAATCAGGAGACTCATTAATAAATTAAATTTGAAGAACAATAAATATTATTTTATGTTTTGTTTAGGGAAGTGTTGAAAGTTTAAACAATATTCTCTGAATAGTTTTTTTTTTAACTTTTGGTTAATGGTTAATAGTTAAATTATTTTTTTTAGTTTACCGTCCAATACGTGGACATTGAATACTTGTATGAAATGGAACCTACGTAATGTCTGGTTTCATTTTTTTTTTAATGAATGGTTTAGCTGTTTCAAGTGTTTCATTGTTTTTTTTAAGCTCACATAAACAATTAATCTGTTTGTTTAAGAAATTCTAGTCAGTTATATCTCATTATAAAAATAATTGGGTTGGACATTAAGACAGTAGTAAATATACAATTATTTTGAATGATGACCCTTAAACTATAAACAATTATGTAGATACATGATAAACTTTGTATTTTTTTCTTCAACATTCTCTTTATTTAATTATAGAAAAATATAAGAAACGCGATTATTTAGAAAAAAATAAAATAATTACATTTGAAACCTTGATGATGACAGAAGATTTGCAATTTTACAGTTATTATGTGTATCCGAACCTTTTATTTTTTGTTTCTTTTTTGTGCCTAGTAGATATGGAATTTGAATATCGTACTTCGAATCGACTTGTTTCTATCTCTCGCTTTTTACGTGTCGAAGTGAAAGTGACAGAACAAAGTGACGTTCAAATCTTTCGAATTTTGTGAGCCCGCAATGTTCTAGGCATTAAAAAAAAGAATTAAAAAGTTACTTTGCCTCACGCTCGCAGCAAAATCGAATTTTGCTCACTGTCTTTAAACAGCAAAACCTGCTTGTTTGAGGTGCTGAGGTGAATTTTTGTTTTTTTTTGTTTTTTATACAAAGACGATGCGTATTATATTCTTTTTTTACACTGAAGGAACGAACATCACGACACACCATACATTAGTAGATACAAACGTCAGTTACGGTCTTGCTGACCGCCAGTTGATCATTTATATTCGTAAGACGTTGTTAGAAGACTTTTTGAAGTGTATTGAGGACAGGTTCGCAAGCGAGCTAGAATACCTAGCAATCAGTCGATTTCCCCAAGGGCTGCAAAGGTCAGACGACAACCACGGTGCGTAAAACCTGTTGTTTATTTATTTAAGTGCACAAAATATATTATTGTGTCTGTCTCCTACAGGTAGCTACCCTAAACTTATCATCATTCTCCTGTCTGTCATTTCTTCCATACTTCTCTATTAGTCATCATTTTCCTTTCTAGACGCTTAGTTGGTCCAGTGGTCGCAAACGTTACTCTTGGACATCAGGTCCTTGAGGGTTCTACTTGGGTCGGACAAAGTTACCTATTGGGTTTTATTTTAGTAGCAGCCCGGAATCTGGATTTGTGCTCGGTTGATGGCATTAGGCTCGCCCCGCGTTATTACAGGGACAAAGTCAAATCATTTATTTCAAATAGACCCTTATAAGGCACTTTTGAACGTCAAAAATTTACAAAAAAATATAATTGATTCTAGTCGCCCCTTCCAAAAGGTAGTTTTCGCATGGAGAAGAATGGGCAAACTCCACCGTTACTCTTTTAAAATGTTTTACAATATTTTGTATAAGTATAAGTAGTTATATAATTATATGTGAGGACGATGCACCTAGAATAAAATTATTATACCACAATAGGTAAAAAGAATTAAGAATTAAAAATGAAGCAACAACAGATAAACTAATTATGTGATAGATACATGGTGCTCACATATTTACAAACATTGTAAAAGTAGACGATTTTCCTAAAATTTTACAATTAATAAGTCAGTGTGCGAGGAATTGGTCACAGAATGTAAAATCAATGTCATGTCAAAAACTAAATATACAATTAAATTTGCAACCAGTTTGATTTTGTCTTGATTCTAAATTATCCTATGGAGCAGGACCAGCATGTTTCCAAGCATTCTTATCTTGGATATAATCCTCTAATTTGTAATATGCTTGTTTACAAAGTGTACTTTTAATATGAGTTTTAAATTTTCTTTCATTTAATTGCAACATATCACAAGGTATTTTATTGTAACATTTAACACAGTACCCCATAAAAGATGTATGTACTTTAGATAATCTGAAAAAAGGTTGGACTTAAACATAACTGGCGAAATGAGTGTGTTCTATAAGTGCACCTCTGCCTCACCCTTTGGGGAGCACAGGCGTGATGTTATGTGTTTCCTTTCTAGGTGTATCATCTCTCATACAGTCCATCCATCGTTTTTCTGGTCTTCCCCTACTCTTATCCACATCCATACTGAAAACTTTCCTCAGGACATTATCCTCATTCCTCCGCATCACATGATAACCGATTTCCACACAACTATTCAGTCACCGGGATCACTTTCAGACTTTCTCTTATACCTATACTTGTACTTATAGTATAGGTACCTTTTTTTAAGGGTAAAGGGTTCTGTTTGTAATAGCCTCGACGCATCGTCAATCGGATAGATTCTTCTGGGATCCTCTCACTAGCCATAACTTGATTACAGCCAGTTAACTCCAAAACCGCCTCTTATTCAATTCTATTATTTTTGCAGTTGATTTTATTTTTTCATTGTTTTCAGTCCCCAGATTCCAACAAACTTTCCCAAATATTGAAGCAGTGACCTCTCTCATGTCAGGATAATTATTATTTATTTTTACCATTTGCGTGTCTTTGAATCCATCTTCCCATTCTGTAGTGCTCGTTTACTTCCTAAGGCAGTTAACTTTCTTTACGCAGACTATCACTCAAAAGATTTTAAAAGAGTAACGGTGGAGTTTCTTGCCCATTCTTCTCCATATGAAAACTACCTTTTGGAAGGGGCGACTAGATTTTTTTTTTTTTATTTTTTACTTTTAAAGGGACCTTTTTTGTGCCTAATTGAAATAAAGTATTTGACTTTGACTTTGACTTTGCCTTTGACACTCTACGCAAACAATAATCGCAACAAGTCTCGTAACCAAAATAGATAAATCTGCCGAAAAAACTGTCTTTGCTCAAGACAAAACTTGTACCTCACAAGACAAACTGTTCTTCACAACCAAAGATTTCAATATTTCGATTCGCCCGAACGCGTCAAAAGATGGTTACGTTTCTATTTCATTGACATTGGAATAGTGTGGTCTCGCTCACTTATACTGAAAATCGTATCTATCGTTCCATGTAAGATGTGTGAGCTTACTCCTCTGTGTGCACGTTTCCGCGCGACCTAGGTACGGAGAAGACACATCTAACGATTAAAATCTTTATTCGCGACATAAAAATTACTGTTCTTAACGATTGTCCAAACTATTTTTCCCATAGTGCATTGTCTAAACCCCATCTTTAGTCGTACCTCACCAGATCATACAATAGATATTAACTGAGAAATGTACATAGTGTCGGCTATAATTCACAAAGGCTATGCATCTGGAGGCAATTTACCAAACAGCCGGTGAGTGGCGGAAATATAAGGAAGGATATTGTGGGCGTTACTTTTATTTTTTAGTTAATTCATCATTTATAATTTTCCCATTGTTAGGCATTAACGGGGGCAAAATCTATTCATGGAAATTCATTGTTTTTCAAAATGACTAACAACTTAAAGTGTCCATTTATATGCAAATCACAGCTGTTATTCTTTGACAGTTGTATGAAATAACTATAACACGGCAGATTGACTTTTCCATGGCACTGAAAATAAATATGTATTCTTGTACTGTTCTAAAGCTACTGTCATGGATCTACCCACTATTAACCGGGTAATACCTAATTTAAGGTAAGACCACATGTGAGACTTTCGGATTCTTCTGACAACACATTAGACTGACAGCTCAGCTTAAGGCGACTATAACCGACTTTTAATGATTTTAAACGTCTAAAAGAGTAGTGTTATTAATTCGGAAAAATACCTAATATGAATATTTTAGATTATGTTATTTTACATAGTGAAATTAATATGTAAAGTTATGTCTGATGCGAATAAAAAACTGAGAATCACACAAAATCTATCAAGCGTGTTTTTCTGAAACGTTCTTCATTTTAAATATAATTTAATTATTGATCTTTTAGTGTACGTGTTTTATTAAAATATATTTTGTTTTAAGTATAATAAATTAATAATGCGTCTAATTTGGGACAGCGCTCCTGGATGGGCGAGTCCTATTGCTGGCAGGACGTACGACGCGTTGCGTGAGCTCAGTACAGAACACGCAAGTTAACCACTCAAGGTCATTGGCATATATCTGCGTCTTAACATTGCGAATTGTTCTATAAGCCCTCATATCCTCGAAACCTATGGTATCTATATCTATACATATCATAAATTAAAGTCGCTTTTCGTGTATGTCTGTGTGACTGCGTTTTCTTCTAGACTAGGCATCGGATTTTCTATGCGGTTTTCACGGTTATTTAGAGAATTTATCCCGGCAGGTTTTTGTGTATAATACATTAATATTAAACTTACAGATAATAAAGAAATTTCGATGTTTTGTCAAATCGTAGTAACCGTGGGAAGTAGGGGCTTACTAGTAATAATATAAATATTTTCCCTCAGTTTCCCCGAAACTCAGTAGCACTCAGTATTCAGCAAAAGAGTTTCCTTTCGATTTACCTGTATTCAACAAGTGTCCAATATGAGGGTACCATGTATCCCTCGAGGCATAAAAACATCAGCAAAAGGGCTTTATTCAAAAATTATTCATGAAGATGCAGGGGTTGAACTGAATTTTTATGTGTGCAGATAAAAATGACTGTCCGTAAGAGAATTGTTTCCGCTTACGGTAAGGGAAGCTATTCAGTTAGAAGAGATAGTCTTGTGTAAGTTCAGTGGTCGGACTGATAGTGAGGTACTGGGTTTTATCAGCCGTTTGAGTAAAGTTTATAATGTTTAAAAAATTGTTTTCGGGATTTACATCAGGAAATTTTCAGAATTAGCACAGACTCTGAATTTTTGCGTGGATAGTGGCAAAAAGCTAGCATTAGTATTACATGGAATTTTTTGTGTAGGTAAATAATCTGTGCCTGACCCTTTAGGGAATACATGCAAGGAATGTTGTGCACTAAAAAGAGTTAAAAGAAATACTACAATGTTAATCCTAACTAATATTATAAATGCAAAAATGAGTTTGTTTGCTTGCGCTTTCACGTTAAAACGGCTGAACAGATATGGATGAATTTTGGCACATGAGTAGACCATGACCTGGATTAGGACAAAGGATATTTTAATCCCGATATTCCCACGGGACTTATGCGGGTGAAACCGCGGGGCGCAGTTAGATATTTACACTTTTTTTTTTAAATCTGTTCGTTAACCTTATTAGTGATGTTCTATAAAAAGGTCAGGTGCATAGTACTCGCAACCGGCATGCGTGTATGACCGATGTATGAACGTAAACGAAGCAAAAGGATTACGTTAGGAGTATTTATGTTGTGCTTACCCCATTGGGAGGAAGGCGTTAGTTTATGTATGTATAAAATTCAATTCTATCGTGCACGCACCAATTAATTATAAGCCCGTATGTTCAGTGTTGCGATAAAATACGATCTCATAGCTATTGAGGAGGTGACAATCTGATTTATAAGGTGAATATATCTCTCGCCTTGATCACCAATGAATGGGTTTAGGAAATGGTAATCCGGGGAATTGAGCTCATTGTTGTGATAAATAGGAATTTTGGATAGTAGGTATAATTTCAACATTGGTCAGTAATTTTTTTTTTTTTTTTTTTTGTCAATTGGGGGCCTTTACAGCTATAATGAACAGTGGAGGGAGAAATTGCTATAATCACCGTGCTTATCAAAATGATTAGTTATTACAGGTTTTTGTTATTAGCTTTCATAAATACTATCCGATATCTAAATGTATTTTTACCCGATTTTCAACGCTCTGCTCAGCTCCGAGAGTAGAAAATCCATCAGTGCGTTTTGATTAGGCATTACTTTAGGTGTCGTGTGTTGTTAGTTTTAAACGGCGGGCATTATTAGCAGACATAGTATAACGCTACCGCTTATTCTCTTAGCTCCAAAGAGGCTGTCTACCTCCTTAAGTCCGGACCCACTAGGAATTTGTTCGTACTTAGCGCTGCCGGCTATAAAAAGTCGTATAGGTTATAAATTGTTATGACACTCATGCGATGAGTTTAGCGATTTCGTCATTCGAAGGCAACGTACGTTGTTATACACAAAACTCTCAAAGGTTGTCTCTATCGATTTCAATTTGAAATCGATTCTGCTTCGTACGGAAAAAATTCCGAACAGGCTGAAATGATTAAGAAAATTCTGCATGCACCTAGCCTTTCCAAAGAAGCGAAAACAAAACACACTTAGAAACTCACAAAATTTTATAGAGCGCCCATAACGCAGCTTACGCGACGCGCGCCTCGGGCGCCTGTTATACTAGGGCCGTATTTACCAAAACATCCAGCGATTTGTTTACAAATCGGGGGAATGTGGGTCACGAAGTTTTTTACAATTACATAAGCCATTAACTATGTCAGGTTTCCTGCGGGGTGCCCTTTAACGGCACCGAATGTCTCGAATGGATGAATTTAATTTTATTGTGTGAGATGGAGGTTTTATTTTTGGGAAGGGTGTTTTTGTAGGTATATTCAATTATTTAGTTCCTGTAACACTAAAAACGTATCGCTTTACTAACCAACCGCATATTAGTGTTTTTAATGTTTTCGTCCCAATAATGCTATTCTAGAGACCTTAGTTATGTCATTTACCCTAATTCAAAGACATCTTTAATTTTTTTTGTTGAGAAACCCATGTTAAATTTTATTGGATTTGGTTCATTCTAATTTATTGATATGTCTATAAATTTAATATTATTATTTTTAATGAATTCTATCAATCTATCAAATTTATCTTTTGTTACTTATTTTATTATTTATTATATTTTAAATGTTAAGCTGTTGGCCATATTGTTTTGTTTTATTTAAATTTTGACATAAAATGTAATTTATCTTGATGTGTCAATTGTAATTGTGTAATTTTTGTGTTCAAATTCAGATACAAATTACTTGTTTATGAATAAATGACTATGAACAAATAATTCGCCTCATATCAGGTATGGTAACAAAACAACACTTCATTGGCAAATATGAGAATGACAGTGTCAACCGATAGGTTGGAATGACATACAGAAACGATCATGCGATATGGTACCCAATACCTGTACGAGAATCGAACATGAACCAGCCTTTAGGCGCAGAATAGCATGGCAAGTATAGTGTTTTGTCTTTTTTTAATAACAGAACATAGCACCACGCCTGGATTCCCCAAAGGGATAAGCAGGGGTGTAGCTATAGTACACCCACATTTCGCCAATTATGTTTTTAAGTCCCATGTAATAGGGGGCGAGCCTATTGCTATCAACTGGGCACAAATCCAGACTCCGGGCTGCTATTGAGAAATTCCCGATGTAATAACGCTCTGCCTGACCCGGGAATTGGACCCAAGACCGCATGTTCACCAGTAGCGCTTGCGACCACTAGACCAACGAGGCAGTCTGTTATTAATAATTCCAATTCAATCAGAAACACAATGAAAGTTGTTTAGTCGAAAATAAAAAGGCTATTTATAAACAAATTTATTCATCGCCTTTCATCTTTTAATAGCAGGAATTTATTATATTGTCAGTCTGCTCACGAATGATTACGGTCGACGAAATTATACCTATTGTGATATCAATCATTATGTTTATTTAGAGAATAAAAAAATGGGGTTTCGAAGTATTTTTTCATTACAAGGAGTGTATTAACAATAACATATATCACAGAATAACAGAGTATTTCGAAAATAAGTTTTTTTAAAAGTAAATCAATTTAAATCATAATAACACAATTTTAGACTGCCTCGTTGGTCGAGTGGTCGCAAGCGGGACTGCTGAGCTTGAAGTCCTGGGTTCGACTCCCGAGTTGGGGAAAGTGCCATCGAGTTTTTCATCAGGAATTTCTCAGTAGCAGTCCGAAGTATGGATTTGTGCCCGATTGATTACAATAGGTTTGACCCCTATTACATGGAACTTAAACATAACTGCGAAATGTGGTGAGTAAGCTATATATACACCTCTGCCTAACTCTTCTGGGATAACAGGCATGATGATATGTGTGTGTAACACAATGTGAGCTGTCCAAACATCGATAAGTTTGGTTGAAAATACATCATTATCCTCTCATTAGACCTTTTGCGTAGCAGCTTGGTCTGCTACGACACCGTAGCTTGCGTAGGCGTGACGTCAACACGGCTACGACGACGTAGCAATCCGGGTCAAGATTTTCTTTAGACAGACTATGGCTGTCATGGAAGCCATCCCTAATCATACAGGCTCTCTATGAAATCAACGATGTCAATTTTTTTGACACCAAATTAATAAAACGACTATATTCAGCGAACTTTCCGTCATAACATGTCTACGCGTTATTCAGAAACTATGAATACGACTGCCACTTTTCTTTTGAAACGGTTTCTATTTTTTTTAGGGGTTCCGTACCTCAAAAGGATAAAACGGATCCCTTATACTCGTGTGTCTGTTTGTCCGTCTGTCACAGCCAATTTTCCTCGAATCTAATGCACCGATTAAGTTGTTTGGTACACATGTATTTCTGTGACCTAAACACGGACGTGTAAGGAATTTTGAATATGGGGGTCACTTTTGAGGGCAAATAAAAAAAAGTTTTGCTAGCGACGATATATTTTTTTTTTTTAATAATTTTAAAATAAATACTTTTAAAGATATTTTAGAAATTTGATGGAAATTGATAAAATTTTAGGCTCAGTAGTGTTAGAGGTAAGGGGACCCCCCTTACCTCTAACACTACTGAGAGTAATCCTCAAATTTTATCTAAATCCGTTCAGCGGTTTAAACGCAAAAGCGTAACAAATAAACAAACTCATTTTCGCATTTATAATATTAGTTTGGATAGTAAGAATGACAGAAATCGATTCAGTAAACGAATCTGAACAAACTACTTTCATAATGTGCAGTAGTTATACATTGTATAAAGAGATTTGTTGCTGTTATTTGTGTTTGTAACACAACATTACATCACTCCTGTAATCCCCGCAGTGTTAGGCAGAGGGGTACCTATAGTACACCCACATTTCGCCAGTTATGTTCAAGTCCCAGAAGAAGAAGAGAAGAGAGCCTATTGCCATCAACCGGGCACAAATCCAGACTCCATGCTGTTACTGACAAATTCTTCAAGGAAAAATCCAATAACACTGCCCGACCTGGGAATAGAACCCAGGACCTCGTGCTCAGAAGTAGCGCTTGTATGTTAATAGATTTTTTTTATATTATTCGTCTTTCTTTGAAAAATGAAAGAAAGAAGAAAGACAATTGCATTTATTGGCACAAATAAAATACACATACACAGCGATGACATTATTATATTATAATGCTTTTACCAAAATGGCCTCAAATCAATCGCGAACGGCCTCAACGCATAATGTCAGATGACAACACAGCAAAATACTGAATTTAATTTAGAGACTGCCATGGCCCCATCAACTCAGATGTAGAAATAGCTCAGGAATTTGAAAACTTTTTCGCAAATATTCCCCTTAAAAGTACTGAAGCTTTAAATTACTCACTTTCTGCTGCCTTACTTAAACAGAATGTAAAGACATGCCCTTTGGAGTTTAGGTTTTAGCATGCAAACCTCCAGGCTGTTATAAAAGCTTTTAAAGATCTTAAAATTAAATCAACAAAAGATCTCTGGGGAATGTCTGTAGATCTATTATCGAAAACAAATGCGCCCTATTTAGCGTTCATATTTAACACCAGTATAGACCAAGGAGCCTTTCCGGATCTCATGAAACACAGTAAATTTGTTCCATTGTTCAAATCCGGCGATAGTAAAGAACTCAACAATTATAGGCCTGTGTCAATTCTGCCAGTTCTCAGTAAGGTGTTTGAAAAGTTGATGCTCAATAAATGTTACGTCACTTTAATAAAAATTCTATCTTTCATAAACAACAGCACGGTTTCACCAAAGGGCGTTGTACCACTGACGCCGGTGTCACCCTAACAAAGAACATTTTGAATGCCTGGGAAGAAGCACAAGATGCCATTGGAATCATTTACGACCTCTCGAAGGCGTTCGATTGCGTAGACCATGAGACACTTCTGCTGAAACTAGAGCACTATGGGATTAGGAATACAGCTCTTGATTTACTAAGATCATAGTTTTCATACCTGAAAGATAGAAAGGTTAAAGTTCAAGAAAACGGCATAAATTTATTAGGGTCTGAAATGTACATCATTGATCAGTTATTTGCAGATTACACATCATTGATTTTTAAAATCAACTGACGGTCACAAAATCTTGAAGACGTGAATAGCTCTATTCTTCAGGTCCAAGATTGGTTTACGGTAAATAATTTGGTAGTTAATAAAAAACAAAACAAATGCATTAGATTTGAATTACCTAATGTTAGAAGTAGCGAATGTGACATCATATTGAATGGAGATTTTTTTTAATTTATTAATCAAATGGGTTTTCCTAGGAATCACGCTAGACGAGAAATTACAATAGGGACCTCTTCAACAATAAACATCTCTAAAACATCTCTTGCGGGGCGGCTAAGCTCAGCTGCTTATGCTGTTAGAAAGATAAGACAGTTAACAGATGTAGAAACCGCGCGTTTGGTCTATTTTAGCTACTTCCACAGCATTATGTCGAATGGCATTTTACTGTGGGGTCGCTGCTGACATTAAATCCATCTTTATTTTTCAAAAGAGAGCTGTCAGAGCAGCTTATAATCAACGTCGCCGCGAATCTCTCAGGGAACTATTTAAAAAGATTAATATTATGACGGTACCTTACCAATTCATTAATGAAAACATTATGTATGTAAGAAAAAAATCTACATCTAATAAAATAAGTGATAGACATAATTTTAATACTAGAAATAAAGATAAAATAGATCAACCATTTTTTAGATTATCTAAAGTACATACATCTTTTATGGGGTACTGTGTTAATGTTACAAAGAAATACCTTGTAATAATTATATTGCAATTAAATGAAATAAATTTTAAAACTCATATTAAAAGTACACTTTGTAAACAAGCATATTATTACAAATTAGAGGATTATATCCAACATAAGAATGTTTGGAAACATGCTGGTCCTGCTCCATAGGATAATCTAGAGTCTAGACAAAATCAAACTGATTGCTAATTTAATTGTATTTTTATTTTTTATTATATGGCATTGATTTTTACATTCTGTGATTACTTCTTCACACACTGACTTATTAATTGTATTTTTTTTTGACGAATCGTCTGCTATTAAATTTTTTGTAAATATGTGAGCACCGTGTATCTATCACATAATTAATTTATCTGTCGTTGCTTAATTATTAATTCTTTTTGCCTATTGTGGTGCAGTAAGTTTATTCTAGGTGCATCGTCTTCACTTAAAATTATATAACTAATGTACCTATATAATTGAGTAACGGTGGAGTTTCTTGCCCATTCTTCTCCATTCAAAGCTACCTTTTGGAAGGGGCGACTAGAATCAATTCAATTTTTTTGTAAATTTGAACGTTCAAAAGTGCATTATAAGGGTCTATTTGAAATAAATGATTAGACTTTGACATGATTTTTGAGACTGGGCAGTAAGACCTTAACCGTTGTAGCTAAAAAAGTAAGTTCAGAACTTACTTTTTATTTAAATTATATTGGGATTTTAATTTCGTGATAAATTATTTGCAGAGCCGCTGAATATTTTTTTTGTTTAGGTATTATTGTATAATAGGTATTAATTTTACAGCCACGCCGTACAAAGCACAGTCTCACTTTTACTTGTTTTTAACCATTTAAACAAATTTATTTATTTAGAAAATATAATATATATACATATTTGTAATGTGCCCTCTCATTTGATACCCAACACGGCATATTTTTATTTTTTACAGCTTGACTTTATGTCCTCTATAGGGCGCCATATTTAATGTATTTTGACTTCATATAGTCTATAACCAGTAGACGATCAAGACGCTTCCAACGATACCTCAGTTGTCAAATTATGATCTGTAGTTTAGAAGTTATGAGGTAACAGATGAACATACATACATACCGGTCAAAATCATAACCCTCCTTTTTGCTTCGCCGTAGTCAGGTAAATAGAAACGTTCCTTCTTAGACCGATTCAATTTCGTATAAGGACTAAAAACCTCTTCATGACCAACCCCTCGGTTGGTCATTCGAGTACTAGAAAAGTCACAAATCTCCAAAATTGATCCCGAGTCAGCGCGGCTTAAAACTGAGACGTTTTGTTTTGCTGCAACAGCACAGTGTTACAACCTCCGTGGTCGGTGCCGGCTGCAGATAACTGATTTTATCGTATCAAAAGACAGTCAGAACTGCCGAATCAATGAGATTGAAATACACATGCTATTAAAAAGCATGCTTGTTTGCTAGTATGTAGCATCCTTACTTAAGTCATGCTCTCTGTGAGTGAAAAATTATCGTTCTCTTTTCGTATACTCAAGCGAATTGTGTGTAACGAGGTAGCATCTGCTTGAATATAGCATGCTTTTGTGCTACCTCATAGCATTATGTATTCCGAACTATAAACTGTTTTAGAGCATGATAACTACGAAGATTTAGAGAAACTCAAACTCAAAGCATTTATTTCAAATAAACCAATTACAGGCACTTTTGAATCGTCAAGGGGTCGGTCAGTCAGACCGATGAAGCTAGTCGCCCATTCCAAAGCGTAGTAGGTACCTATGGAGAAGAACGGGCAAGAAACTCCACGGACACTCTTTTAAATCAAAATATGGTTACAATATATTGGTTACATCATTCATGTTGAAGTTATACATGTGAGAACGATGCAAAACATTAAAAGAGTCCGTGACAGAAAAAAAAACAAAACAATTCAAAAATTAAATTAAATCGCCGTCATAGCTAAGAGATGACCAGTCCCTACTGACGGCGCCCGTTCATGAGCATAACGCATGGATTAGCACCATTCAGCTCAACCCTTTTGAAGGGAGCTAAATGATCCAACACACACGCCACTGTCAGCGAGACATTAGAGTGAATATGACATACTCTCAGCCGCCAGGGCACATTCAAGTCAATGAAAGACATACCCAGTACCTAAATGGTAGTTTTATAGTCGGTACATAGTACTCATACATGTGCTATGTAATTATACAATGCTAAGAGATTAAATTTATAGAATGCAAAGATAGTTTTTAAAATCTTCAGCAGCTTCAACAGTATTTTCAAATGCTTTATGCATATATATATTTCAATTAGTTTATGCGCCCTTGTGGAGCAGGACCAGCGTTGAGCCAAGCATTTTTATCAGCGATGTAATCCCCCCAACTTATAATATGCTTGGCTGCATAGTGTGCGTTTAATATAATATTTAAATTTCGTTTCATTCAGTTGAAGTATGTGGGGAGGTATTTCATACAGTACCCCACGAAAGATGAGTCCACTTTAGCCAGCCTGAAACCCGGTTGAACTAATTCGTCCCTATTCCTAGTGATATAATTGTGTCTTGCACATCTTTTACTAAAAAGATGTAGATTTTTCCTTACGTACATAATGTTTTCATAGATATATTGACAAGGTACCGTCATGATGTTAAAATCTTAAAACAGTTCCCTTAAAGAGTCGCGCCTGCGGAGGCCATATATGGCTCTGATGGCTCTTTTCTGCAGAACAAAAATAGACTTGATGTCAGCAGCCCGTCCCCATAGTAGAATACCGTACGACATAATACTATGAAAGTAACTAAAATGGCTAGCCCCGCAGTATCTTTGTCAGTAAATTGACGGATTTTTCTCACAGCATATGCTGCTGAACTTAGCCGTCCTAAAAGGGATGTTATATGAGCACCCCATTGAAACCTTGAGTCGAGCTTGATTCCCAGGAAAACAGTTTTATTGACGAATTCTAGTTTCCCTTGATTCGATACTATCTCACAATTACTACTTTTGACTTTCGGTAACGAAAATCTTATGCACTTAGTTTTTTTCCCTTATAATACTAAATATTAGCAGTGAAACAATTTTGGACCTGCTGTAGGGCGTTATTTACGTCATTAAGATGTGATGCACGTCTATTAATTTTAAAATTAAGGAAGTATCGTTAGCAAATAACACCAGTTGTGGTTGAGTTTTTAACAAATGGGGTAGATCATTAATATATACTAAAAAGAGGAAAGGACCCAATATTGATCCTTGTGGTACACCCATTTTTACTTTTAAGCCGAGTTAATTGACACCATTGAAAAGAAAACAAGTTTCCATTTGTATTCAATGTTATTTTAATGATCAACAAAAAAACAATGCCAAAATAATATTCAGTGATACAAGGAACTGTGATTCGTCGCAAACATTGACCAAATCCCATTAATTATTTGTTATTATTATTCATCTTTATTTATTCGGACTTCAATGGTCTTGATGGTGATGGTGGTTAATTTCTCCGTGCTTGGCGGCGGCGGTGGCGGTACGGCTTCAAACCGTTTCGATACAGGAGATCTTTCGCAGACGAACATTCCTTCTCTCTCTTCTGCGATATCGTCCACATTGCCGTCCCTAAGTAAACCCCCTCGATACTGTCTGCCCTCATAATTGTCAGGCTGTCCTGGATGCCAAGAGTTGTACACATCTGAAAATCTCTCACCTGAAAGAGGTAAACATTTTAAGACGCTGACAAGATCCAAAGCGCGGTCTATATCCTCCTACTAATATAGTATGAAAGTTTGTATGTTATGTTACTGAATCACGCAAAAATAGCTGAACAGATTTGGATGAAATTTGCCACACAGATAGTTTATAACCTGGTTATTATAATTTCTATTACAAACAAACAAATACCTCTTTACAATATTATAAGTATAGACTAGCTGTGCCCCGCGGTTTCACCCGCATATCTCTCGACCCCGTGGGAATATCGGAATAAAAGTATCCTATGTCCTAATCCAGGTCATGGTCTATTTGCCCCGTTGGTCTCGTGGTTGCAAGTGCGACTGCTGAGCGTGGGGTCCTGGGTTCGATTCCCGGGTCGGGCAAAGTGTTATTGAGTTTTTCTATTAGGAATTTCTTAGTAACAGTCTGGAGTTTGGAAGTTGGCGGTGTGATACCCCCGTGCCTCGGAAAGCACGTTAAGCCGTTGGTCCTGCGCCTGATCTCTCTCCGGTCGTGTCGGATTGCCGTCCCATCGGATTATGAGAGTGAGGGAAGAGAGAGTGCACCTGTGTCTGCGCACACACTTGTTCACTATAATATCTCCCGCGCCGAAGGCTAGTCTCCGTTGAGATTGGCCGTTGTGGCCGAAATACGGTCTGGAGGACTATCTTTCGCATTTATAATATTAGTTTAGATTTAGATTTTTATAATAAATAAAAAAGGTTAAAGTATACCTTGAATAGTGGTCCAGATGCGTTCTTTGCCCCAGGCACGTAGACCTATGTGTATTGGGTCAAAGAAGTTACTATAATCGGTAGGAAACAGTCCCTTGACGAAACGGGCCTCTTCTTCGTCATTCAGTATGATCAGGTGACCCCCCTCAGATGCACATATCCCATAAGCATCGGTCCAAGACAGCTTCTCGCGGTGGACCTTGTAACAGCTGCCTGTTTGCTGATTGAGCTGGTATTCTGAAATATTTAAGTATAAATTGTTTTAAGTATCTATTCATGTTTTAAGTGGTAGGTGGCGCATAAGTTATAAGATCTTAAGAAGATGCTGTCATTATTGAAAATGGAATGTTTTATCATTGCGACTTCGGCATTTGGGAAGTATACAAATGTAAAATACACATCGGAAAATCATGGTGCGCTGTACTCTACAAGAAGAGAACATCGTAGAAGAAGTGGCTAATCTATCGACAGACGTACTGAGAAAAGTAATCCAAAATGCTCTAAAACGCGCCCAAATATGCATCAATTCTGGCAGCGGCCACTTAACAGATATTATTTTTTCGACAAAACAAAATTATAAGTCCGAATAAACAATATTATACCGCGTATACCATTAATTCCCCACAATTACCCCTTCCAGTTTAAGCGCGTGCAGTTCCCTGTGAGCGTATACTTCGCGATGATTATAAACAAGTCACAGGGGCAGACACTGAAAGCTGCGGGTGTCGACCTCATCAGGACAAGCTGCTTCTCAAGTTGACAACTGTACGTCGCTTGCTCCCGCGTCACCAGTCCTGACTCTCTTTATATATTGGCTGTTGAGAACAAAACTACAAACGTACGTAGTATACAGGGAAGTTTTATAAAAATGTGGCTGTTATAGTAGTATATTGCGGTGTCCTACGACTTCCACGCGAACGTAGTCGCGGGCTGAAGCTAGTTTATATTTATTTATTTAAGTTTTCATGCACAACATTACAGAGGGTTCCCTCTATCTGGCAGAATTTTGATGCTCCGAAATTTATTTGGCATAACACACTTGGCATAATCTTCTTTAAACGAATATATATAAGGTGTATCTATTCATACACGAAATATTTTAAGAGATATACCTATAGCTGGCACAGAAACTATAAACACAAAAATAAAGATGATATCTCAATGTTTTTTATTTTACGTAATTATTATAATTTTAAAACTGCTTGAGACATTTGGCATAAAACCTTTACTCCATGTTCTATGAATGACCCGCCCGCCACGGTAAAGCCCCGCCGCGTCGAGATACATAAACAGCTGATAGGAGCAACTCGAATTCGCATGTTAATGACCTCTGTCCGTCTGTGTGTGCGAGTCCTATCCGTCAGCTGATTGTTAGTTGCCTACCTATCTACTTATACAGATGTGAACATTAAGAGATTAGCAGACGTGCACATACCTACTGTTGTAGGTACACGCGGTTTGTCACCTCGCAGTGGTCAAAAGATAAACGGGATAAATGGCTTGTCATGTTATCGTCACAGGTTTACGACTGATTCCGTTAGTCGGAAACCTGTCTATTTTAAACGAAATTCAGTTATCCCATTGCATCAGGTATGCAGGTGCCTTTTACGAATTATTTTTACAATAATTTAAAATGTACATACCTAATACTTGCGCAGTTTTTATTTACACTATTTACACCAATTGTTGTACATATTCGCCCTGTTGTTGGACGCAGATGGCTGCACGTTTTAATATGTATCCTTGCACTTTTAATAATGTGTCTCTATCACTAGCCATCACTGCGAAAGCGTTCACAATTCGCGTTCCTAAGGGTCTATCGCCTATTAACCCAGCCCACACATTAACACTGAACCGCCTCTGGAAATGATCCGGCCTAACAACACGTGGATTTTCTGATGCCCGCGTTGTGGATGTTAAGCAACCCAACTCCTGGTTAGTATACCTGTAGTTAGGCATTGTTAAATATCTTGCCCGAGCGAGCCCGATGCGTGTCAGCTAAGGCGCGCGCTAGCGACACAACACGCGGACTGTGTGGGACTGCTGAACACATTCCGCGCGCGAGGCGAGGCGCGGGCGCCGGGCGGGGGAGGCAGGCGCCCGCGCGGCGCGCTCACGTGTTTCTCTCTCTTTGTGTATCATTCATAAAAGCCGCGCGCCGTCTCAAATACCGCCGCCCGCGTAAACTAGCGTAATGGATGTTAAAAAATAAGAAGGAACCAGTATTTATTATGTGTGTCAAGTAATATTAAACTATTTAATTTTTTTTATAATATACCTTTATATATATATTTGTTTTGTTGCATTGGGTTCTTTACCAGCTATAGGTATATGTCTTAAAATATTTCGTGTATGAATAGATACACCTTATATATGGCATAAAAATCATTTAATATAATTATTGTTTGGCCGAATGTTTATATGTCCGAATTTACAAAGGCATACTTTTAAGATGGCAGAATTTTATTTGGCATAATTACTTTTGGCAAAGCTTAATTTCGCATATTTTCGTTTCACATAACGTTTATTTAGAGCGACGATTATTTGGAATAATTTCACTTGGCATATTAAGAAGATGGCAGAATTTCATTTGGAATAATTTTATTAGGCATAATTATTGTCACTTCTATAAAATGTAATCATATTCTTAACCTTAAATTAAAATTAAAATATTGTTTTAAAAAGTCAATAAGTTGTACTACAAAAGTTAGTGAAGTGACAAAACCGAATCGCTGCAAAACCGACTGCACGTAGTCTTGTCTGCCCTACCCCTAGAGTGTAATTTAAGCCCGCAGCGCCGGAGCCGTGACAGAAACCATGCCTGCTGCATGTTGCATGCTTGCTTGCATGCTGCATGTTTGCATTCTACATGCTTGATGCATACATGCATGGTGTGTGCTTTTTTGCATATTTGCATGCAAAATTCATAGTTCATGCATGTAGTGCATGAACTATGAATTTTCCGTAATGTGATAGATGAGTCTTTCAATTATTATGGATATGAAAAGTATGCCAAAAGATGATTCTAACTGTAAACTTTCTGAGTTATGATAGTTGTACCTTTTAATGATTATCGATATGAAATGTATGTATGCCAAAAGACTATTCTGACAGTGAACTTTCTGCAATATGATGGTTCTACTTTTTAATTATTATGGATATGAAGTTTATGCCAAAAGACGATTCTGACAGTGAACTTTCTGCAATATGATGGTTCTACTTTTTAATTATTATGGATATGAAATTTATGCCTAAAGATGATTCTGACTTACAAAATTATGCGTTTTTAATGTATTATAAATGAGTGTATGCCAAACGATTTTCTGCGAAATGAAGTTTATGCTATGCGCTGTTATGCAAAATAATATTATGACATAAAAAGTTCTGCTATAAAGGGTGGACCCCATTACAGAATATACTTCCAAAGCGTTGTACAGCAAAATATACAAACTAAAAAATATCACACATACCTATGTACTTAAGTAGATAAAACAAAACACATTAAAAAAACAATGCACCATTCACCATACAACCACCAGCAAGGGTTGCGTTCGTTCGTCAGTGCGGCCGCTGTTTGTTCCCATGCTAATATAGAACGTCACTTAATTCAGACGTCTTCGTAAAATGTTCACTGCGGACTACGGACCCCGCTCTGCCGCCATAAACGTCCGATGTTGATATGGAACTCACTATCTTGTGAAATAAAAGGATAAGAAATATACACTACGTAGCTTTTAACTAGGCTGGGGCGTTGTTACAACATACCAAAAAACCTAAATGTCAAGTCTCACCGTTTAAGAGTTACTCAAGTCAACTACTTCTCTAACCGCTACTGAAAACTATCAACCCTACAGATCGGTCTTTATTCTACGGATGAGTCGATTTATTTCTAAATCTTGTAGTATTGAAATACTACAAGATTTAGAAATAAATCGACTCGAAATGATCTATCTGCAACATGCACTGAAGTGCATGTTGCAGATAGATCATTTTCTTACCATCATCATAGGTGCCGCATTCGTTCATCGTTTGATTGTCGAGTTTCCTGTAGCATATGAAAGGTAGTGGGTCCTTGCATGACGAGTAATACGCGCGCCCATCGACGGTCATAGTGAGGCAGTCTCCAGTACCGGCTCCGTCACCACGTGAACCCCATCTTATTTCCATGTCGGACAGTGGCACTCCTGGAACATACACGACAAAAATATTTTCAATCAAAACTAATTAAACTTAATGTGTGGCTATAACAACAAGGAATTTTATGTTACGTTATTAGAAGCTGGAGTGTTTTTGTAGTTAAAATATGCAAGCAAAAATAATTTTAGTGAGTAGTTCAATATTACATTAATCCAAATTAAATGCACCAATTTGAAAATATTTTGCATTAAGTCTGACCTTCCACCGAGGTGAAGCGTCCTTTAAAGAATAAATCGTGGGTTCCCAGGAACATGTGACCATTCACACCAAACTGTGTCATCTGTGTCTGAAGAGCATTAGCTAGCCCTTTGTTTAGCGGAGACGCCAACACTGCGTCTGGAACATGACACATTGAGATCTGTACATTGCACATGAGCGAGTGGAGACAGGGGTGCTGTTCGCTCCGTCCAAGTTAACCAATTCAAGGCCGAGCGCGCCGAGCAGGCGGCGCACCGTGCTACCGCATGAGTAGATACAATAAGGACCTCGCTTCGTATATACAATCACATCATCCATCTCTTAGCGGGCTGCGGAACGCTAGCGCAATCAATCTGCCTAGCCTTTTCCCAACTATGTTAGGGTCGGCTTCCAGTCTAACCAGATGCAGCTGAATACCAGTATTTTACATGGAGCTGACCTCCACAATTTGGTAAGACTGGTTATCAGACTTCCGGGCTTCTGACGACCTGTAACGACTGTCAAAGAGCCACGAATGGCAGCCGGGGCCGACGGCTTAACGTGCTTTCCGAGGCACGGAGGATTCTCTGTGTAAAGATGGACACCCATCCACGGACTAACTCCAGGAAGCGTAGCTTAACCTGATAGATCGACCCGTGCGTCTGTTATTACTTAGCCACGACTCCACGAGCTCCTCCGAGTGGAACGCTAGAACAAGCTTTACTAAAGCTACGCATTGTACTAGCAAACTAAATGTTCTAAGAGTGGTGAATCTTACCCTCATTGTGGCATCTAACGAAGGCTTCCTCCCAAGTTTCAGGCGTCGTGTGCAGTTTGAGCCAGCCACCCGCGTCAAAGTTGAACTTGTAATCAGGTTCGTATCGCACATCGTCTGGATAATAAAGATTGGTTATGAAAGTGTTGGTTGTCAGACTTCCGGGCTTCTGACGACCCGTAACGACTGTCAAAGAGCCACGAATGACAGCCGGGACCAACGGCCTATACGAGGCACCTCAGTATGTAAAAATGGTCACCCATCCACGGACTAACCCCGGTAAGCGTAGCTTAAGGCGACTATAACCGACTCTTAATGATTTTATACTGAAGTTCACGTCTAAACGAGTAGTGTTAATGATTTGGAAAAACTATGTGTTAAATTATGTGTTTGACGGCACGGTTGGCGCAGTGGTTAAGCGATTGACTGCTGCACTGCGTGTCGCGGGTTCGATTCCCGCACGGAACAAATATTTGTATGACCTACAAGTAGTTGTTCCGGGTCTGGCTGTTTGTGTATGTGACTTTAAATGTTTGTAAACGCACCCACGATACAGGAGAAATTCCTAGTGTGGGGCAACGTTTAAAAAAAAAAAAAAATAATAAATAAAGCATTTTTTTAATAACTTAATATAGGAATATTTTTGATTATGTTTATATTACAAAGTGAAACTAATTTGTAAAGTTATGTCTAACGCGGATAAAAAACGGAGAATCACGCAAAATCTATCAAGTGTATTTTCTGAAACCTTCACCATTTTAAAGATAATACAATTATTGATCTTTTACTATACGTGTTTTATTAAAATACCTTTTGTTTTATTTATAAATTAATAATGCGTCTAATTTGGGACAGCGCTACTGGATGAGCGAGTCCTATTACGCAAGCTAACCACTCAAGATCACTGGCATATATCTGCGTCTTAACCTAATGAATCGACCCGTGCGGCTGTTATTACTTAACCACGACCTCCTCCACGTGGAACGCTAGATCAAGCTTTACCAAAGCCACGCAGTGTACTAGCAAACTAAACATTCTAAGAATGTTGAATCTTACCATAATTGTGGCGTCTAAGGAAGGCTTCCTCCCAAGTCTCGTCACCCTCGTCAAAGTTGAACTTGTAATCAGGTTCGCATCGTACAACGTCTGAATAGTAAAGATTGATTATGAAAGTGTTAGTTAATTATTCGCAAAGGTATGAAAACATGCAAATAGTAAGAAATTACATAGGTACTGAAAAAACAATAACATCTATGAATCGAACACAGGAGCAGCGCATACGGAACTGAATACATCTTACAGACTGATCTACTAACAGACTACTTAAAAGAATCAGGAGAGAATTCAATTGATTTTTTATGAACTGACACCTGACACTGATTTTTCCGTGGTTTAATAGGCCGATTTACGTGATTCTTTTTAATTTGTAAAGGAAGTCCGCGGAGTGGTCCCATAACTTCGGTCGAGTTGTTTTGGATAGATAAAGCTTCAATAAAGGGGATTTCGTCAGTGAATAAATTTGGGTGGTACCACAACAACAAAGTGAGAAAAACAACAGTCAATTAGAAACTTTCGAAAAAGCGACTACCAAGTGATTTTTTTAAAATTTCTGTTTGGAAAGAAAGAAAGGAAATAAATGTATTTGACCCTGGTTAAGGCACACAAAAACAAAAATAAAAACAGAGAAAGCTTAAAAAAGTCTTGTGTGCCTCGCGGCTGCACCAAATAGGCCCAGTTCAGCATAAATGCCAGACAACAAGTGCCTGACGCTGGTTTTCAACTTCTTCTTATTTTTCGTGTGGTTAGTGACTAGCCTGGCGTCAGAGTCTTAAAGCCGCCCATGGGCCTCTGGCTTGGCTTCACATGCCGTCGAGAAATATGTCTCAGGCATGCCGGTTTCCTCACGATGTTTTCCTTCACCGTTTTTGAAGTAAGTGATAATTATACAATACGCACATGAATCCGAAAAGTCAGAGGTGCGTGCCTTGGGTTCGAACTCGAGACCTATGACTTGGCAGTCTGACGGTCACACCACTAGGCTATCACTGCTCTCACTAGGTTTTCAACTGAACCATATGTTACGAGTACGTCTTACGGATGTAAATCAGTTTTATAGTGTGTGTAAATAAATAAAAAATAAATAGATATGTGTAGCAAATAATAATAAAATCGATTTGATACAATTAAGTTTAAAAATAATTAAAATGGTTGCACAATAAACAAAAGACTGTTGTCAATAAATAATAGACAACTTTAGCATTTTATTGTTTTTTCTAGCTTTTTATTTTTTTAATTCAAAAAATTCAAATGGAAAAAAAACTCACCTGCTACAATTAACAAGAATGACAAACCAACAAAATATGTCTTCAACATTTTTGTGTAGGCGCCGTATCGTTTCACTGCCGAATAGTAATGTGATGGACTGAGGACATCGGACCTTTAAATACTACTGCACGGGTTACATACTGAACACACAGTAGGGAACCCGAATCACATGAACTTTGCGTATTTACTCATAGGTACAAAGATAATAATTATTTATAAACAATTCTGTTTTCCGTTCGTGATTTTGTTTTTGTCAAATTATCAGTCGTCCCACGTACTTTCCCGATTCGATTCCGATCTTATTATTTTTATGAGGAAACCGATTGCAATAAGTAGAATAAACATGAATTTGAATATTTGAACTTAAAATATCATTACTATCCTTTGTACTCAAAATTATAATTATGTTGTAATGGAGCGCCTGGGGGTTTTGACCTCGGACTTTTGTAACAATGAATGAATTTTTAAGATCGAGGTGGGATTTTGTTTTTAGGCTTCCGTTATCCACGAGGAACCCTTATAGTTTCGCCATGTCCGTCTGTCTGTCTGTCCGTCCGCGGCGTAGCTCAGAGACTCTTACTACTAGAAAGCTGTACTTTGGCATGGGTATATTAATCACGTTGACAAAGTGGTAAATTAAAATCATGAAACAATTTTGTTAGGGTACCTACCCTACACGTAGAATGGGTTTTTCTCGTTTATCCCATGGTGTTGGTCGTCGTTGGAAAGGTCGTTGAAAAGTATTGACAGTGTGTGAAAACTATTTTTGGATTCAGGGATCTGTTTACGAAATATTAAGCTTTAAAGTGCTAACTTTTGTTAGAGTCAAGGGGCCAAGGGGGGGGGGGGTCAAGGGGCATGAGAAAACATGTTTATGGTGCGTGGTCCGACACGTCACACAAAGTTTGGTAATTATTGCAATTTATAGAATAAAAACCGGCCAAATCGGGTTTTATTCTATAAATTGCAATGATTAGAACTAATGTAATTAGCGTCATTGTGTTTAATATTCATGGTCATCTGAATAGACTGTATCTTGTACTCCGGAATTTCATTTATCTCCTTTTCCAACCACGATACTCATAAGGTCCCAACATTGGTGACCCCGACGTAATCTTAGACACGTGGTTATTGAAAAATAAGATACGGACACACAGAGGCGAAATATCACAAAAAGTTGGCAAAAATCGAAATTGCAGTTTTTTGCGCGCGTTTTACAATAATTATTAATGAATGTTATTGATACATTAAAAAAATACTTCTATCATAGTTATTAACTAAACAGGATTGTAAATGAAATGTAAAATAATAAACAATTATTAATTTAATCATCATGGATTAAACATATTTCATTAGCACTTAAAGTCACACGCTATTTTGGCGGTAATTTCCTTAACACAGTAATATATGGGTCTGAAGATACCATTAATCTATGAAAAGTGTCTTTCATTGTTATTTTTCTCGAAAATTTTCTTGAATAATTTTGTCTATATTTTCTGAGATCTTTGTTCCTACTTTCTTGAGCATCTTCACTCAAAAGACCTATTGCAATGCCAATATTGTCTACAATGAGGGGCACATGGACTAAAATTTTGTGCACCGTAGTAGGCATGTTGAACCATGGGTAATTGTAAACAAAAGCTGATGCAGTCCGTAGGCAAAACGTATTAAATCTTACAAAATTAATTTTGTAACCACTTGATATTATTTTTAAGATAGTGTGGAATCTATTTATAATATTTAAAGTCACTCCTGTTATTTGTAAGTTGATTCGACATTTTGAAATTTTTGTTTATATTGAGAATGACTTCCAGAAACATCACTTCCCCACTTTGAGATCAAGCGAAGATGTTAACGTTCGCTTTTATTAAGACTTTGAATTACTTCACTTAATGATAGTAATAGCCTTTGAGCCGTATGATCCATAAGAGTTTGCAGAGATACTTCTGCTCGTGTTTCTGTAGTGCAAACACCAAAAGGGTAACACTTTTTTTTAGCTCGGGTTATTGCCTCGTAATTTGGATATAAATTACAATTCACTTCCATTGCACTTTTTCTTAATATGTTATATTGGTGCTTCGTAAGCCCTTCAATAACAATAGATAAGGCTTTATCAGGACAAAGAGTGGCATGGTTTTTATCCATTCTTGGAATAACGTCTTGAGAAACATCCTTTATTAATTTAGATTTTTCTGTCGCTCCACACTCTCTATATTTCACTTGAGTGGCATACGCCAGTTCTGCGGGTGTCACTTGCTGTCGTAAATTTTCAGTTAATTCAGCTCGTTCACTTAATTCTTCAAAATCCTTAGAGGGTCGACCAACTGATATTTTTCTTTTTTGAGATTGCGAGACGTTAAAAGAAATATATTGGTCAAACCAATCTTTATGCGCATTAAGACATCTTTCAAAATGTCTTTGATATTTCTCAAGTTTTGATTTATATTGATGTATTAGTTTTTGCAACAAACTTTCAGCATCACTTGAAATTTGAGTCTGTTTTAGAGCATTTTCCACTTTTTTATAAAGAAACTGCATTTTTTCAGTCTTTTCTTGAAGTAGACTCTCTATAATACTCAATAAGAGTACGTCTACTAATATAAATCTCTTCAGAGTTTGATTCTGGTAAAATATGAAATAAATGTTTAATTATTAAAATTATACCTCAGCACTAAAATTTATAAAGTTTGTTCAAGATGCGCAAAAACGAGCATCATATTGTAAGTGTTTATAAAAGAAGAATGTGTATTGCTCATTTTAAAGCACACTTGAGGGCTTGACTCCATTGGATATGATACTTTTGTTCTAAGAAAAGTTTAATCACACTTAAAATTGCGACTTCTTTTACAAGAAATACGAAAAACCATAGGAATACAACTAAAATATAATTTTTTAACAGATATAATAATAGTTCCTTACCTCCAGGAGTAGAGTCCATCATTAAAATACTTAAATCCACCGAACAACGTAATAAAATATACAGTTGAATTTTAAGAATAAATGAAACAAAACACATCCGTTGCTTAACAAGTTAAACTTTAGACTAAGATACTACGTACACGGGGATTTAGGGGCTCGGGGCGCTTACGCAGGTAGCTAACCCATTTTACTGAGAATGTTGTTTAAACAATAAAAACCAGTTAGAGTGCAATTTGTAAATTTTAGTTTTTGCCAACTTTTAGTGATATTTCGCCTGTGTGGGACAGTGCGTTAAAGTGCAATAAGCAAATATATTGCAAAGCATTGCAAAACAATAAGCAAATATATTGCGAGGTATCAATTGGTAACGCCAGACCTTATCTTTTTTTTTTTTGGATGGGAAATTATCAAATTATCAAATAACTTCTCCCGCTCTGGGTGGAGCGGGAGGGCGTGTCAGACTCTTACTGACTAAAACCCACCCGTGTTCCTTCCGTTGCCTGTACGTTGCCAGGGGCCACGGTATCCCTTTCGAACTTTCCCGCAACCCCGGACACAACGCCAGACCTTATCTTACAGACAAGTTTAGGAAAATAGTATACGAAAACATTAATAACATCCTGGTGTACGTGAGCCATTCCGAGAAAAATTTACCCGTTAATAAGCTTGACAAAATGGACAATTTTAAAATGCCACTAATATTTCACAACACTAAACGGACGTGACGAAATCTCGCTTTACTAACAACAATGACGACAAAACCAGTATTCTTTGTTCTTTTACAGGGAATCATTATTTCATGACATACGCAGATATAATTCGGAAATGAAAGAATGTTTTAAGAACTTCCCAGTATCACGTTGTAACTGTGACTATGGTGGACTTCTTATTTGACTACCTGTAGTTCGTACGCCTTTCGTCACCAATTACCGCGTCACGGTTGCCCGATGGGTAAAAGGAAATGGCTGATCTACCATAACAACGTTACCATGAAAATAAAATAACTTGTTTTGGTAGTTTTGTACTATTGAAAGCAAATAAAACAGTAGTGACTAAAGTGGAATGTCCACCTTGGTGCTCTTTTCTTGGTCCAATTTGATTATCATTATTTTAAGAATTTTATTGTAATAAGATTGGTTTTTAAAATTAATGTCCGCAGTGTCCTCAATTAAAACCTCACAAAAAACGCTGAGGTGTGTCTTAAAAAACCATGAACATCGGTTAGTTAAAGTTAGCGACAGGAGGTGTGACACGCTAAAAGTGCCTGTTTTGCTTCTTATTTAAAATTTTTAATCAACAATTGACTCCGTTGTACATTTTTTTAAAGCATAGGAACTAAACGAATAAGAATGTCTTGTCAAGTGTTTGTAAATGTTTGTGACAGTACTTTTCCTCAGGGTCAATTTTTCTCGGAATGGCTCACGTACTACGAGTGAGATGATAGCTCAGAGATATGTATGGAGTTTGGTCGGAATTGAAAGAGCACATGCTCTTGTACATTCGTTAATGTCAAAAATCATGAAAACAATTTTGCAACATGCATCATTTACAGAAACTGCATGTTTTACAAAGTAGATTGGTATACAATCTTTTTGTTCTCGGAAACAGATACTGGCTGATTTTAAAATAGAAAGTTTTCGGTTGTGATTTGTTTTCGTAAAATAAAAGCTAATTATTTTTTCCCGATATCATGTGTTCGTTGCTTGATAAATTTGGTATTTATCTTTTTTTTTTTTATATATTTATTTTAAATTTCTATCATTTTCAGATATACAGGTTTTGATTTTTTGTTGTGGTGAGTCATTTTTTATGCCATGGAGCGACGCCATTTGACTGCTGATGAAATCAGAAATCAGAAATCATTTATTTTGCAATGAATGTGGGTACAAAATAAGATGTAAACATTATAAAAAGAGTTCCAACACACTCTACCTTACGGCTCGCAAAAGTTTAAAAAAAAAAAAAAAAAAAACAGATACTCAATTTTACAACCAAATTAATAAAAAAAACAAAAAGTACAGTTATGTGGATCTACAGCCTTCCTACATAAACCAAACATCAAAAACAACTATCTTAATTTTATATTTTACAATTGATTAATTATATTATTGATTGTTTTACTTAGGTACATTAACAAACACAAAAATAACATTATAAACTCATATCATTCAAAAAATCTTGTATAGAATAATAACATTTATCTATTAGTAAGGAAGTTAGCCTTTTTTTAAATATACTTCGTGGTTCTTCTTTATAGGCATGAGGTATTTTATTATAGATAACGGGCCCCATTGATAGTAAGCTTTTTCTTAATAATGCTGTTTTGTGCCTACCCGTAAACATTAAATTTTTGTATTGTGACCTAACAGATCCCGGACGTGTTCTAATATCGTCCATTAGGGTAAAAAGGTGTATGTTTGTTCTAAAAAATATTGCAACTTCAAGTATATACAAAGACGGAAAGGTAAGTAATTTTAAAGACTTAAAGACAGGTGCACAACTGTCGGTATTTTTAAGACTAGTCATTGACTCAGTACAGTTACCCGTGAATATAACTCCGAATCTCAAAACTGACGCAACTAGACCATGATAAGCTTCCAGCACGGTGCGAATGCTTACTTTTTTTGCCAGGTTATAAAGTACGTATGCTGACTTGCTTAACTTTTTACATACATCTTCTGAATGTGGTTTCCAGGTCAGTTTGTTATCAATTAGAATACCAAGGAATTTTGTAACATTTGTGGTCTACTTTTTGCCCATTAAATTCAACATCATAATTTTCAGCTCCTAGACGCTGATGAAAATGCATAACTTTTGTTTTATGAATATTTATAATTAGATTATTTTTATTAAGCCAATTTATTATGCTTCTTAATGTATTATTAATATCATTTTCGTAATTATTTTTATTGCCACATTTGACTATTGCCGTACCATAGGTTGTTGAATTTGGTGAGGCAAGTCGTTAATATATAAAAGAAACAATAAAGGTCCAAGTACCCTACCTTGCGGTACGCCATATTTGACTTCTCTGTAGCCGGATAGATATTTATGTTCTTGTTTAGTTTTCACACATATCCTTGATATTTCTTCTGTATATTGCTTTCGATTAGTGAGGTATGACTTTATTAGATTTAAGACGCATGAAATGGACGATTGAAATGCAGAGAGTTGTAGGAATGCTTCAAGCAGGAAGAAAGTCCCAGGTAACTCAGCATTTTGGTGTCAATAGGAGCGTGATTTGTCGTCTTTGGCAGCGTTACGTTAATACAGGGGATCCTGCTGAGCAGCACCCAGGACGTCGAAGGAGTACAACTGCTCGACAGGGCTGATACATACAACTGACTGCAAGACGTATATCACTTCGCTCCCTTTAATTTGCAAGAGAATTCTGTGGAGTGATCAACCACAGAATTCTCTTGCAAATTAAAGGGAGCAAAAAATGACTCACCACAAATTTTTATCAAAAACTGTATATCTGAAAATGATAAAGTGAGATAAATACCAAAATTTATCAAGCAACGAAAACACATGATAGCTTTTATTTTAATGAAAACAAAACACAAACCAATACTTTCTATTTTAAAATCAGCTAGTATATGTTTCCGAGAACAAAAAGATTGTATACCAATCTACTTTGTTAAGAAAAAAATAAAGTATTAATTAATAAAACATGCCGTTTCTCTTAATGATGCGTGTTGCTTAGACATTTTTGATGTGTGTATATTCGTGCAGCATTTTTGGGCGTTAAAATAGCCCGTTCACACACCCAATAATTCTCTTGGTACAGTATTCGACTGATGTTCCCGTACACCAGACGAATCGGATCTTCTAATTGAACTACTTTACAATATGCTTTTTATAGTAAATAGCACTAAAAATATTGTGTTTTTAACATTAGGTTTATTGTATGACCTGTAAAAAATCATTTTATTCTTATAGTCTTTAGCTCTAAAATGAACTGATCATTTTTCATCACAGAACCTTGAATGTTTTGTGACTGTAAAGTGCTTGTGACGTGACGTAGTAATTTCCCATTACTTACGAAGTTTTCTTTTTTTATTGAATTAATACGTTCTACGAACTATATACATATAGGTATTCCAAAATGTAAAAAAAAAGAATCACAAAGTATATAGTCCTCCAGACCGTATTTCGGCCACGGCGGCCAATCTCAACGGAGACTAGCCTTTGGCGCGGGAGATATTATAGTGCACGAGTGTGTGCACAGATACAGGTGCACTCTCTCTTCCCTCACTCTCATAATCCGATGGGACGGCAATCCGACACGACCGAAGAGAGATCAGGCGCAGGACCAACGGCTTAACGTGCTTTCCGAGGCACGGGGGTATCACACCGCCAACTTCCAAACTCCGGGCTGTTACTAAGAAATTCCTAATGGAAAAACCCAATAACACTTTGCCCGACCCGGGAATCGAACCCAGGACCCCACGCTCAGCAGTCGCGCTTGCGACCACGAGACCAACGCGTTGGTCTCAGTTAAAACATATAACAGTAGTAGGGAATCAAACTTACAAAAACAGTTTTGCAAAGCAATAGTCCAACCGCTTAGTTACTGGCTGTTGTTGAAAGTTAGCTAAAATAGCCGTTTTTTATAATATAAAAGGTGATGATAATCTTTTAAAAAGTTAAATTGGTAACTAACTGCAATATATTACATTTTGGCGCGCCCTTTTACAATTTGCGATCGTCACGCGAGTAGGTACACGATCGTAGCGATAATTGATCACTCATGCCGGTAGCACACCTCCGCTGCGAAACCATAGCAGCGAAACCGCAGTAGTTTAATTGACCTGACTCGCGTCATTTTCCGCTACTCGAATCGGATGCGAGTAGCGGAACATGACGCGCGTCAGTTGAATTGCCCTACTGCGGTTTCGCTGCTATGGTTTCGCGGCGGAGGTGTACTAGCGGCGTCATTTGTTCCGAAAACAGAAGGCGCCCGCGTCTCCACGATTGGGTTCACCGAACAGAAATGATCGCGACGATCGGTTTCTATTTGGACACGGGGCCGGGGTATAGAGTCAAACTTTTGTATTGAAGCTATCTTTGCGACCCGGTAGTAATTCGCTTTTGGTACAGCCGGTTCCTCAATGGATGTGAAAGTGAGTTATTTAAGGCATTAATTACCACAGATTAATTAATTAATCTGTGGCATTACTGATCCCGAATTCCCGATAGAGGCACAGTCACTGTACCTACTACAAACCTGCGATTTATTTCTTGTAACGACTCGTGTGATCGAATCCAGGTTCGTCGGCAACGTCAAAAGGTCCATTATAACCCGCGCCATTAAAGAAACGATTCTAAAATGGCGGTCAAACAAAGGAGCTTATGACTATCGTGCCATTTCACTCGCACTCGCAATGTGCGACTGAGATTACCACCGCCATTTTCAATTATTTTCTTTTAATGACTTTGGTTATATGATGATCATACTCTTTTCGTATACTCATGCTAATTACGTGCTATTAGGTAGCAACGGCTTGAATTAGCATGCTTTTGTGCTACTACTGTAGCGTTGTGAGGACTGACAACTATAATTAGTCGAGTGATGCTAAAATATCACAATTAGTAAGTTCCTTATCACATCACTGGAATCGGGGTACAACACTAATTTACTTTCCAGGGATGCTCGTGCATTTCGTTTCCGCTTGCAGAGCTGGTGAAATATATTCCCTGATCCTCAGAATTCCGTGTGCCCCGACCTAGGGGTTCTCCGTACGGGCTGAGGGCAGGACCCCTTACTCAATCCTGCACGCTACCTACTGCTGATGCGTAGCTGTGCTGCACGCTTCCTACGCATGCTAGCGAGCGCTATCTAAGGCCTGACCTACCTGCGGCCTACCGCCGCAAGCTACCTCCACGTGCTACCACCACGAGCCTGTGCTGACAGGCCTCCACGGTCTACCGTCGCGAGCTACTGCCGCGAGCCTTTGCTGACGGGCCTCCGCGGACCGCCACGTGCTGCCGCCACGAGCATGTGCTCATAGGCCCCCTCGTCTGCCACGTGCTACTAAGGACGGTACTACCTTCCCTCGTAGTGTGCGAGTGCTCAGAACAGAACTCAGTGTTTAGGACCTTACCCGCGAACTATCCGTGTACTAAATATATGTATTAACTTATCAACTGTTTCTATTTCTTATACCTAACTACCTACCTATCAGTTAACGGCCTGCGCAGTCTACCCTGCGCAGCCCTAGCCGTTACACTACATACATATATACTACACAATTATATATTCCGGGCTATAAACGGTTTAGAACATGATAACAACGAAGGTTTAAAGAAAAGAAAGCAAGTTTCCATTTTTGTATTCAGTGTTATTTTAATTATCAAAAAGACAGTGCCAAAATAAAGAACTCAGTGACACAAGGAACTTTAGTTTCCGCTTCACTGTGATTCACCGCAAACATTACACATTCTCATTAATGTCTCCGTGCACGGCGGTAAGGCTTCAAACTGAAGCGATTTCGGAGACTTTTCACAGACGAACATAAGATTTACTTCTTCTTTATTGATATCGTCCAACGTCCCGATCCAAAGATAAGCCCCTCGATTCTGGATGCCCTCAAAATTGTTAGGCTGTCCGGAATTCCACTTGTTGAACACATGTTCTATTCTCTCACCTGAAAGAGTCAAACATATTATTAATTAGGTTCCTTACTGTAAGAAACAAAGATACCAATTAAGTTCAGTACTGAAAGGGAGAAGCGTTACAGAGCCGCGTAGCAAAATGAGCGTGAACACTTTAAACGATATTTTACCGTGAATGGTAGTCCAGACGCGCTCCTTGCCCCAGGCTACTAGACCGACGTGGAATTTTTCCAACTGTTCGGACTTCTCGGTACCAGCAGGGAACATGCCTTTGATGATGCCAGCCTCTTCTTCGTCATTTAAGATGACCAAGTGACCTCCCTCAGACGCACATATCCTGTAGGCGCGGGTCCAGCTCTGTTTCTCGAGATGGACCTTATAGCAGCTGCCTGTTTGCTGATTGAGGTGATATTCTGAAATATTTTAAAGAATATAATGTTTGTAATATGCATCAAAAAGGTAAATTATTTAATTCTACAAAAAATATGGTAAGTAACAAGCTAATATTAAAATTCCGAAGGTGAGTTAGTTTGTTTGTTACGCTTTCACGATAAAACGGCTGAACGGATTTGGATGAAATTTGGTACACGGGTAGACCATGACTTGGATTAGGACATAGGATACTTTTTATCCCGGTAGTACGTTCCCGTGGGATAATTTCCGACATGCACGCGGGCGAAGCCGCTGGCAAAAGATATAGTTTAATATAACATTCCCTTTACATATTATTATACTGACGATACCTGTCTTTTGGGGTTTGCTAGTCAACAAGGAACCCTTACATAGTTTCGCCATGTCTGTCCGCGTCTTAGCTCAGAGACTGTTAGTACTGGATAGAAAGCTGTAATTTGGCATGGATATACTCGTACATATTAATCACGCCGATAAAGTGGTAAAATAGAGAAGAAAATTTGTAGGGTACCTTACCTAAACGTAAAGTGGGGGTGATATTTTCTAGTCTATCCCATGGTGTGGGGTGTCATTAGGAAGGTCATCCAAAAATATTGTGGGTCGTTTCAGGGATCCGTAGACAAATCATGCATATAATTATATTCCAGACACCCCAGAACTATTTTGGCGGGAGTGCTAAAATATAATAAGTTACCTAAAGAGGTAAACAATGCGAACTCGTTTGGTATTTTTAAAGTAAATTAAAAAGTCACATTCTAAATGACAAACATTGCTACATATAAATAGACTTGCCCTACTATACGTTTGACGTTTTTATTTATTTTGATTTCATTTATTTGATTTGATTTTATTTGTGTAATATTTTATTTTATTTATGTGAATTTAATAAATCTTAATATACAATATACAATTTAACACTAAGTTAAAAACTAACTAACTATACATATAAGAAAATAAAATTAAGAGAAGAGCTCATTTACTGTGCTCATTTTATGTGATTTTGATTGATTTTATTTTATTTTATATCATTTATTTGATATTATTTGTTTTATTTGATCTCTATAAATTTTTGTTTGGCAATGGGCGTTATTTACCTGAAATAAATGAACTTATTATTATTTATTCGGGCACCGGGATCGCATTTCTCGTCTAGTCAAAGTCAAAGAATTTATTTTGCACTTTTGAACGTCAACAATTTACAAAAAAATTGAATTGATTCTAGTCTCCCCTTCCAAAAGGTAGTTTTCGCATGGAGAAGAATGGGCAAGAACCTCCACCGTTACTCTTTTAAAATGTTTTAAAATATTTTGTATAAGTACATTAGTCATATAATTATATGTGAGGACGATGCACCTACAATAAAATTTATATACCACAATAGGTAAAAAGAACTAAGAATTAAAAATGAAGCAACAACAGATAAACTAATTATGTGATAGATACATGGTGCTCACATATTTACAATCATTGTAAAAGTAGACGATTTTCCTAAAATGTTTCAATTAATAAGTCAGTGTGCGAGGAATTGATCACAGAATGTAAAATCAATGTCATTTAATAAATAAAAAAATATATACAATTAAATTTGCAACCAGTTTGATTTTATCTTGATTCTAAATTATCCTATGGAGCAGGACCAGCATGTTTCCAAGCATTCTTATTTTGTATATACTCCCCTACTCGGTCACATCGAAAAACGTAAGTACCTAGAATTCTGTTTTCAATATTGTTGTACACAGCTTGTAGTACAACTTGCTGCTAGATGTTGCACTTACCAGTATCGAAGGTGCCGCATTCGTTCATCGTTTGATTGTCGAGTTTCTTGTAGCATATGAAAGGTAGTGGGTCCTTGCATGACGAGTAATACGCGCGTCCATCGACGGCCATAGTGAGGCAGTCTCCAGTATGGGCTCCGTCACCACGTGAACCCCATCTAATTTCCATGTCGGACAGTGGCACCCCTACCAACATACACGACAACAATATTAAAACAATGAAAACTTCCTACCAAACTTACAACCTTGCGAACTACATTGGCAAGTGCGAGATGTGCAAAAGAAAAAAATTTTTTGCACAAACTGCAACAATATTTGGACGTACGCTTTATCTATAAATTATACTGAAGGAATGTATGAATTTTATTATTTTTATTATTTAGTCGTTGAAGATAACATTAATCTTATTGAATATCAATTTAAAGATAGTTAACAAAACATTGACTGACCTTCTACTGATACATAGTTCCATTTAGAGTACAAAGCATGGGTTCCCAGGAAAATGTGACCTCTCACACCAAACTGTGTCATCTGTGACTGAAGAGCATTAGCTAGCCCTTTGTGTAGTGGCGACGCCAACACCGCACCTGTAACATGACATATTGAGATCTGTACATTGCACATGAGCGAGCGGAGCGAGCGGCGCCACACATTCGAGCCAAGTTGGTCGCACGGCCAGGACAAACGCGAACTGTGCGATACACGTCAATAATATTTAAAAAAACTATCCATCTCTTAGCACGCAGTGGAACGCTAGCGCAATCAATCCGCCTAGCCTTTTCCTAACTATGTTAGGGTCGGCTTCCAGTCTAACGGGATGCAGCTGACTACCAGTATTTTACATGGAGCGACTGCCTATCTGACCTCCACAACCCAGTAACTGGGTAATGCGATACCCCTTGGTAAGTCTGGTGGTCAGACTTCCGGGCTTCTGACGACCTGTAACGACTGTCAAAGAACCACGATTGGCAGCCGGGACCGACGGCTTAACGTGCTTCCGAGGCATGGAGGAGTCTCGGTGTGAATATGGTCTCCCATCCACAGACTAACCCTGGTAAGCGTAGCTTAACCTGATGGATCGACCCGTGCGGCTGTTATTACTTAACCACAAGCTCCTCCATGTGGAACGCTAGAGCAAGCTTTACCACGTAGTGTACTAGTAAACTAAATGTTCTAAGAGTGGTGAATCTTACCCTCATTGTGGCATCTAACGACGGCTTCCTCCCAAGTTTCAGGCGTCGTGTGCAGTTTGAGCCAGCCACCCGCGTCAAAGTTGAACTTGTAATCAGGTTCGCATCGTACAACGTCTGGATAGTAAAGATTGATTATGAAAGTGTTAGTTAATTATTCGCAAAGGTATGAAAACATGCAAATAGTAAGAAATTACATAGGTACTGAAAAAACAATAACATCTATGAATCGAACACAGGAGCAGCGCATACGGAACTGAATACATCTTACAGACTGATCTACTAACAGACTACTTAAAAGAATCAGGAGAGAATTCAATTGATTTTTTATGAACTGACACCTGACACTGATTTTTCCGTGGTTTAATAGGCCGATTTACGTGATTCTTTTTAATTTGTAAAGGAAGTCCGCGGAGTGGTCCCATAACTTCGGTTGAGTTGTTTTGGATAGATAAAGCTTCAATAAAGGGGATTTCGTCAGTGAATAAATTTGGGTGGTACCACAACAACAAAGTGAGAAAAACAACAGTCAATTAGAAACTTTCGAAAAAGCGACTACTGAGTAATTTTTTTTTAATTTCTATTCGGAAAGAAAGAAAGGAAATAAATGTATTTGACCCTGGTTAAGACACACAAAAACAAAAATAAAAACAGAGAAAGCTTAAAAAAGTCTTGTGTGCCTCGCGGCTGCACCAAATAGGCCCAGTTCAGCATAAATGCCAGACAACAAGTGCCTGACGCTGGTTTTCAACTTCTTCTTATTTTTCGTGTGGTTAGTGACTAGCCTGGCGTCAGAGTCTTAAAGCCGCCCATGGGCCTCGGGCTTGGCTTCACATGCCGTCGAGAAATATGTGTCAGTCATGCCGGTTTCCTCACGATGTTTTCCTTCACCATTTTTGAAGTAAGTTATAATAATACAATACGCACATGAATCCGAAAAGTCAGAGGTGCGTGCCTTGGGTTCGAACTCGAGACCTATGACTTGGCAGTCTGACGGTCACACCACTAGGCTATCACTGCTCTCACTAGGTTTCAACTGAACCATATGTTACGAGCACGTCTTACGGATGTAAATCAGTTTTATAGTGTGTAAATAAATAAAAAATAAATAGATATGTGTAGCAAATAATAATAAAATCTATTTGATACAATTAAGTTTAAAAATAATTAAAATGGTTGCACAATAAACAAAAGACTGTTGTCAATAAATAATAGACAACTTTAGCATATATTTTTTGTTTGTAGTCTGTTATATTTTTAATTCGAAAAATTCTAATGAAAAAAAAACTCACCCGCTACAATTAACAAGAATGACAAACCAACAAAATATGTCTTCAACATTTTTGTGTAGGCGCCGTATCGTTTCACTGCCGAAATAGTAATGTGATGGACTGAGGGCATCGGAACTTTAAATACTACTGAACGGGTTACGTACTGAACACACAGTAGGGAACCCGAATCACATGAACTTTGCGTATTTAGTCATAGGTACAAAGATAATAATTATTTATAAACATTTTTTTTTTCTTTCGTGTGTTTTTGTCAAATTATCAGTCGTCCCACGTACTTTCCCGATCTTATTATTTTTATGAGGAAACTGATTGCAATAAGTAGAATAAACATGAATTTGAATATTTGAACTTAAAATATCATTACTATCCTTTGTACTCAAAATTATAATTATGTTGTAATGGAGCGCCTGGGGGTATTGACCTCGGACTTTTGTAACAATGAATGAATTTTTAAGATCGAGGTGGGATTTTGTTTTTAGGGTTTCGTTATCAACAAGGAACCCTTATAGTTTCGCCATGTCCGTCTGTCTGTCCGCAACGAAGCTCAGAGACTCTCATTACTAGAAAGTTGTAATTTGGCATGGGTATATTAATCACGTTGACAAAGTGGTAAATTAAAATCACGAAACAAATTATCAGTCGTCCCACGTACCTACTTTCCCGATCCGATTCCGATCTTATTATTTTTAACATGTTTATGGTGCGTGGTCCGACACGTCACACAAAGTTTGGTAAACATTGCAATTTATAGAATAAAAACCGGCCAAATCGGGTTTTATTCTATAAATTGCAATTATTACCAAACTGGGATAAACGAGAAAAACCCACTTTACGTGTAGGGTAGGTACCCTAAAAAAATTGTTTTAATATTGTTGTCGTGTATGTTCCAGGGGTGCCACTGTCCGACATGGAAATTAGATGGGGTTCACGTGGTGACGGAGCCCATACTGGAGACTGCCTCACTATGGCCGTCGATGGACGCGCGTATTACTCGTCATGCAAGGACCCACTACCTTTCATATGCTACAGGAAACTCGACAATCAAACGATGAACGAATGCGGCATCTTCGATACTGGTAAGTGCAACATCTAGCAGCAAGTTGTACTACAAGCTGTGTACAACAATATTGAAAACAGAATTCTAGGTACTTACGTTTTTCGATGTGACCAAGTAGACGAGGAATGCGATCCCGGTGCCCCAATTAATAATAATAAGTTCATTTATTTCAGGTAAATAACGCCCATTGACAAAGAAAAATTTATAGGAATCTTATCAAATAAAACAAATAATGGTGCCGATTCTCTTGTACACCGAACTAAACTATCACTTTAATTCCTTAAATAATTTACCTTTTTGATGCATAATACAAACATTATATTCTTTAAAATATTTCAGAATAAATGATCAATGAGCAAACAGGCAGCTGTTATAAGGTCCATCTCGAGAAACAGAGCTGGACCCGCGCCTACAGGATATGTGCGTCTGAGGGAGGTCACTTGGTCATCTTAAATGACGAAGAAGAGGCTGGCATCGTCAAAGGCATGTTCCCTGCTCGTACCGAGAAGTCCGAACAAAAATTCCACGTCGGTCTAGGAGCTTGGGGCAAGGAGCGCATCTGGACTACCATTCACGGTAAAATATCGTTTTAAGTTTTCACGCTAATTTTGCTACGCGGCTCTTTAACGCTTCTCCCTTTCAGTACTGAACTTAATTGTTATGTTTGTTTCTTACAGTAAGGAACCTAATTAATAATATGATTGACTCTTTCAGGTGAGAGAATAGAACATGTTGTGTTCAACAACTGGAATCCCGGACGGCCTGACAATTATCAGGGCATCCAGAATCGAGGGTCTTATCTTTGGAACGGGAAGTTGGACGATATCGGTATAGAAGAAGTAAATCTTAGTTAGTCTTAAGTTAGTCAACGAAGCACTCGGCGCGCAAGTTTATTGGTTTTACCAAAAACTAGGACCAACTATGGGAAAAAAATGCTTACATTTGAGGGAGCACAGCTATACAACAAAATACCATCACGCATAAGGAACCTGCACTCATTTAATGCATTCAAAACCCAGCTGAGCCATTACCTGATTGCAAATCAAATATTATTTGAAAAATGAATGCTTTGGATGGGACAGGTTTTAGTTTTAATTCTAAGTTTAATTAGTATTTCTGTTCATGGATGTTGTCGAGCCTAAATTTGTTTTTTTTATGTGTTAGTTATTGTTCTCAAGTAAGTGACATGTAATTGTTTTTATTGAGAATAAAGTTTCTTTAAACCTAATCTTATGTTTGTCTGTGAAAAGTCTCCGAAATCGCTTCAGTTTGAAGCTTTACCGCCGTGCACGGAGATATAATGAGAATGTGTAATGTTTGCGGTGAATCACAGTGAAGCGGAAACTAAAGTTCCTTGTGTCACTGAGTTCTTTATTTTGGCACTGTCTTTTTGATAATTAAAATAACACTGAATACATAAATGGAAACTTGCTTTCTTTTCTCTAAACCTTCGCTGTTATCATGTTCTAAAACCCGTTTATAGCCCGGAATGTATATATGTTGCTACCTAATAGCACGCAATTAGCATGAGTATACGAAAAGAGTATGATCATCATATAAACCAAGTCATTAAAAGAAAATAATTGAAAATGGCGGTGGTTGGCACTCGCACATTGCGAGTGCGAGTGAAATGGCACGTTAGTCATAAGCTCCTTTGTTTGGCCGCCATTTTAGAATCGTTTCTTTAATGGCGCGGGTTATAATGGACCTTTTGTCGTTGCTGACGAACCTAGATTCGATCACACGAGACCTTATAAGAAATAAATCGCAGGTTTGTAGTAGGTACAGTGACTATGCCTGTATCGGGAATTCGGAATCAGTAATGCCACAGATTAATTAATTAATCGATAATCGGTAATGCCTTAAATCACTCACTTTCTCATCCATTCAAGAACCGGCTGTACCAAAAGCGAATTACTACCGGGTCGCAAAGATAGCTTCAATACAAAAGTTTGACTCCATACCCCGGCCCCGTGTCCAAAAATAAAGCGGTGGTCGCGATCATATCTGTTCGGTGAACCCAATCGCGGAGACGCGGGCGCCTTCTGTTTTCGGAACAAATGACGCCGGTAGTACACCTCCGCCGCGAAACCATAGCAGCAAAACCGCAGTAGGGCAATTCAACTGACTCGCGTCATGTTCCGCTACTCGCATCCGATTCGATTGTCAATTAAACTACTGCAACTTCGCTGCTATGGTTTCGCAGCGGAGGTGTGCTACCGGCGTATATAATAGTTATATATAAAATATATGTATATAATAGTTCGTAGAACGTATTAATTCAATAAAAAAGGAAAACTTCGTAAGCAATGGGAAATTGCTACGTCACATCACAAGCAGTTTACAGTCACAAAACATTCAAAGTTCTGTGATGAAAAATGATCAGTTCATTTTAGAGCTAAAGACTATAAGAATAAAATGCTTTTTTACAGGTCATACAATAAACCTTATGTAAAAAACATAATACTTTTAGTGCTATTTACTATGAAAAGCATATTGTAAGGTAGTTTAATTAGAAGATCCGATTCGTCTGGTGTACGGCAACATCAGTCGAATACTGTACCAAGAGAATTATTGGGTGTGTGAACGGGCCATTTTAACGCCCAAAAATGCTGCAGCGATCAACCACGGAGTTCTCTTGCAAATTAAAGGGAGCGAAGTGATATACGTCTTGCAGTCAGTTGTATGTATCAGCCCTGTCGAGCAGTTGTACTCCTTCGACGTCCTGGGTGCTGCTCAGCAGGATCCCCTGTATTAACGTAACGCTGCCAAAGACGACAAATCACGCTCCTATTGACACCAAAATGCTGAGTTACCTGGGACTTTCTTCCCGCTTGAAGCATTCCTACAACTCTCTACATTTCATCAGCAGTCAAATGGCGTCGCTCCATGGCATAAAAAATGACTCACCACAAAAAAAAAACAAAACCTGTATATCTGAAAATGATAAAAATGAGATAAATACCAAATTTATCAAGCAATGAAAACACATGATATCGGCAAAAAATAATTAGCTTTTATTTGGACGAAAACAAAACCGAAAACTTTCTATTTTGAAATCAGCCAGTATCTGTTTCCGAGAACAAAAAGATAAAGATTGTATGACCAATCTACTTTGTAAAACATGCAGTTTCTGTAAATGATGCGTGTTGCAAAATTTTTTTCATGATTTTTGACATTAACGAATGGACAAGAGCACATGCTCTTTCAATTCCGACCAAACTCCATACATATTTCTGAGCTATCATCTCACTCGTAGTACGTGAGCCATTCCGAGAAAAATTTACCCTAAGGAAAAGTACTGTCACAAACATTTACAAACACTTGACAAGACATTCTTATTCTCTATTGAATGCGGTTTTTTTAATGTACTGTTTAGTTCCTATGCTTTAAAAAAATGTACAACAGAGTCAATTGTTGCTAATATATCTGATTAAAAATTTAAAATAAGAAGCAAAACAGGCAATTTTAGCGTGTCACACCTCCTGTCGCTAACTTTAACTAACCGATGTTCATGGTTTTTTAAGACACACCTCAGCGTTTTTTGTGAGGTTTTAATTGAGGACACTGCGGACATTAATTTTAAAAACCAATCTTATTACAATAAAATTCTTAAAATAATGATAATCAAATTGGACCAAGAAAAGAGCACCAAGGTGGACATTCCACTTTAGTCACTACTGTTTTATTTGCTTTCAATAGTACAAAACTACCAAAACAAGTTATTTTATTTTCATGGTAACGTTATTATGGTAGATCAGCCATTTGCTTTTACCCATCGGGCAACCGTGACGCGGTAATTGGTGACGAAAGGCGTACGAACTACAGGTAGTCAAATAAGAAGTCCACCATAGTCACAGTTATAACGTGATACTGGGAAGTTCTTAAAACATTCTTTCATTTGCGAATTATATCTGCGTATGTCATGAAATAATGATTCCCTCTAAAAGAACAAAGAATATTGGTTTTGTCGTCATTGTTGTTCCGTTTAGTTTAGTGTCGTGAAATATTAGTGGCATTTTAAAATTGACCATTTTGTCCAGCTCAGTAACGGGTCAATTTTTCTTTGAATGGCTCACGTACACCCGGATGTTAGTGTTTTCGTATACTATTTTCCTAAACTTGTCTGTAAGATAAGGTCTGGCGTTACCAGTTGATACCTCGCAATTTATCTGCTTGTTGCTCGTTCACTTTAACGCACTATCCGTATCTTATTTTTCAACAATCACGTTTCTAAGATCACGTCGGGGTCACCAATGTTGGGACCTTATAAGTGTACGACTGGCCGCTAAACTCTATGCGCGGGGAACATTGTATTGTGCACCGCTAGCATAACTGCTACCTGTAGTCCCAACACTGGGGAATTTATAGGGCTGCAAAATGATACCATTATGGTTTAGATAGGAATGAAAATGCTTTTTTTTATTAGCCTTGAAAAACAGTTAGGTAATAATTGCAATTTATAGAATAAAAACCGATTTGACGTTATTTGACGTTCTGACGTTATCGAAAAATTAAACAGGGATTTGATAGCCATAAAAACCTGGTCTGATAGATTTGGCGTAGCAGTAAACCCATACAAGTGTCAGGCGATCATCATCGGAAGTTCTCGGACCATGAGTAAGGTGAATGGTACAACCTTGCCGCCAGTTCTCTTCAATGGTACGGTCGTCCCATACAGTACTGATGTGAAGGACCTTGGCTTGCACATGGATAGTACTCTGAACTGGCGTACTCAAGTCGCGAGGGTCAGCCAGAAGGTAACTGGAACGCTGCGGGCTCTGTACCGACTGAAAAATTTACTACCAACAAGTACGAAGACAATGCTTGTGCAGTCCTTAATTTTCCCTATCATCGATTATGGTGACGTGTGCTACTATGACCTGAATGCAGATCTCCTCGACAAACTTGATCGTCTTCTCAATAATTGCATTCGATTCGTTTTCAATCTGCGTAAATATGATCATGTTTCTGCGCAGCGGTCGCTTCTAAAGTGGTTTCCCATACGCCAACGCAGAGAGCAAAGGGCGCTAACCACCTTGTTTTCATTTCTTCACTCACCCACTTCCCCTAGTTATCTAGCCCCCCACTTTCAGTACATTTGTGACAACCACAGTAAAAACCTACGGTCATCAAATAATCGCGTTCTTCAATGTCCCACTCACCGCACAGACTTCATTCATTCTTCCTTCTTCGTTCAGTCTATCTCTCTATGGAATGCGCTCCCCCAGGAAATCAGGATGGCAACCAACCGATTATCCTTTAAAATTAAAGTTCGCGAGCACATTCGTAAGAAGCTGGCAGTGTCATTACAACGTTAATGTTTTCCCATTGTTTGTCTTATTTATTCTAGTATATTCGAGTATTTATGTATATTTATTTGTGCTTATATTTATATATAATTAGGCATATATATTATATTAATAGTTTGTAATAGGTGTATGTGTATCTTTAGTATATGAGTTACTTTAAAAATATTCCTCAATTTCTCGTAATTGCACCTACCACTGTTTGTCTCTGCATCACCCAAAGGTTGACTGGTAGAAAATGCCTATGGCATTAAGTCCGCCTCTGTACATTTCTGTGCTTGAAGTATTAAATAAATAATAAATAAATAAATTTGGTCATGTAATCTCAAAAAGTGTCAATTTATGAGGACCGAGGTAAATCTTTTAGGGCATATAGTCTCTCCAAATGGGATAAGGATGGATCCGAGCAAGTCGGTTTTTATTCTATAAATTGCAATGTTTACCAAACTTTGTGTGACGTGTCGGACCACGCACCATCAACATGTTTTCCCATGCGGAATGTATGAGAGAATATGTTTTCGCAACTGAAAATGTAAGTTGGTTGATAATTGCTCGTTTACTTGTAGAACCTAACTCGACTCTAACAAAAATTAGCACTTTAAAGCTTAATATTTCGCAAACAGATCCCTGAATCCACAAATGGTTTCCACACACTGTCAATATTTTTCAACGACCTTTCCAACGACGACCCACACCATGGGATAAACGAGAAAAATCCACTTTACGTGTAGGGTAGGTTAACATAATTGTTTCATGATTTTATTTTATACAAATTACAGCTTTCTAGTACTAAGTGTCAAATTCAAATTCAAATTCAAAATATTTTATTTCACATAAACCTATAAGGGCACTTATGAAACGTCAGAAGCTAGATGCACGGTTCCAATTGGTCGTTTCCTATGGAGAAGAGCCGGCAAGAAACTCCATTAAAAGTATAATGGAGTATTTACAATGCTTTCAAATTCAAACTCAAACTCAAAGCATTTATTTCAATTAAACCATTTACAGGCACTTTTGAATTGTCAAAGAGTCGGTCAGTTAGTCAGAAAGTTGAAGCTAGTTGCCCATTCCAAAACGTAGATCTCTATGGAGAAGAACGGGCAAGAAACTCCAAGGACACTCTTTTAAATATAGAAATTACAAAATCCTGGGCACATTACTTTTGTTGCTTCTATATAGAGCCTTCTAATACAGGCATTGTTTGCTTAAAAGGAGGCTCCAAACACGTTTATGTAATGTAATCTACTATTTTCCCAATAAAATATTTTGTATTTTGTATTTGTATTTGTATTTTGTATGTGAGAACAATGTACAATAAAATAATAATCAAAAACGATTAAAAATATAAGATTAAAAATAAGCAATGGCAGATAAGAGATGACCAGTCTCAACCGACGGCGCCCGTTCACGAACATGACGCGTGGATCAGCACCATCCAGCTCAACCATTTTGTAGGGAACCGAAAATTAAAAGTATTTTACTACCAAAAAGAAAAAGAAAAAAAAAACATTATTAACTTTTGGAGTATTCAACAATTAAACCTTGGTTAAGTAAAAATAAAAAGTAAACATTAAGTTCGTAAAGTCAGAAAAAATAAAAAAGGGGAAGCAACTCTTCCAAAAATAAACATGTTAACTAGTGAGCCCAAGTGGCTGTGGAGCAGGACCAGCATTAAGCCAAGCATTTTTATCTATGATATAATCATCCAACTTATAATATGCTTGTCTACATAGTGTGCGTTTAATGTAAGTTTTAAATTTCTTCTCATTTAGTTGAAGAATATCGAGTGGTATTTTATTATAACATTTTACACAGTACCCCATAAAAGAAGTGTGTACTTTAGACAACCTGAAACGTGGTTGATCTAATTTGTTCCTATTTCTTGTGTTAAAATTATGCCTGTCACTTATTTTACTAAAAAGATGTAAATTTTTTCGAACATACATAATGTTTTCATATATGTATATACTGACAAGGTACCGTCATGATGTTAATTTTCTTAAACAGTTCCCTTAGAGATTCACGTCTGCGGAGGTTGTAGATGGCTCTGATAGCCCTCTTTTGCAGAATAAAGATAGAATCAATATCTGCCGCCCGTCCCCACAGCAAAATACCGTATGACATGATGTTATGAAAGTAACTAAAATAGACCAGTCTCGCGGTATCCACGTCTGTTAGTTGGCGGATTTTCCAAACAGCGTAAGCGGCTGAACTCAGCCGCCCTGCAAGTGATGTTAAGTGAGGACCCCACTGTAGTTTTGAGTCAAGCGTGATTCCCAGGAAAACTGTTTTTTCGACGAGTTCTAGTGTCTCATTATTCAATACAACGTGACATTCACTACTTCTAACATTCGGTAACGCGAATCTTATGCATTTCGTTTTCTTCTCATTTAATACTAAATTATTTACAGTAAACCAATTATGGAACTTTAGCATAGCGTTATTTACGTCGTCAAGTTCCTTTGCATGTCTGTTTACCTTAAAACCTATTACAGAGTTAATAGGTACGAGAGGACAGTGTAGGCCTATCGACAAGTACCAGGTACTTAGCAAGATAGAAAATGGTCGACAGATCTACAGTCTGTTAAGCCTACAACGTTCTCACATTCACAAAATCTAAAAGAAAAGAATCTATATAACAGCAAAATCAAATAATATGTCTCTGAGCTACGCCGCGGACAGACAGATAGACAGACGGACATGGCGAAACTATAAGGGTTCCTCGTTGATTACGGAAGCCTAAAAACAAAATCCCACCTCGATCTTAAAACTTCATTCATTGTTACAAAAGTCCGAGGTAAATACCCCCAGGCGCTCCATTACAACATAATTATAATTTTGAGTACAAAGGACATAGTAATGATATTTTAAGTTCAAATATTTAAATTCATATGTTTATTCATCTTATTACAATCGGTTTCCTCATAAAAATAATAAGATCGGAATCGGATCGAGAAAGTAGGTACGTGGGACGACTGATAATTTGACAAAAACACAAAAAAAAATTGTTTATAAATAATTATTATCTTTGTACCTAAGAGTAAATACGCAAAGCTCATGTGATTCGGGTTACCTACTGTGTGTTCAGTATGTAACCCGTTCAGTAGTATTTAAAGGTCCGATGCCCTCAGTCCATCACATTTCGGCAGTGAAACGATACGGCACCTACAAAAATGTTGAAGACATATTTTGTTGGTTTGTCATTCTTGTTAATTGTAGCGGGTGAGTTTTTTTTTTCATTAGAATTTTTCGAATTAAAAATATAACAGGCTACAAGCAAAAAAATATATGCTAAAGTTATCTATTATTTATTGACAACAGTCTTTTGTTTATTGTGCAACCATTTTAATTATTTTTAAACTTAATTGTATCAAATCGATTTTATTATTATTTGCTACACATATCTATTTATTTTTATTTATTTACACACTATAAAACTGATTTACATCCGTAAGACGTGCTCGTAACAAATGGTTCAGTTGAGAACCTAGTGAGAGCAGTGATAGCCTAGTGGTGTGACCGTCAGACTGCCAAGTCATAGGTCTCGAGTTCGAACCCAAGGCACGCACCTCTGACTTTTCGGATTCATGTGCGTAATGTATTATTATCACTTACTTCAAAAACGGTGAAGGAAAACATCGTGAGGAAACCGGCATGACTGACACATATTTCTCGACGGCATGTGAAGCCAAGCCCGAGGCCCATGGGCGGCTTTAAGACTCTGACGCCAGGCTAGTCACTAACCACACGAAAAATAAGAAGAAGTTGAAAACCAGCGTCAGGCACTTGTTGTCTGGCATTTATGCTGAACTGGGCCTATTCGGTGCAGCCGCGAGGCACACAAGACTTTTTTAAGCTTTATCCGTTTTTATTTTTATTTTTGTGTGCCTTAACCAGGGTCAAATACATTTATTTCCTTTCTTTCTTTCCAAATATAATTTTTTTAAAAATCACTTGGTAGTCGCTTTTTCGAAAGTTTCTAATTGACTGTTGTTTTTCTCAGTTTGTTGTTGTGGTACCACCCAAATTTATTCACTGACGAAATCCCCTTTATTGAAGCTTTATCTATCCAAAACAACTCAACCGAAGTTATGGGACCACTCCGCGGACTTCCTTTACAAATTAAAAAGAATCACGTAAATCGGCCTATTAAACCACGGAAAAATCAGTGTCAGTTGTCAGTTCATAAAAAATCAATTGAATTCTCTCCTGATTCTTTTAAGTAGTCTGTTAGTAGATCAGTCTGTAAGATGTATTCAGTTCCGTATGCGCTGCTCCTGTGTTCGATTCATAGATGTTATTGTTTTTTCAGTACCTATGTAACTTCTTACTATTTGCATGTTTTCATACCTTTGCGAATAATTAACTAACACTTTCATAATCAATCTTTACTATCCAGACGTTGTACGATGCGAACCTGATTACAAGTTCAACTTTGACGCGGGTGGCTGGCTCAAACTGCACACGACGCCTGAAACTTGGGAGGAAGCCTTCGTTAGATGCCACAATGAGGGTAAGATTCACCACTCTTAGAACATTTAGTTTACTAGTACACTACGTGGTAAAGCTTGCTCTAGCGTTCCACATGGAGGAGCTTGTGGTTAAGTAATAACAGCCGCACGGGTAATCCATCAGGTTAAGCTACGCTTACCAGGGTTAGTCTGTGGATGGGAGACCATATTCACACCGAGACTCCTCCATGCCTCGGAAGCACGTTAAGCCGTCGGCCCCGGCTGCCAATCGTGGTTCTTTGACAGTCGTTACAGGTCGTCAGAAGCCCGGAAGTCTGACCACCAGACTTACCAAGGGGTATCGCATTAGCGACCCAGTTACTGGGTTGTGGAGGTCAGATAGGCAGTCGCTCCATGTAAAATACTGGTAGTCAGCTGCATCCCGTTAGACTGGAAGCCGACCCTAACATAGTTAGGAAAAGGCTAGGCGGATTGATTGCGCTAGCGTTCCACTGCGCGCTAAGAGATGGATAGTTTTTTAAATATTATTGACGTGTATCGCACAGTTCGCGTTTGTCCTGGCCGTGCGACCAACTTGGCTCGAATGTGTGGCGCCGCTCGCTCCGCTCGCTCATGTGCAATGTACAGATCTCAATATGTCATGTTACAGGTGCGGTGTTGGCGTCGCCGCTACACAAAGGGCTAGCTAATGCTCTTCAGTCACAGATGACACAGTTTGATGTGAGAGGTCACATTTTCCTGGGAACCCATGCTTTGTACTCTAAAGGGAACTATGTATCAGTAGAAGGTCAGTCAATGTTTTGTTAACTATCTTTAAATTGATATTCAATAAGATTAATGTTATCTTGAACGACTCAATAATAAAAATAATAAAATTCATACATTTCACCTTCAGTATAATTTATACATAAAGCGTACGTCCAAATATTGTTGCAGTTTGTGCAGTAAAAGTTTTTTTTCTTTTCTTTTGAACATCTCGCACTAGCCAATGTAGTTCGCAAGGTGAGCACACACATCAATGCTGCGACTAGTTTTCATTGTTTTAATATTGTTGTCGTGTATGTTCCAGGAGTGCCACTGTCCGACATGGAAATTAGATGGGGTTCACGTGGTGACGGAGCCGATACTGGAGACTGCCTCACTATGACCGTCGATGGACGCGCGTATTACTCGTCATGCAAGGACCCACTACCTTTCATATGCTACAGGAAACTCGACAATCAAACGATGAACGAATGCGGCACCTTCGATACTGGTAAGTGCAACATCTAGCAGCAAGTTGTACTACAAGCTGTGTACAACAATATTGAAAACAGAATTCTAAGTACTTACGTTTTTCGATATGACCGAGTAGGTGAGTATATACAAGATAAGAATGCTTGGAAACATGCTGGTCCTGCTCCATAGGATAATTTAGAATCAAGACAAAATCAAACTGGTTGCAAATTTAATTGTATATTTTATTTTTATTTTTTTATTATATGACATTGATTTTACATTCTGTGATCAATTCCTCGCACACTGACTTATTAATTGAAACATTTTAGGAAAATCGTCTACTTTTACAATGATTGTAAATATGTGAGCACCATGTATCTATCACATAATTAGTTTATCTGTTGTTGCTTCATTTTTAATTCTTTGTTCTTTTTACCTATTGTGGTATATAAATTTTATTCTAGGTGCATCGTCCTCACATATAATTATATAACTAATGTACCTACTTATACAAAATATTGTAAAACATTTTAAAAGAGTAACGGTGGAGTTTCTTGCCCATTCTTCTCCATACGAAAACTATCTTTTTTTTAAGGGGCGACTAGAAGAATTTGACTTTGACTAGACGAGAAATGCGATCCCGGTGCCAATAAATAATAATAAGTTCATTTATTTCAGGTAAATAACGCCCATTGCCAAACAAAAATTTATAGAGATCATATCAAATAAAACAAATAATATCAAATAAATGAGATAAAATAAAATAATACAATCAAAATCACATAAAATGAGCACAGTAAATGAGCTCTTCTCTTAATTTTATTTTCTTATATGTAGGTATAGTTAGTTAGTTTTTAAACTTGGTGTTATATTGTATATTAAGATTTATTAAATTCACATAAATAAAATACCAAACGAGTTCGCATTCAAGATTCAAGATTCAAGATTATTTATTTGTGGATACATGAGTACACATACAGAGCATGCAAGTTATTAAATCACATTATAGTTTAGATCAGTCATGTTTGGCCTTAGTGGCGTACAAATATTTAAATTTCAGTAATAAAAGTTATTCGATAAAGTATTAGATTAAGTAAGAACAAAATAATAAATGTCAATTTCAAAAACAAATAAATTAAATATATGGTCATAGTTACGTCACAATTATTAAATGTCAATTAAAATTATCATCATAGCAATAATATGTTGCTTTATGTGGATTATGTCAAAGATGTATTGATAATATTGGTTATTACACGGTATTAGATTTTGTCATTAAGGAATTCTAGAATACTGTAGTATGCTTTCCCTTCTAGCAGTATCTTTAATTTGTTTTTTAATTGATAGACATTAAGCTTCTTCCAACTATTTGGAAGTTTATTGAAAATTTTAGGGGCCATACAGAAAACACTCTTGTGCATTAATGCTGTTTTCGATCTATGTAGACAGAGAATACTGCAGGCATTGCTTACCTCTTTAGGAAACTTATTATATTTTAGCACTCCCGCCAAAATAGTTCTGGGGTGTCTGGAATATAATTATATGCATGATTTGTCTACGGATCCCTGAATCGACCCACAATATTTTTGGACGACCTTTCTAATGACACCCCACACCATGGGATGGACTAGAAAATATCACCCCCACTTTACGTTTAGGTAAGGTACCCTACAAATTTTCTTCTTTATTTTACCACTTTATCGGCGTGATGAATATGTACGAGTATATCCATGCCAAATTACAGCTTTCTATCCAGTACTAACAGTCTCTGAGCTAAGACGCGGACAGACATGGCGAAACTATGTAAGGGTTCCTTGTTGACTAGCAAACCCCAAAAAGACAGGTATCGTCAGTATATGTAAAGGGAATGTTATATTAAACTATATTGACATTATATACTTCAATTTTTTTAAATATTTTTTTTATAATAAATAGATTTGTTACATACAGCTGCAGTGGCAATCATGTCATTTGGTCTAAATAGCTCTTTATTTTTATTATTTGATTTTGCTTTTATATAGATTCTTTTCTTTTAGATTTTGTGAATGTGAGAACGTTGTAGGCTTAACAGACTGTAGATCTGTCGACCATTTTCTATCTTGCTAACCTGGTACTTGTTGATAGGCCTATACTGTTCTCGCATACCTATTAACTCTGTAATTTGAAAACATTGTAAATACCATTTACTTTTAAAAGAGTAACCGTGGAGTTTCTTGCCGGCTCTTCTCCATAGGAAACGACCAATTGGAACCGTGCCTAGCTTCTGACGTTTCATCAGTGCCCATGTAGGTTTATATGAAATAAAATAATTTGAATTTGAATATCTTTTGCCAGCGGCTTCGTCCGCGTGCATGTCGGAAATTATCCCACGGGAACGTACTACCGGGATAAAAAGTATCCTATGTCCTAATCCAAGTCATGGTCTACCCGTGTACTAAATTTCATCCAAATCCGTTCAGCCGTTTTATCGTGAAAGCGTAACAAACAAACTAACTCACCTTCGGAATTTTAATATTAGTTTGTTACTTACCATATTTTTGTAGAATTAAATAATTTACCTTTTTGATGCATATTACAAACATTATATTCTTTAAAATATTTCAGAATATCACCTCAATCAGCAAACAGGCAGCTGTTATAAGGTCCATCTCGAGAAACAGAGCTGGACCCGCGCCTACAGGATATGTGCGTCTGAGGGAGGTCACTTGGTCATCTTAAATGACGAAGAAGAGGCTGGCATCGTCAACGGCATGTTCCCTGCTCGTACCGAGAAGCCCGAAGTGTGGGAAAGATTTCACGTCGGTCTAGGAGCCTGGGGCAAGGAGCGCATCTGGACCACCATTCACGGTAAGATATCGTTTTAATTTCGCACGTTAATTTTGCTCCGCGGCTTTTTAACGTTTCTCCCTTTCAGTACAGAACTTAATTATTATGTTTGTTTCTTACAGTAAAGAACCTAATTAATAATATGTTTGTCTCTTTCAGGTGAGAGAATAGAACATGTGTTCAACAAGTGGGGTCCCGGACAGCCTGACAATTGTCAGGGCATCCAGAATCGAGGGGCTTATCTTCGGGACGGGCAGTTGGACGATATCGGTATAGAAGGAGATATTATGTTCGTTTGTGAAAAGTCTCCGAAATCGAAACAGTTTGAAGCTTTACCGCCGTGTACGGAGACATTAATGAGAATGTGTAATGTTTGCGGTGAATCACAGTGAAGCGGAAACTAAATTTCCCTGTATCACTGAGTTTTTATTTTGGCACTGTGTTTTTGATAATTAAAATAACACTGAATACAAAAATGGAAACTTGCTTTCTTTTCTCTAAACCTTCGCTGTTATCATGTTCTAAAACCGTTTATAGCCCGGTATATATTATATAAATGTGTAGTATATTATTATATGTCGTGGCCAGATCTCAAAATTGACCATTTCATGAAATGAACATCGACCACTGGTCACATCATGATGTGGCCTAGCCAGATCATTGGATACTCAACGTTTAACGATATGAACAGTTAAACGCACGACTACTTCATGATGTGGCCAAACATTAGTGATCATATCGTAAAATAGTTAGATTACCCACCGGTAGAGGCGTTGATGTCGCTTTGTTTTTGTTGTGCATCATGGCGGCGGCATACAACAAATCAAACAAAGCAGGGTGACCACGCGTACCTAGCGCTCTCCAGCCTCTGCCGCGGCGCACGGTGGGCTGAAAATCGGCTTTCATAGACTTAGGGATTTCAATTTGCAAGTGCCGGATTTTTTGCCGGATATCGCTTCTATTAGTTATTACTTTATTCAAAAATGATACACGAGTTAATTCTGCACAAAAATAAATGAATTATATTTTTTTTACGAAAAATTTGTATGAAGCTAGTATGAAAAAGCTAATTATCTCTTAAACGGCAAGGAAAATCGTAATATCTTAACAGGTGGTTATAGTACTAATTACTTATGATTTTTTGACGTACGTTATTTAACGGTTAACACTGCAATTTTTTTTTAAATCGTCAATATATTTTCATTTATTTTTACATATGAATCTGTTCCTTTTAGCTTCTAAGTTAAGAACATCGATAATTATGAATAATGTTATTGATCCAAATATATAAGAATATATAAAACAAAAAAAAGTGTCAGAATCCTGAATCAGAATCCAGATTGGATATATCTAAACACTCGAACTCACTTTCCTGAAACTGAATTAAGTCAAGAGTTTCAGCAAAAAAGCTCTGCTGTCTCTTGGCATCTAACTTAGGCCTTTGTGCACTTAAGAATGGATCCGAAGAAACAACAAGCATATTTAAGATATCTTGATTGCAATCTTGCCTGTTTCTTTTCCGCGAATGGTGTTCCCGGAACCTCCTAAAATCTTTGTTTCGAGACTCTGAGGCTTCTTCCGAGAGAGTCCCAATCGGCACAATATCATTTTTCTCGATTATGTCAGCCCCATGTATTAATAAAAAATTAAATTAAATCAAAATAAATAAAAACGTCAAACGTAGTAGGGCAAGTCTATTTATGTAGCAATGTTTGTCATTTAGAATGTGACTTTTTCATTCACTTTAAAAATACCAAACGAGTTCGCATTGTTTACCTCTTTAGGTAACTTATTATATTTTAGTACTCCCGCCAAAATAGTTCTGGGGTGTCTGGAATATAATTATATGCATGATTAGTCTAAGGATTCCTGAATCGACCCACAATATTTTTGGACGACCTTTCTAATGACACCCCACACCATGGGACAAACTAGAAAATATCACCCCCACTTTACGTTTAGGTAAGGTACCCTAATCTAAATTATAAAGCATAATTTTAGCCCTTTTATTGCAAAACATCGATAATTAGTTAACTACTATCATTAGAGTTTTAAAAGATGTGCTAATGAAATGTTTTTGACGATTATAAATTCACAACTAAACAAAAAATTTGCTTACTTATCAGAAATCATTAACAATAATTTGAAATCCCTAAGTCTGTGAAAGCCGATTTACAGCCCACTGTGCGGCGTAACATGCAACATAGCACTTAAAAGTATTTTCTAAAAATACAAAATTTACGCCGCTTATGTGGCACCCCGACCAAATGGGTTAGGTTAGGTTAGAACTGTGACCAACCGCTACTTACAAGTTGGTCGCAGTTACTTGACTATTTTTACTTCACCTTACACCATGGATACCCTACATTAATGATATGGCCAAACGTCAACTGATATAAATCATTGAACGTTGACGTTTAAACGATATGGCCAATGTTAGCTGGCCATTTCATGAAATGGTCAAATCTAAGATCTGGCCACCACATATACACCGTGAAATATTAATGGTTGTTTTCCCGAGGCAGAACAACTTGCGAGAAGGAATACTTTCGAAGCATAGAGTAAAGGCCTATTCAAACCTGAGCGATATTCGCTGCCGCTGTGGGTAGAGGTACATACCGCGCGGGTTTCGCTCAGGTATATACCTCAACGTTATTGCTAAGCGTTCTTCAGGGCATATGGGTTCTCGATATTTAGTGAATGATTTGCTGATATTTTCCTTTATCATATTTAATATTTCATCGAAGTTCTCAGTCGTCATTCTGAATGCATTAAAAAACCGATCTTCATCCAACCTTAATCTTGGATATAAAGTGTGGAATTCCCCATGAATTCGGTGTTGTCTGTTGATGTCATAGATCCAAATTCTTTTCTTAACTGGTGAGTCAATTAAGGCTAATAAAAGTAAAACTTCCTCTTCATCACTATCCATCACTAAAATCAGATGCTCTGCAGAAATTATGTGACTTACGTGTATATTCTTTGCCGACTCAGAAATGACTAACTGGCGAAAATTTCTTATCTCTCTGAGCGAAACTCGACTACCGCGCGTTATCCTACCCACAAGGATAGCGAAATCGTGAACAGTAATATTACCGCATACCCACTGGGTTTTCTCTGCCGCAGACGGTAGCGAATACCGCTTAGGTCTGAACAGTAATATTACCGCATACCCACTGGGTTTTCTCTGCCGCAGACGGTAGCGAATACCGCTTAGGTCTGAACAGTAATATTACCGCATACCCACTGGGTTTTCTCTGCCGCAGACGGTAGCGAATACCACTTAGGTCTGAACAGTAATATTACCGCATACCCACTGGGTTTTCTCTGCCGCAGACGGTAGCGAATACCGCTTAGGTCTGAACAGTAATATTACCGCATACCCACTGGGTTTTCTCTGCCGCAGACGGTAGCGAATACCGCTTAGGTCTGAACAGTAATATCACCGCATACCCACTGGGTTTTCTCTGCCGCAGACGGTAGCGAATACCGCTTAGGTCTGAACAGTAATATTACCGCATACCCACTGGGTTTTCTCTGCCGCAGACGGTAGCGAATACCGCTTAGGTCTGAACAGTAATATTACCGCATACCCACTGGGTTTTCTCTGCCGCAGACGGTAGCGAATACCGCTTAGGTCTGAACAGTAATATTACCGCATACCCACTGGGTTTTCTCTACCGCAGACGGTAGCGAATACCGCTTAGGTCTGAACAGTAATATTACCGCATACCCACTGGGTTTTCTCTGCCGCAGACGGTAGCGAATACCGCTTAGGTCTGAACAGTAATATTACCGCATACCCACTGGGTTTTCTCTGCCGCAGACGGTAGCGAATACCGCTTAGGTCTGAATAGGCCTTAAAAGTAAAAAAATTAAGATATTTTTGTTATAAAATAATTTAAAAAAATTTCATCAACTCGAAAACGTGAGAATCAAAAGCAACACTCGAATCGCACGCGCCGCCGGCAAAGGGAACAGCGATACATAAATGTTCAAAGCAAAATAAACTCTCGCACGAACAACACAATATTTGTTTTAAAAAAAGTTTCTAATATTTTATTTGTTTATATAACGATTGTATTACCAAGACAAAACCATTTTGCTGCGGGAAAACAACCATTAAGATTTCACGTGTATTTATGTAGTAGCACAAAAGCATGCAATTAGCGTGAGTATACGAAAAGAGTATGATCATCATATAAACCAAGTAATTGAAAATGGCGGTGGTAATCTCAGTAGCACATTGCGAAATGGTATGATAGTCATAAGCTCCTTTGTTTGGCCGCCATTTTAGAATCGTTTCTTTAATGGCGCGGGTTATAATGGACTTTCGTTGCCGACGGATCTGAGTTATTACAAGACATAGATCGCAGGTTTGTAGTAGGTACAATGACTACCTGTATCGGGAATTCGGGATCAGAAATGACACAGATTAATTAATTAATAATAAAAAAATGCCCTAAAATGACTCACTTTCACATCCATTAAGGAACCGGCTGTACCAAAAGCGAATTACTACCGGGTCGCAAAGATAGCTTCAATACAAAAGTTTGACTCTATACCCCGGCCACGGTCACCACCACATGGAGTCCAAATAGAAAGCGATCGACGCGATCATTTCTGTTCGGTGAACCCAATCACGGAGACGCGGGCGCCTTTATTTATTTATTTAACCATTTATGTACACACATATATAAACAGACAAGAAGAAAAGAACAGAAAAATACGTACAAAGGTAATGCTTATTTCTAAAGATCTCTTCCAGCATACCTGCGATAGGACAGAGGGTAAAAATACATGTAGACACCGTGAGTAAGAGTAGAGAGAAAAATAATAAAATAAAATACATAAAATCAAAATAATTCACTTAATAAAATAAAACAAATTATATGAGAATATACTTACATACATACATACAATCGTACATACTAAAATAAATAAAATACAAAATAAATACCAACGCAACTATGACGAAGTGGAAAGATAGTGTTCTTTCACTCTTCTTTTAAATACTGCAACAGTCTGGCAGTCCCTAATGTAGGGCGGAAGTGAATTCCACAACCGCACCGCGTGCACAGTGAAGGAGTAGGAGTAGAAGTCAGTGAAGTGGGAAGGGGACTTAAGCAGGTTTCTAAGATGCGACCTGCAAGGCACATCAGAAGGACGGGCGTAGGAAAAGCGCTCCCGCAGATAGGACGGAGTTTTAGGATTATGAAGGTGGTTAAATAGCAGTCGCCTTCTGTTTTCGGAACAAATGACATCAGTAGTAGAAACCATAGCAGCGAAACTGCAGTAGTTAAATTCAATAAACTCGCGTCATTTTCCGCTACTCGAATCGGATGGGAGTAGAGAAACATGACGCGAATCAGTTGAATTGCCCTACTGCGGTTTCGCTGCTATGGTTTCGCAGCGGAGGTGTGCTACCGGGGTAACGCTAGAATCGCGTACTCGCGCGACGATTCCTTATATTAGGACAAGACCTTAGATTGGTACCCTGTGCGGTATACTCAGGTGCCGTCATGGGAATCATAGTATATTTTTATTACTTATGTACACACAGTAAAATACATATAGATACAATAGTGGAGTGCCTGGAGCATTAAAAACATGAAAACCTCGGATTATAGTGAATGAAATTTAAAAATTCACAATGGTATGTTTAGCTAATAATATACTCGTACATAAAAATGTTTACGTACAGAAAAAATGTGATCTTGATATGAAAAACAAAACTGGCCAAGTGCGTGTCGGACCACGCACAATGAAGGGTTCCGTAGATGGATGAATTTATCCGAAAAGAAAACTTAACATTATAGTTGAAAAACATATTGATTATGACATATATCGATGTATGGGAATACATCGATATAATTATGTCATAATCAATAGGGATGACTAAAAAATCTTTTCTTGTCCTTGTAGATTATAAAAAAAAACTTTTTTACAAAAAAAAGTCAACCGACTTCCAAAAAAAACATAAATATAACTTTTTTACAAAACGAAAACCACCGAATTCCACAAAAATACACTTAAAAGAGAAAAATAACTTGAATTTCGGAAGTCGGTGGCAAAAACAATAGTATTTTATTAGATACATATATAGTAAAATATACCTACCGTAATATATATGAAAGCAATTCATAACTATTTCCCTAGGGATATAACTATATCACGGCTTCAACTATGCGAACTGCGAACCATCTTAAAATATAACTATATGGATCTGTATTTTCGTTTTTGCCACCGACTTCCGAAATTCAAGTTATTTTTCTCTTTTAAGTGTAATTTTGTGGAATTCGGTGGTTTTTGTTTTGTAAAAAAGTTATTTTTATGTTTTTTTTGGAAGTCGGTTGTTTTAAATTTACATTTTAAAAGAGTAACGGTGGAGTTTCTTGCCCATTCTTCTCCATACGAAAACTACCTTTTGGAAGGGGCAACTAGAATCAATTAATTTTTTTTTGTAAATTTTTGACGTTCAAAAGTGCCTTATACGGGCCTACTTGAAATAAATGATTTGACTTTGACTTTGACTTTGACTTTTTTTTTTTTGTAAAAAAGTTTTTATTTTTCACTTTTTAGTTGTGTTTATACCTACCCCGCACAAATTAACGAATCATTCCACTTTGCCCCACCGGGCCGCCCACGCGCCCCGCTGGTGGGGCAAAGAGAAATGCCTAAAATTTTTCAGTGGAATATGCCCCACTAGTTCGACTTGGTGGGGCAGATTCCACTAGTCTTAAATCTTTATGGATTCTGCCCCACTAGGGTTGGCACCTTAGAAATGTGTAGGTAGGTATGCTCGTATTTTATATATGTTTGGAAAAGAAAGAAATGTTGATGGCCCAGAGGTTAAGGCCTCGCCTCTCATGCATGAGGTTGTGGGTTCAAATCTGAGCAAGTACTAATGTGACTTTTTCAATTCATATGTACTTTCTGAGTTTATCTTGGACATTATTGACATCAGTGAAGGAAAACATCGTGAGGAAACATGGACTTATAGTTAATATTAGTCTGAAATCACCAACCCGTTTTGAGAAAGCGTGATGATCAGTGCTCGTGCCTTCTCTGTATGAGAAGAGGCCTTTGCCCTGCAGTGGAGCAGTAATAGGCTGGTATTATTATTTTATTATTAATTTTTATTTACTATTTGTTTCTGGAAGGAATCGGGTTGTAAATCATACGTTAATTACACGATTTGTTACAAATAAAATAAAATCTAAGTAAATACAAGTCCTAGTTACATTTTACTTAGATATAAATTTCTTTCTTTTCCAATCAAATATAAAATACGAGCATACCTACCTACACAAATTCTAAGGTGCCAACCCTAGTGGGGAAGAATCCATGCCATGGGGCAGAATGCGTTTGCCACACCAGTGGGGCGAATTGGTGGGGCAAAAAGGAATGACTTAAATTTACCCCCTTTATGGGTGAAAAGGGGGGATACGGAATGTATGAAAAATCTTATTCATTTGGTTTAGAAAACGCGGTATAAACTTATTTAGGTAATAATAAAGATGGAATCATACATTTTTCCAAACTGGCTTGAAAGTGTAGAAAGGGGGTTACAAATTTTTTTGCATCTCAATGACATCTATTGACCCAAAATGGTACACATTTTGAAATACATTTTTCTACGTTCAATTTAACAGAAATAATATTTTTGAAATTTAATTACAGTCCTATTAAAATTGTAAATAGAATATAATCACGATGTAACATTTAGTGTTTGTTTCATTACAATCGTCTCATACAATAAAAAGATATGCTAATACCGGTTTATAACAACCGCGGCACTACATCTTTCACGACAAACTTTTAAAGGTTAAAGTTTTCAAAGTGATACCCATACCACCAACAAGCACTACGTTCCAGGCAGCAAGGGGTAACGGAGAAAAAATAAAAATACAAACGAATTGATAACCTCCTCCTTTTTGGGAAGTCGGTTAAAAATACACGTATTTTTTCTTTTTTTACGTTATCAAAAGATTACGGCAATACATTGAGTTAAAATGTGCCATGACGTCACGAGTATGTAGATTTTATACTTACTTGTGACGTATCGAAGTACCATAATGGTTTTGATTTATTTGCGAGTATCAAAATATGTCGCATAAATGGCCGTATTTTTTAATTGCGTTTACTTAGAAGCTTGTTTTTTTAGAGCTCCAAGCGTAGACGTACGTACATAAAATAAATCGTAGTGAAGTCAAAACTGTACATTGAATACTTTTGAAAAAAAAGTAATAAATTGCTTCGAGGCCTGGGGTCGATTCTAATGCCAAAAATATAGTTATTAGAATTGTTGTCAGTAATTCTCCTAATCGGTTCATAAATGACGGAGTTATGAGGGAACATACCTACATAAAAAATTAAAAAAATTAAACTCCTCCTTTTTGGGAAGTCGGTTAAAAATAGTAACTAAATGAAAACTGTACATTGAATATTTTTGAAAAACTAATTGCTACGAGGTGGGTTCCTCTCTCTACCTATTTAAAAAAATTGCTGTGCCCGATAGGGTCCATAATTGTTTCTATTATTATTTATTTTATTTACCACCTGTAATTGTACATTATGGATTGCAATAAACGATTTGAGATTTGAGGTGTGCGAACAATTCTGATGCAAAAATATAGTTTTTTAAATTTTGTTCGTTTGTCTGGGTGTATATTATTCCGGACTGACGCAAAAACTATTTTATAGATTCTGTTCAAATTTTGCACAAATTCTCCTTCAAGGTCTGGTTACCGAAAAGGCTACCTATATAGGCAGCCTATAATGTTCCTACTATTGGGACACCTTGCGGGTTGGTAGATGTCACGTGTCTTCGAATTTTTGGTTCTAGGACATACCGGTTTCCTCACGACGTCTTCCTTCACCGTTTTGAGAGCGATAGATACGAATTTAACCTCTGAAATGAATATCATCACACTATACCTACAAACAGTCAAGCAGTCAATCTTGACATGTATAAGAACAGCTATTAGTCAAATTGTCATTGGTGCCGATTCTTTTGTACACCGAACTAAACTAACTAAACTATCACTAAAATTCCTTACTTTTGGCTATGAGAATCTTAAAGCTATTCCGCAAAATAATATCTCTAAATTTAAAAATAATTTTGACACATCTATAATCGAATTTGACAATCGCGACTCTACAAAACTGCGATTTATTTCTTGTAAAGACTCGTGTGATCGAATCCAGGTTCGTCAGCAACGTCAAAAGGTCCATTATAACCCACGCCATTAAAGAAACGGTTCTAAAATAGCGTTTCCATTTTTTTAGTTTAGCCATTTTCAATTCTTTTCTTTTAATGACTTGGTTTATATGATGATCATACTCTTTTCGTATACTCATGCTGATTGCGTGCTATTAGGTAGCAACGGCTTGAATTAGCATGCTTTTGTGCTACTGCTGTAGCGTTGTGAGGACTGACAACTATAATTAGTCGAGTGATGCTAAAATATCAGAATTAGTAAGTTCCTAATCACATCACTAGAATCGGGGTACAACACTAATTTACTTTCCAGGGATGCTCGTGCATTTCGTTTCCGCTTGCAGAGCTGGTGAAATATTTCTCTGATCCTCAAAATTTTGTGTGCCCCGACCTAGGGGTTCTTCGTACGGGCTGAGGGCAGGACCCCTTACTCAATCCTGCACGCTACCTACTGCTGATGCGTAGCTGTGCTGCACGCTTCCTACGCATGCTAGCGAGGGCTATCTAAGGCCTGACCTACCTGCGGCCTACCGCCGCAAGCTACCTCCACGTGCTACCACCACGAGCCTGTGCTGACAGGCCTCCACGGTCTACCGTCGCGAGCTACTGCCGCGAGCCTTTGCTGACGGGCCTCCGCGGACCGCCACGTGCTGCCGCCACGAGCATGTGCTCATAGGCCCCCTCGTCTGCCACGTGCTACTAAGGAACTCGCACACTACGAGGGAAGGTAGTACCGCTACCTTCCCTCGTAGTGTGCGAGTGCTCAGAACAGAACTCAGTGTTTAGGACCTTACCCGCGACCTATCCGTGTACTAAATATATGTATTAACTTATCAACTGTTTCTATTTCTTATACCTAACTACCTACCTATCAGTTAACGGCCTGCGCAGCCTACCCTGCGCAGCCCTAGCCGTTACACTACATACATATATACTACACAATTATATATTCCGGGCTATAAACGGTTTAGAACATGATAACAACGAAGGTTTAAAGAAAAGAAAGCAAGTTTCCATTTTTGTATACAGTGTTATTTTAATTATCAAAAAGACAGTGCCAAAATAAAGAACTCAGTGACACAAGGAACTTTAGTTTCCGCTTCACTGTGATTCACCGCAAACATTACACATTCTCATTAATGTCTCCGTGCACGGCGGTAAGGCTTCAAACTGAAGCCATTTCGGAGACTTTTCACAGACGAACATAAGATTTACTTCTTCTATATTGATATCGTCCAACGTCCCGTTCCAAAGATAAGCCCCTCGATTCTGGATGCCCTGATAATTGTCAGGCTGTCCGGGACCCCACTTGTTGAACACATGTTCTATTCTCTCACCTGAAAGAGACAAACATATTATTAATTAGGTTCTTTACTGTAAGAAACAAAGGGACTGAAAGGGAAAAGCGTTAAAAAGCCGCGGAGCAAAATGAACGTGAAAAATTAAAACGATATCTTACCGTGAATGGTAGTCCAGATGTGCTCCTTGCCCCAGGCTCCTAGACCGACGTGAAATCTTTCCCACTGTTCGGACTTCTCGGTACGAGCAGGGAACATGCCTTTGATGATGTCAGCCTCCTCTTCGTCATTTAAGATGACCAAGTGACCTCCCTCAGACGCACATATCCTGTAGGCGCGGGTCCAGCTCTGTTTCTCGAGATGGACCTTATAACAGCTGCCTGTTTGCTGATTGAGGTGATATTCTGAAATATTTTAAAGAATATAATGTTTGTAATATGCATCAAAAAGGTAAATTATTTAAGGAATTAAAGTGATAGTTTAGTTCGGTGTAAAAGAGAATCGGCACCATTATTTGTTTTATTTGATATGATTTCTATTTTTTTTTTTTGGCAATGGGCGTTATTTACCTGAAATAAATGAACTTATTATTATTTATTGGGGCACCGGGATCGCATTTCTCGTCTAAGTCAAAGTCAAATCATTTATTTCAAATAGGCACTTTTGAACTTCAAAAATTTACAAAAAATATGAATTGATTCTAGTCACCCCTTCCTAAAGGTAGTTTTCGCATGGAGAAGAATGGGCAAGAAACTCCACCGTTACTCTTTTAAAATGTTTTACAATATTTTGTATAAGTACATTAGTTACATAATTATATTATGTGAGGACGATGCACCTAGAATAAAATTATTATACCACAAAGGTAAAAAGAATAAAGAATTAAAAATTAAGCAACAACAGATAAACTAATTATGTGATAGATACATGGTGCTGACATATTTACAAACATTGTAAAAGTAAATTTTTACAATTAATAAGTCAGTGTGCGAGGAGTTGATCACAGAATGTAAAATCAATGTCATATAATAAAAAAATAAAAATAAAATATACAATTAAATTTGCAACCAGTTGATTCTATATCAGTCTTTCCCAACGTGGGCGATAACGCCCCCTTGTGGGCGCTGCAGGCCTAAAGGGGGGCGGTAAGAGACCCAGAAAAAAAAGGGGGCATTGTGTAGGGCAGTGATGTCAAACCCCCGTCCCATGGTGAGATATTTCTTGGCCCCACTTATCAGTTAAGAATCCCCACTTTTTTGTGTAAAAGGCCCCACCAGTCGTTTGAAATTCCCTCTTTTTTGTGTAAAGGGGCCCCACCAGTCAGTTTAAAATTCCTATTTTCCAGTAAAAATGCCCCACCTTCCCCTCGAACTCTGACATCACTGGTGTAGGGCTTTGGGGTCGATTTATAATTTCATCTACCTAGCTAGGAAGACTCTTAGACACCGACTGAGCTCTCGACTCTCGACTACATCTTGTGAACATCAACTAATATTAATTAAGATATAGCTCAAACTCAGTTCGATATAAAAGACCGCGGGCAATCATGTTTTAACAAGTTTTTGTTAAATAATCCGAATTGTACATTCCTATACCAATCGGCTGGTTCTATAATACTTGTTCTTGCTTGTCGAGTACGATTGGGCGTCGAATGAGATAAACGAGTTTATGCACGTTTGTCTTATTCCTGTTGGTGCGTGCTGCTTATGCAATCCTATATAAACGACGTAAATTTATTTTATTTTCATTTGCGGTTTCGCGCATAATAGATAAGCAGTACTTGATTTCAACACTTACGTATTTCTTACAACAAAACAATGTCGGAAGTAAAAAAGAAGAGACGGCAATACTCTGCGGAATATATTAAATTCGGATTTACACAAACCCGTCGTCGCCTTTGTGTCTTCTATGTCTAAAAACATTTTTGAACGAAGCAATGAAGCCTTCAAGACTGCAAGATCAGTTGAATAAAATGCATCCAGATAAGACAGAAAAGAATGTAGCATATTTTCAAGACCTAGAGAAGAAGCATAATACTCAGCCAAGTGTATCAAAACTATTTTCGGCGGCTGCTAAGCAAGATGACGACGGACTTCGAGCTTCGTACAATATCTCTTTGTTAATTGCTCAAAAAGGCAAACCACACAACATCGGAGTAGAGTTAATTTTGCCAGCAATAAAGGAAGTAATAACTACTGTGCTTCATAAACCGGCCGCAGATATTATCCGAAAAATTCCTTTGAGTAATAATTCTGTGCAAAGACGAATTGATGAAATGGCTGAAAACATTGAAGAATCATTGTGCAATCATCTGAGGACTAGTCAATTCTCAATTCAGCTCGATGAGTCCACTTTACCAACTAATGAAGCGTTGTTGCTATCTTACGTGAGGTTTATTAAAGATGAGAAAATACGTGAAGAACTATTGTTTGCCAGAAATTTGGAGACAGATACAAAAGGCGAAACCATATTCAATACATTGGAAAAGTTTTGTGAAGAGAAAGAGATTCCTTTGAAAAATATTATATCAGTTGCTACGGATGGCGCTCCGGCTATGACAGGGCGCCATAAAGGCTTCATAGCATACTTAAAGAATAAAATTCCAGATGTCCTTGCTACACATTGCGTTATTCATAGACAACATTTGGTTGCTAGAAACTTAAGTGAACGACTATTTCAATCACTGCAATATGTCATCAAAGCAGTCAATAAAATCCGTAGCAGCTCTTTGAATGATAGATTATTTCATCAGCTTTGTGTTACTAATGACGAAGATTTCAACCGTTTGTTGCTTCATACTATAGTATCTACATACTACAGACACTACATCATATACTTACACTATGCATTCATTAATATTATGTATTATACTCGTTTATTGATTTTGCATTATTATTTTGCGAATCGTTCTAAAACGATTAGTTTTCTTTAATTTTCATATTTTTCAATGTTATGACACTTACGTCAGGCTGTCAAGCTGTCATTATTTTTTCTTCTAATTTTCTCTCTAGTTTTCTTACTGGCTTAGTCCATGAAGGTTACTTTTGATTTATATAATTTAAATTATTTTTATCAATATGTTTAGCTCAAATATGGTATTTTATAGGCAATTATAATTGTTTACTGTAAAATATTTGTATCCTAACTTACATTTTATAATAATAATTGAAACGCTCTCAGAATTCATCAAAGAGGTTTTTTTTGGTACGAATATGTCTGGCCCTTTTCGATCTCTGAATTTGAAATTAAATTCTGTAAAGAACAAGAAAAAGATGATTTCAAAAATAAACCTCAGAGGGACTACGGACCCATTCGGCAGAGCTGATCTGGAAGCGCTCAAGGAAACATCTCCTCAAGAAAAGTTTTGCAAATTGGTCTACATACATTTCACCCTGAAATCATACTCTGTCTTCACGGTACTACGTTTCTTGCCAGGAGGACCTTCCACTTCTAAGTCCTGTCTGGACTGTCTGAGAGACTGGGAAGCGGATCTTCAGGCCTCAGAGCTAACGAGGCCTGACGTCTTCTACATTGCCTGTGAATCAATCAAGATATCTGGGAAACGAATCTGGATGTTTCAGAACTGACGGACGTCTCGAACCTGAAAGCCGTAACATACTTCCTTTGTAAATATTTTCTTTTCTGAGAGCGCTAGGTAGGATAGGTTCTTTTTTAATTATTTTTCTGTATTTTTTTTAATTATTTACCTCAAATTATATATTTTTAACTTGTCTGCTTTCCTTTTTTATTTTAATAAGTTCAGATATGTTACAATACTGAAGTTCGTTGGCTGTCAAGAGGCAATTGTCTGATTCGATTTTACAACCTGTTTGACTCTATGATAGAGTTCTTGGAAACTAAAGATACAGAACTGCGCAACAAGCTCATAACATCAAAGAATGATATAGCTTACATGACAGACCTGTATAAAATGTTCAACGACATGAACCTCCAACTGCAAGGCGATGAACTAAATTTAATTAAAACAAAAAATGTCGTTGCTGCTTTCGCAGCCAAACGGCTTCTGCACAAAAAGAATATGGGCAGACGTGAGTTTCACAATTTTCCGAATTTATCAGTATACTGCAGTAACGACGACTTGTTTGCCTACTGCCAACATTTGGAAAACCTCCACATTGACTTCACCGAACGATACCAGGACATTTTAAACTTGGAAATACCAGACTGGGTGTTGGATCCGTTTTCAAATGTCAACACAGCAATGTCACCTCAGCTGGAAGAAGAACTTATAGAATTGACAACAAACGAAGAAATAAAAATCAAGTTCAAAAATGGATATCAAGAATTTTGGCTACAAAAACCGATCCCGCAATTGTACCCTGGATTGTGGTCAATTGTTCAACGATTTTTGATAGCATTCCCATCGTCATATTTGTGTGAACGTGGATTTAGTGCTGTGGCAACGCTGCTTACTAAAAAGAGAAATCGTTTTGAAAAAAAAAAAACAACCGACTTCCACAAAAAACACTACAAAGTGAAAAATAACTTTCATTTCGAAAGTCGGAACAAACACATACACAACACACATTATGTAATGTCCTACATAATGTGCTACATTATACTTTAGTTCATAAACATTGACACATTGTTTAATGCTCTAAGTTTGCGTGTTACCGAACGTGGCGACTTGCGGCTGTTTTTGAGTAAATTGGAACCTGATATCAACAAACTTATTGAACAGCATCAGATTCAACCTTCACATAAGTTTTTATATAAGAATTGATTATGTTTGTTTTATTTTCAATAAAAGATACTCTGTCCGAATACTATAAATTTGCGTTTCAATAATCAGTTATAAGTACTTAGCGGTTTTTAAGTATGTTTAAAAAGGGGGGCGTTAAAAATAATTTATTCTTAAAGTGGGCAGTAGACAAAAAAAGGTTGGGAACCCCTGTTCTAAATTATCCTATTGATGATTTTGTGTTGATTCTAAATTATCATATGGAACAGGACCAGCATGTTTCCAAGCATTCTTATCTTGAATCCACTACTCGGTCACATCGAAAAACGTAAGTACCTAGAATTCTGTTTTCAATATTGTTGTATACAGCTTGTAGTACAACTTGCTGCTAGATGTTGCACTTACCAGTATCGAAGGTGCCGCATTCGTTCATCGTTTGATTGTCGAGTTTCCTGTAGCATATGAAAGGTAGTGGGTCCTTGCATGACGAGTAATACGCGCGTCCATCGACGGTCATAGTGAGGCAGTCTCCAGTATCGGCTCCGTCACCACGTGAACCCCATCTAATTTCCATGTCGCACAGTGGCACTCCTGGAACATACACGACAACAATATTAAAACAATGAAAACTAGTCGCAGCATTGATGTGTGTGCTCACCTTGCGAACTACATAGGCTAGTGCAAGATGTTCAAAAGAAAAGAAAAAAAACTTTTTCTGCACAAACTGCAACAATATTTGGACGTATGCTTTATGTATAAATTATACTGAAGGTGAAATGTATGAATGTTATTATTTTTATTATTGAGTCGTTCAAGACAACATTAATCTTATTGAATATAAATTTTAAGATAGTTAACAAAACTTTGACTGACCTTCTACTGATACATAGTTCCCCTTAGAGTACAAATCATGGGTTCCCAGGAAAATGTGTCCACTCACACCAAACTGTGTCATCTGTGTGTGAAGAGCATTAGCTAGCTCGTTGTTTAGCGGTGACGCCAACACCGCACCTGTAACATGACACATTGAGATCAGTACATTGCACATGAGCGAGCAGAGCGAGCGGCGCGAGCCAAGTTGGTCGTACGGCCAGGACAAACGCGAACTGAGCGTTACACGTCAATAATATTTAAAAAACTATATGAGGTCGGTGTTTCCTACCCGACTACTCTGATAAGAAACACCGAAACAAACTTAGAGGTCGCAGTCACTTTTAAGTCCAAACACAATCTTAGTCAGATATGTAAAGACAGACAATGTAGTGTCTGAAATAGTGTTCTGAAGAAAGAACCTAACAGACTTGAGTGGATCTACCCAGTCAGTGTACACATTTGTCAGTAATCGTGTAGCTCAACTCAGAACTTATGGAGCTAAACGACTCGATGAATAATACCAATAAAAATACATTTGGGTAGCCCGCATAAAGTACGTACTTAAGCAGCCAGACAACCATTAAAACTAACACACACGCCTCACATTCACAATTCTTACTGGATGCCTTTCTTGGGAGCTATCTCAGTAATGGTTAAAATTTCTATTCAGCTCCCTAATTGTTCAATCACAATCCGAGGGTTTTGAAGGACTGCCGAGGTTGCGGGAAAGTCCGAAAGGGATACCGTGGCCCCTGGCAACGTACAGGCAACGGAAGGAACACGGGTGGGTTTTAGTCAGTAAGAGTCTGACACGCCCTCCCGCTCCACCCAGAGCGGGAGAAGTTATTTGATAATTTCCCATCCAAAAAAAAAAAAGAAAAAAATAGGGTTTTGAAGGATATTCCTAAACATTGCTTCATATGTTTAACATTTTCGTCTACTCGGCAAACGTAATAACAGAATGAATGTGGCTGAACTGTCAACATGAAAGACATTGCGATCGATTTCGATGATATGTGTGTAACGCAATTACACCACAAGTCGAGTTGGCACGGGACAAGTTTTAAGGATTGACTTACAGTACCTTGTTGCCTCGAATTGACGAAGCATGAGACAAACAGTGGAGCTTACCTTCATTATGACATTTAACAAAGGCTTCCTCCCAAATGTCGGGCGTCGTGTGCAGTTTGAGCCAGCCACCTGCTTCAAAGTTGAACAAGTAATCAGGCTTGCATCGCACAGCGTCTGGAAGAGAAAGAGAGAATATTATATTCTGTACACGTGAATTCATCTGGAACCGATAAGTATGAGCATAAGCATAGCATAATCAGCCTATAATGTTCATCTGTCAGAGAATGACAGTCTGCTGTAATTTCAATACACAGCCAATTTAAGTTGGTCGTTAATTTGCTCGACAATTCATTTCACTGACTTTACACTGACAATGAAATTCTTTTTAAAGTACATAATAAGAATAATAATAAATCTTTCTTCATTACGGAATACTTTTTTCACAACACATGGTTTTATTTCAATATAATAAAGTACTCACCAGATACAATTAACAAGTATGATAAGCAAACAAAATATATAATGTTATTCAACATTGTTGCGTGGGCGCCACTGCAGGGAATGTTTGAACTGAAGATAACATGCGGTTATTTATATACTGTGTGCATTGTGAATCATCATTAGAGATGAGCGCGGGTAAATACCCAAAAGGAAAATTTCCAGGTAAATTCCACCGAGTATATCAAATCAAATCAAATATTTTATTGTAACAAAAACAGATTCACTTTAGTGTTCGTTAACCTCTACATTATTTTTTTTAAACTGTTTTGAAGCCAGTAGCGCCCACCACCAAAAGAAGAGATATTGGCTTTCCAACATACAAAAGCAATAAAAAAAGAACCTCAAGTTAAAGTAGGTATATCAACTATTTAAATAAAATATTATAAATTATAATTACATTTAATTCCTATTATTGACCGAGCGAGCGAAGCGTCTCTGCTTCTAGTCTGGCATTGTTTGCTGTCGTGTGTCAGTTTGTTGGTACTCCTCTACAGGTCGTATTTTACAACCGATCTGGACGAAACTTGGTATACAGGTTTTACGACTTTATAGTTTTTTATTTTCGTCGGGGATGTTTGATTGGACCGGTATTTCCTCAAAAAGGGGCAAAAAGGAGGTTACTGGATATCTCCGCCTTATGAGATCCGATTTCGATAATATTCTTTTTTATTTGCAAGGTAGTAAATTTAAGTTGGTCTCATAAAAGCTTGGTGAAGATTTGATGAGGATTTTTGGCGTGATGAGCAGAATAGCTCCTCAAAATGCAGTAAATTGCTCACTTTTAGATTTCTACCAGTGGAATAGGCCCTTTAACTACTAGGTAGGGATTGATGGAACACCTGGGACCACCTTCTCATCACAAAACTAGAGAATTTTGAAAATAATTTTCAGATCGTGCTGTTGTTGTCGCTCGCCAATAGTAGTTGATTAGTTGTGGGTTAGTTTATTTCTGTTTAATTATCGTCTTGGCATCATATGCTTTCCAGTAACCTACAGCCGCAGTCGGGGTTTTTTTTAACTTGGATAGGTATAATAATTATAGGATTTTAAACTGACATGATTGTTTTTACTACTAAAATTATTTAAAACCGGATTTTTACCATGTTTTAAAAAACAAAAATCATGGTAAATATCCCGAATTAAATAACTTTAGTGGTATATTAATTGTTGCAAAAACTTTTGTGCTCGCGAGGTCTACTGTTCGCAGAACTACTAGTGACACGGTGAAATTTGAATGTTACAAACGTTGTTCAGACCATGATCTACTAGGTACCATTCTATAGCATCAAATATGTAATTAAAACAAACTAAACTAGGCATTCTCAAATTAGTCGTATGTTGCTCAAACGTGTTCAAACATTAACCGTAACATCAAAGTACTCATCGCGGTAGCGATATGGCATTCAAAACAGTTATGAGGAGTCCACGTGGACTACAAATAGGGCATACAATGCGGGCCAAAATACAAATAAATCATTAGCCAATGACATGCAATCGCACGAAGTACCGCTCCGCCCATTTCTTTTGTTGACTGCCACCCTAGCCGCCCGGGCGGTCGCCAATCTACCAAAATCTCTCGAGCGACCGACGTGTATGCATCCGATGTACTTACGTCACAAGCACACATCGCGCGTTTTTTGTGAAAATGAGTTCTATCTATTCGGAGTGGAGTGGTTGGATATGGTGCGTTTTTACGCAGTTGCTGGTGAAAATCTGGTGGAAGCTAGGTACTCTTGGAGTCAATTTTGTCTTGGTGCACACGGAGTCAACCCGAAATCCGCCTCTAAGGCGACCCACCACTGATCCGGTGGTGTGGTAAGTTTTGTTTTTGTCTTGTTCCTGTAATATCCCAATAATTAAATAATACCTAATAATGTTACGTTAAATACAATGGGTACCCGTACCTACAGGAAATAATTAAAACCATATCTGATAGTACCTATCTACCTTAAGTTCGCACCTTGAACGAAATGATATTGATAACATTAGAGGTCAGCCACCTCGCCGCGTCGTCGGTACGGTGCGTCGCGTCGTGCAATCGTACATAGCCAGAAAATACATACCAAAGTTTGCCATAGCAAGCCATAAAAATCTGTTTAAAGTAGCCACTTGTCAGTGATAAAATACCTACCGAAGTAAACTTTTAACTTTGGTATTATCTAGTAAGACGTACAATAATAAGTGCTTACTAAATTTCGTTTATGGAGGTACGTTACCCTGTAGACAATGCTGTGTCCCGTGCGTGAGCCGTGCGCCACGCCGCACGGTGGGCTGAAAATCGACTTTCATAGATTTAGGGATTTCAATTTGCAAGTGCCGGATTTTTTGCCGGATATCGCTTCTATTAGTTATTACTATATTCAAAAATGAAACCCGTGTTAATTCTGCACAAAAAAGAAGGAATTATAATTTTTTTACTAAAAATTTGTATGAAGCTAGTTTGAAAAAGCTCTTAAACGGCAAGGAAAACCGTAATATCCTTACAGGTGGTTATAGTACTAATTATTTAAGATTTTTTGACATACGTCATATAACGGTTATCGCTGCATTTTTTTTTTTTAATCATGAAATTTTTTTTTACATATGAAACGGTTCCTTTTAGTGTTTAAGTAGAGGAACACAGACTTTTAACAAAACGTAACATAAAATAGCATCACCCCTATTGTTCGGGTCAATCACCGAACAATAAGAAACACATGTCAGCGTAATTGCGACACCGCGCTACATGCATTGAATATTTTATGTATCACCTAAGTAAAGTACGTCAGTACGTAATTCGGCGGCATACCGTGAGCGTGACTCATAATCCCATATCGTTTACCATAGTATAAATTAATCTTAATCTTATATTTGTGGAAACAGACAATACAGTGAATTTATTAACCTTAAACTGACTTGCATCTTTTATCTCATCCTTTATCTCTATCTTAACCCAACTCCGAACATTGGTCCTTCGAGCCTATTGTAGCGGGACCGACGCGTGTACATTAGTGCAATTCGTGTGTATCCACTAACTGTACAGTGTGAGTGTCTCGCTTGAATCTTGTAACCAGACCCTGGTGAACAGAATTGAGTGAATCAAAACTTTCATCATCCTGCTGATCCTGTTGAACCTGGTTTTACGAGAGCATCGCATCATCTCATCGCGCTGCTACTCCAGGTTTGTTCTTGCAGCCATCGCAAGGACATTTGATCTCCGAAGAAGCCTTCAGTACAAGTAAGGTCTCTTTGTTATCCCTGTAATGTCGAAAATGGAAGACATTTTATCAACCCAACATCAACTGATTGAAGCCATAAATGGGCTCTTCACCAATTTCAAGAAGGATGGTGCAGAGCGCAAGACCTCAGACTACCTACGTCGTCGATTAGCTACCTTGGAACAATACTTTACAGAGTTCCATAATAATCACATGACTTTGTTATCTTTTGGTGATAAATCTCATACATATTTCAGTACTAATCAATACGATCAAATGACTGAAAAATATAATAACATTAAATCTACTATTCAGAACTATATCCCTCTCGCAAACAGACCGCAAACCCCTGAATTGAAACCTCCTACGTTCCAGCCTACTGCGGAATCTCAATCTTTAAACCTCGCATCCCAAGCTGCTGCTAAAACTCCTGCTCTTGAAGAGAGTAGAGCCGAAATTCTCTTAAAAAAGCAAGCTACCAACTTTAAGGCTTTCTTAAGAACATCTTCCAACATCGACCTTGATCTCGTCACGGAAAAATGGGAGTTCGAAGACCTCCTGAAGACGATACAATCTCGTTGGGCTGCTATTGACTCACTTCATTGGGAGCTGGACAACGAGTGTGGCGGATCGAACCCCGAGTACGAAGAACAATTTACTAATTACGAGAAATATTATAACAAAATCAAGAAAGACATCAATAAGAAAATGTGGTCCGTCGCGCATATTGAAAAATCTACCCCTAAAATGGAGATAGCTGAATTTAAGGGAAACTACAATAAGTGGATTTCGTTCAAAGATCTTTTTACCGAAGCAGTGCACAATAACCCCTCTTTGTCGAATGCGCAAAAGATGCAGTTTTTAAAGAGTAAGGTCAAAGGTGAACCCGAAAAATTGATCCAACATCTCCAAATTAGCACCGACAATTATCTAGTGTGCTGGAATATCCTTAATCATCGTTATAATAATAAACGACTGATCTTTACATCTCATCTTAACAATATCATGAACATCCCTGCAAACCAGCAACAGTCAGCAAATCATATAAAACGCATTCACGACTCTACGTACGAGAGCGTAAATGCTATCAAGAACCTTGGAGTCGATGTGACTTCCTGGGATCCCTTCCTCGTATGTATATTGTCCCAAAAACTGGACTCGGATACATATGAAGATTATCTACAAGCTTTAAAATCCCCGCGAGAGTTGCCCGTCTTAGAAGATTTCCTTAATTTTCTAGAAACTAAGTTTATGATGCTGGAAACTTCACGTAAGAAGCTTGAAAATTCCACGCAGAAATCATCCTTATCTCAATCCAACAATAACAAACCGTCCTTTTCAAAAGGTTCCAATTATAGCCGAAATTATAACAATCCCAAAAGTAATTAGGTACTCAACAAACCAAGTTTCGCAATCGTCAAAGTCCAAACGCAAAAATAACTATCGCAAGCAATGCCCTATTTGCACTTCCGACGATCATCGAATTCATGCATGTCAAAAGTTAATGGAATTGCAACCTCATGAACGGAAAAATACTATCGCAAAATTGAATCTTTGCATTAATTGCTTACATTACCACGAAGGCAAAAAATGCCTTTCCGAAATAAGATGCAAAGAATGCAATAAAGACCACAATACCATTTTGCATGAAGCATTTACGTCACATCGGTCTGGGTCAAATACAGCCACGATTACGAAATCGCCATCCCAACGGCAAGAAAGAAACGCAGTCGCATCGTTTCTTAAAGAACCCTCAGAAATATAACTTGCCACGGCAATAATTAACGTACAAGCAACGGACGGATCCTACCAAAAAATGAGAGTTCTTTTAGATCAAGGGTCACAGACATCCATTATTAGGGAAAGCGCAGCTCAGTTGCTTAGACTACCATGCCGGAAATGCAACGGTTATATATCTGGGATAGGAAATAAGGAAAACAACTGTAAGGGCAGGATTACCATTAAATGTTTATCGTTAGTTAGCGATTTTACTTTTGAAACGGACGTGTATATAATGAACAGACTGATAAATAACTTACCAAGCTGTACCTTGCCTAAACCAGACTGGCCTACTCTTAACCAAATAACTCTAGCAGATCCCGAATTCTATAAAAGTAGGCCAATCGACATCTTATTTGGGGCAGATATCTATTCCACTATCCTTATGGACGGTATTTGTCGATCAGAAGGTATGTGGCCCATAGCCCAACAAACTCAGTTGGGATGGATCCTAAGCGGCAACTACAAAACGTACCATTGCAATGTGCTCTTAAATAATATCGAAGAGATTCAGCAATTTTGGGAAATGGAGGACATACATGAACCTCCAGCGATATCAGAAGAAGATCAAAAATGCATCGACTTCTACCAATCTTCGACCTCAAGACGGCAAGATGGAAGCTACGTCGTGAAAATACCATTCAAAGAAAACTTTGAGGAAAATATTGGCGAGTCGAAAACAAAATCGTTTGCTCAATTCTTCCAAATAGAGCGGAAATTAAGTAAACAGCCAGCTGTGGCACGTGACTATAAAACGTTTATTTCTGAATACCTAGAGCTCGGACATATGACACCAATTGCGCCACACGTACAGCCGGACTGCTACTTATCGCACCATTGCGTCCAACGACTTGAGTCAGCAACTACCAAACTGCGAGTTGTCTTCAATGCCTCGGCAAAAACCTCGAGCGGTTACAGCCTCAATGATCTTATGTGCCGAGGACCCAATTTACAACAAGATCTTCAGAGCCTTATCTTAAAATGGAGACAATTTAGATATGCTTTTACAGCAGATATAGAAAAGATGTTTCGCAAAATCTGGTTGCATCCCGACGATCAGAAATATCAGAAAATTATCTGGCGGAACAATCAAACACAACCTTTAAAAGAATACCAGTTAGCGACAGTTACCTATGGCACAAAAGCTGCACCTTTTTTGGCCATGATGACACTGAAGCAACTGGCCAACGATGACTATCCGCATAGCTGCGCTCCTGATATCTTAGAGCACTCATTTTACATGGATGATCTCATGCATGGAGCACATTCAGCGGGAGCAGCAAAACAGCTCAAAGCTGAGATGATCAACCTCCTCAAATCTGGAGGGTTTAATCTCAGAAAATGGCGATCAAACTTACCGGAAATAATAGATAGTTCTGACGCACCTCTAAAGGAAGACTTTGACTTCAAGCAATTGGAGTCAACCAAAACATTAGGTCTTAGGTGGGAACCAAAAAACGATCTATTTATCTTTCACCCTATAGAATTTAACTCACAAGACATACTTACAAAAAGACAATTCCTATCTCAGATATCGAAAATTTTCGACCCTTTGGGCTGGCTAGCACCAGTCACAATAAAGCTCAAGATCTTGTTTCAAGAGTTATGGAAATCAGACCTGGGTTGGGACCACCCTGTCCCTCAAGATATTGCGTTAGAATGGAATATAATTAAAGCCGATCTAGCTCACATATCTCGATTTAAAATTCCACGTTGGATTGAAACTCAGGATAAAGATACCATCGAACTACATGGCTTTTGTGACGCTAGCACAAAAGCATACGCTTGCGTCGTGTATTGCAAAATACAAAGAGAAAATGAAACCCATGTAACTATCATTGCAGGGAAGTCAAAAGTAATCCCGCTGAAAAAACCACAATCCATCCCGCGCTTGGAACTTTGCGGCGCTCTCTTGCTGTCAAAGCTTATGCATAAAATAATCTTAGCCCTAAAAAGCTACAAGGTTCATGTTTATGGGTGGATTGATTCAACTGCCGCTCTAGGTTGGTTAAGTGGCGAACCGGAGAAATGGAAACCCTTTGTTGCAAATCGAGTGAGGAGCATTACAGAAATAATCCCTAAAGATAACTGGAGTTACGTAAAATCCAAGGAAAACCCCGCAGATTGCGCAAGTCGTAGTTTATCTGCTGCTCAATTAGCCAACCACTCACTGTGGTGGCAAGGGCCCGACTGGTTGCTACAATACAACCCAAAAGAATATCATAAGATGCCGATTTATACAAGTATTACTAGCGAAGAACTAAGAAAAAAAGAAAAAGTATACACGGTCATCATTAACCCCAAAAATTCCATAGTTAATCACCTTTTAACAAAATATAGCACTTTAAGGAAAGTGACTCGAGTATTAGCTTACATCAACAAATTCATCGACATTGTTGTTTACAAGAAACAACGCACTAGTTTCCTTACTCTGCAAAATATAAAGACAGCAAGAGAAATGTTAATCAAGCACGTTCAAAATGAATATTTCCACGAAGAAATATCGCGGTTGAAAAACAATTACCCACTAAATAAGAAAAGCCAGATTCTTAATCTCAATCCCATACTGGACTCCAATCAAGTACTCCGTGTCGGAGGTAGACTTAAACATTCGAATCTTGATCCCGAAATGAAGCATCCCATCATAATACCGAATAAGTCGAAACTGGCAGATCTTATCATAGATGAATCCCACGAACTTGTATTTCACGGTGGAGTAAAAATGACTACTGCATTTATAAGAAGTAAATACTGGATTCTTGGAGGCAACAGAGTTACAAAGAAACGATTAAGAATGTGTGTCAAATGTATAAGAAATAATCCCACATCACAACATCAAATCATGGGCGACCTACCTCCAGCACGATTGATTCCTAACCGACCCTTTTACCACACTGGAGTAGATTATACCGGACACATCTTTATGAAGGCAAACAAAGGTCGTGGCATTAAAACCTGTAAAGGATACGTCGCAGTTTTTGTTTGCATGGTGAGTGGTGACTAAAGCTATACATTTAGAAATAGTCTCAGATCTCACTGCGTCAGCATTTATTGCCGCACTTCGACGAATGTCGGCTAGAAGAGGAGTTCCTGGCCACATCTACAGTGACCAGGGAACTAACTTCATAGGAGCCAACAAAATCTTAAAACAGGAGCTTTCCGAAATCTCAAGCATCTTATCTGATCAAGAAGTAAGCTCGACAATCTCTGAAATGAATATTGAGTGGCACATTAACGCCCCATCATGGCCATCTGCTGGCGGACTCTGGGAAGCCGCAGTGAAGAGCCTTAAACACCATCTCAAACGGGTCGTGGGAGAGCAAAAACTAACCTACGAGGAATATATTACCCTATTATCCCAACTCGAGGCTTGTTTGAACTCTAGACCACTGTGCTCTCTGACAGAAGATCCTGAGGATTTGGACTTTCTGACCCCGGCTCACTTTCTGGCAAGTGGCCCCAACTTAACGATTTTCGAAACAGAGCATGATCTCAGAACACGATGGCACCTGACGCAAAAAATATACCAAGATATATGGGCTAAGTGGAAGACTGACTACCTCACGCAGCTTTCCACTAGGGCCAAATGGCGGCAGTACCAAAATAATCTCAATCTTAACGACATCGTTATTATAAAAGACGACAACCTTCCACCAGGAAAGTGGAGTCTAGGTCGCGTAGTAACGCTGCATCCTGGAAGCGATGGGCACGTAAGAGTCGTCACACTTAAAACCAAAAACGGGATCTTAAAACGCCCAGTTGTAAAACTATCCTTACTGCCAACAAATGGTATTGATCAAGATTCAAATGCCCCAAAAGTTGAAAATAAACCTCTAGCTACTAGGAAAAAACGACCTATCTCATTCTCAGCTATGGTTTTATCTTTGACATTATTTTTACTGTCACTAATAAACACCGCTCAAGCATCCTACAACCTCACCGTGCTGACAAACAATAGTGTCTACTTCGACAAAATATCTAATATGCACTTAATTAGAGATGATTGGCATTTAATAGTCTATTATGACACAAAGCCTTATCAAGAAGGAACGGCGGCATTATTAAAATATATCGAGTATCTTGAAACCTTATGCTCTACGATCCGAACACAAACACCTTGCGACGGCGTCATGTTACAACTCGAGCACGAGTTCGAAGAAATTAAACATTACGATAATATTGTCATGATGAATGACTCATTTATGACTAATAAGAAACGGCGGAGACGCGGCTTGCTAGACGGAGTAGGCTACGTTGCAAATAGTTTATTCGGAGTGTTGGACCAACGATTTGCAGAAAAATATGAGAAGGATATTGACCTTTTAAAGCATAATGAAAACCATCTATACAACCTCTGGAAGAACCAAACGTCTATCGTAGAAGCTGAATTCAATCTCATGAAAAGGATGGAGAATACTATTAACAAACATCATAAATTAATTAATCAAAAGCTTAATTATCTCCAAGATACTTATAAAAATCTCGCCTTGCAAGTGCAAAATGTAACTATGTTCACAGATTGTATAACTTCGGCTTTCACTGCCAACAACTTGCTGTATACCCTTCGAAGAATCCAGGATTCAATTTTGGATACAGTAACTGACATTTATAGTGGAAAATTAGATTTTCATTTAATATCTCCGAAGCAACTCAGATCAGAGCTAAGCATAATTTCCGCACAAATATCTGGAGACTTGGTAGTTCCTGTCGACAATTTTAACCTTAAAGATCTTTACAGCTTGCTCAAAGTAAGAGCTAAATACTCTGGCAAATACCTAATTATCGAAATAAAGATACCCCTGATTGAAAGGGATGTTTACGAGGTATTCAATCTTATACCGGTTCCACGCATTGTGATAGATAACATGATCATGAAGGTCAAAACTATCTCTAAATTAGCAGCCATCAATATGAGAAAAGATTCGTATTTGACCGTCACAGACACGGATCTACAGGCCTGCATATTACAAAACCCTGCGACTATTCTGTGCCATATCAGAAAGCCTATTCACCACATGAAAGATGATGCCTTTGCGAAACAATCCCAGGCACAAGAACTTGTAAAACTAAAACTACTTCGTGCAAGAATGACTGGAGAGAGTTAACATCAGAAAACAAATATTTTTATTTATGCTGCAATGAATGTAATGTCAAACTTTTGTGTGAAAATCAAGTGCAGGCAGTTAGGTTAGCAGGTGCTGGTCTGTTGCGTGTAGGGGAAGGCTGTTTAGTAAAAACAGAAAATTTTATGGTGTATTTTATGGTGTACAAAAGATTGTCTAGTAAAATTAGCTTAACGACAAATATTATCTCGCCAGAAATATCACCAATCAATCATATGATAAATATCACCATGCCAAATATCTCATATGAGCTTAATCCCAATAACTCAGATAACCTCATGCAATTTGAAGCTATTAGGAGAAGTCTTGAGATCATGAAGCAGACTGAACCTTTGAGCACCAATATCTCCTACCACGACGTTCATCAGTATGCTGCTATATATCTCGTCATATCGTTCATCTTGTTATTGGTGGTAGTTTACTGTCTTAAATGTTGGCGGCAACGGCTACGTAATGGAAATCGTTCCACTCCCACAGTAGAGCGGTCAGCAGCATCTGCGGCGACTGGGTTGCCATCTCCACACAACGTTCCAGAAAGTGTTGTGATTGAGTGTAGTGAATTTAGGGAAAATGGGCAATCTAGTAGTAAATCAGTGAAAAGTGATCTTAAGAGACTAGCTCTATCTAGTGAAGATAGAGGTTCTTCACCGATCTTTCGTGTGTTTTCTCTTCCTGATTTAAACTGTAGAGACTCTGTTTAAGTTGTAATGTTACCCTCATCTCATCATTTAACGCAACTAACCCTACATAACTACATATTTTATTATTTTAAGAACATTGTCTTCACCTTGTTAGTATTAATTTCATTACTAACTTGACATACTTACCAACGTCATCCTTTTCTCCCTCGGGAGCATGTTCGGGTCAATCACCGAACAATAAGAAACACATGTCAGCGTAATTGCGACACCGCGCTACATGCATTGAATATTTTATGTATCACCTAAGTAAAGTACGTCAGTACGCTTTCGGAAAGCATATCGGGCGCGACTCAATCTCATCCTATTCACCTCATTAGATTTAATTGTTATCCCCTTTATATTACTGAAATATATCAATCTTTACAATCTTCAAACTTAGTATATCTTAATCTAACCCTAACCCCGAACACCTATATTCCCGAAGGAGTAGTCAGAGGTTTATAGTAGATCCACACTTTGACAACTATGTTTGAGCTATATATTTATCAATACAAAATTAGTTTTAAAACTTTAAATACAACCAAAATACCAAATAACAAACTGTTCAGTCTTTTAGTGAGTCTGAAAATAAGTGATTAAGTAATTACAATGATTTAGTCTTCTAATAAGTCTGAATCGGTGATTAAATGATTTCTGATACGTAAGCTAATTTGTTGTTTAGTTGTTTTATGAGTTCTAAGAAATGTTTTTGACGATTATAAATTTTCATTAGCACATCTTCTAAAACTCTAATGAGGGTTAACTAATTATCGACGTTTTGCAATAAAAGGGCTAAAATTTTGCTTTATAATTTAGATTGTTCACAACAGTGTAACTGCTAACACTAAATTTTTGCTCCGCGACAATAAAATCGTAAGTTAAAGTTTAATCACCAATTTAGACTTGTTTTTTCTTCTAAAAAGTGAGAGTACTTCATTTAATCATGAAGTATTGTTTGGTGCAGTTGTATCCCGCATAGGCGATTGCCTTTCTGCCGAAGATCGAGTAACTATCAAAGAATTTTGTCGGAAATTCACGCGAGCTGCTTTACAGAGGTGGCAGAAATCCAATAGGCCAAGTTGTGTGCAAACTTTAGTTAATCAAGAACCAACTGCTGATGAGATACCAAGAGCACAATCAGACTCTCAAGAACCGTCGACATGATCGTCCAACGTTGGAACAATGACAAAAAGGTCCCGAAAACCATTCGAAGATCTGGGAAGTAAACAGAAAAAGAGAAGATCTGATGATCATACAGGCGAAAACTCCAGTGAATTGGCATATGCAGCTGCAGCGCGTTTAAAAGAAGAAGGGCATGAGGATATCGCATCTGTGATCGAATACATGATGAAAAATCATGAAGCACCCGTTAAAATTAATGAAGCTTAAGAAACCAGTGAAAAACAGTCATATTTACACCAGAAAATGCGCTTGGGTTGCTTCTTTCACTAAAACTGTCAAAGTGGCAATATATTACTTTGCGAGAGGCTGCCATTTGGGAAGGTGCTAAGAATATTTATCCATCCTACTATAAAGTGCAACAAACTAAGCCTGATTGCTACCCTCCGAAGCAATCAATGTCAGTTACGGATTCCTCGGCTAGGATTACACTTCAAGCTTTACTTAACATCACGGTCACGAGGATTCTTCAAAGTCTTTCTGACTATGCCGATGTTCAAAATAAGCAGCTAAAGCTGATATCAAAGTGGGGATTTGATGGTGTTTCCAACCAAAGCCGATACAAGCAGAAAATTTAGGGTGAGCAAGATGATTCAAGCATTTTCATGACCTCCTTGGTGCCACTAAAACTGACAGATGGAGATAATACTGTATGGATGAACCCACAACCATGCTCAGCTTTGTTTTGTCGTCCAGTTTCAGTTTACTCTTGTAAAGGAGAGCGAAGCAGTTGTCATTGGTCTCAAGAGACAAATAGATGATGAAATTCAGGCCCTTATCCCCACAGAGTGCAGTAATAGTAACAGGGTGACTCATCAACTAATGATGACAATGATCGACGCCAAAGTCTGCACGTAGCTTTCAGAGGCCAGATCAAATGCATCGTGCTACCTGTGCTTAGCAAAACCTACTGAAATGAACCGCTTAGATGTTGTAACATCAAAGACGGTGTGTGCTGACATATACGAATTTGGCTTGTCATCCCTACACGCTCGTATAAATTGTATGGAATGGCTGGACTTCAAACGGTGGGCAGCGAGAAGTAATGAGCACAAAGAAATGTTGCAGAGCAGAAAAAAAAATATTCAAAATAAATTCAAAGATCAGCTCAATCTGTTGATTGATATTGTGAAACAAGGCTCAGGAACTACCAATGACGGGAATACCGCAAGAAAGTTTTTCGATTTTCCCAATAAAACTGCAGCTATTACCGAGTTGGATGAAGATCTTATTAAAAGATTTGCTGTGATTTTGCAAGCGATAAAATCTGGCAAGAATATCGACGTAATCAAATTTACAGATTTTGCCCGCAAAACAGCAGAAAATTACGTTGGATTGTACGACTGGCACTACATGTCGTCAACCGTACATACATTATTAATACACGGGACTGACATGATCGAGAAAAATGATATTGTGCCGATTGGGACTCTCTCGGAAGAATCTTTAGAGTCTCGAAACAAAGATTTTATGAGGTTCCGGGAACATCATTCGCGGAAAAGAAGCAGGCAAGATTCTAATCAAGATATCTTAAATATGCTTGTTGTTTCTTCGGATCCTTTCCTAAAGAGCACAAAGGCCTAAGTTAGATGCCAAGAGAAAGCAGAGCTTTTTTGCTGCAACTCTCGACTTAATTCAGTTTCAGGAAAGTGAGTTCGAGTTTTTAGATATATCCAATTCAAAATTCAAAATTCAAAAGTCATTTATTCAAACTAGGCTGAGTATCAGCATTTTTCGAACGTCAAAATTACATAAGACATTCCCCCAAAACGCCCACCCTTCACCACTTCCTAGTGCTTTAGCTGGGAAGAAGAAGTGGTTCAACAAACTCCCCAGCAGCACAGCTGTCTGTTTAGTTAGAAAAAAATGATTCTATATATATTCTAGGACCATCGAGGTAAATTAAAAAAATATCGAAGTCGCTAGCTAACCACATATTGCAATACAACTCATAAAAAAAGCATTGTAATGAGTAATTATGTCAAAAATAAATTAAAATAAAATAAATTGACTTATAAAGTAAAATTATAAACAATTATATAAACTCATATAACCTGTCAGTAAGTAAGCTAATTCTGGAGAAAGAACATTTAAACATTGTCTTAAGTTAATCACAGCGACCAACTATTCTTATCATTTAAGTAGTCGTTGATAGAATAGTATGCCTTTGAACAGAGGTTGGATTTTACTTTAGTTTTGAACGCATTAAAAGGCAAATCTAGCAAAGAAAAAAGTAGCTTGTTATAAAAGGTTATACCAAGCCCAACAAATGAGTTATGAACCTTATGAAGCCGGTGAAAGGGAGTTCGTAGTTTGTCCTTATTTCTAGTGTTAACATTGTTTATATCACTGTTTTTAGTATATAAGTGTATATTTTGCCTAATATATTATATGTTGGCGAAAATGAATTGTGATGCCACTGTGAGGATACCGATATCTTTGAAAAAATCTCTCAGAGAAACTCTGGCACCTAGCTGGTAAATTGCTCGAACAGCTCGTTTTTGTAGGACAAATATATTTTAAATATCAGCAGTTTTGCCCCACAGCAGAATACCGTAGGACATAACGCTATGAAAATGTAACGTATGTCAAAAAATCATAAATAATTAGTACTATAACTACCTGTAAAGATATTACGGTTTTCCTTGCCGTTTCAGAGATAATTTGCTTTTTCATACTAGCTTCATACAAATTTTTCGTAAAAAAAATATAATTCCTTCGTTTTGGGGCAGAATTAACTCGGGTGTCATTTTTGAATATAGTAATAACTAATAGAAGCGATAACCGGCAAAAAATCCGGCACTTGCAAATTGAAATCCCTAAGTCTATGAAAGCCGATTTTTAGCCCACCGTGCGCCGCAACTACTTTGAGACGCGAGTGCCGCAGTGTGTGTGTTGTAGAGATTAACGATAATCCCGACGTTTTTAACTTTGTCTTGTTTTTTCACAAACTAATGACGTTTTTTTTTTATTGGACGTTATAGAATGGTAGTAGACTATGGTCTGCACAACGTTTGTTCTAGCAAAACTGTGATTCAAATGTCACCGTGTATTATTAAGACATTCAAAATAAATTGGGTAAAAATTTTCCAGTTGTCTAATGTGATATGTGGGTATGTATATATGCAGGGAGTATCTGTATGTGTCTGTGTTTATTTGTATACTTAGATAGATTATTACGAAAGGACTACAAATGCAGGACATAATTATTTAAATCATAGGTAAGTATGTGTCACCAGATTGTCTAACTCCTCATACGTCAGGCCTTGGAGCCACTTGTCCGTGAGCGCTGTACGCTGCCGTGAGGTAATTGGATAGGTATTTAAAATCTTATTTACTCTGTTGTACAAAACAGGGCCAAAGAAGAGACCGTGAAGTGCCGTTTCATCAACACAACATTGGCCGGCTCAGTCTGGCACAGTGTCCGCACTTCGTTTTTTTGAACTGTGATTAAGGTCAAAAGTAGGTTCTGAGTGTTTGCGTATTATAGTGCTTTTGGACCCTGTTCCTGGTACCGGTGGGCTAAAATTTTTAAATATATTCATTTTATATAAAAATGTAATTTGTAATTACTGTTTGAATAAAAGAATGAAAATAATTATTGTCTATTTTTAGGGTTCCGTACGTCCGTGAGAGCAGCGGTGGCCCAGTGGTAATGGCCCCGACTTACAAGTTGCAGGTCGTGGCTTCGAACCCAGGCAGGAGCTTTGCTTTGTGTAGGTAAATAATTTCATCACCACTGCTGCCAAAACGGTGAAGGAAAACATCGTGAGGAAACCGGCATGTAATACTAATACATAAGTCAGTGTGTGAGTTCAAGTAATCACGGAATGTAAAATCAATGTTATAAAAAATAATATTATACAATTAAATTAAACCAGTTTGATTTTGTCTAGACTCTAAATTGTCCTATGGAGCAGGACCAGCATGTTTCCAAGCATTCGTATCTTATAATCCTCTAATTTATAATATGCTTGTTTACAAAGTGTACTTTTAATATGAGTTTTAAGTTTTCTTGCATTTACGCACAATATTGAGAGATTGACTATGTTATTTTAAGACTTCTTATAGGTTTTCCTGTAATCTATAGGTAGGTAGGTATATTTTAGGTCCAGCTGTTTCAGAGATAAGGAGAATGGCCAATTTTCATATATTTTCTTTAACAACTAACTATTAATTTTAAAATATATTTTAAAAAAATGAAATTCTCACAATATGGTCATTTGGCTTGTCACACGGCTTTTTTTTATTTTTCCCAAAAAGTGAACCCCTAATACAAAATTAATTTATGTACGTTACACGTTAATTTTTGGGTCACCAATTCATATGTGTACCTACCAAATTAAAAGTTAATGGGTCCAGTAGATTTGGAGTAAATCGGCTGTGTCAGACGGACAAATGGACAGACAGACAGACAAACGAGTGATCCTATAAGGGTTCCGTTTTTTTATTCGCACATACGAAACCCTAAAATATCGTCTGGTCTGTCTGTATGTAGAAAATGTCACATCTCCTATACATACTCGTACAATACCGCCCATGGGCGTGTGACCGCCCGTATTTTTTTGAATATGGGCGGTATAATAAAATAGTAACCAAACAAAACCAAAATAGTAACCAAATGAAATCTGTACATTGAATATTTTTGAAAAACTAATTGCTACGAGGTGTGGGAACGATTCTGATGCACAAATATACTTTTAAAAATTTTGTTCGTTTGTCTGGATGTATATTCCGGACTGACGCAAAAACTATTTTATAGATTCTGTTCATATTTTGCACAAATTCTCCTTCAAGGTCTGGTCACCGAATAGGCTATCTATATAAGCAGCCTATAATGTTCCCACTACCTTGCGGCTTGGTAGATGTCACATGTCTTCGAATTTTTGGTTCTAGGACATAGCGGTTTCCTCACGATGTTTTCCTTCACCGTTTTGAGAGCGATAGATGCGAATTTAACCTCTGAAATGAATATCATCACGGCACAAGTAGCCAAGAAGTCAAGCTTGACATGTATAATAACAGATTATTTTAGTCAAATTGTCATTATCAAAGTGACTAACGGTTGACGTTCGTTCTGTAACAGATGTTCTCTTTTTGTAATAACTTTTATTATTTTTTTAAAGATTCTGTAAGGTTTCCAAATAATAATACATTATAATTTAACATCGTTTGTGGGACGAAAACATATTTTACAAATCAATTAATAAAAATAGCAAAATTATACACAAACTTAACTAAAACGATTGAAAAACTAAAATATAGCATCGAAAAATTCATCCGCATCGCTGTCGACTGGTAATGTACCCAAGAGACTGGCCGCATTGCCACGTTGTATGGCAATGCTTAGCCTCTGCCCAAGGTAAAAACCAGCCCTTGGGTCACGGGAAGTGTCAAATTGCCGTTTTGATATTTCATTGAAGAGGCCGTGAGCACTCGGACCCCACAGCCCGAGGGTTTCAACCCCAAACGGCTCGAAAATATAATTACCTGTAAGGTTATTGTACTTACGCCGTTTGAGGTTTTCTGCAGCCTCAGCGGCAGCACCAGCACAGCACGCCGAGCCAGGAAGATGGGATGGCGCAAGAGTGTCGACACAGGTTGCATCCCACACTAAAGGCCTACCCACCTTCCATGGAGATAAAGACATACCGTCCGGTCTCTTGCCATCGTCGCGTGCCAAGCCATTGGGTTCTAATATAGCTGAAACGCCGGCGGTAACAAAAGCTCGTCGGATGATGTCGTTAATGTTCGCGTGCCGCGCTAAGCGACCCACACTTCGGCTGCAAGACAGGCCGTGATGTCCGAGGCTGTTGACAACTTCGCCACAGTGACAGCGATGAGGAGAACAACAAGGAGCTCCTAGTCGTAGGGAAACAGCGAGGCGGAAGGTAGTGTCGTCGAGCAAAGTGCCTATGTTCGACGACGTCTGTCGGTACTTTCCGCTAAGTAAAGTTCACATTTCGAAAGGTTGAGATCAAGGCCAATGGAATGAAGTTCGTTTTTTAAGAAATTTAGGTAATTTAAAACAGTTTCTACATCGCCTCCCAAGGTTCCATCATCGAGATACCAAACGTTAAATTTTGAATTTAGTCGTCTAATAATTGGGTGAATGGCTAAACTAAAAATCACGGGCCCGAGGGGGTCACCTTGTTGACAGCCAACAGCAGATTCCAAAAGGTTGTCCCGATAAAGTAATTTTGAAGGGTGTCTGTAACATTGCCAAAGGAAACTATAGATTTGGGGTATTTCTTTTTTAGTTTCTGCCAGCAAGGTGTCCCTATTAACAGAATTGAAGGCATTCTTTATGTCAACCTTAAGGATGACCTCTCCTTTACCAGAATTTAGGTAGGTCGACAAGGCGTGTACGGCAGCCTCACAGCCCCCTTTGGAGCCATAACCTAGCTGCAGGGGCTGAAATTTTTCCGAAACGGCCTCACCATAAAATTTACAACAAATCTTGGCTGCCATACGACGGTAAGTAGTGGCCACGGCAATGGGACGAATGCCACCATCCCTCTTACGCAGGGTGCATAGATTGGCCCCGTATAGAACGTCTATGATGGACTCGTTCACCTTGCCAGAGAGCATGAGGTTAATCAGTACCGTAAGCTCTTTCAAGAGCAACTCACCAGCTGTCCCGGCGCCTGAACAAATAAGGTCCTTAAGGTGCTGAGGACTCAGGCCGTCGAGGCCGCCAGCGGAGCCGCTCCGGAAGGAGCAGACGGCTGTGACCAACTCTCGACTTGTAATGGTGAGGGAGTGATTATCCAGATCAGGGGGGTCGGGAAAAGAAAGACCATCCACTGGGGCAGGGTGCTTGCTCTCCAGAGCTGCGAGTGTGTCTGGAGAGCATGGTGTCACCACATCACTACTAAAAAGTATCCTGGCTGCTCCGCTTATGTCACCTTCTCCTAACTTAGATTGTAGCAGATGGGATACACCTATTGAGGTGGTATATCTTTGTGTCGGTAATTTGGAATCTAAATGAAGAGCCGAAATATTACAGTTTTCTTTAATTTGTGCGGTTAAAGTCTTTTTCGTTGCCAAATTCTTCTGTACATGTAGAATTCTGTAAGGGAAGGTGAGCAGCTGTTCCAAAGCACTTTGCGAGTTCTCCCGGGCGGCAAGATGAACGCAACTTGCTAGGTGTTGTGCCACTAGAGGTGTAGTGCCACGGGGAACTCGCTTCAAAACAGGAATAGAGTTTTTGAATTTTGAAAGGGTTTTCCAGAACGGGTCTAAAGTGGATGTAGCTGGTGTAGTTGGTGTAGCTATTGAGACAGGGTCTGAGAAGGGTGCATTTGGTGGTCTGTGCACCTTTTCAATATGCACATTCAGACTCCGCTTACCTTTAAAAAACCGTGCCTGGGTACACAGCGGACATCTCTCCAGGGTGCTCTGCAATGATGTCGAAGGTTGACGAGCACTACCACTATCATTCATATCGCTGCTGCCACTGAGCATATATTTATATAGTTTACAACTTAAAGATTAGCTTTTAATAATATATTACTTGTGAGTGAGTTCTATTACTGAGTTACTATTGCTGAGTTATATTACTTGTAAAAATGCTAGGAATATCGTATAATTTTACAATGTTTGTAAATATGTGAGCACCATGCATCTATCACATGATTAATTTATCTGTCATTCCTTAATTTTTCATTATTTTTACCTAACGTGGTATAGTAATCTTATTCTAGGTGCATCGTCTTCACATATAATTATATAATTGATGTATACAAGATATTGTGAAAACATTTTAAAAGAGTAACGGTGGAGTTTCTTGCCCATTCTTCTCCATACGAAAACTACCTTTTGGAAGGGGCAACTAGAATCAATTATTATTTAAATGTTGACGTTCAAAAGTGCCTTTTTGTGCCTAATTGAAATAAATTATTTGACTTTGACTTTGACTTTGAATAATGATAACAATATAAACTAAATTACTAAAAAAAACACTAAAACTTTATGTGACACCGATGACAAGTGTGACAGGCGCTGCGCCTCCGATTCATTCCGACGCAGCCCTGGCAACCGAAGCCGGGTGACTGTCGTCGACCTCGGCGTCGCGATGATTTTTTCTTTACACCTTATTTTCCACACGGCGCCACAAACGGCAACACAATCGCCAAAGTTCAATAAAAATAATACGAAGATCTTGTACAGCCAGTATCAGACTGTAGGTAGGTCATACCAAACTGGTTTTATGTGCGTCAACCAGTCCCGCGAATTTATCCTATTTTGATTTTATTCGTTCAATTCCAATGTATTTATGGTCACTGCAGCAGATAATTCGTCAAGAGAACATTAAAAAATTATAATATTTTTATGATTGTTTTTCACAAGTGACATTGTTGACGTTTTTTCAATTTCCATTTCATTTTCATTTAAATCGTTTGTATTTCTATTTTCTATGATTGTTTCAAATATTTCTGCAGAAAGTTACTATGGTGACTGGAAGTCTATTAACTTCGCAAATTGTGTCCGCGCTAGGAGACCTTTTCTTTTTTTCTGTCGACGCTAAAAAACCAGCATCACCACTGACAGGTTGAAGAGTAAGCAAGCAGTAGTAGCAATACAGAGATCTTACTGTGCCTTCCGAAAGAATGATGGCGACGACCGTCATTGCACTGCTGCAACGACGGTCGTCGCCATCAGTATTCAATCAAGGATTAGTTTGCATGAATCCTTGATTGATTGCCAATATGCTGCAGATACTTAAAAGCCGCGTGCCGAACCCCAGCAAAACAGACAGACACAGAGTAAACAGAGATACATACTGATCGCTACCGCTGTTTAAAACAATGTGCTGTGACGCATTGTATTCAGCAGCCAAGAGATAAAAATAAACCCATAACAACCATGAAAAGGTTTTAGTTGAATACGACAGCTCTTATCAGAACTATAGTTCATGAATAAAGGACAACAATATTATGCTGATAATCGGCTGCTAGCATTTAAATTTAGTTCAGTTGACTAGGTATGTAATAAGCAGTGATCGGAGTAGGTAGATTGATTTTTGATACTTGTATCATAAATGCACACAGAAAGAATAACATGGATAAGCCATTTTTCCGGAATTTGGTAGTGATATTATTTGCACAACACAGTAACAAACAAAGAAGCGCACTCTACGAACCGAAGTAAACGAGTGAGCTACCTGGCATGTCGTCGGCGGGCGTACGCATTGTTTTGATAACCGGTTAGTGCACCACCCACATTCCTTTGTTCTGATTGGTCGTTGGGTTGTGTCAAATCGTGACTGTGTGCCGTTAAAAAAAATGATAAAGAATATAATATTGCTCATTTCAATACAATTCCTACCTCAGTTCCGGTTTTTTTAAAATAATCAACCAATTCCGGAGGAATGTCCATATTAATATATACGTTTCGGATCAATGACCCCAATTCAATCTACCTACTCCGATCACTGGTAATAAGTTTAAATTTGCGAGCGAAGCCTTAAAAGGTTTTCAGTTGAGCTTCGGAGCGGTATAATTATAATATTTAGGTTTATTTATTTATTTATTTATTTATTTGGGACAAACAAACAGTAACACATTATATCTGCGCAAACAATATAAACAAATATATTATATAAATGTGAAACTCACACCGTTATCCACAACATATACAATTCATATAACTTTACTAATGAACAATCTATGCGAGTAAGACTACAAGACTGTTCAAATAATTATACATCGGAATCCTTAAGTTTCTTTAACAAAGCAGAACGAAATCTATTTGCTGACACTGAGAATAAATCTAATTCTATAGTTTCTGAACAAAAATCATTATAGTTTTTGCACAAGCGACGTAGAGGCGCCCGCAGACCAGCATTGGTGCGGCAATGGGACACAGCAAAAAGAGGACGTGCGCGCACCTCTCGTCTGATAACAGTTCTTGGGACACAGTAGCATATTTTATTAGTAATCTCAGAGCAGTTATACCTGTTATAGCATACGTCGAAAAGAAACATAATTTCTAGATATAAACGTCTAGACTTCAGGCTCATTATATTGTATTTATTAAGTAGATTTTTATAGGTTGGGAAATTGTGGGAGCACCTATAGTGCATCGATCTGAGGAATTTGCGCTGCACTTTTTCTAGCATCTCAACGTATTTATTATAAAAAGGGTTCCACGCCACCACTGCATATTCGAGTTGAGATCTAACTAGTGCTTTATAGAGATGAGAATAAGTGCTTGCGTGTTTAAATTCAGTAGCTGATCTCATAACGAACCCGTACATACGATAAGCCTTTTTGGTGATGTTATCAATATGTTGATCAAGGTGAAGTTTGTTATCTAGCAGTACCCCTAGGTCTCGTACGGATGGAGCTTTCAATAGAGTTACATTGTTTAGATTATAATTTTGATTTAAAACGTTTTTATTTTTTGTGAATGATATCGTTAAACATTTAGAAATACTAAGGTAAAGTTTGTTTTGAACGCAGTATTCAGAGAATCGATTTAAGTCTTCTTGTAACTGACAACAATCTGCAGGTTTTCTTATAGCTTTAAAGATTTTTAGGTCGTCAGCATAGAGCAAAAATTTTGAGTGTCTGAAACATTTTCCAATATCATTTATGAACAAAATGAATAAAAGAGGCCCTAAAATTGAGCCCTGGGGTACGCCAGATGTTACGACAGTATTCACCGAGTGGAACCCCTTGATAACAACCCTTTGTGATCTATTACTAACATAGCGAAGCAAATCTCCCCGTATGCCGTTAAATGCAATTTTGGTAAGAAGCAAATTGTGGTCTACTTTGTCGAACGCTTTTTGAAAGTCTGTGTACACTGCGTCTACTTGTACTTGTTGATCCATATTGTTAAAGAGAAAGTCGGTAAATATTAATAGATTAGTAGTTGTAGATTTACTTTTAACAAATCCATGTTGTTGTTCTATTATAATCCTGTAAATTATCTTATGTATTTCCTGATAAACGAGCCTTTCAAAAAGCTTCGACAAAGCAGACAAAATAGATATGGGGCGATAATTTTCGACTTCTTGCTTGGACCCTGATTTATATACAGGAGTTATATTAGCCCTTTTAAATTGTTCAGGGAAGGTGCCCTCTGATATAAACATATTAAATATAATTTGCAGGGGTCTGTATATACTCTTAGCAGTCTTTTTAAGGAAATAAGGGGGTAGTTGATCCGGTCCAGGACCTTTAGTGGAATCTAAAGCTTGTAATGACTTCAAGACCTGATGTTCGCTAAACGTAATGCTAGTAATATGAGTGCATTTGTCACTACTCTCTTCAGGGGGTAGCCATTCGTTCAAATTTAGGTTTGAGGGTTCATAAACCGATTGAAAGTAGTCCATGAACATATTGCAAATTCTCATCCGGATCACTGGATGTCCGGTTTTTAAAAAACATAGTGGAAGGAATGCCGACATTACCCTTACGATTATTGACATAGCTCCATAGGTATTTTACGTTTTTTTTTACATTGTCCTCAACAGAATTTAGGTAGTCAGCGTATTTTGACTTGCATAAGACCCGAAATCTATGCCGTAGAAGCGAAAATTGTTCATAATCCGAAATGTTATTATACGTTTTCCATTTCACCCAGGCTCTGTTCTTGTTTTTGAAAATGCGAATTAGTGATTTAGAGAACCACACAGGGAATTTAGATGAACGTGAGTTAGAAAAGGGTGTATAAGTTCTTATAACATTGAAAATAACATCGTAAAAAGTATTCAGACAATCCTCCGATGACAACCCCTGCAAACGATTAGTCCAATCTATATCGGCCAATTCTTTGTTTATGAGTTCGTAATTAGCTTTGTAATAGTTATACTTTACAATTTTTACAGGATTGATAGTCTGTAACGTCGTTTTATATCTTATATCGGCGCAAAAGGGTGGATGATTTTTATCGGGAGGTAACAAATTACATGAAGGTGCATAAGTCACGCATTCGCTATTGGATATTAGTAGATCCAGAATACGCCCCTTATAATTTTTGAAACTATTGTATTGACAAGCGCTAAGCAAAGATAAGAAATTACTCATATGTCTACAAACAGATGATGAGCCAGTACTAATGAGTGCAGTCGTGTTATTGTTTGTAGCAGAGAGCCACTCAATATGCGGGAGATTAAAATCTCCGAAAATATGAAAATGATTAAAGCCGAATTTGTCAATCAGGTTTTCTAATGTTTCAAAATAATCAACATAGACTTCTTTGGCCGTGTTGGTTGGAATATATACCGCACTAATTAGAAATTTTCCGCGTCCAGCAAAAGGTAGTTGTATAAAAACATCTTCAATATGAGAACTAGCCTGGGAATCGAATGGTACACAGGTGGAATGTAACGTTTTTAATACAGCTATAAGAACACCTCCCCCATCCTTCTTATTGGTAGCAATACGATCGCGATCATTTCTATAAACTACATAGCGCACATCAATAAACTCATCGTCAAATATTTCAGGGGTTTGCCAGGTCTCTGTTAATATAATTATGTCATAGCAATTTGATAATATGTTCATGTACAAGAGATTCAGTTTAGAACGAGTACCCCTACAATTTTGGTAGTATACTGTTAACTTATCTAACACGGTGAAAGTGAAACAATACAAAGAATAAATCAGTAGTAAATATGCACGCAACCAATATGACACAGAAGTCCAGATTATATATATCGGCGCAACTACTACAGTTCGTCGAGAATAATTAAGATTAATAATTTGATTGGCCTAAAAATTAGTTTATTAATCATCAGTTGATTATTTTTGAGTTGATTACGATGTAAAATTGATGTTATGATTGTAATTTCAATATTTAACCTACAAACTTGTAAACTCGTGCACGTGCGCCGAGTACTATAAATACGGCCGCACTGTAGGCGCTCGTCTCAGTCGCTCTCGAGTCGCCGTACAGTACGGATCTGTCTGTAACGTAGTTATACTGCCCGTTGAATAAACGAAGCTTATAAAAAGTATCAGTGAAGTTTTCCTTCGAAGACCCATAATGAGTGATCATCAGGAAAACAACAATTGTGACGTCAGCAATGCTGACGTCATACTTTTTAAAAACACTCCGGAGACCTCTTCTCCGTCATCAGAAGTGGGATTGCAAGAAGCTCTTACCCAAGCCACTTCCTCATCAGTTCCGCCACCTGATGCACTGGAACATACCAACATCCAGCAGCAGGAACATGTGTTGGTTACCAATGTACCATTGGAACCTGTAATACAATCAAGACCGCAAGAGTACCTTCACCAGGCATTGCAGTTGGGAGGGGTACCACCACAATTTCTGATGCAAATGATGGAGACAATGCAGAAAATGTCTGAGCGCTTATATGCTCGACCTACCGAAGCAAAAATAAGGATCAAGGACATCTATTTACCATCCTTCGATCCGGACACGCATATTGGTGTACGAGAATGGTGCCAGCACATTGATCAAGCGATTGAAGCGTACAAGCTTGACGACTTCGATGTACGCATGAAAGTCTGCCGCCTGTTGAAGGGGCGTGCTAAAATGTGGATTGATGACTGAATGGTGACTACTACAAGTTACGGTGCCATCCACATCACAAGCTGGCCAGCCAGTTCAAATAGCTCACGACGACGAAAACTTATCATCGGATTAAAACCGGCGAGTTAAAAATCATTATTTTCATAATATTTTCAACCCTAATATCTTTAATAACAATCTACGAGAATAAAAGATCTGGAGAGTGATACCTCTGAGCTAAACCATGTGTTACCCTTGAGCTAACTACGGGTCCTTGATGCATCCACTAGTGAACCCTGAGATACCGTTGAAACGCCTTGTGGAACCATGAGTAGACACGTATACACCACAGATTCTAAAGTAACAAGGCAGGGCACGAGAGACGTCTTTGTGTACTGTGCTTACAACAATAATCATAATAATAATAAGCAACAATGGTTGCTAACGGATACCTAGTTCAAAGGAAAATGTTTTCTTAATTTCAGGCATCAGCCGAGCGAATGGCCAGGTGGAAAGAGTGGTAGCTACATAAAAAAAAAATGCCCTGGTAATGATCAAGAACTACGAGACCCTCCGAGAACTCTACGAGACCCTCCGAGAACTCTACGAGACCCTCCGAGAACTCTACGAGACCCTCCGAGAACCTACTAACCTTATAACCATTGATATTCTCAAAAGATAAAGCAACTCGAGTTGCTTACAGCCACACTACTCAGAGAAAGTTATTTCATTTATTTCAGGTCTACGAGAATCCATAATAATCTACGAGAATCCATAATAATCTACGAGAATCCATAATAATCTACGAGAATCCATAATAATCTACGAGAATCCATAACAATCTACGAGAACCAACAAGGCTGGTGCAGAGCACGCACCGCCTGTCAGTATGGCCGTATCGGCGCAACTACTACAGTTCGTCGAGAATAATTAAGATTAATAATTTGATTGGCCTAAAAATTAGTTTATTAATCATCAGTTGATTATTTTTGAGTTGATTACGATGTAAAATTGATGTTATGATTGTAATTTCAATATTTAACCTACAAACTTGTAAACTCGTGCACGTGCGCCGAGTACTATAAATACGGCCGCACTGTAGGCGCTCGTCTCAGTCGCTCTCGAGTCGCCGTACAGTACGGATCTGTCTGTAACGTAGTTATACTGCCCGTTGAATAAACGAAGCTTATAAAAAGTATCAGTGAAGTTTTCCTTCGAAGACCCATAATGAGTGATCATCAGGAAAACAACAATTGTGACGTCAGCAATGCTGACGTCATACTTTTTAAAAACACTCCGGAGACCTCTTCTCCGTCATATATAATATGTAAGATTAAAATTACTATTTTTATGAAAAGAGATGACAACAAGTATAACATGTTTTTAAAAAAGCTACTGTGCCATTGTTTAAGAATTACACTATGTAAAAATGAAATATGAAGACATAATATGAGCCTTAATAGCTGTTTAACAGAGCAAAGCAAATTATCAAAAAAATACTTAGATTCTATAAAGTTGTGAAATACTAAACAGCTAAAGCATGTATAAAAATCACTTCTAAACATGATCGGTACCGGGTTTGAATTTTGCCATTTTGGGCTTGATTTTAGAAATGTCTTTCTCGGATCGTATGGCAAATGCTGGTTCGGAGTCAATTTCGCGCACGAGAATAGTAGCATGCTTAACCCACACATATTTGAAGTTGTTCTTGACGGCGGCATCCTTACATTGTCGAAATAATTGCTTCTTCTTGAGAGTTAAGTGTTCATGCATATAAATGGGATTAGAAGGTCCAGTAAGTTGCAGTTGGTTAGTATCTAGTCCTTTTGCTAGTCGGTAAGCGCTTAATAAATTATCCCTTAGGTTGTTTAGGCAGTGAAACAAGATAGGTTACCTATTACCGCCATTCCACAATAAATGAAGAACCTACCTATATAGCATTTGTCACATCGATCTGACCTTGCCTACTAACAATTTGCTTCATTAATTTGGTTATAATGTGGAGGTCAGATGGCAGTTGCTCCGATTACAAGATGTATCTCTACAGGCGCGAAGCTTTTTGTTTATCAGGAAAAGCTGAAAAGGACAGAAGACATTACACAGATAGACGGGTGCTAATACAAATGTCGAACTAATGCTTTTAGTGTTCACAACACACAATTTAGAAAAAAGAAAAAAAATCTAATAAAACCACAATTTTTGCATCACACTTGTATACCCAGATGTTTTAGTTCCAGGTAGGGAGCAAGCCTTTTGCCAAAGGAGCACCTAAAATTTAGCCTCTGGGTATCTACTGGGTTTATTATTGAAGAAAAACAAAAAAAAAATCTTTAATATGTTTTGCAACAATCGCTAGCAACCTATTTAAATGCATACAGTTGCTTCGGCAATCATCGTTTACCTTCGGAAATACGAACGCGAGATGATGAGATCATGGCGAAATATGTAAGATAATAGACCTTATTGTACCATGTTTTAAAGCAAATAAAATATATTCTATCTAATATTATAATCTTATAATATGGTTAGGAATGATGGTTAGAAAATTATATTGTATTTACGATTCCAAAAAAGTTTTGAGTGGCAGGTGACGAGGTGCGGCCACAGTAGGTATCCCGACGGACAAAGCAGTTTTTAGAAGTTTTTTTAGAAGCTTCGCCTCTGTGTGTTCGGTCGTGCTAATTTGGAAACACAAAGATTACCGAAGCACAAACCTTTTCTTGTTTAAGTGTAGTACTTAATTACATTAACTTCAAGCTATTCGTTTTTTACGTTTTTTTTTTGTTTTTTTAACTGCCCGTTGGTCTGGTGGTCGCAAGCGTGACTGCTGAGCGTGAGGGGTCCTGTGTTCGATTCCCGTGTCGGCCAAAATGTTATTGAGTTTTTCCATTAGGAATTTCTTAGTAACAGCCCGGAGTTTGGAAGTTGGCGGTGTAATTCCCCCGTGCCTCAGAAAGCACGTTAATCTGTTGGTCCTGCGTCTGATCTCTCTCCGGTTGTGTTGGATTGCCGTCCCATCGGACTATGAGAGTGAGGGAAGAAAGAGTGCACCTGTGTCTGCGCACACACTTGTGCACTATAATATCTCCCGCGCCGAAAGGCTAGTCTCCGTTGAAATTGGCCGCCGTGGCTGATATACGGTCTGGAGGACTATATATTTTTAGTAACGCGTATGTTTTGTTCTTCAATCGGCCAATCAAGTTCTCAAACAAGTAAAATAAATCACAATTAAGGTTTCTTTTATATGAACACTTTTTAATGTCGGAAACCTGGAGTGAATTACAACTATTTTATTATTTCACATTATACATACTCATTAAACCAGAGACAAGAGAAGAGACAAGATACTAACAAGTTTTAGTTTAAATTAACAAAACCAACCGATGTTGTAGACTGTAGAATTCGAATTAGAAAAAATAGAGTGTATTGATTTGTAAGAATGTCATTTTACATAGTATGGTGTTATGGTGGACTACATAGAGGATGTGACTCGCCGTTCCGATTAACTTATAAATTATAATGCCAATAGAATACGCAGTCACAAGAGCGAAGCCACGGCTAGTACACAATATTTGCAACAGTCTGCTAGCTTCAAGTAAATAAAATATACCATACGTTAATAACTTTATCTTAATACATTACGACTTGGGCAGTCACACGGTACAGTTCACAAAAATGTTTAAGACATACTTTGTTTGTTTATCGTACTTGTTCATAGTGACGGGTAAGTACCTATTCAACTTTTTTTAATTTTAGACAAAACTATCTCGCTAGTTTAAAAAATACATAAATTGTTCAATGTACTTCTCCCAAATAAATAAAGAATTATTATTAAAATAATAAAACATTCGTTACTGGCTTAATTGTTTATGATATTTAGTCATAGGTAAAACTATTGGTTACACACTAGCAACGCGAATAAACAATACAGTGAAGCATACCAAAATTACACCTCCGTTCTATGCATACACGCTCACACGCACACATTTACAGCCATTTACATTCCATTTTTAATCAAACTACACCTCACTTAGTGCATACATGTTGAAGAAACCTGCCTCACGTCACTGTTGACAGCGCTGTTTTGGTTTCTTATTTGGTCTGAGATCGATCGAAATTTATTATCCTCTGGAGTAATTATCAGGAATACAGCATGTATCAGGAAGGTGGACACACCATCAAACTGATCAACTTTCATCATAGGACAAACATCGTAATCGCGAAAAAAATATCAGCCGACAAACACATTTGGGTCGAGAATAGGTATTGAGGTTTTGTACGGGCATTTTTTTCACAATTACGATGTTAGCCCAATGGTGAAAGTTGCTCAGTTTTATGGTCTGTCCCACACCCTTAAATTTGACCACACCCTTCTGCTGTATGTGTATAATTCAATATTAAGTAGTCATTATAAATATCTTTGCTATCCAATAGTTGTGCGCTGCAAACCCGACTACATGTTCAACAATGAGGCGGGTGGCTGGCTCAAACTCCACATGATCCCCGCTACGTGGCAGGAAGCCTTCCTGAGATGTCACTATGAAGGTAAGTTCCACTGATCCTCTGATTATCAAGCTGTTTGAAACTGCTATATCAGGTTTACAGGAAAATCGGCTAGTGCATCCAAAGGGGACAGTAGTAGTTCATAACTAAGTAATGTTACGCAGTGTTCACATAACTTTTATAATAAATGGAGACCGCATTCACATCATCGTCTTCATATCTATATGTAATCCTTTTTATGAATAGCACTTCTTATTCTTCGCACATTTCACTTTTTCACAACACCAATAACTCGTATATATATCCCATCTACTCGACGTCCGTATGTCACTGCAGGGATTCAGCAGAATATCAGCGTCAGGTGTATTTGCCTGGCACATGCTGAGCTGGACTCCCATTTGGTGCAACCTTGAGACGCACACCGCACTTTTTTTATGTTCGTTGTCAATCCATTATTTTAAAGGGTGTCATAGCCAATAGTGTCATCACAATGTCTTGTTTTCTTCCTTTTTTATTTGTTTTTTATATTGGCACCTTTCAGCTATTTCCTAATAGCTAATTAGTAATTATTTAATCGTGTTTTTGTATGTTGTGCTGTTTTTTTGTGTGCACTAAATAAACGATTTATCTATCTATCTATCTATCTATCTAAATCATTATCATTATCATCATCATATCAGCCGAAAGACGTCCACTGCTGGACATAGGCCCCAAGCACCGCCACTTCGACTGGTTCTGTGCCTCCCGCATCCAGCAGATTCCTGCGGCCTTTGCAAGATCATCGGTCCATCTTGTGGGGGGCCTTCCAACGCTACGTCTTCCGATACGCGGTCGCCACTGCAAAACCTTTCGACCCCAGCGGCCATCTGTTCTGCGAGCAATGTGCCCTGGCCATTACCACTTAAGTTTGGCAATTCTTCGGGCTATGTCGATTACCTTGGTTCTCCTGCGGATCTCTTCATTTCTGATTCGATCACATAGGGAAATTTCAAGCATAGCCCTCTCCATTGCCCTTTGGATGACTGTTATCCTTCTGATAAGGCCCATTGTGAGCTACCACGTTTCAGTGCCATAGGTCATCACTGGCAACACGCACTGATCAAAGACTTTCGTCTTGAGACACTGCAGTATGTCGGACGAGAAGATATTCCGTAGCTTCCCGAACGCTGCCCAGCCGATTTTATTGCATTATTGAGATGGGGCAGTGAGGTACCGTAACCGTCATAGCCACATGTAAACGTTCTTAGAAGACTGTTCTAAATGTTTTGAGTAATTCCTAACAACGCTCACAGATTTTAGAAAAATGGTATAGTTAACTAGAAAAACGTAATTTATCACGTTTTCCTATAGCTACGACCAACGGTTAAAGTACCAATCTTACTTACTGTTCCGTCTCAAAAAACTACAATGTATATAAACAATGTATAGCTTTGATTAATTTGTAACAACAACGGTCTTTTAGTATGTATTACTGACTTCTGGGAACTCCCGTTTTATATAATTCCCGTTATCGCCTGTACACGATACTGCGACCCCGAATAACAATAAAATAATTATGAATTATAATCATGATTACAAGAATAGGTTCTTGTTTAAGTAGAATTATTATAAGATAACATATTGGACAATGGATAACATTGTATGGGCCACGTAACCAAAAAAATATTTGACTGTAGCATTATGAACTATATCTGTATGTTATGCCCTCATGGAGTAGTTAAATTGGTCGTAAGAAAGCATCTGCATTCAATTGGAGAAAAAAGATATGACACCTTTCGTTATTCCAGTCATTGCGTGGGACGATAATATATTTGATAATTAAGTAGCTATAATAATTGAATATAATAATTAAATAATACCTAATAATTCAATCTAAATTATATTAATAACATAACATCACGCCTGTATTCCCCTAAGGGTTAGGCAGAGGTGTACCTGTAGTACATCCACATTTCACCAGTTATGTTCAAATCCCATGTGATGGGGGCGAGCCTATTGCAATCAATCGGGCACAAATCCAATCAATCAATAATATATATCAATCCAATTTATATTAATTATAATAACTAATAAAAAATAAAGAACTGTGGTCGACACTATCCATGCATGGTGTTGACTGGGGCTTGCTACGGGCACTGAAATCAATTAGGATTCCTGTGCTTGTGTTAGGATAGACGGGGCATACACGAACTGGTTCTGCATGTCAAAGGGTGTTAGACAGGGTTGTGTGGCGCCACCGTGGCTAGTTGTCTGACAGATTTGAAAAAGGGTGAATGCGGATTGAGGATTAATGAGTCGCCCGTCATTGGCAAGGCATTTGCCTTCTCTACGCAGATGATCAAGTTCTCCGTATACTTGCATCGTCAGCAGAACAGTTGTAAGTCATGGTGACTGTGAACGATGACGCATAATATACGATGAAAGGGATGAATATAAATGTGAATAAATGCAATGTGTATCAAGATTTATAATAAAAATAAAATGTAACAATTTATTTAAAACATCCTTTTTGACATATTTGAACCAGAAGTGCTAGTACACATTGCAAGAGTTATTTGAAGAAAAATAAGGGAAAAAAATGTAGTTAGTGGAATAAATAGCTCACCATTATTTGTATACATACCTACATATTTAATTTATTAGAATTATCTAATTAATTTTGTTTTGATTTCCACCCAGGCGCCAGGGCACTAGTGCTCTGGCGCCTGGGGGCGGCGCGGCCCTGCTTACAGGGTGCAATTTGAAACTTATAATCATATTCCAACGTCTGTACAACATGTTTCTTATTAAAATCAAATGAGTTTCAAAGAGATGTGCCGGTATGTGATGTGAAAATAAATGATAGCGAGTATGGAGCAAGTAAATGAGTTTGTATATTTGGGAAGACTGTTTACAAGAGATGATTGACTGAAGAACAAAGATTGATGAAGCTGTGCAAAGGAGAGTAAATGCGGGGAATAAAGTGAATGGTACGTACTTCCATCTCTAGTGGCTGTTCACAATGGCGTGTTTAGTGCCTACGTTTATGTATGGAAGCGAATGTTGGATGTGGCAAAAGCGGCATAAAAGTAGAATAAATGCTGTGGAAATGCGTTTCTTACAAAGCAAGTGTGGTGTAAGTATAAATTATAGGTCGAGGAGTGACCCCTCCGTGCCTCAGAAAGCATGTTAAGGCTTTGGTATCGGCTGTCACTCGTAGATAGGCTAGTCAAAAGCCCAAGACAGACAACCAGCCTTACCAAGGGGTATAATGTTACCAGTAACTGAGTTGTGGAGACCCGATAGGCAGTTGCTCCCTACAAAATGCTGGTATTCAGCTGCTTCCAGTTAGACTGGAAGCCGACCCAATATAATTGGGAACAGGCTAGGCAGTGACAACATTTAAAAAAAGTATGCTTGGATTGTTTTGATAGTCGACTAATAAAAGGTATTTACGGAGCAGGAGCGGAAACGGTGGGAGGGGACGGCTCTAGAATGACCTTAGTGACCTTATTGGTGATGTTCTTCAAAAAGTTCAGGTGCATAGTTCTCGCTACCGACGCGCGTGTATAACCAGATGAATAAACGTAAACGGAGCAACAGAAGAGAATGTAAGCATCGTAGCAGGGCAGGCGGCGTTCTTTAGATTCTGCCTACCCCTATGGGAAGAAGGCGTGAGTTTATGTATGTATGCAAGTAAAGAGTTGTTATGGGTAGTCAGAACCTCGAAAGTCTGACAACCAGTCTTACCTAGAGGTATCGTGTTACCCAGTAACTGGGTTGTGGAGGTCAGATAGGCAGTCGCTGCATGTAAAATACTGGTATTCAGCTGCATCCGGATAAACTGGAAGCCGACCACAACATAGTTGAGAAAAGGCTAAGCAAATTATGATGTACTTATGTAAGTAAAGAACTTTCCTATCCTTTGATTTCATTATTTTATTCTATTTATTAAATCAACATAACTTCTTCACAATATCTTTTTTCCCTAAATGAATTCAGACATGCTGTCTTAGGATTAATGAAACTAAAGACCGACATAGTTCATAATGCTACAATTAACTTTGTGTCTGGATACGCTCTTACCCATTCTACTGCGCAAAACATTCCACCAGATTGCTCGACGACTTGCGAGTCATGGTAGCGGTCGTGGGTTCGAACCCAGGCTGGCATTTTACTTTGTGTAAATAATTTCATCACCATTGCTCTCAAAATTCTTCAATCCAGCTACCATGCATGCACTACTAGCCAGTATATTATACTATATCACCTAAGTGCACTACACTGGGTCAATCTAAACAATGGAAGTCCGATAAACATATAGCGCTACAAGGTTATTTTGGCGCGTGGCCAAAACTGAAGCTAACGCCGCCATCTTGTTTTTTGATTACATTTCAAGTGACATTTCGAAAATTAATTCCACTCATGTTAACTAACAGCGGCCCCCTGACAACGTCGTTCAAGCGGCAAATAATCCTTGTAACAGTGTATCTCAATGTGTGTATCTCATGTTACAGGCGCGGTGTTGGCGTCGCCGCTAAACAACGAGCTAGCTAATGCTCTTCACACACAGATGACACAGATTGGTGTGAGTGGTCCAAGGTCCAAAGGAATTTTCCTGGGGACCCATGATTTGTACTCTAAAGGACACTTTGCGTCTATAGAAGGTCAGTCTGACTTTTATTTGTAACGAATAAACTCAAAAACTGCTGGACCGATTTGAATTTTTTTTTTTACCAGTAGAATGCTATATTATCACTGAATAACATCCTAATTATCCTAAGTAATATTATAAATGCGAAAGTGAGTTTGTTTGTTTGTAACACTTTCAAGCTAAAAGGGCATTTGCATGAAATTTGGCACAGGATCATGTAGATCATGACCTGGGTTAGGACATAGGACACCTACTTTTTATCCCTATACTACGACGGGATCGAGACTTATGCGGGTTAAACAGCGGGGCACAACTAATATTTTTACAAACAACAAAGAGTTCCTACGATTATCAAATTTAGTTGGTTTTTTTAATATCGATGATTAAATTTAATATATTTCCCAACACTGTAACCATGCGTGGCAAAATCTTTCCCATGAAATTAGGACGTCACGTTTGTCCATTTATTTCTAAAAATATTTTAAAGAACTGAATGCTGTTTCTGTGGCATAAAATAGAATATGCTAGCCACCTTTAAAAAAAAACACATTGGAACATTCAACTTTAAAGATAGTAGTGATGTTAGCAAATAATGCTCATGAGAAAAATGCCTTAGTAAAGTTGCGCATGAGAAAAATGGAGATCATGCCGCATGACCTATGGCAAGCTTGGTATATTTGATTTTAAGGACGCGTCACGTTTTGGCACATTTCGTTACATCAGAGTGAAAAAAGATATAGAACGTGTTAAACTAACGCGTAGACATCTCGGTCAACGTAGTCTGTAAGGTCTGACTACATTTTGACCGCGACCGTCGACACCTATTAAGTATTCTCCGACAGACGGGCTACACCGCCGAGCGAGAGAAGCGGCATTGTGAACACTTTTCATACAAACCAAGCGTGTCACCGTTCACTCGCGCTACGACACAAATTACGGCTCCCTACCGTCTTTAGACGCAGCTCTCTAAAACACGAAAAACAGTAGAAAATACTCAGTCTTAACCCAGCTATCTAATTACGCAACACATTTTCGTAAAGGATTACGACAACTTTGTTTCATTTTGACAGTTCAACAACATTCATTGCGTTATTTACCTTGTAGAGCAGATTTTTTTTTCGAACTTTTGGAACAATGGATTAGCAATTTGTTTCTAAACGTTTCAAATACCGTTTGATCGGGTATTACGGGGAGCTAAATGCACCTCGGAGGTGGACCGCAGCGGACACTGCTACCGCTGTGGTCAGGCCGGTCACAAGGCCGGCTCGTGTGACGCCACGCCGCACTGCGCTGTATGTGCGGCAGCTGGCAAGCCGGCCAATCACCGGATTGGAAGCAAGGCCTGCGCCCCACCCGCCAAAGCCAAAGGCAAGCCCTCTGCCACCGCCGTCACGGCCGCAACCGCCACCACCGCCGCCGTTGCCGCCTCCACTACCGTCGTTGTCGCCGCCGCAGCCGCCGCGGCAGGGCCCTCACAGGGGGCACGGGAGGGGGCTGACATGGAGTGCCAATAATGGCCCCATTACGCCTCCTCCAAGCGAACATCAACCACTGCGCCGCAGCTCAGGATCTGTTGCTCCAGAGCATGGCGCAGTGGTCGATTAACATCGCCGTGGTCGCTGAGCCGTACTTTGTCCCGCCCAGGGACGACTGGGTGGAGGACCTGAGCGGCTCAGTGACCCTAATTTCGTCGGCCGCCGCCGGTACTCCGTCCCTCGAGGCTGTTAAGAGAGGACGGGGTTGCGTTGCAGCACGGTTCGGGGAGATCATTGTAGTAGGGGTATACTTCTCCCCGAGCCGAACTCTTGCCGAGTTCCACAACTCCCTTGCGGAGTTGAGAGTCGTCGTCGTCGGGTTCTGCTCCCTTCCCGTGTTCGACCTCGGGGACTTCAATGCCAAAAATGTGGCTTGGGGTTCCCGGTATACGGACACACGGGGCAGGATGGTGGAGGACTGGGCTCTTGAGACAGGCCTGGTCGTCCTGAACCGGGGTTCTGTCCCCACGTGTGTGCGGATGCGGGGTGAATCAGTGGTGGACATCTCGTTCGCCAGCCCCGCTCTGTCGCCGCGTGTAATTGACTGGCGCGTCATGGAGGGGGTGGAGACCTGTTCGATACTCATCGAACACATCATCATCAGCAGTTTTGACTCAAGTAGGTCGCGCGGCCGCACCAGCGGAAAGCGTGAGCTACGCGAGTCAGTGCGCGATCGACCGGCATACTTGTAGCACTCATTACCATCATTAGCATTAATTAGCGTAAAGTTTCGGAATAAACGTACTCTGAATCTTAGTTCAGACTTATCATTTAGCACCCGAAATAGCTAGCAGCACGAACCTTACCGTTCAAGACCTATTCCGATCACCGGTACATCCGGTTTGACGTCTCCGCCCAGACCTCGAGCGCGCCGGTCCGACAGGCCCCGAGTGGTCCGCGGTGGGCGCTGAAGCAGCTGGACCGGGAGCTCCTCCTGGAAGCCTCGATCGTGCAGGCCTGGGTGTCATCACCGGACAGGCCTGCTGACATCAACGACGAGGCGGAGTGGTTCCGGGAGGCCATGTCCGAAATATGTGATGTGGCAATGCCCCGGGTCCAGCCCGGACGTGCCTCGCGCCAGGTGTACTGGTGGTCGCAACAGCTGACGGCACTGCGCAATGCGTGCGTTGCTGCGCGACGCCGGTACACCAGGAACCGCAGGCTCCGTATTCGTCCTCCGGATACGGAAGCCATTCAGGCGGAGCTGTATGAAGGGTACAGAGCGGCGAAGACCGCCCTCCAAGCGGAGATCCTGCGGGCCAGGGTAGTGGTCCGCGAGGAGTCGCTGGAGACTCTGAACAGGGACCCGTGGGGACGCGGACCATGGTGCGGGAGAAACTCCGCCCATGGGCTCCCCCGCTGACGCAGAGTCTCCGGCCGCAGCTTGTGGGGGACGTGGTGAGCGCTCTGTTCCCTTCAAGAGGGGAACATGCCTCCCCGCCCATGGCTCCGCCTACTGCGGCCCGATGCGGATCACACCGCCGACGACGACGACGATGCTCCGGAGGTGACCGAGGTAGAGATGAGAGTGGCGGTACGTAGGCTGAATGCCAAAAATACCGCCCCAGGACCCGACGGCTTACCTGGGAAAGCCTGGGTCCTGGCCATGGAGGCTCTCGGGCCTCGACTAAGGGGGCTCCTAAGCGCATGCTTGGAGAGGGACCAGTTCCCACTTCGCTGGAAGACTGGGAAACTGGTCCTCATCAAGAAGCCGGGGCGCCCTGCGGACTCTCCGTCCGCTTACCGGCCCATCGTGCTGCTCGATGAGGTGGGCAAGCTCTTTGAAAGAGTCATTGCAGACCGCCTCGTCGGGCGGCTGGTGCGGGTAGGGCCGGATTTGGCGGAGAGCCAGTTTGGTTTCCGCAGGGGGCGCTCTACGGTGGACGCCATCATGCGCGTGCGAGCCCTCACGACGGGGGACGCTGTGGCCCGGGGTGGGGTCGTCTTGGCGGTGTCTCTAGACATCGCCAATGCCTTCAATAACCCTGCCCTGGAGTTGCATCAGGGAGGCACTCCGGTATCACCGGATGCCGACCTACCTCTGTCGTGTGGTCGAGGCCTATTTGACGGACAGGGCCGTCATCTACCCCGGTCACCAGGGAGAATGGAACCGGCGAGAGATGTCGTGCGGTGTCCCACAGGGATCAGTCCTGGGGCCGCATCTGTGGGACATTGGATACGACTGGGTGCTGCGCGCCGACCTCCCTAGCGGCGTCAGCGTCGTTTGTTACGCTGACGACACGTTGGTCCTGGCGCAGGGGAGGTCGCACCAGGCGGCGGCCGAACTAGCGACACACGGGGTTGCGACAATCGTGGACAGGATCCGGCAATTGAGACTCGAGGTGGCCCTGCACAAGTCCGAGGCCATGTGTTTTCATGGTCCTCGAAACGCGCCACCGTCGGGTTCCCAAATAACGGTAGGAGGAGTTCACATCGGCGTCGAGTCGACGATGAAGTACTTAGGACTCGTCCTCCACAGCCGGTGGAACTTCGTGGAGCACTTCCGACGTTTGGCTCCCAGACTGGAGCGGGCCGGGGCTGCATTGAAGCGGCTCCTGCCCAATCTAGGGGGTCCAAACGCCTCCTGCCGGAGGCTATACGCGGGGGTCGTGCGGTCCATGGCCCTTTACGGGGCACCGGTTTGGGCGCGTTCATTGAGGCGGCGGCCAGCCCGCCGGTTGAACGCGTCCCAGAGGGTCATGGCCACCCGGCTGGTCCGGGGATACCGCACGGTCTCCGGTGAGGCCTCCTTGCCGGATTACCGCCATGGGATCGCCCGGAGGACACGGTTGAGCATACGGTGGAGGTCTGTCCGGCTTGGGCAGAGCATCGCCGTGTCCTCGCGGAGGCGATCGGCGGCGGGGATCTCTCGCGTCCGGCCCTAGTCCAGGCCATGGTACGGAGCGAGAGGGCATGGGAGGCCGTCACCTCCTTCTGCGAAGCAGTAATGCTCGCGAAGAAGGAGGCAGAACGCGTGAGGGAGAGGCAAATTTCGCGCCCTCACGCCCCTAGCCGCCGCAGGAGACGCCCTGGGCGTCGGGAATCGCAGGCCGATTCCGGGCCACCGTAGGCGCGGGCTTGCGGACGGTGAGCAATGGGTAGCTCGCCGTCCGATAAGGACCAGGCCCGGTTCGACGGCGCGTTGTGTTCCACGCGCGCCTCAAAGAGATGTCAGCAAGTGAAGGGGTCCGATAGGACCGATGCCTGCCGGGGTTGCGGGACAGTCCGAAAGGGATACCGTGGCCCCTGGCAACGTACAGGCAACAGAAGGAACACGGGTGGGTTTTAGTCAGTAAGAGTCTGACACGCCCTCTCGCTCCGCCCAGAGCGGGAGAAGTAATTTGATAATTTCCCACCCAAAAAAAAAAAAAAATCGGGTATTACGTAATTAGGGTCCAGGTTGGCGCGGACGTATTTTTATCGCGGCGATTTTTTTTCATACACTGGATTTTCACCACGTTGGGACGCACTCTCATCTCAGCGCGTTGAAAAAACACACAAATGGGTTTTCAACTCAAACAAGCGAAGCGTTGAAAATCTAGTGCACGACAAAAAATCGCCGCGATTTTATTTCGTCCGTGCGAACGTGGGCTTATAAAAAATTGTATTTAAAGGAGCGCTAGCCTACACATCAATAGTGCGATTATTTTTCGTAATTTTGACGTGTATGTTCCAGGAGTGCCGCTGTCTGACATGGAAATAAAATGGGGTTCACGCGGAGCTGATACCGCTGACTGCCTTACTTTGTTCAGCGATAATGATACCGAGTATCACATGTCTACCTCGTCGTGCGAGGACCCTCGTCCCTTCATATGTTACAGGAAACTCGACAATCTCACGACCAATGAATGTGGTACCTTTGATGATGGTAAGTGAATCATCTAGCAGCTACTCAAACATTGTACCATAATATCATTTAAAAATGTTGTTTTCCGACTTCCTCATAATCATAATCATTTATTAATCTCGCGGATGAAGTCGTGGACAAAACCTAGTAAAATATTTTTCCTGAATCCGGAATTGATAGAAGTTTATGGTTATATTGTTATATTGTTATAGTCTCTTACTAGCACAGTTTTAAAGAAATCCGCAAAAATCCTTTACAAATAAACTAACTAAAGAAAAACTTGCATTTCCTTCCTTCAATACGCGTTCGACTCGCACTTGGCTGGATTATATCTTGAAATTGTTATTTTGATATTATTTCAGAATATCACTATAGGCGGTATACAGGTAGCTGTTACAAGGTACATCACCAGGTACAGACCTGGACGCGGGCGTACGGGATATGTGCATCTGAGGGGGGGCACCTGGTCATCCTGGACGACAAAGAAGAGGCTCGCATCGTCAGGGACATGTTCCCTGCTCGTGCGACGTCCACTCCTGAGCTGTGGGATTGTTTTCACGTAGGTCTGGGTGCCTGGGGCAAGGAGCGCACCTGGATCACCATTCACGGTATAAGATTTTTTATTACCCCTACCCCGTACCATTTACATCGTCTTGCAACGACGAGCCATACTAAGTACCAATGTAAATATTATGTGACAAGAGAAGAATAGTATATTCTTAGCTCTAATGTGCCGAATTTAAAGAGAGAGACTTATGATGAAAATGATCTATAACACAAAAAACCGGCCAAGTGCGAGTTGGACTAGCGCACGGAGGGTACCGTATTAAGATCGAGCAAAAATCGCGGAAAAAAACACATTCCTTGTATGGGGATCATACAAGAAAAAAAAAACCGCAATGTTTTCATACCCTTTATTTATTAACTATAGAGTGTCAGCCTAGTGGTATGACTAGGCTATCACTGCCTACCACTCGGACTGCCAAGTCATAGGTCTCGAGTTCGAACCCAAGGCACGCACCTCTGACTTTTCGGATTCATGTGCGTATTGTGTAATTATCACTTACTTCAAAAACGGTGAAGGAAAACATCGTGAGGAAACCGGCATGCCTGAGACATATTTCTCGACGGCATGTGAAGCCAAGTCAGAGGCCCATGGGCGGCATTAAAACTGACACCAGGTTAGTCACTAACCACACGAAATGAATAAGATTATTAACTATATTTAATTTATATTTTTTGTTATAGCAGCAATAGAAATACACAATCTGTGAAAATTTCAACTATTTACCTATTACGGCTCATGACATACAGCTGACAGACAGACGGACGGACAGCGGAGGCTTAGTAATAGGGTTCCGTTTCACTCCTTTTAGGTACGGAACCCTAAACAGGACCTACTGTTTGTCTGTCTATCTGAATATAATCCCTTGAACATTTCACGGCACCTTATAACTGTAGTGAAATTAAATAGAATTCCGACTTCTTCCAGGTGAGAGATTCGAGGACGTGTTCAACGATTGGAGTGACGAACAGCCTAACAATCTAAGGGGCATCCAGGATCGTGCTACTTTTCTCAGAGATGGTGGTTTGGCAGACAGCGAACCTGAGTTCGAAGCTATGTTCGTCTGTGAGAGATCTCCGCAATCAATACAGTTCGAAGCCTCGCTACCCGCCACGGAATAATTAATTGGGTTGTAATAAAAATATCCCTAATAACTCTAATGAAATCAAGTTTAAGTTGTAATGTCATATTTTATTTTCTATTAAAAATTATGAAAAAATAAATGCTAGACAAGTAGGGTCAGCAACAAAAGGCGGTTAACACTGCTAGATACCTTTACTTGTAGCTAAATTAATGCAAAATGATGCTATACATTGGATTTCAGCATTTCATTTTAAGAGTTTCTCTTTAAATTTTATATCAGTTAAAATTATAATGAATATTTTAATTAAAAAATCTGAACTGTGAACCTATGTTTGTTGCTGACCGTACCTGAGCGCCTGGTGTTCATGTTTTACAGTCTTTCTAAAGCAGTTACATTACGAAAGGAACGATTACGAACATCATGAAGATATTAATAATTATATCAGATTCACAAACGCTTCTTAATAGAGTTCAAAATTATTACCTACTTTCATAGTAGGGTTGCCATATCACTTACTGAAGCATAATCGATTTTAGAAATAGGAATAATCCAAAAAGTGTTGCAGAAAACACAAGTCCTCGCAGATAGATTGTTCCACGAGGTCCCCATTTAGCCCAACGCCTACCTATCATGCGAGATTAAACAGGTTTCTGTAACACCAGAAATATAATTCTTCACTTTGTTGTGCCACAGAGGAATACAGATAGGTCACTCCGCATACCACACAGACTAGAGCAGACTATAAGCTTCATACTAACGCCGCTCGCGGGAACACACGCACAGCTATGTGTGCGTGACCCGTACCGGACAAGGCGCGCGGGAACTGCGCCGGCCCCCGGTAGGCCTGCCTAGAGTACTAACCGGTTTGAGCCAGCTCAGTACGTGGACAAAGTTTAGGGTGTGCACTGTGCACGCTGGCAGTGATACGATGCAGACGTTTAGTTTTATTTGTTTTTAAAGATGCCAAACTGTGGTACTGTGTACAAATAATGGTAGGAATATCAAGATTTCTTTTCTAGTATATCCAAAATATCATGTCAAGTAATTTATCAATCCCATCAAAAACATAAATGTTAAAATGGGAGCCAAGTTCAATAAATTTAAGAATATGCGTGATTGTCGACTTCACCGACAAAAGGATTGAGATCTAAATGGGTGCCAAGTTCTGTAGATAATCCTGAAATTTATTTGTAGGAACGTACAACATTCTAAAATAAATTTAAAATACCATTTGATTTGATGATTTCAAAATTTAACTTGGCTAGTTTGAACATGAGTTGTGAAGAATTTTGTAAATTCCTTAAGGGTAACAAACAATTTTATTTCCCAAATTGTTTTTTGGTTTTTTACCTACAAAATTTTCCTTTCACAGGAAAATATGGCAACCCGACTATGAAAGTGGGTAATAATTTTGAACTCTATTAGGAAGCTTTCCTTCTGCTCGGCTTTTTAATGTGTTTTAGGTATGAAGCTACAAGTAGATAGGTACGCGGTGGGCTCGACTTGTCGAATTCAGTGGGCGTAACGTAGTCAGAAGATATAAGAGTTACGAGATAGAAAAAAAGGCAACTTCTAGGTGAATATAACTGTAGGTAACTAGCGCTATGCGACCTGAATTGCACTTTATTGTGTCGTAGCAAGAGTCTTTTTTTATTTAAACGATTTTGCGAAGTGACCCATCTGTTCTGTACTAATCTGTGGTTGTGCTCAAGAAGCTTTTTGGCAGATTAATTGAAAATACGGGCTACGTATCCTTCTGTACCCTAATACATGAGCTGTGTTGAGGCGAAGAAGGCAATCCTTTCAGTCTGTACGTGTTAACAAATGCTTCTTCATGCCAACACTCGCACGAGTACTGCGCTATAAAACTTTTAATGAATAATAATAACTAGCCCGTATTGTCCCACTGCTGGGCAAAGGCCTCCTTTTCCGTTTTCCCACTCAACTCGATCCTGAGCCAATATGGACCGATCCCTCTTATAAGCGTCAAGTTCGGCCCGCCATCTACGCCTGGGTCTTCCACGACGCCGCTGGACGTTGTCAGGAACTCATATTCTTCTTCAGTCTTAAACTTTTGGGCTGACAAATTGTATGTACAAGCTACGTATGTTTTTTATTGAACGCAATACTTGAGCTAGGTTGAGGCGATGATGGAAATGCGCTCTCGAAGAAAAGAATCCTGCACTCATGATTTGGGGGGAAAAATTGGTCTAAATCTGTCCAATTCAAAGTAGTTATTAGATAGATAGATCATTTTCCAAAACATACACAAGTATACACACACATGGCATGCAAGATTTTACATAAAATTATAACGGCTATGGTATAATTCTTAACGGCGTACAAATACAAAGTGGTAAGTTATTTTTAGTAGGGTGGAATGAAAACTGAATCAATCAAATTAATAAATATATTACAGAATAGTGTCATCAAAATAAAATTAGCGAGTCAAAGTAATTAGGAATAAAAATGTACAATATTATTTCACACAAGTCAGATTAATTTAAATATACATAACATCTATAATGAAAAACAAAAAAAAAAACAAAAATAAAAAATTAACAAACAAATCAAATGTCAAAACAGAATGTAAATTTAAAAAAAAACTATATAAATACTTTGTCTGTTAAAAACTCGGAAATAGTATAATAGGCTTTTTGAATTAGACAGTTCTTAATTTTTTTCTTAAATAAGTTCACATTCAATTCTTTAATGTGTGGCGGAATGTGATTGAATATACACACATCAACACGGTCTAGGGATATTTCATACTCAATTAAATAACTCGAAAAGTACTGGCCGCATTGTAATCTTTCATACACCGATTTGTTTGTAATTTATCTCAGACTAATTCCAAATTCAAATTTTTGAAAATTCTTTTGTTTCGGTGGCATAAAAATGTCTTGATGTGTAGGAGAGGGAATTTTCATTTGTGCGAAATTTAGAAAACAATACGAATTACGTTTAGTTACAGTTTTTTTTCTGTTCAGCGTAATGTTGCTGAGGCCATAGGGACCCACCAAAATGTAATTTCAAGATTGTGGACACGCTATCGTGCCATAGGTGAAGTAGCGGAGAGGCACCGGGGGCCAAGTCGCATCGCTACCCCCAGACAAGATCGATTTTTGCAAATTACTGCGCGAGCTCAACCAAATGCAACGGCGACTCAATTGGTCCAAAGGCTGCGAGTGGAACACCAAGTGCTTGTGAGTGACCAAACTGTAAGAAGGCGACTGCATGAAAGCAATCTACGCTCTCGTAGACCACTCCGGGTCCCACCTTTACGGAGAGGCAATCGTGGACGACGATTAGAATGGGTTCGGAACCACGTGGACTGGGGCCGTGAGCAATGGTCCAATGTGCTGTTCACGGTTGAATCCAGGTACGGCTTCCATCCAGATTCACGAAAGACGCGTGTTTGGCGAGTTCCTGGACGATGGAGCCGTCTTCAGAACCCTCAGGAAGTTCACCCATACCAAGGAGGAACAATTATGGTTTGGGCAGGAATTCGTCTTGGAGGACGGACGGATCTCGTTTGGGTGCAGGGCAATATCACGGCAGAACGATACGTCCAACAGGTGCTGGGGCCCGTAATCTTGCCCCACAGAACACAAATGGGGCAAGATTTCCTGCTCATGCACGACAATGCCCGGGCACACACGGCGAGAACGGTAGCAGCTTGGTTACATACACACAATGTTAGGGCCTTAGACTGGCCTGCTCAATCGCCAGATCTAAATCCCATTGAGCATGCGTGGGATATGCTGCAAAGAAGAGCTCTGAAGGAAGTTCCTGAAAATCTGGCTACAGAAGATCAACTTTTTGCGCACCTCAGAAGGACATGGGACAATATTCCGCAGCAAGACATTGACAACCTTGTTCTGAGCATGCCGAATCGTTGCCGATGTGTTATGAACATCATGGGCGCTTTCTCAGACTACTAACTTCAAGTTTATAAACACAAATTAAATGATTTTTCTATTTTTTTCAGTTTTTACTCATAAATTAAAAGTTAATTCATATACGGTTTCCGTCTATGCTTCATTTTTTTTCCATAAAATCCTGAAATTTTAATCGAAGTACCTTAACCATTATTAAAAAATGGTAGAATATTAAATAACGTACCTTTTAAATATATACATGTCATATAAATAATTAACACATTGATAGTAATTCGCTTTTTTAAAAATATCCCTAGACCGTGTTGATGTGTGTATTTGGCGCCATGCAGAACACACTTTTATGCATCAGTGCTGTATTGGACTGTCTTACACATAATCTACTATAATCCCGTCGACGTCGGGTATTAGTATCTGATAGCTTCTTGAAAAGATTTGGGTTTGTTTTAACGAAGACCGCCACCTCGTTAATGTATAATGACGGGAGTGTTAATATTTTATTTTTGATGAAGTATGGCTTACATGTATCAGTACACAATAGTCCAAACATCGCTCTGAGATACCTTTTCTGTAACTTAAAGATTAGTTCTCTATTACACAAGTTGCCCCAAAAAATAACCCCGTATCTTAATATTGAGCCAACGATGCCATGATGTGCAGTGAGAAAAGCGTCGGTACTATTGATTGGATAGTTTTGTTAATTTCATTTTCTAATTGTAACTCGTTAGTATTATTAATGGTCACGGTGCTGTCGTCGGCAAATAGTGACATGATGAATGGGTTACCTTTGGTAAATCATTGATATAAATTATAAATAACGGGGGACCTGGCACGCTTCCCTGTGGTACACCATACTTAATTAATCGTTCATCTGATTTAAATATTAATTCTTTTTTTTTTTTTGATTTAGTAGTTGTTTATAACTCTGTCTGTTTTATTTATATCTACATCTTTTTGAAATCGTTAGCAATAACTAGAAAAATGAGATTAATATTTGTACCGACAAGTTTTTACAATATTTATGAGAAGATAAAATAAAGTTGGAAGAGGCCTTTTCCAAACAGTGGGACAGTATCGCGACAAATACTGTATATAGGGGCCGCCTCCACGAGCGAGAGAATCACGGCGATATTATCGTAGCGCCACGTATTTTTATACACTCTCTTAAGGGCCGTCTCCACGAGCGAGAGAATCGCGGCGATGCGACGAGTGGCTGAGTGCGTGCGAAAAGTCATCGTATCGCCGCGCGCTCTCGCCGCGGAACGTGGCGCTCTCGCAGCAAGAGCGCGGCGAGCGCACTGTCTTAACGCAGGCGTCCCGCCAAACTATTGCACAACGCCTTGTCACGGAAACGTGGCGATTCCGTTACGAGTCGTCGCAGACACGCGGCGATTCCGTTACTAGTCGCGACGATACGCTGGCGGAATAATCTCTCGTTCGTGGAGATTACCCGACGTAGAAGCGCCGATCCGTCGCGATTCTCTCGCTCGTGGAGGCGGCCCCTTAGTGATTTGTGGTACGAGTGGGTCTTAGGGCAACTCTAAGGTCACACTTACAAAGTCTGCTAACTTCACGTAAGTCGCACGTAGAGTACAGCTAACTTCGGTTCGAGACATTACTACTTCGGACTGCAACGATACAGCTCACAAACATGATAAACAAATATTTGGCTTTATTCTACTTGTTGATATTGACGGGTAAGTTTTTAATAATTATTTAAATAGATTAAGACATTTTGTTAGTGGCATAATTGTCTATGTGGTAATTACATACATAATACATCAAGCCTTGTTTCCCCGAAGGGTAGGTCAGGGGAGTACTTGTAGCAGGTACACCCACATGTCACGTTATGTTGAAAAATATCGTGAGGAAACCTAGATTTATAGATAGATAAAATACTCTTTATTGTACACCATAAAAATTACAGACATACATTTAGATATTTTAAATTGGGTAACATAATGGTCTTATCGCTTAAAGCGATCTTTTGCAGACAACCTATGGATGGATTAAAGGTTATAAGAGAGACAACACTGCAGTAGTCAGTGGTGTACCATTTACATAATATACAATCAATACATACATACATAAAGCATAAACTAATTCATATAACGACATAACCACGACATATATATATTATATATATATATATATGTCGTGGCCTGGCCAGATCATTGAATTCTCAATGTTTAACGATATGAACAGTTAAACACACGACTACTTCATAATGTGGCCAAACATTAGTGATCATATCGTAAAATAGTTAGATTATCCACCGGTAGAGGCGTTGAAGCCGCTTTGTTTTTGTTGTGCATCATGGCGGCGGCATACAACAAGTCAAACAAAGTAGGATGACCACACAAAAAAAGTTGAAGGACTTTTATTGGGTTTCCAAATATGATATTATGGAAAGTGATCCACTTGGAAGTAGCGCTCGCCGGCCGCTGCCGCGCGGCGTGAAATGCAACAGAGCACTTAAAATTAGTTTTAAAAAATTAAAAATTTACGCCGCTTAGGTGGCACCCCGATCAAATGGGTTAGGTTAGAACTGTGATCAACCGCGCGCGAGCCGAACGAGCGAAGCGAGCGTTGCTGCGGCAGCGGCCGACGAGCGCTACTTACAAGTTGGTCGCAGTTACTTGACTATTTTTACTTCACCTTATACCATGGATACCCTACATTAATGATATGGCCAAAAGTTGACTAACATACTCGTATCATTAAACGTTGACGTTGGCCATATCGTCTATGGCCATTGTTAGCTGGCCATTTCATGAAATGATCAATTCTAAGATCTGGCCACGACATATATACATAGACAATAAACAAAAGTCAATATACATACGTCTGAAATCACCAACCTGTCTTGAACAACCGTGGGATCACCACGGTTGTTCAAGACAGGTTGGCGATTAATCCTCGTACCTTCTCTGTATTGAGAAGAGGCTCTTGCCCTACAGCGGGACAAAATAGGCTGATATTATTATTACTATGTAAATGCTGTCCCACTTTTGAAGATATTCTGTGAATTGAATTGCGGCTATTCAAGCAATGTCAAACTAGTCCAACGTGTAAACTTGTAGTGATTACTGCATGTCTTGACATCTGCTTCTGGAGATATACACATAACATATCTATAGAAGATATTTACAATTACTGACGGATAATTATTAATCCCTACATTCACCAACATCCTTGCTACCCAGACGTTGTACGATGCAAGCCTGATTACTTATTCAACTATGACGCGGGTGGCTGGCTCAAACTGCACACAATCCCCGCTACGTGGCAGGAAGCCTTTCTGAGATGTCACTATGAAGGTAAGTTTCACTGTTCGTTTGATTATCAGGCTGTTTGGAACTGCTATCGCGGGCTTACGGGAACTTCCACCCTTAATTACATACTTAAGACTCACCGTGCCACCGTGCGCCGTGTAGTCAGAACACTCAGAACCCCGAAAGTGTGACAAGCAGTCTTACCAAGGGGTATCGTATTATCAAGTTACCGGGTTGTGGAGGCCAGATAGGCAGTCGCTCCACGTAAAATACTGGTATTCAGCTGCATCCGGTTATAATGGAGAGCCGACCCCACCTTTTACATAGTTGGGCTTGGCAGATGGCCTATAGGAATAATAATAAATGCGATAGTCTTTTATTTTCTTGCAAATAGTCTTGTGTTACGGCTTGTGGGAGTTATCGGAAGACGGGTCGTGCAAATAAACAACAAAATCATTATCGCCTACCTACACAAACACGGTGCTAGTGACCTCAGTCAGATATGAAAGGTCAACCAATATCGAATGAGAATTCAAGTTCTATATATATTGTAGGTATTATTAAGGAGATAAATAATGTGCAAAGAACGTGATACCAAATCTATGACAATAGGTGTAACTATCATGTGGTAGATTTTTTTTATGTTTTTAACTAGATTGCGGCCGATCAACGCCAAACAGTTAATCGTCCATATCCACGTGACGTGGACTCGCCCGGCAGGCAGCTTTATCGATGTCGAATCAAAACAGTCGTCGTCGATCCACCGTAAGCAGTGGGGCCTAGTTCAGTAAGGCCTAGTGCGAGTTTTTACACCTATTCGATCGCGTTAACGTTAACTTAGGTACGTCGATTTGTATGGAGTAAGTGTGTTTCCCAATATTGACACCAGACGGCGCCCTGCTTCAATTTCAGTACAAGTTTACGTTAAGGGCATCCATAAAAAAAAAAGGTAATTTCAACCAAGAACAACAACGATTAAAAGTTACATGAAAAATCTAAAAAAAATATATGTTGGAGTTTAATATTTAATCTTTATTTTCATCCACCAGAATTTTAAAAAAATGCGTAGTTTACGAGAATATTAAAATCTTGTAAAGGTCTATTCTCGATATAAATCTCGTTATAAATAAGTGAATATTATAACTGGCAAAACAATTTTTTATTGTATAACAGATAATCATATATTCTTTATTTTAGTCCAGTCGTTTTTTATTTTATTGTAGATTACATGAAAAAGTTAAAATAATGTATATTTATACGCGAATGCAAGCAGCGGGTCCGTGCGCGGGCGACGGGCGGCAGTCGGCTCACAGCTTTCACACGGGGAACCTGTGTTTCTTGTCGGCTTGCGATTTTCAATTGTGCGATCAACATATCAATACTTGTGCGATATCGTAAATGTTATTTTTTTAATGAACAATATAGTGTAGATAGTGTGACTTGTACATATTTTAAGTGATAGGACACATCACATTCATTAGTGAAACTTTTCAATTTAGCGAAAGGACGCATATTATTTATTGTTTTGATTATCATTATTGCAAAGATAAAAAAATATTAGTGACAGGACACGTTTTTATATAATCAGTGTAATCATTGTTTTCCTCTACCTACTCAAATCAAAATATATTTTATACAAATAGTACCTAAAATAGCGTTTAGTTTATAAAAAAAAACAGTGACAAAAATTAAATATAATATGCGTGTATCAAAAGTAAAACGCTATCGGCAACAAAGGTTTGAGAAAATGAAAAACGATCTGTAAGTAATACCTACCTTTTTCTTATTTCTTTAAAATGTATTAGAAAGTAATTATTAGAATATAATTTATAGGACATCGATAACCATTTGAATTTTCTTATACGCTAGATTGATTTATTCAAGAATAAATATAATGAAAATTTTTTCAGGAAACGTAGAAAAACATCTGGCGTCAACCAAAATCATGACCCAAACACACAAAATCTAAATCTCGAGGAACACATTTTGGAGCGGGAATCGGCATTATTGCATAAAAATATTGACGATAAACATACGCCTGTGACGAAGTAAGTAGCATAGACCGGGTGGCCACTTTATAAATATTACTTACAAATATTATGTCAAGAAAGAATGAAAAACATATTCAAAACGTTAGAGATAAACTTTATGACTCAAACATACAAAATTAATACCCTGATAAAAATATTAGTCCAAGAGCTAGGTACTGAATCCTCCCGGTAACGGTTGTCCTGTAGGGCTGGAAATTCGTTAAGTGATGAGATAAAGCATGCTAAGTATAGTAACCCTGACCTTGCAGGTCTCCGCCCTGCACATCAGCCACCCTGACCATTACAAAGTTATATTTGTAGTTCATTTCATACTAAATATATGAACTACAAATATAAGTTTGTCATCTTTACAACAAAAAAGGTTGCCATTGGCAAAAAATCACCATTTAAATAAAAAAACCGGTCAAGTGCGAGTCGGACTCACGCACCGAGGGACTGTTTTTGGCAAACTTATATTTTTAGTTCATTTCATACTAAATGTATGAAATGAACTACAAATATAAGTTTGGAATGGTCAGGGTTGCTGATGTGCAGGGCTGAGACCTGCCAGGTCATGGTTACTATACTTAGCATGCTTATAACTCATCACCAAACAAATTTCTAGCGGACAACCGTTACCGGGAGGGTTCACGAGCTCTCAGTCTATATTACAATGTGATACTAGCATTCCTATCATGAGGTACCCGGACCACTGTCGGTCATTATGTATGTATAAGTATCAATTCAGCATGCCTCCCCTTTCCTATATAATAATGTACCTATAATGTGTTATTTTTTTAATTTACATTAAGGATTGTTATTTTCAGTCCTCCTAAGCCATCGAAGTCGAATTTTTCTATAAGAGTACTTCAACCAATAGAAGTTACCGAAGATGGAGAATCGAATACACCAGATGAGGTACTAAGTCTATATAATATATATTGTTTTGGTAGTCATAGACAACTGTCACAACTGTCACTAGGTGACGCACATTTGCACGTATATACAGTGTACACATACTATGTTGTTGTTGTTTATGTAGTATAAGTAAGTCATTATGCGCGGGCGGTTGTTTGTAGTGTCCGGGATGTAATTTTTCTGGTTTTCTTTTTATTTGCCCATACGGCAAGTATACATTTTGGTCTTTGAGTGATATGTAGTTGACCTTGGATTTAAAACCAATATTATGGTTTCTGTTGATCTCCTGTTCACAATTTTTATTTATTTTCCAAATGTGGCCTTTTTATTTCTGATGGCCTCTTCTACGCCAGTTTTATGTGCGGTGTAGCACCAAGAAACGGTAGTTTTTTGTCAATATGTAAGTCAGCCGGGTTGATTGTTATATCTGCGCTTAATTGATCGAGTGCTTTTCGTTCATTTTCCTTTCCATGTTTAATCGATGGCACCTCACTCAAATTGCTCCCTTTGTACAAAAGGTCCTTCACAACATTTGAGCAGCTGGTGTTATCTCATCTCTTAATTATTTTACCGAAATTTGATGCGGTAAGTAGTGAGCGGCTCAGCTCAAGCCATTCGCCACTTTCGCTTTGCAGAATGGTTTTCTTTTCTATTTCTCTTGAAGTACTCCTAACTGTGGTCACAAAACCAGCTACTACTACAGTACAAATGGATAAAATGATTAATTAATTAAACATTTTTTTTTTTCAGATCGCCGTATCTATAGAAAACGACAAAGGCTGGCAAGAAAAGCATATTGGAAGAAGAATCATTGACGTGTCATACTTCACCAGAAAGTTACTTGAAATATGCAGTCATGGTCCACTGGGATGCTCAGCAAGTGACATGATTTTAACTGGTGAAAAACAAAATGGTTTGATATCCAAGTTTACATATCACCCAAAGACCAAAATGTATATTTGCCGTATGGGCGAATGAAAAAGAAAACCTAAAAGTGGAAATAATTAAAAAAGATGATATATTTTGGAAACAAAAGATGGAGGAAAAACTTGTAAAGTTTTATATGGACTGCTTGCTCCCAGAGTTAGTGGATCCCCGTCATTCCCGAAATTTGCCCATTAGAGATCCGGAATATATTGTAACAGCAATAAAAAATAAAGAAAATAAGCAAAAAAAATAATTATAGAGATTTTATGTTATAGCTACCTATGGTTTCTGCGGACCTACTAGTGGACTCGTCGGCGTGCAATAAACATCTTGTATTACTGTGTGACTTTTTAATACGATCATCCCCTAGCCCGCAATAATATCAACATTCGAAGACGAAAAGATTCAATAAGTAAATTACGATTGTTTCCATTTAGCAATAAATTACGATTATACTTCATAATTTTAATGCTAGACATGAGAATTAATCCTGCCATAAAAATTGAGTAGTAACCAAATATTATAAATACATAGGTAATAGTAACAAGAGTCACTAATTTTGTATCCCATGCAGAAAAACACAAATTATTAAAAATATATACCTTTAAACAACGTGTAAATAAAATAAAAAATACAATTAAATAAAAAAAAATATTAATATAAGTGAGAATAATTGTACACTAGCTCCCGGACTACATTCGTCCTAGTAAAAGCTGAATTCGCTAGATGACATTTCGATTCAATAGTGAGGTCGTAGTAAGCTTGTGTTCCGGAAGATGGCGGTAAATGGTTTTAGTATTAGCGAGGACCGGTAGATGGCGAATTTTACGTAAATACAGAGAGGGGCAGGAAAGGTCGGTGGGGTAAAAAACTGTTCGACGCTCGAGGTCAGTGAGACTATGGACGCCCTTAACGGGATCGAATAAGTATAAAAACTCGCCCTGGGCCCTCTGGCTGTCATTCACCACACCCACCACACGGGATCGATCTGCCAGCGCAAGATCATATTCTGCAATGTACAGCCGATCAATTCGGCTTTCTAACCGTGAAAACATAGGTGAACTGTCATTCAGCTCACCTATGGGAATTTTACAGAATAGACCGGCAGATCTCAATGTGCCATGTTACAGGCGCGGTGTTGGCGTCCCCACTAGACAAACAGCTAGCTGATGCTCTTCACACACTGGTGAAACAATTTGATATGATGGGCAGTCCCATCTTCCTGGGAACCCATGATTTGTTCTCTAATGGTGATTTCGTTTCTGTTGAAGGTTAGTCCGACTTTTACTAAATACTTTCATATCGTTTCTGCCCGCAGCTTCGCTCGCATGGATGCCGGAAAATATCCCACGGGAACGTACTACCGGCATTAAGAACACTATTTGTAACCAGGTTATTATACGTGTAAATCTGTTCAGCCGTTTTTGCGCCAATCCGGAACATACAAACAGACAACGAACAAAAATTCTAAAAACTATATTTTCGGCATCAGACTCGTTACCACACCTCGTAAAAATTACTTGTTTTCATAAATATTCAATATACATTTTGACTTCGTTACTATTTTATTATATTTATAGATTTGTCCATTATTACTTTTAGGGTGGGGTACACCCGAACATATATGGCACACCGGGATTAGAAAAAGTTTGGTATTGTAGATCGTCACCTCTATGAATACATATTAATTCCATGGTCACTATATATGCACCCATGCTGTGTGGCAGTTTTTTAGGGTTCCGTATTCAACAAGGAACCCTTATAGTTTCGCCATGTCCGTCTGTCTGTCGGTGTCTGTCTGTCTGTCCACGGCTTAGCTCAGAGACTCTTAGTAGGTACTAGAAAGCTGTATTTTGGCATAGGTATACATATTAATCACGCCGACAAAGTGGTGGTTTTTTTTAGTGCATACGAAAATGGGCATGTTTTTTTTTCATCTATCCCATAGTGTGGGGTGTCGTTGGAAAGGTCGTTTAAAATATTGTGAGTATGAGAAAACCATTTTTGAATTCAGGGATTCGTTTTCGATATATTTAGCTTTAGTATGCAAATTTTTGTTAAAGTTAAGTATCGCCCCCTCCAGCCAGCTAAATGGTTGGTTTTGGATATGTGAAAAAATTCACGGCAGTAGTACATAATTATAACGAAATTAAAAGGAAAACTATCACAACGAAGTAGGCTCTACAAGTTATCGAGTAATAATCGACCAACTTACATTTGCACAACTACAATGTTAAGTTTGTTCTTGCAATAAATTCATCCCAACTACGGAACCCTTCATTGTGCGTGGTCCGACACGCAATTGGCTGGTTTTTCTGAAGCTCCGATATGTCATATTTACACTAGAGCACCGTGGCTGTAGAGTGATCATTTGGCGCCTGAATGATATTGTCGTTGTTGGTAATTTTTTGTGAAATTATCTTAACGATATCTAATAAAATAAAAAATAAATAAAATTCGTTTATTTCAGACTGGGTAATGTCCATATTTTTGTTAGTAACAAATTAATTAATACTCTTGAATTATTAATAAATAAGGAATTCACCCTCTGAAAACACCACGACCCACAACCACGCCACGCACGAATGCAGCGACGGAAAAGTTTTTATTGCCAGCGTGGCTGGCAAAGAAAAACTTACCCTTCACACATTGAAATTACGACTTAATTATGAAATTTTCAAACCTTTTCATTGTACCTAAGTTTTTTGTCGTGTCTGTTCCAGGAGTGCTGCTGTCCGATATGGAAATAAAATTGGGTCATAGAGGTAACAGGCCCGATAACGCAGACTGCCTCACTATGTCCGCCGGTGGAATCGCGTATGAAATAAATTACTCGTCATGCAAGTACCCACTACCCTACATATGTTACAGGAAACTCGACAATCTAACGATGATGAACGAATGTGGCACCTTTGATAATGGTAAGCAGTCGATAATAATGGTAAGCGGTCGATAATAATGGTAAGCAGTCGATAACAACGCTGTCAATGCCGATCTATCAGAAAGTTCATTGCTATAAAACAAACATGATCCAACCGTAATGAGAGACTGTGACCTCTGTGTTATTCCCGCTGTATCTTCTCAGAGTAGGCTTAATAGACTTGTAAGCCATTTTCTATTTTGTTAAGTTGACAGGCCTAATACATTGTCCTACCATAGGTACATATTAACACTGTAATTATTTGAAAACATTGTGAAAGCTAATTATTTTAAAAAGAGTAACCGTCGAGTTTCTTGCCGGCTCTTCTCCATAGGAAACGGCCAATTGGAACCGTGCACCTAGCTTCTGACGTTTCATAAGTGCCCATGTAGGTTTATGTGACAGTACCTGGGCGACCGAGCTCAGCTCCTACTTACCTATAGGAAAGTTGGAAAGTTCATACTAATTCCATGCTGCCATGTCATTATTCTAAGGTAGCCATCTTGTTCTAAACTTCTGGCGCCCGAGCTCTGCTTGGGTGAAAATACGGAGAAAACTAATTTTCCCAGATATGAGACCTAGGTAAAATCGATCGATTTTTCGCTCAAACGATTTCAATGAAAGTTACAATATAGGGGTTCCTATATTACAACTTTCATCGAAATCGTTAGAGCCGTTTTCGAGAACGTGATTATAAATATATAAATATACACAAACAAACAAACTCGTTTAATAGTATACGCTATATTTTTTTTTTTTGAGCACTCGTGATAGGCATCGCCGACCTCATCTAGTTTTACAACATAATTTAGTTTTGAAATGTAAAAGTGTTTTTAAAACCATTTTACACAAATAAATATCATTTAGACCGATGCTAGATGGACCGACGACCTTAAATAAGTGGCCGGGACAGACTGGATGCGGAAGGCCTACGTCCAGCAGTTGACTGCGATAGACTGAGTTAATTGATTCAAATATAAATTTTATCAACTTTTGAAATAATTATGTATTTCAGAATATCACCACAATCAACGTACAGGCAGCTGTTACAAGGTCCATCAGGAAAAACAGACTTGGTCCAGCGCGTACAGGATATGTGCATCTGAGGGTGGTCACCTGGTCATCCTGAACGACAGAGAAGAGGCGCGCATCGTCACGGACATGTTCCCTGTTCGAGCTGGAGAAGTTAACCAGTGGGAACATTTCCATCTAGGGCTACTAGCCTGGGGCGACGACCGCACTTGGATTACTATTCACGGTAAAAGACTATTTTTATTATATGAAAACCTACATCATGAATATTCTTGATCGATGTTTTTGCCTATTTTTTTTCTATCGACGCTTGAATCGCCCTTATACACGGTGCGATATAATTGTCTGTGCCATACCATAAGTTGAAGTTATTTGTTACATCAATTTTATTGTATGCCACTGGCACTACTGGCAAGAAACTAGCATGGTTTACTCATTATTGAAACGTTTAGAAAATGGCGGTGTTTTATATCTTCTCCTGCATCATTACTGAATTAAATGTGTAAGTAAGAGAAAATGCATAACCGCTGCCAGTTTCAAAACGGTTCTTTAATGTCACGGGTTGCGTGTAACACTCGCAACCGGCGTGCGTGTTTGACTGTGAACGCAAACGAAGCAAAAGGAATAATTATGTAAGAATCGTGGCAAGTAGCATTCTGTAGTTTCTGCCTACCCCTATGGAAATAAGGCGTAAGTTAATGTATGTATGTTATGTGTAGATCTGTACAATAGTAAGGAGGAAGTTGGCGAAACAATTTGATTGGGTTATATCTCGATAACGCAATGTGAGTGTGGATCACGGAGCAAATACAAAGGTGTGGATATCGATGAAACAATACAGAGGTCGTATTATGACGTGATAGAGCCATCATTGTTCCAGAGCAAGAGAAAGATGGAGCTATACAGCCCGTAGAGCGCTATTCCTTTTTAACAACGGGACAATTGCCCAGTAGTGGGACAATCCAGGCTAGTCAAATAAAGATACTAATTAGATTCGTTACCTCTTTCAGGTGAAAGAATAGAAAACGTGTTCCACGATTGGAACCCGGGCCAGCCTGACAATTACAGAGGCAATCAAGATCATGGTACTCTTCTCAGAATCGGCACTTTGGATGACGGCAATCCTAGTAACAGAGCTATGTTCGTCTGTGAGAAGTCTCCTGATTCAATACAGTTTGAAGCTTCACCGCTAGCCATTGAAGAGAGGTCGCAATAAACCTAAGCACCACTAATAACTAGATATATATTAGATAAACAAATAGGATAGATATTAGATAAAGAAATAGGAAAATGACTGAGTTTTCTTTTCGCACCCGCTTTCTGTTCTGGGACCCTTTCGATTCGAATACTCTTGGGCGGTCGGCTCTCTTTACCGGTCTGTTAGGCGTTGGCGCAGAATTTATTAGCTCAAGAGTACTGTTGGGCATATTTCCCTGACATTTTACCTAAAACATACTATTGTATATGACAAACATTTTGTAAATGTTCCACAGTGAATTAGCCCGTCAACTTTCGTGAGTATCTGTCAAGAGAGATTGGGAGTGCTCGCGAAAAGCACTTTAAATCACCGCAAATGAAATTGTACCATATACTCGTACACAAAAAGTTTATTTTGTATTGTAGAGTTTTGGTACATTTGGAAGCCTCAAGCCTGAGCAAGTTTAATACTATTTTAGGGTACATGCTTGAATATTCGAGTGAATGTGATCAAGTGTGAATTACTTATCATGTCAAAGTCGAGTGACATTCATCTTGGTTTATAGTTTTTCAACACTGAGCCTGTGCACAATGGATGTGGGTTTACGGTTGGCTTATCGTAGCTATAGTTAGACTGGTGGTGTGGCTTTGGCTGGGTGTAAACATTACACAAATTTGCAGTTGCTTAGCAATTGCTGGAGAGGTCCAGTCGTAACGGCGAATTGTAAATGAACAAAAACATGATAATTAACGGGGAGTTATCCGAATTTGCCTGTTTTAGAATAAATTTTAAATATTCAAATTAGTGTATTTAGGTCCTGTATATATGTCATAGATACATACTTGTTTGAGGGAAATTAAAGGTTCAAAACACGATAAATGGTAGATTTGCTCGATCAAAAAAAATCCGAAACAGGGTCGATTTGAAACCATTTTTCGTTCCATTTCCTAATTACAGCACAAAATAATATGAAAATTGCATGTACAGTCACGAGCTTTAATTTGGGACCCATTTCAGTTAAATGTTGTTAGAACAATCATAATGCAATAAGGTCGAAACTTTGAAACTTTGCTTTAAGGTTGAAATGTTGAATGTCAAGTTAAGACATAAAATGTCTTATCTAATCGACCTATGAAATGATAACCTCGTTGCAAAAAGCTATCATTACGATTTTCTAATTACGAACATGTGTCGTGTCAGTGTCATTTAAGAAAATAGTTTAATGTGATATTTTCACAAAATATAATTTACCAATTAATAAAATGCTTGCGGCTAATCGTGACCAAATAAGGCTCCAAATTATTGATTTGCACGAACAAGGAGTAGGCATTCACGAGATATCGCGACGAATAAATGTGACAAGAAACACAGTTCGCCGCTGGGTTCGACGCCACGGGAACGAGGAAAATATTATTGACTTACGACGAAACAACCATCACCCGCAAGTTATAACACAAGAGCAGAGCCGCTTGATGCAAAGGCAATACCTGATGAATGGATTTACGCCAACGAGGCATTTTGTGGAAGCGTTTGAAGTCCACCCTTCAACAGTTAGAAGGCATCTTAAAGCTATGGGACTGCATAACAGGCGGCCTGCAAAAAAAATTGCGTTGACGGATGCCCATAAAGCTGCTCGACTTATTTTCGCACGTCAGTATCTAAATTTTGATTGGACGACGACGGCTTTCATCGATGAAAAGACTTTTCAATCTTCCCAAACGGGCAGACTACATTTGTGGCGAATTGACAGGACGCGATACACGGAAGACCACGTCATAGCTAACAACGCGTCTGGTCGCATTACAGTTAACATGTCTGGCTGGATTAGTTCAGCCGGCATTGGAGAACTAATAAATTTACCACCCAGGGCCACTGCTCAAGATTATGTCGATTTATTAGACGAGAGTGTCCTTCCAACATTGCAACTATATTATCCACAAGAAGATGTTGCTCCAATAAACTTTGTTCAAGATAACGCAACAATTCATACGGCAAGAATCGTTAGAACTTGGTTCGACAATAATAGAGCAAATTTAAATCGTATTCCGTGGCCTGCAAAGTGTGCCGATTTAAATCCTATAGAAAATTTATGGGGCTTAATGGTTCAAAAATGGTCAAATAGAAACGAAAGAACTAGAGAAGCACTTATGGATCACTGCCTCACAGTCTGGGAAAGTTTAAGGGGTACTGACATATGTGACAAATTGATTGGATCCATGCGTAACCGGCTCCAGGCTGTGATTGACAATGAAGGTGGATATACGCGGTTTTGAATATTTATGATAAAAAAATTACTGGAGAGATTTAAATTAATTTAGTCGTAGCCTTCGGTGATAAGTGTTTATTTTGTGCACCGCTAACCATGCTTTCTATATAATTGTGTTAAGATTGAGGTTTGTGTCATAAATGTCTTAATAAATATAAAGAATAAAAAACTTTGTTTTTCTAAAGATTTTATTAATTAATATTTTAGCTGAAATCTTCTAAGCCCCCATAATCATAAACGGCCTTTAAACCTATTTTATTTTAAATATGTTGTTTTGGTCCGTCACTTTGATATTTATGTTTGAGAAAGAGACAAAACTTTTTAACTAATATAGGTTTGAAGAATAAGCGGGTTAGTTGACTAGCTATCATATATTGACAATATAATTTTGTTCTTTTTTATTTGTTTCTTTTTTCTTATGGGACCACAGGACCAAAAAGTAATTATTACTCGGAAATCGATAATGATCGTTTCCCCTCGCTCCAGTTGACGTTAGCCCCTAGAAACGTAAAGTTGTCGATGGTAAACATTATGACGTTTATTGTTTGTGCAGTGACAGCGTTAACATAATAGCTCTAAATGGCGAAAGTTTGCTACACGATATTCAACCTTAGGTGGGTCCCAAATTAAAGCTCGTGACTGTACGATGAGGTAATCGTACTTTAGAGGGAATCTTAAGGTTGGATTTTTGAGTTTAATAGTTTTTTTTTAATAAACCCAAAATTAGTAAACCGACCTAAATTTGCTCGCGCTCTCTGGCGGGACGTCATCGAGGGTGGAACTGCGTCAACAATTTTTAAAACACGCTCTCGCTACCCTTGTTAAAAAAAAACAAATAAAAGAAGAACACATTAGATATGAAGTTGTGAAAATATCTCGTAATTATATTATAATTTAAATTCATAATATTGTTTTCGAAAGTGTGATAATAATTTCTATGATTTAATGACGTTTAATTGTCATTTTACAATAGTGTTGAACACATTATAAATGACTACCGATAAAGCGAGTCCTATATAATTGTTTTGTCGTCGTTGAAGAAGAAGTTTTTTGTAAGATGTTTTAATCAGATTCATCCATGTTGCTATATTCACTCTCCATCGAACTGTCTTTGCTTATATCATATACTAACATGACCAAATGTATAGAACACGATAAAAATCGTAATGATATTCTTTGAATAGCGGAGCTAGCAACACAATTTTTTTCTTGAAATCTTGATTTTATCGTATTGGCTCAATATGAACAACTTTCAGTTTTGAATACAAAAAGTCACTGTCACTAGCAATACTGTATACGATAAAATGTCGTTCTAAAATGTCGATGTCCTAAAATAATAGATTCGATAAATTATAACTGTAGCAGTAGGTTCGTCACTTGACAATTTAGTACGGCAATGGTTACTTTATAAATAGCTTTCAATATTTACGAATCTTCATGAGCGGTGGGAAACATCCAAAATAAAAGAATATGGTCACAGTATAAGCGAAACAGTAAGACCATTTTTAGCCCAATCAACTTAATAAGTCTTAAATTCAGGTTTTTTTAATTCTGCCACTAACGGGGGTTAAATAAGGGATGAAAGTTGATATGAAAATTCGCAATTTTTGTCTTAAATTCACTTACTTGATAAAATTCTAAAATTCACAGACAAACAACGCACAACCTAAGCGGCTGGGTCTAGAAGCATGCAATTTTGCACAAGAGTTCCTTTTATAACGAACGAAATTACGACTTTGGTATTTTCTATCAAAATTACACTGCGAGACCGTTGAGATACCCACTAAAACTATTGCAATTTTAGACTTTCACCTTACTACCGCAAAGCCATGTTTATCTGAAACTAGTTTCTGTCCGCAACTTCGTTCGCGTTGAAGTCGGAAGACACCACGATATACTAAAATAACAGCCACATGTATAAAATATAAATCTTTACTGTACATTATGTTAGTAGTTTTGGTCTCGGCGGCCAAAATATACAGAGAATTAGGACTGGTGACGCGACTGGCTGGCTGACTGGACTAGCAAGCAATCGACAGAGTTATCCGCGTGAGAAGCAGCTCCTCCTGAGGTCGAAACAGGCCTTGCCTTCAGTAGCAATTTCCCTTTGCTTGCGAAGTTTTTAGTGAATTATTAAACGCCAGCGTTCCTGAATATAATACCAAATGGCACAACACTGATACACTAACTGATTCTTACAGATTATTTATGACTACCCCGACTATCACAAAAAAAATCCCGTGTGCAGTTTGTACACTGGATGTCTCATCAACAGTCACCTAACCATAGATATTTATTTTTATTAAAACCATAGAGGACAGAAGAGGCCTAAACTTCATGTTTTACTGAAATGAAATGAAATGAAATTGTTTATTCTGTAAATAGGATATTGCAATCACTTTTACACGTCATATTAAAAAAAGATTTAAAAAAAAAGAAGAAAATGCTAGATGAGTTCGGCGTTTCCTATCTGACTACTCTGAGAAGAAAGACCGAAACAAACTCAGAGGTCACAGTCTCTTTTATAGTCCAGACATAATCTTGGACAGGCCATATGAGGACCATGTAGATTAGTGTCTGAAATGGTCTTTTGAGGAAAGAACCACACAGATTTGAGTGGACCTGTCCAGTCAGTGCAAGCATTTTTCAGTTATCGTGGAGCTCAATTCAGAACTTAAGGAGCTAAACTTGACGAAAAATACCAAAGAAAGGACATTTGGGTAGGTCGCATAAAGTACTCAAACTGCCAGACCATCATTAAAACTAACTGAGAAAGAAAAAATTAAAGAAAAATAAAATATCCACATAGTCCTCACATTCACAATCATTAAAACAATATAATACTTTACAAAGTAATCATGTTATTTTGTATATAATTTTCAACAATGTCAATATGTATATAAAACAGGTATTTTTAATGATTTACATAATAATTAAAATGTCAAATTTTATAGTTTTATCACAAAGCTTAGCAGAGCGAGCAGCTCAATCCCACGCTTTTTTATCTTCTAAATAATCTGAAATTTTATAGTACCCTTTTTTACAAAGTTTGGTTTTAATACAGCTTTTAAATCGTTTAATGGGTAATCGAATATCAATGGGAAGTTTGTTGTAAAAGCGTATACATTGACCCATGAACGAGTTGCCTACTCTGTGGAGACGTGTGCTATGTACAGCAAGGTTGTATTTGTTCTTGGTTTTAAACTATGAATATCGGACATTTTCTTAAAATTTGATATATTTTTGTTTACATACAATAGGTTTTCAAATATATATTGTGTGGTTACAGTCAGAATATCAGCCAGGCTACAGACCCAGGTTGTAAGTGGCTTGAACAGCCTTTTTCTGTAGAACAAAGATAGTAATATGTCCGCACTGGTTCCCCAGAGAAGAACCTCTTAGGACATAAGACTATGAAGATAACTAAAATAAACAATTCTGGCTGTATCTGGGTTGTTCTTCAAAATGGGCTAAAAACGTCTTCCGGCGAAGTATTTTAATATGCTAAAATTTTAGGACACAATTGATAAGCTTTTTATTTATATTTACCATTATTTTACATGTTACCCGGTTTAAAAAAAATATTTTTTGGTTTATTTATGAAATAATTCTCGAAAATGTCGCTAAACGTCATTTTACTCCTTTTCCGATGACGTCTGTTAAGACAACATTTGTTTACAAATTATTTATTAACTACTTAAACATTCTAAATATATTATGTATAAAAGTTTAATAAATTAACCTTCGTTTAAAATAAAAACCTCTTCAAATACTTTGCAATGGTCAACTTAAACCTAAAGTCAAATTATTGTTACAAGAAAAACGTCATTTGTCGCAGTAACGATGTTATATTTTATTACTGAACAACGCATTTTTGAATGCATTTTTAATACACCTTCCCGAGTGTGCGGGAGGGGGCTTCAGTCGACGGAAACCTTTTGATGAATAAGCACATGCGCGTCTGAGAACGGTAAGTAAATTTTGATAGTTATTCACATTTTGTCATCAAAAATATCATTTGTGTTTCAACCTAAATTCCTTAAATGTACACATGTAATATTTTCGTTTGTTTTTTATTCAATAGCCAGTGGCAAATGATTTCATTTAGTAAAATCATTACGAAGGTTTTATGCTCAAAGACAAGTCCATACAGGTTTTTTTCTCAATTGGTCATTCTATACTACATCATTGTCGGCAACTTGTCGTTGCCAAGAATGACACTAAGTTTCGCATAATGATTTTCATCGGTGCAGATTCTGTTTTCTTGGTGTTAATTTAAGGAACTTATGTTTTTTTTCGACTGCAAAAACTGTACTGACTCCAATTTATAACTATATTAGATTAAAACCCTATATATTACGCTTGATTTAAAATTTTCTCTATTTTCTATTTACTTAAAATTCGTAAAAAAAAAATATAACATACAGTTACTATTATCAGTATATACACATTATAACATTAGTATATACACATTTTGCAGTATTTTGTCAGAATAACATTTAAAACATGAAATATTTGCGCTGTACCTAGGGATTCGGGTATGCTTTTTAACCGTTAAAAGAGAAGATTAAACGTTTTAATAATACTTTATTATTTACTTATAGAAAGAAAAATGCCACAAACAAAAGAGCAGCGATTAGCGAAACAGCGCCTATGTAAAAGAAGACGCTATAACGAAATAAAAAATGATCCGGAGCTGCTTGCCATTGAAAAGAAAAACGAAGAAATCAATATCTTAAAAGAAAAGAAGAGAAAAAGATTGTCCCGATAGGTCTCAAAGAGAACAAATATCCACGAAGCTATCGTACACGTCGATTTCTCTGAAAACTACAATTTAAAAAAATTCGAAGAAGTTCAAACTTTCCACTTCGGAGGGAGTCGGCAACAAGTGTCACTTCATACAGTTGTGATTTACACTCACAGTTTTATTACTGGACAAGTAGGTCCAACGTCTATGTGTACTCATACTATCAGTTCTTGCATTTGACATGACGCTGCATCAATTTGGGCACATCTATTACCTGTTCTGGACGAAGTCATAGAACTTAATCCGTTCGTGGATACTATTAATTTTTTATCTGATTCCCCGTCATCGCAATACCGCAATAAATATATGTTTTATATTATCAGTCAATTGTCGTCCCAAAACTGTAATATAACAAGAATAACCTGGAATTATTCTGAAGCTGGGCACGGGAAGGGTGCTCCTGATGGCGTAGGTGGTACAATAAAAAGAGTAGCAGATCAAATGGTGCATTTTGGTTCAGACGTTGGAAATTTTGATCAGTTTTACGAAATCATGGAATCAAGATTATAATTAAGAGTTAAAAGAGGGAGAGATTGATTCCTGAGCAGTTGAAGCCATTCAGAGGCACCCTTTCTGTGCACCAGGTTCTTTGGGACATGTTCAGACCTAAAATGACTATGAGAAATATGAGTTGCTTCCTGAAATTTGCTCCCATGGTAAGCATCTGGGTTATATAAATAATATGTCCATTAGAAATCTGAACGATGATTTTGATTCTCGTGTAGTTCCCCTGGCAAACACTAAGCCTAAATCTCAAAATCAAAACAAAATTCAGATTATTTCTAATGTTCTTATTGATGTCACAAATAAAAATAAAATAAAATAATAAATTCCGCTACAGTGAATATTGACCCATTTTGATGATTGCAATTTAGTTGATAATATTGTGATCAGAATTAAGATACGTGATATTTTATGCGATTAATTTAAATCTTTTGAATCCTAAAATTGTAAGTATACAGGCTTACTATATATAGGTAGGTACGTGAACAAATAAAATATTGACATCTGCATCAGCATCCGCAATATCCCTAAAGTAGATTACCACTTAGCTAAAATAGGTCGCTTAGTAATTATATCATTCATAAAAGATAGTAGATTTTAATGACCAAAGAAATACTAAGACTAGATGATTAAGTTATTTGAGTGTGACAGTTTTTTAATATCACGTACTTAGCGTCACAGTTGTGTATCTAAGGCCTCACGCTAATAAATCTTTAAGATTGTCATTTAATTTGAATTATTTTTTAATAAATAAACGATTTTGAACTGATTAAATAAGTGTTTATTGTTAAATACCGAAAAATAAAAAGTTTTAGATCATTGTCTGCAACATGGCGTCATTATGATACAAGCTAAAGTCATTCTCAGTATGTGGTGTCATTAGTATCAACGTGAGTAATTAGAAATGTACAAATATTGCGTAAAATAATAAAAATGAATACGTGCCTTTTTTTTAATAATCTTTTAGAGTATGCGTAGATTGCATTTAGCTTGATAAAAATAGCTTACATCAAAGTTCTCAAAAAAAAATGAAAACTTAATAAAAATAATTTATTTCGAAGAACAACCCATCTACGTCAGTTATCTGTCAATTTTTTTCAATAACATAGGCGGCTGAACAAAGCCTTCCTGACAATGTTTTTATGCGTAGGCCCCAAAGTAAACTGTCAATACTTATTCCAAGAAAAACTGTTGACTCGACAGGGTCCAACTCTATTCCATTAACTTGAATATTGGTAGTTAGCTGCCTGACATTTGGCGTTGAAAATTTAAGCAGTCTAGTTTTTTTTCGTTCAGTAGTAAATTATTTACATTAAACCAATGCACAACTTTAGAGAGTGCATCGTTAACTTGTTCAAAGTTGACTAACTGATGTTTGATTTAAAAAATGAGGGAAGTGTCATCTGCGAATAAGACGATCTTTTGATTATCCCTTATGTGGTAAGGTAAGTAATTTATATAAATTAGAAATAAGAAAGGACCTAGAATTGAACCCTGCGGAACGCCCATGGTAACCGCAGATCCTGCAGATCTCTTGCCATTAACATCGATCCTCTGACGTGAATGTGTACGTTCTACGAACTATCCCTTAAAACACTATACCAAAAGGTAAAAATTTTGTTTCTTCAATTAATATAATGAATTGATTGTCACAACACAGCACATTAGCCGATAATGACACCGACCCGACATCGACACGATATCGGTGGTCAGTTGATCGGATACGTTTAGTGCCTATCAAACGTTTTTACATTGTGTTGTTATTGTCACCTATATCGTCGCAGACAGCGACCCACACCGATATAGGCACGATATCTACCGGCGAAGACACAAACCGGTGAAAGTAACGGCATCATTTCACGTGAACACACTTTTTCGCACTGCCGACTTCAAGACGTGGATACTTAGTAGGTACTGTGGTTGTTTGGTGCGTCGCAATGGTCATCGATATTCACCAATATCATCGGGCCGATAATAATTATATCGGTATCGAATCGATGTCGGTATAATAGCTGCCGACATATTAATGTCGGGTTGGTGTCATTATCTGTTAATATGAAAACGCCCAAAAGTCAAAAGTCAAATCATTTATTTCAAATAGGCCCTTATAAGGCACTTTTGAACGTCAAAAATAAAAATTGAATTGATTCTAGTCGCCCCTTCCAAAAGGTAGTTTTCGCATGGAGAAGAATGGGCAAGAAACTCCACCGTTACTCTTTTAAAATGTTTTACAATATTTTGTATAAGTACATTAGTTATATAATTATATGTGAGGACGATGAACCTAGAATAAAACTATTATACCACAATAGGTAAAGCGAATTAAGAATTAAAAATGAAGCAACAACAGATAAACTAATTATGTGATAGATACATGGTGCTCACATATTTACAAACATTGTAAAAGTAGACGATTTTCCTAAAATTTTACAATTAATAATTCAGTGTGCGAGGAATTGGTCACAGAATGTAAAATCAATGTCATATAATAAAAAATAAGTTGCGGTTCTTCTCGCACCGATGCGCTCCGTCAAGTGTGAATCCATACTAATTTTATAAATATGAAATTAACTCTGTCTGTCTGTCTGTTACCTTTCACTTACTTAACGGCTGAACGAATTTCTATGAAAAGCACACGGATAGATCATGACCGGGTTAGGTCATAGGATACTTTCTATCCCGGTGGTACTGTCTCGTGGTACAATTTCTAAACTCCACGCGGGTGAAGCTGCAGACAAATCGTATAGACTTGTAGGTAGTGTCATGGCGCCCTAGTTTGCCAGTTATCAAGAGTCTCGCTTCCGACCCTCAACCTTTGCATCACTACTATTGACGGAAGTCTTGGACTTTTGCGGCTGGATAAGACTGCATTTTCACGTTGATAGATGTGAGTATATTTTTATTGCAGTTTCTTGAGGTCAAAATGGCGGTACAACGTAACAAACAAGGGCATGTAGCACTTCAGTGGACTAGGATTAATGTTTACGTCAATAACAGACATGCACAACATTTGCATATTACCTACATCACAAGTTCTGATACTGAATATTTGTATAAATTTTAAGTAAAAGTTATAAAATGCATGCAACAAGTCAAGAGTCAAAACTAGGTAAAAAATTTAGACAATAATATTAAATTAAAACTCTAAATCATCATACTATATCTATATCATTCTATCATACTATACTATCTCCGTAACCAGAAGGTTCCCAGGTATGGTCTAGTACAAAAAATATATCATAATAATGGGGATTTCTATCCTTCCCTTCCTATCCAAAGTGCTCGAGGCCTGCGTCCACAAACAATTCTCAAATTTTGTGCATCGTAACTCTCTCATTAGCCCTCTTCAATCTGGGTTCAGGCCCGGGCACAGCACTGTTTCCGCCCTCCTTAAAGTGACTGGCGATATAAGGGCAGGACTGGAAGACACCAAAGTTACTGCACTAGTACTGGTCGACTTTTCGAATGCCTTTAATACCGTCAGTCACGATATCCTGTTAGCCATTCTGTCCTACGTTATGGTCTCTCCCGAGGCACTGGAATGGCTCTTACCTTCAGGAACGTCAGCAGTCCGTTCATGTTGGAGATTCTACATCATGCTGGTGTGATTTGGAAACTGCCGTTCCACAAGGCGGTATTATTTCTCCTCTTCTGTTTTCTATATTTATCAATCTTATAACTTCCGAGCTTCAGTGTGCGTATCATCTGTATGCAGATGACTTGCAGTTGTACTGCCAAGGGAGGGTTGAAAAAATTTCTGACGCTATCGACAAATTAAACAGGGATTTGATAGCCATAAAAACCTGGTCTAATAGATTTGGCGTAGCAGTAAACCCAAACAAGTGTCAGGCGATCATCATCGGAAGTTCTCGGAGCATGAGTAAGATGGATGGTACAACCTTGCCACCAGTTCTCTTCAATGGTACGGTCGTCTCATTCAGTACGATGTGAAGGATCTTGGCTTGCACATTGATAGTACTCTGAACTGGCGTACTCAAGTCGCGAGGGTCAGCCAGAAGGTAACTGGAACGCTGCGGGCTCTGTACCGACTGAAAAATTTATTACCAACAAGTACGAAGATAATGCTTGTACAGTCCTTAATTTTCCCTATCATCGATTATGGTGATGTGTGCTACTATGACCTGAATGCAGATCTCCTCGACAAACTTGACCGTCTTCTCAATAACTGCATTCGATTCGTTTTTAATCTGCGTAAATATGATCATGTTTCTGCGCATCGGTCGCTTCTAAAGTGGTTACCAATACGCCAACGCAGAGAGCAAACCACCTTGTTTTCATTTCTTGACTCACCCACTTCCCGTAGTTACATCACTTTCAGTACATTTGTGACAACCACAGTAAAAATTTACGGTCATCAAATAATTGCGTTCTTCAATGTCCCACACACCGCACAGACTTCATTCATTATTCCTTCTTCGTTCAGTATATCTCTCTATGGAATGGGATCCCCCAAGAAATCAGGATGGCAACCAACCGATTATCCTTTAAAGTTAAAGTTCGCGAGCACATTCGTAAGAAGCTGGCAGTATCATCACAACGTTAATGTTTTCCCATTGTTTGTCTTATTTGTTCTAGTATATTTGTGTATTTATGTATATTTATTTGTGCTTATATTTATATATAACTAGGCATATATATTATATTAGTAGTTTGTAATAGGTCTATGTGTATCTTTGTAGTTACTTACAAAAATATTCCTCAATTTTTCGTAATTGCACCTACCACTGTTTGTCTCTGCATCACCCAAAGGTCGACTGGTAGAAAATGCCTATGGCATTAAGTCCGCCTCTGTACATTTCTGTGCTTGAAGTATTAAATAAATAAATGGCAAGAAGAAGGTGACTCCCGACTTCGTTAAGGGTATTTTTACACCAGTTAGACCATGATATTATTTGAAAGTAACTCTGTCTGCCTGTTAGCTTTTAACGCCTAAATTACTGAACCGATCGTTATGAAAGACAGATAGGAAGCCGACCTGGAGAACAATTCCACATAGGCTTCTTATCATCTTACATGTATTTATTTATTCAATTTAAACGGTTAAAAACCAATTACAATAATTAAAGTCAAACAGACACACACATAAAAAAAATATGTTCAGGTTAATACATTACCGGTGAGGCGGCGAGCCTCCTTGCCGGATTACCGCCATGGGATCTGGAGGCAAAAGTCCTCGCGCACATTTGGGAGTGGCGCGAGGAGGCGAAACGCCGGGGCGTTACTCCGCTGCCGCGAGAAATCGCGGCACAGCGGACAGAGCTCCGGCGGGATCTCATGGCGTCATGGAGAGTGCGATTGTCGCAACCCAGTGCTGGGCACGCCACTATTGCGGCGATAAGTCCCCTCTTTGAGGAGTGGCTAGAGAGGCGCCACGGCGTCCTCACCTTCCGCCTAACGCAGGTCCTCACCGGACACGGTTGTTTCGGGAGGTTCCTGTTCCGTATCAGGCGGGAGGAAACGCCCGGGTGTCATCACTGCGTGGATCGCCCGGAGGACACGGTTGAGCATACGGTGGAGGTCTGTCCGGCTTGGGCAGAGCATCGCCGTGTCCTCGTGGAGGCGATCGGCGGCGGGGATCTCTCGCGTCCGGCCCTAGTCCAGGCCATGGTGCGGAGCGAGAGGGCATGGGAGGCCGTCACCTCCTTCTGCGAAGCAGTAATGCTCGCGAAGGAGGAGGCAGAACGCGTGAGGGAGAGGCAAATTTCGCGCCCTCACGCCCCTAGCCGCCGCAGGAGACGCCCTGGGCGTCGGGAATCGCAGGCCGATTCCCGGCCACCGTAGGCGCGGGCTTGCGGACGGTGAGCAATGGGTAGCTCGCCGTCCGATAAGGACCAGGCCCGGGTCGACGGCGCGTTGTGTTCCACGCGCGCCTCAAAGAGATGTCAGCAAGTGAAGGGGTCCGATAGGACCAATGCCTGCCGGGGTTGCGGGAAAGTCCGAAAGGGATACCGTGGCCCCTGGCAACGTAAAGGCAACGGAAGGAACACGGGTGGGTTTTAGTCAGTAAGAGTCTGACACGCCCTCCCGCTCCACCCAGAGCGGGAGAAGTTATTTGATAATTTCCCACCCAAAAAAAAAAAAAAAAAAAAAAAAAAAAAGGTTAATACATTAAAAATAATAAATTTACCACACTTACATTTCAAAAAATCTTCGTCCATTCATCCGCGAACAGATCGTATGTTGCATTAGGTGCGGCCAGATTGCGTCATCATTAAAACCAAGCACTCTAAGGACAATTTCCACGCAAGCTCCGCCCCCATTCATATCTAACTAAAGTAATAATTGATCTAGAGAAAAGATATCTTGTGGCTGGATAATAAACTATATTTTCTTACTGTGAATACATAATAAAGACATAAAAGCCGAGTACCTAATCTTGATTTTATTTCAATAATCTTTAAAAAAAGACATGTATTTCATATAAAAAATTATGCGACATAATTTTAATACTAGAATTAAAAATAAATAAATCAACAATATATCAGATTATCTAAAGTACATACATCTTTCATGGGGTACTATGTTAAATGTTACAACAAAATAGCTTGTGATATATTGCAATTAAATGAAAGAAAATTTAAACTATGTAACCAGTTTTACTAACATTGATAGTCAGAAGGTTTTGACTAAGCCATATATTCAAAACATTAAGATCTTTCTATGCTTCTGAGATAATATCAGTGATAAAATCGCCAAAATAAAAAAGACGCATACAGTGATATGTGTGCAGTCAGTCCAGCGGTACTAATGTCGTTAGTATATATATGGAAAAGCAATGGACCCAGGACCGATCCTTGAGGTACTCCGCACTGGTCACTTGCAAATTTATCAAGTTTGACGATCTTTTGCCGATTAGTAAGATAAGACTAAAACATTTTGTGGGCTGTAGAAGTAATTCCTATGATTTTTAGCTTTTTCAGAAGGATAAAATGGCTAACAGTATCAATTGCTTTTTTTAGGTCAATAAAAACACCTAAAACCAATTGTTTTTGTCTATATCTTCTTTTATTTTAGTAATTAAATCAACAATAGCCAAAAGTGTATTCGAGTGTGGACGAATGCCATATGGTGCGAGTAAAGAAAGTTGGTATTGATTAGATATTTAGATAAGCGCGTGTATACAACTTTTTAAATGTTTTGGAAATAACAGGCAACACTGAAATTGGTCGGTATTTTCCGGGGTCAGTCCTAGTTCCAGACTTGTATATAGGGGTTACTTTAGTTATTTTAAGACTGTCCGGAAACACGCCACTGTCAAAGCAACTGTTTATGCAATTAGTTAGATTAGTTAAAATTAGATACTTAATGCATTTTACAGATTTTGTTGTTATTCCATCTATGTATTCCACAGCTGGTATCATTATCCAAATGATCTATTATTTTGGATATCTCATCCTCAGTGCAATGTTCTAGAGTGGTAAGCTGAAGGTCTTGATTTGTGTTATATTCACGTCTTTCTGTTGAGTTTTTGTCACTCAAATATAAAGTCCCGTCAAGGATCCATATCCAGTATTCTGAATTCTAAGTCCCCGGACGCAGTATGCAGTCTCCAAGATGGGCCGTGCATATTTTAAACACTATTAACCCTTGCCATTCACTGAAGACCTATTTCTAAGCCAACTCAGAACACAAGTTAGAATGAACCTTGCGCTAGGGTTAAAGAGTCGAAAATCTTTCAATTTATAATCGGTTGTTTGAATGTTCTTAAAATTAAAGCTGCAACGTACTCAAGTCACGTCGTCGCATAGGTTCGAGATTCTTATAACATTGATTTTGCATACATGAACGGATTAGTACAACACGGTCGGATTCCAAAGCTTTGTATAGCCGGCAATGTATAATGACTTCATCTAATTAGGTCGTATGCGCCGTTGAACTGAGTTCGCTATTATGCTGTATGTGTTTGTTTGATTGCCGGCTTGTTGCGAATAGAAAAAAGAAACCTTTGATTGTATTACATGATTCTTTTCTGACATAGTTTTACTGTCATCTCGGTGTTGAAAGATTTTGGTACGGTTTATTTAGTAGATTGCTGTCGCGGCCTGCAGCAGGGGAATTGAAACGCACGTGAACATACGTGAGTCCATCAATATATAGTACTTTTTCTCAAATAATGCGGGGAAATTCAAACTAAGTAAATGAATTATAAATTCCTAAATCAATGACGAACAACGATCATTTTTCACGCGTCAATATGTTCATTTGTTTACAGCTCTATTTGCAAGCCAAATCGAAATTTTAACCTCCTTGGTTGTCATGTGTCAAAGTAAAAACTTCGTGGCCATTTTTAAATTACACGACAGATATGAGTTTTCATATTAATTTATTCGGCAGCTAAATCAGACTTTCATGGATTTTCATACTAACATTGCCGGCCGCCTACTCGCATGTATTTGACCAGTACAGCATTTTCAATTTATCTCGAAGAAGGTTGTCAAAATAATACTCAAAACAAGCATGTTTGAGAAAAATAATTTATCATAGTGGTTCGTGATACGTAATGGGAACCAGTGGGATATTATGTATGGAATAACAATAAAAAATAAGACTGATCTGTACGGTAATATACTCGTAGGTATACAGTTGATAAAAAGCACACCAAAATGTACCTCTGTTGAAGCTTTGCGAAACTTCCTTAAAGCAAGTCACTATTTTCAAGTATCTGGGCCACTGCCATGGGTTTCCGAAGCCCTAAAAGACTGGTATTGAACGTGTGCGCAGGGAATGTCCGCTGCAATGTGTTGGCTCGCACATTTGCACTATGCTCGAATAAAGTAAAGGCAACACTGTTTACAGCGTACGGTCAGTCGTTCTATATCTACATACAGTCTTTGGGTCAACTACACGCAGAGGGCATACAGCGAGCGCTCTGCGCGACCAATACAATAATGCTTTCAGGGTGTCGATGGGGTTGCCGCGCTACTGCTGTGCTTCAGGCGTGTTGGCAGAGGTGAGAATAGTAATCATGCGTAAACGATGCGCCTTCATCATGCGCAGGGTACACGCCAGCCCCAACAGCATCCTTAATGCTATAACAGAAAAAAAATACTGTGAAGGTGAGTACCATGCAGGCTAGATTGAATAGATGAGTATTTTTTATTTGGCCAACGCAAATGTACTGCAGATCTAGTAGCGTCTTGTGACGGATCGTTGAGATCTCTAAAACAGCTGGCTAGCTAGTAGCTCCACCAGCTACACGATGACTGATGCATGCGTGCCGTCTGTCGGGACAGGTCAACTCAAAGCTGCAAAGGCTTTTTCTTCAAAAGGCTCTTCGAGACATGTTCCTGCTTTGTTTAACTCCCACAAAATCTTAATAATATAATTTGTGGACTTTAAAAGAGATCATGACCTCTGACATTGTTTCAGCATTTCTTCTCAGAGATCGGTCAGCTAGGAAAATTGCAAAAATGTCATCATTACAATTCATTTCGGTAGGTACGACAGCCCCATACTGAGAAATTGGATACGCCTACAAACTATTTATTATTACGCCGCAGTGACATTGTGAAAATAGTGAAAATTTAATAAACAGACGGAACCTTCAATAAGGAATTTTAAATTAATAATTATTGACAGTTTTTTTATGTCACATCTGCTTTATTTATATATTTATACATGTATCATCTTAAATATAATAAACATCGAACACTAATATTTATATAAATTATGTACAAGTATACAGAGGCAAAAAAAATAATATAAAAATATAAAACTCACTGGGCATCAAAAAATTCGTCCGTATCGCTGTCAGGGGGAAAAGTGCCCAAAGGCTGGCAGCATTGCCTCGTTGGATGGCAATGCTGATTCTTTGACCTAAAAATTGGCCAGCCCTCTGGTCACGTGAAGATTCGACCAACCGCTTGGTGATGTCCCGAAATACTCGATGCGCACTGGGACCCCACGGCCCTAGAGTTTCAACCCCAAACAGCTCGAAAATATAGCTACCAATAAGGTTGTTATATTTGCGCCGTTTAAGGTTTTCTGCACCTGCAGCAGCCGCCCTAGCACAGCCCGCCATGCTAGAAAGATGGGATGGTGCGAAGGTGTCGACACAGGTTGCATCCCACACCAAGGGTCTACCCAACTTCCAAGGCATTATGGTCATTCCGTCTGACCTCTTCCCATCGTCGCGTGCCAAGCCATTAGGTTCTAAAACAGCTGGCACCCCGGCGGTAACAAGAGTCCGACGGATAATGTCATTAATGCTTGCGTGCCGTGCCAAACGACGAGCGCTCTTGCTGCAAGAAAGACCATGGTGTCCGATGCGGTCGACTGCTTCACCGCACTGACAGCGATGCGGAGCTCCGCAGGGAGCGCCCAAACGCAGACTTGTAGCGAGTCGGAAAGTGGTGTCACCCAGCATAGTGCCTATGTTGAGTGAAGGTAGCGCCTGAAGCCAGAGGCCCGATTCCCATTCTCCCACAGCCAATAGGCGGGCACGCTCAGCAGTATTGGTGGACGTATTAATGAGGTTATTCCGTACCAACCTGCAGAGCGGCTCATCCCAGTGTCTCTGGGAAGACGGGTTCTCGGGCTGCTCCGTGCCCGGACAAGCCACTTTCCAGGCAGATTTTTCTGGTTAACTTTTCGGTGCTGTGGACCGAGGACAGGAACGCTCACACTAGAAATTTTGCGGACGCCGAGCCCACCAAAACGAATGGGTAGTGTAGCTTGCAGCCACGCGCGGTCGTCCAAAGCCACATTTATGATTGATGTTAGTGTACTTCGAATGATTTGATCGATTTTGTGTAAAAGGTGTGGCTTCTTCCATAAAGAGGAGGAGCGGAGAAAATACATACAATTTGGACCGAAACAGCAGTATCTGATAAGGGTGAATGCCGAATGTAAGTTAATTTTAGAAAGTCTATCCGAAATATCGTTGAAATGTTTAATTTTTTCATCATCGAAAGGTGAATAACTGTCTTCTAAAATTGGGGAGCCTAGGAGGTGCAGTGAACTTTTTTCCAAAACTTTGATATCTGGGGCTATTGAATTGAATTTATGTATCGTCGATTGTTTGTCGGTATTGTCACAAGGATAAATTTTACATTTTGAGTAGTTGAGGTCGAGGCCGATGAATTGGAACTGCTGCTTGAGGAATTGGAGATATTTTAGGGAGTATGGGACTCTAGAAGGTGACGTAGCACCTCCTAGAGTCCCATCATATAAATACATTGAATTTTGAATTTAGTTGTTGTATTATGGGGTGAATTGCTAAACTGAAAATGACTGGCCCGAGAGGATCAACTTGTTGGCATCCGACTGCAGATTCCAAAACGTTGTCTTTATAAAGTAATTTTGAAGGGTGCCTATAGCACTGCCACAAAAAACCATAAATTTCCGGTAACTCGTTTTTTACTTCGGCCAACAGAGTGTCCCTGTTAACGGAATTGAAGGCGTTCTTGACGTCAACCTTGAGGATGACCTCACCTTTACCGGAATTCAAAAAACTGGAAAGGGCATGTACGGCAGCCTCGCAGCCCCCCTTGGATCCAAAGTCAAGCTGTAGGGGCAGGAACTTGTTTTTAAAGCTTCGCTGTATAATCTGCAGCATATTTTGGCTGCCGTACGCCTGTAGGTACACCCAACGGCAATCGGACGGATGCCGCCGTCCTTCTTGCGCAGGGCACATAGATTTTCCCCATACAAGACATCGATGACGGCATCATTCACACCGCCGTTGAGCATCAGGTTAATTAGAGCCGCAAGCTCCTTCAAAAGTGACTCACCGGCTTCCCCGGCGCCTGATCTCAATAAATCTTTTAAATGTTGAGGAGTCAGGCCGTCGAGGCCGCCGGCGGAGCCACTTCGGAAGGAGCTCACGGCAGCAATCAGCTGGGGGGCAGTAACGGTAAGAGTTGCTGAATCCGGATCAGGAGGGAGGGGGGGTCGGGAAAGGTGAGACCATCGGCAGGCACTGGATGTTTACTCTCCAGGGCTGAAATAGTGTCTGGAGAGTAAGGCGCCACCACATCGCTACTGAACAGTAGCCTGGCCGCTCCCCTGATATCACCATCACTTAGTTTGACGAACACGAAATTTAAATCTTATATTAAACGCACACTATGCAGCCAAGCATATTATAAGTTGGGGGATTACATCGCTGATAAAAATGCTTGGCTCAACGCTGGTCCTGCTCCACAAGCATAAACTAATTGATTAGCATTTGAAAATACCGTTGGAGCTGCTGAAGATTTTAAAAACTATTTTTGCATTGTATAAATTCAATCTCTTAGCATTGTATAATTGCTTATCACATGTGTGAGTACTATATACCGACTATAAAGCTACCATTTAGGTACTGAGTATGTCTTTCATTGACTTCAATGTGCCCTAGCGGCTGAGATGTTATGTTGTGTGTGTCATGCTCACTCTAATGTCTCGCTGACGGTGGCGCGTGTGATCATTTAGCTCCCTTCAAAATGGTTGAGCTGAATGGTGCTAATCCATGCGTCATGTTCGTGAACGGGCGCCGTCAGTAGGGACTGGTCATCTCTTAGCTGCCACGGCGATTTTAATTTAATTTATATTTTTATTTCTAACGGACGCTTTTAATGTTTTGCATCGTTCTCACATGTATAACTCCAACTTGAATGATGTAACCAATATTATGTAACCATCTTATTTAAAAGAGTGTCCGTGGAGTTTCTTGCCCGTTCTTCTCCATAGGTACCTACTACGCTTTGGAATGGGCGACTAGCTTCATATTTCTGACTGACCGACCCCTTGACTATTCAAAAGTGCCTGTAATTGGTTTATTTGAAATAAATGCTTTGAGTTTGAGTTTGAGTTTGAGTTTTGGATTCCACATGTGAACATAAGCCTCTTCGTGAAGGGTTATTGGAAACAGGTAATTTTGGATCTAAAATAAGGGTCGAATTGTTGCAATTATCTTTAATTTGGTTCGTTAAGGTTTTTTTGGTCGCCGAATTATTTTGCACATGCAGAATCCTGTAAGGGAAAGTGAGTAATTGCTCCCAGGCACTTTGTGAGATCTCCTTGGTCACAAGACGGAGACATCGCACCAAACTCAGCGCAACGGACCGTCTCGCGCCCCGAGGAACTCTCTTTAGAACTGGGGTTGAATTTTTGAATTTTGCCAATGTTTTCCACAAGCTTTGATCTGGTTGAGTTGATGTTGGGGATGCGGCTGGGGGGCACAAAGATACACCATGAGATTTGTGGATCTTGCCATAGTATATCCTCAGGCCCCGTTCGCCTTTAAAAAAACGTGCCTGTGAGCAATGGGGACATCTCACCAGCTGGACATCAAGCGATGTGGCAGGTTGACTGGCACAATTTCCGACGTCGCTACGGCCGGCATTAATCATATAAAACAGAACACTTAAACTTACCTAAAAAAATAGAAATAAACTATATACAGACTCACTCACTAGAGAAAAAAACCCAAGATAAATAAACTAAAACGAAAAAAATCACTATTTATAAAATTTGACGGAACTGTCATTTCTTGACGACAACGGCGCAATCGCACTCCGGGCCTGGGGCGCTGCGCATGCAGGGCACCGCCGGAAATTTTTGGATGATTTTTCTTATTTTATCTTGGATTTATTATTATTCCTTTATTATTCCTTCACCGATGGGTGAAGGAAAAATAATGTGAGGAAACCTGGACTTGTAGTTAATAGGAGTTTGAAATCACCAACCCGTCTTGGGCAAACGTGGTGAGCAATGTTCGTGCCTTCTCTGTAGAAGAGGCATTTGCCCAATAGATACGAAAACACAATAACTCTTTTGTCCACCCGCCGCGAAAGCGACATAAGTCTTTTAATAAAATCTAATTTGTGTTAAATATATTATTAATTATTTTATAAATTATATTATTTTAGTCCATAAAAATTAAAAACATGACAACGTCACATTTTCTTAGTTTTTTAATTTTTTTTTAATTTAATTAATAATTAAATTAAATAATTGTATGTTCCAATTTAAAGAGGATTACTAAGAAGTAGATCCTTCCTCTTATTTTGCACTGGCAGAAAATTATCTTATCGAAAATCATTTGTCAGACAACCGAATAATATTCATAAACTTAATGTCAATCAGAGCATTGCAAAAGTTAAAAATTTTATCTAAAGAATTTTATAGTCTAAGATATTGACGATATTCATTAAGTAACTCCAAAACTCGATAAGAAATTTGTTTTAATTTCTAGATGTCATTAATCAAGTCTCTCAATAGCTCTAGTATCGAGCTATCTTCGCATAATGAGAAACCCACAGACCCTGAGCCTCCCAAGGCCAAAGATGTGTTCAGTGACTTTGGTGATGGAGCCTGTGGAGAGCCAGAGATTGCACAGCATATCCTCCTAGACTTCACTCCTGATGCGGAGATAGATAACGAAATTTCACAGAAGAAGATCTGTGATTTTTGGAAATTCATTAACAACACGCCTGAGATTAAGAATTTGATGGTGAAGCCGGTATGTCTAGTTCACAGAACATATTTAGGTACCCTGACGGTCTAATTGAGCTTAAAACAGCAGTCATTTATTTTTATTATTTACTTACTGTTCGTGCCCTTCATGTCTCTATCTCCAGTGGTTTATTATTCAGATTTTCATACAAAAATACCATAATTATGCGATTTTTCCAGTGGATTTCCCAAAAATTTTCTTTTATTCAAACCTTGTCCAGAAAATTACGAACACACCAAAAAAATAAATTGTTCGCGCCGTTCTCAAGTGATGATCTTTCATACATGCGCAATTGATTTTTATTTATATAGATTATATAAATGTCATTCCTTGGGTCCCTGGACCTTTGAGGGGCCGGAGCCATATAAGCCTGTGATGTCCCACTACACCACCAGCTTCTGTATCGTCATAGCCACAGTAAATATTAGAATGGTTTTAGATTAGTATATAATGCCCGTTGTCCGTTTACGCTAACAATACCTAACGCCGATAGCACATCTCCGCCGCGAAACCATAGCAGTGAAACCGCAGTAGTTCATTTCAACTGGCTCGCGTCATATTCCGCTACTCGAGTTCCGTTATTCGAAATTCGAGTAGCGGAACATGACGCGAGTCAGTTGAATTGAACTACTGCGTTTACACTGCTACGGTTTCGCGGCGGAGGTGTGCTACTGGCGTCAATGTAATGCCTGAATAAAAGCGCACTGCTAGATTTTCAATGCTAGGCTCAGCGCCGAGAGTTTAAAATCCAAGTGCAATAATATTTAAGCATGTGGTACACCCCCGTTGCGTAACACACATACAAGCACAATTCCAAGATCCTTCGGATCTTGAAGGAAATTCATTATCTATTGCTTTATATGCTTAGAAAACTCGTCAGCTCGACAACGAAAATGACGCAATGAATATTGTTGATTTGTCAAAATGAAAAGCGTTGCCATTGTTAGTGTGTTAGGTATCGCACAAATGGGCAGACACCTACACTCAACAGTGGGTGGAACAAAGCAAAATTCAAAAAACTCAAAATTCAAAATATTTTATTTGACATAAAGCTACAAGGGCACTTATGAAACGTCAGAAGCAAGGTGCACGGTTCCAATTAGTCGTTTCCTATGGGGAAGAGCCGGTAAGAAACTCCACGGTTACTCTTTTAAAAGTAAATGGTATTTACAATGTTTTCAAATTACAGAGTTAATAGGTATGAGAGGACAGTGTAGGCCTATCAACAAGTACCAGGTACTTAGCAAGATAGAAAATGGTCGACAGATTTACAGTCTGTTAAGCCTACACTTCGTTCTCACATTCACAAAATCTAAAAGAAAAGAATCTATATAAAAGCAAAATCAAATAATAAAAATAAAAAGCTATTTAGACCAAATCACATGATTGCCACTACAGCTGTAGAAATCTAAAAGTATCTAAAAGAAAAAGAAAAAGGTAAAATAAAATAATCATCTTAATTTGGAAGCAGTTAATAGACATTTACATAGTTATGCCGTTAATGAGGTACCAGGGAGCAACAATCATGATGATGAAATCCATTTGATTCCTAATGTGAGACTGATTGGGTCCGCAAGTGGTATCCTAAGTAACGTAGATGTCTATATTGGGGCTAATGTTTGTTGTGGTCAAAGAGAATATAACCACTAGAGAGCGTATAGGCTGATTTCTTCGAAGAACACGACTCACTACCGCGGGCCGGGGGACGAGGAAGAATGCGCGGCTGTAATTGGTCCGTTCAAGGTCAAGTTGCATAGGATGCGTATCGTTAGGGTAGCAATACTTCATTAAGGGAAAATAGTCGATATCGATAAAATGGATTTTAACATTATGAAAAATACTCAATTAAAATCATAGATATAACATTTAATCAAAATCAATCAATTACAAAAAAAAACATGTATCCTCTTATTATTGATTTTTAAAATGAATTAATTTGGTATAGATTTTTCGAATTTGAAGCCTGTAAAAATTGAATGTTTCTTATAATCACAATTTCACTTTACGCAACATTATATCAATAAAAACAAAACTTACCAAAATAGGCACAAACATCGTTGGTATCGCTGAACTAAATAGACGGCGGCGTTGTTTTAAATATTCAAAACCATCAGGGGTAAAGTGCCTTGAACAAACAGCGCTGTATTTTGTTGGAAACTAATTTTTCCTATTAACCCTATCTATCCACTTTTCTTTTAGTTCCGGAATCTTTGGAAGACTAAAATGAAAACATCTATGTCAAACACACAAATGAAAAAAACTTTTTTACATCAAAGACCATCGCCCTCAAAAACGTGGAAAATAATTACTATCATATCTCTAAGTAGTCTGTGATTACTATACAAAACAACAAATAGAAAATTATCAAATTCACTATGACGTATGATTTTATGGCCGTCTTCCACGAAATTGTAGCGAATCCAAGTGAAAGTTGTACTAATTTGTTGTTATCTGTGGCTTTGTAATAATTGGGGTATAAAATTGCATGACCGCAATGGGAGCGATCTGTCCCAGCGGTGCCTGACGACGCGGCGGTCCTGGACCAATTGGTCGGTCGGGGACAGAGAGAACAAAAAATCCCGGAACATACATTAAAAAGAAATACCGAACAACTGAGAACCTCCTCCTTTTTTTGGAAGTCGGTTATAAGTAGATAAGTAGGTAGGTATTTTATTACAGTATGTGAAATGAATAAAAATTGTATTAATTTTAATTTTAAATTTTCGATATCAACTTTCAATTGAATCAACTTGCTATTAAAGGTAACAGCTCTATTTTTTACGTTAAACATACAAAAGGAAGAAAAAGGATAGAAGCATTAGAATTGTCTAATACAAGAACGAGACTTTTCCAAAAGACATCAACGCGCGCCTCAACAGTGTGCTCGTTTACCCAGCGACCATTTTAAACAGACCCCTGCGGTGGCTCATATTCTGATTAAAGCAAAAATAATTTTTCGTACTGTTTACTTTACCGATGAAAAGTTATGCCATCCTTTTTGTAACTTGAGGTCTTGGATGTTTCCCACACCACTTCACCGCGCATGAAGGCATTTTGATGCGTTATAATTGCATGAACAGCTAAAAAAAGTTGTGATAATTTAGCGTGCACACAGGTCTAACACTTGGGCACAATTAAAATGGTTACTAGTACCGTGGCCTAATATAGGCGACAAAATACTAATAGTTTTCGAGCGTCGGGGCACTGTATCCGCAGTCAAGTGGTTATATAGTCTTTGGTTGTGGTACTAAGCCTCACAGACGCGTTGCGTTATTATTGCGCGATAAAAACGCGCCTGTGTGGGGGAGGCTTTAATTAATGCTATGAAACAAGCTTCGTTACTTCACATAACATAACATCACGCCTGTAATCCCCGAAGGCTTAGGCAGAGGTAGCTATAGTGCCTCTACCTACATCCGCACTTCGCCAGTTATGCTAAGCCCTATGTATTAGGGGGCGAGCCTATTGCCATCAACCACATTAGCAGAAACCAAATTCTGCCTTCTAATTTTTTCATCAGGAAAGAATCGACATCACAAAGCCGCCAGTAACTTCTGAGGTCCCAGAAGTCGCGGAAGAGAATGTTATAAGCATGGCCAAGACTGCCTGTTCCATGCTAGAGGTAGTCGAAGAAAAAGGTATGACAAAAAAAAATGACATAAAAAGGTTCTGACTGATTCAATGTTGAAATGAAGTAGCATAAATCATAATCATAAATCTTGATTTATCTTGACATCTTATGACAACCACTGGAATAATGCACAATGTGTATATCTGATGTACAGATCACCCGGCTCTCTTAAATAGGACATATTACTTTTACAAAAAGTTAATATGAAATAGTAATAATATTGTATTTAGCATGTGTCTCATTTTCATTTACCTGTGTTTTGAAATTAGCGTCTCTGCTTATGGTCTTTCCAAAAAGGATATCTACATTACCTACGCAAAAAATATTATTTTGCACCCTAACTAGGCAACCCTGTATCTGGGGTGCCAATAGTAATATTGCATTGTATAATTCTTGTTTTCTCTTTTGAGTCGCTTCATGTGGAATACTGGTATTCAGCTGCATCCGGTAAGACTGGAAGCAAACCCCAACATAAACATAGTTGGGAAAAGGCTAGGCAGTTGACTGATCGTTCTTGTTTCATCTGTCGTGTTTTCAGAGCTGATATCCCGGGCATTTGAAGGTAGGATGCGTCAATCTTACTGTTCCTTGGGCTCTCGAGAGTACAGGGAAAACGAGGCCATTCGGCAAAAGAAGAGAGGACATCGTAAGTTGTAACATTTCAGCTTAATTCTTTAATTCTTTCAGATACTGTTAATAATTAAGTTCGTAGCCGTGTTTAAATAAGCCCACAGCCAAAACATATAGGTAAACACATACATATATACATAAACTCATGCCTTCTTCCCATGGGGTTAGGCAGAACGCCACCTGCTACGATCCTCATACTCCTTTTGCTCGTTTACGTTCATACATCTGGTCATACACGCACGCCGGTTGCGAGTACTACGCACCTGACCTTTCTGAAGAACATCACCAATAAGGTCAGTATATGTCCTCCTAGGGCATCCCCTCCAGCGTTTCCACTCACATCTACCTTGTTAATACGTTTTGTTAGTCGCCTTCCATTCATCCTCTCAACATGACGAAACCATCTAAGCATACTCTTTTCATAGGCAAAAACGTTTTTTTTTTAATGTATGCGTAATAAAATTAAGCCTGAGACATTAGCTGACCCAAGTCTCCGGAAAAATTGATACTACTGATTAAAGATGAACGTCCACTGATCGGCACCGGCCGCAACGCACGCACAGTACGCAACGGATTTGGTTTGCTTTGTATGAAGAAATGAAACGAGCGCTGTTGAGTTCATTCGTACAAAGCAAACCAAAATCCGTTGCGTGCCGTGCGTGCGTTGCGGCCGGTGCAGGCCAGACGTTCACCTTGTTGCGTCGTTCAGACCCAGACGGTGGCGGTTGTGGGCGCGGTGGCGGACAATTGTATTGTTTCAAATAATAAAATATACCTTCACAACGTGGACCACTGACCTTGTGAAGGCCGCAAGAATCTCCTGTATGGGACAATCACAGAACTAGTGGAAGTGGCGGTACTTGGGGGAGGCCCTTGTTCAACAGTGGACGTATTTGGGCTGAAATGATGATGATGAGTACAAATATGCCTTTCATATTTCCAGGTGTCCCCATAATCTGTAAATGTACACAGATTTGCAAGCCGTGCCCTGTTAAAAAGGCACCAGGACCCCCCCACCTCTCAAAAGCGAAGCAATTATGTACGGAATTACAGGAATGGGACGATAAGCATCCGAAGTAAGACGTTATTCTTACCAGACTACAGCGTTCAGGTACACTCTACAAAGATGGCGGTTGACCAGTTTTCATCCTCACGCCCTTAATATTATTTTTGAAAGTGGCCAACCGCTAACATTGCCGACTGTACCTTCAGAATTCCTGAATCGATTTCAACGAATGAACTCGTGTCTGGATTACTCTTGATCCAGACCATCCAGACTGTTTTAAGCCGTGTGACGTAACAGGCAATTCAATATGGCGGGCATTTGTCTAAGCCTTTGTGTCGTTTAGTCACAACTGCGTGACTAATTAACGCGGAAAACTTTGCTCAACATGTCGTCGTTTAACAACTTTGGTTTCCCAACATTTAGGAATGAGCCAGTCATCTTGTCATTATTTCCAGATAGGGAGAGGTGCATAGTCATACCTTGATTTCGCCAATGTTAAGTTCCCTATACATGGACTCTCTGCCAAGTATCTGAGGAGACCTCTGAGTTTGTTTCTGCCTTACTTCTCAGAGTAGTCAGATAGGAAACGACGACCCTCTCTACTTTTTAAAATATGATTGACGTGTAAAACCGTCTGTACAAACCTACTTACAGAAATAAAATAATTTATCATTTATCAATCGCTAGCACAAATCCAGACTTCGGGCTGCCACAAAAAAAGCGTAATGCTCAACCAAGAACATAGCCTCACTCGGGAATCGGATATAAGGTCCCACGTTGCTTTTAATTTAGAGCGATACCTGTTGCTAATAAAAGTCTTAAATTCACTGACACTGACAACACACACCCTAAGCTTAAAATGTTTGCACAAGAGTTCCTTATATAACGAAAGTGACCACCAAGGAACGGTTTTTGAAGATACTTCCCCTAAAGGGGTTGATGAGTTTGTGTGGAAGTTCGTTACTTTTGCCGATGGTAAATCCCATCATACGGCTTGTTATGAACTAAATCTTTTCAATTCCCCAGGTCCATGGAATCACCAGGTCACCCACCCGCACTACAGCACTGCATCATACAGAGGCAGGTGTTCGACTCATAAGCTTCTCCAATTATTTATTCTTCAAATAACTACTTGTACGTCATTTTATTTCACTGTACGCGTGTTTAGTCTTAGATAGCATTTACTTTAATTATATATTGTCTAAATATTTTTATGAATAAATATTATGATTATTTAAAAAATAATTTTCATTTGGACTACGTACGTCACTACGGCTACGGTATGGATCAATTCTTCTCCTACGAAGATAGTCTTTCAGGGCACAAACATCGGCCAGGCCGGCAATAAATATAATGAAATAATATGTAATACTAGTGTAAGCTAGTTTTTAAGGCGGGACTAAAGCCTACCCTGTTCCTCCGATCGCACTAAATGGAACCGTCCTACAGCAAGTGTCCAAATTCAAGTACTTGGGTCACTGGGTCAATGAGAAATTGAATGATGATATGGACATGGATAGGGAGCGCAGGGCATTGTCGGTAAGGGGTAATATGCTTTCTCGCAGGTTTGCGCGATGCTCACGTGACGTTAAAGTCACACTATACAAAAGCTATTGCCAAACGTTATACACGTGCAACCTGTGGAGCAATTACATTAAAAAAGCCGGCAATGCTCTGAGCGTCCAATATAACAACGCGTTCAGGAGTTTGTTGGGGCTTCCATGGCACTACAGTGCCTCCGGCATGTTCGCAGACCACAGCCCGTACGGCTTCCAGGCGGTGCTTCGCAAAAGAACGGCCTCCCTGTGGTCTCGGGTAAAGGGTGGTACCAACACGCTTCTGAGCGTGGTGGCGGACAGGGTGGACAGCCAAATCCTGAGGCATTGGTCGCTCACGCATGTCCAAAATAATAATTATTTTAAATTTTATTAACATAGTTATAAGTATCTACCTACTAACATAATATGGACTTGTACCAATTACTGTGTACTTGGTCTGAAATAAATATTTTCAATTCAATTTCAATAGAAAAGTCGAAGAATTTAAGTCACCTGATTTGCGCATGGCCGCGACAGCTGAAGGTATACTAGAGACTAGTGCAAAGAAAATTATATTACAAACGCTGTCTCGGTTAAAATGAAATCAAAAAAATATTAAATATTCCAAGAGATGAGACCACTGATGCGGCTGAATGAGACACACGGGAGATAGACCTCTTATATACTTATTCTATTCTTTAGAGATCGCTCAGCCCGAGGAATAGTAATAATGGAATCTTCGATTCTGGGAAATGGAAAACAGGAGAATACATACAGACCGTTCACTATAACTTGTTCCTTGCCGTCATGTTTGCGCCATTGCTTATCAAGCTTAGTTTCAATACTAATAGAGTTCAAAATGGCGACTGACAGAACATTACTACCAATCACGTCACGGGACAAGTTAGAATGAACGCACTTTACATACTTTTTTTCGGCAAGCTGACACTGGCAAGTACAAAACCATTACAAAATCAAACACAAGTAATCATATGTAACTGTCACAATCAAATTGACTTTTTAACTGAATTTCCACAGACTAGTTAGCTTTGAATTTCCCTTTACAGTTTTTTAAATGTTTACCGATGATACTACTTCTCGTTTGTACCAGAGCAGTAATACTACTCGTAACCCTTCGTCCGGTGGGACCAGCAACCCGAAGCCTCTTGAGACACTGAGCACCTTCAGGGAAGGGTCCTGTGGCGAACCTTTGCTTGCCCAGCACGTGGTCATTGACTTCACTCCGAATGAATACGACAACAACTTTGTCCAGAAAAAAGTCTGTTCCTTCTGGCAGTTTATCAACGATAGTCCGGAGATACAGAATCTGAAAGTGAAGCCGGTAGGTTTTAACAAAACTTTTCGAGTCATCACGTCACCTGCCTGCTGTTAAACACTTGGAAGTCTACCATAAGTCCCCTTATACAGCGTGTAACGGAAAGGGTATATTACATGATGAAGTGCACGGCAAGTCTTTGGATGATAAAAAACTACTTATACGGCAAGGGTTTTTAAATTCTACATTTACATGTTAGGTTAGGTTAGGAAAAATTTCAGTACGTGAAACCAACCGCTCGCGCTTCTCCGCTTTGTCGGGTTTTGATCTTCTCGATTTAACTTAATAGCAAATGACGTGAAAAGATAATGACCCTCGTAATGCGGTGACACGTTTGTTATGATTTGAATTCAATAAACTTACGAAACCAAAAATTTGGTACAAATCTTTTGAGTAATTTATTTTGAGCTAAAACTATGTATTAGAGATACACTTGATGATATACTTGATGTGATCTTCACCTCTTTTAGATAGACACATCCTTTCCGTAACACGTTGTATATTTAATGCCCATATGCACATAACTCTTACACGCTGGTTTCCAATCTTGACAGGTAAAGAACCTGTTCAATACTGATTCCAAGACTGAAATTGTTACGGAGTCGACCAATTCTGAAATAAAACTCACCAATGTTGTCAAAGCCGCCGACAAAGAAGCCGTTAAGGTGCTAGGATTTACCGAAGAGAAAAGTAAAATATAAAGTTATTTCAATATCATATTAATAAGAAGTGCTCTTGAAATGTGTGTGTGTGTTCAATATACTCTCATTATTTTCATCAGATCTGATAGACACTATATTCGAGGCAAAGTTGCCGCAAACCACGTGCTCGTTGGGCTCACGTGAGTACAAACATAACGAGGTCTCAACACAACCGAAGAAGTCGGAAAAGAAGAAGCACGGTAAAATTATGGCAAACTTCTTCATTCTTCAATTTTAGACATTAATAGAATTGGTGCGTTATAATTTAATTACCGAAGGTCTTGAAGACGATCGGGATATTCAGAGGGAGTGCAGGGCTTTAGCGGTCAGAGGTAACATGCTGGCCCGCAGATTCTACTGCTGCTCTAAACAAGTAAAAGTAACGTTGTTTAAGGCGTATTGTCAAAGCTTGTATACGGGGAATCTGTGGGTCAGCCACACCAAAAGGTCGCTGGATGTCCTGCGCGTCCAATATAATAACATTTTTAGGATAAGGTTGGGGCTGTCTCGCTTCTGTAGTGCATCGGGGACGTTTGTGCTGTATCGCACTGATGGCTTTCATGCCGTCATCCGCAAGAAAACGGTATCCCTGATCCGCAGAATGCGTGGCAGCTGCAACGGAATTCTGAAGACTGTAGCGGACAGGGTCTCTATAGCGTTGTGGATAACCTTTGTCAAGAAAGTAATTTAAATTGAGTTTAAATATTTTAGTTGTAATTTTAATTTTAATCGAATCGTATGGATTTATTTATCTGAATTAAATGAATTTTATTTTTATTTATTTATTTTTATAGTTCAAGCGTAGCACCTTCCGCTGGACTAGCGTAGCAGGCGTAGCCGTGAGTCACTACGTCTGCTACGACGTAGCAGACGTACTACTTAGGGCACAGATTTGTACTTTGGGCCCGTCCACACGTACCACAATCACACCAAATCACAGCAACAAAATGTGGGCAAGCAGTGGTTACGTGTGAATAGTGTCGCTGGAACTTCTTGCAGTTGCGTTGTGGTTGCGTTGTCGCTAGTAGTTGCGATGTGGTTACGATGTAAATAAATAACTATGGCTAGTGTTTGCAGACAGACATATTGATGTGTTTGTGTGGCCGGCCATTAGTGCGCGGTCTCGCTGGTGGTTATGTTGTGGCTACGACGTGGCCTTGATGTGGTCGGTATCACCCACACGGTTGCTTTTAACAATCAAAATGTCGTCTGAGTGATTAAAATATTAATTTTCATACAAATTAGCGGCCGACCACGTGTTGACGTTGCGATGTGGTTGTGATTGAGGTGTGGTTGTGTTCCGTGTAATCGGGCCCTTAATATAACACGTGTTTTCTAAACATTCAATAGTGATTCCATGAAGGTTTACGGGCTAGTAGCCCAAACTATGATGCTACTCGTTTTCAGTCAAAGGCTAGCAAGATGTGGGGTATGATGGCTGTCCGTTTATATCTACCAACGATCTTCAGTTTTAATCGTTTACATTTTAAAATCTCGTACATATTTCTATTCCTGTTTAACTACAGACCTGATTTAATCTTTAAGTATAATTAAAAGACCTGAAAGAATATTAAAAATACTTTAGACATAAAAAAACAACCGACTTCCAAAAAAATAATTACAAAGGGAAAAATAACTTTAAATGTCGGAAGTTGCAGTCTTTGGTTTACAATGTTCGTTTTTGCACCGACTTCCGTAATTAAAGTTATTTTTTACTTTATAGTGTTTTTTTTTACACCGGCTATTTTGTTTTCTCCTACTAAATGAAAGAATTTTCAAAATCGGTCCACAATTACGAACATATCTATGAAAATACTTTAAAAAAAAACATACATACAGACGAACACAGAACCTCCTTTTTGGAAGTCGATTAAAAAATTGTTTTTATTTCAGTTTGCAAGTGCACACCCTGTTCGAATCCGAGGTGTCGTAATAAAACAAAGGCTTCGACTGTCTCCAGTGATGAGCTGTCACCAGTCAGCATACTAAGCAGGAAGATGGACGAGTGGGACGCTAAACACCCCAAGTAAGATACATCAATGGAGCTGTTGGGTCGAACACTAACCCAAGCGGTTTGGGTTCGACCCAACAACTCCATTGATGTTGCATGCACTTTACTCTGAGCAATTTATTTCATCACCATTGCTCTCAAAACGGTGAAGGAAAACGTGGTGGGGTAAACTGCTTGTCCTTGAACCAAACATTCGAATATATGTGACATCAACCATCTGCACTGGGCCCGCGTGGTGGGATACGGCCCATTGTCTCTTACTGTGTAGACCCGAGTCCCAGCATCATCTAAAATTAAATAGATATTGTTTAAAACTAATATTGTTAATCGTTGTAGCACGCCTCGTAACGCACGCCTCGATATAAATTTCTATGGCCTCACCACGAATATGACCGTCCACTCATTGCGAAGCACGCGATGAGCGCCGTGCGCTGCGCATGCCTTGCAATGTCTGTATCCGCCTTTAGAAGAGTAATTATGGCTTCTTGTCCCTTCTCAATACAACAAGTAACTACCTTTTAGAAGAGGCAACTAGAATGAATCAATTGCTTGTTTATTGCAATGTTTATGTGCTAATTTGAAAATAAATGATTTGATTTTGAATTTTTTTTTTCCCTACTCCTAAGGTCCATGGAATCGCCTGGTCATGCTCCTCCCCTGCACCACTGCATCATTCAAAGACAAATGTTCCCGAGACCTTTATAAGTAGTCAATTACCTTGAAACTTTAATTACTTTCATAAATACTCTTAAATCGTATCGACATGATTTATTTAAAGTATTATTTATTTACTTAAGTCTTAGATTGTGTGTTTATACTGATTATATTGTTTTTAAAGGGCTTTAAGAAAAAGAGTTTTATTTAAAGAGTGCTAGAAATTTGGTTGCCTCCCGGCCTCGTTAATCCAGTACAAACAGTATGGGGTCCTGAGTTCAATTCCCAGGTCGGGCAAAGTATTACATGGAATTTATAACATATAACTGGCGAAATGTGGCTATACTGGGTGTATACCTCTGCCTAACCCTTCAAAGAATACAGGCGTGATGTTAAGATAGTGGGCGTATCAACTCTCCGATGTCTTGTAAACTTGTGCAAGCGTCTTGACTTACAGTATCTACTTATTATATTAATAATTCCATGGTCTCACGGTCAGGATACCCAAGTTCGCCTACACACCCTGTGGTCACTCAGTCCACACACAGAACTCGCTCGACAGAAAGGTTTACTTACTGCCTATGACTGCGACACTTGAGAAATAATCTTTTGTATTATTAAACTAGCTTTACCCGGCCCGGCTTCGCACGGGTAGCACTAAGTACTTATACCTACCCTACCTACCCTACCTACCCTACCTACCCTACCTACCCTACCTACCCTACCTACCCTACCTACCCTACCTACCCTACCTACCCTACCTACCCTACCTACCCTACCTACCCTACCTACCCTACCTACCCTACCTACCCTACCTACCCTACCTACCCTACCTACCCTACCTACCCTACCTACCCTACCTACCCTACCTACCCTACCTACCCTACCTACCCTACCTACCCTACCTACCCTACCTACCCTACCTACCCTACCTACCCTACCTACCCTACCTACCCTACCTACCCTACCTACCCTACCTACCCTACCTACCCTACCTACCCTACCTACCCTACCTACCCTACCTACCCTACCTACCCTACCTACCCTACCTACCCTACCTACCCTACCTACCCTACCTACCCTACCTACCCTACCTACCCTACCTACCCTACCTACCCTACCTACCCTACCTACCCTACCTACCCTATCTACCCTACCTACTATAAACCTCACGGAGCCCGAGACCTTTCCAACGAATGCAAAACCGTGGAAATCGGTTTGTGCGTTCTGGAGTTATAGCGTCAGGAAGGAAAACCCGACTTATTTTTATATAGTAGATAATACACATATTGGAATCCCGAAATCGGCTCCTAGCTAAACATTCAGTCTAACTAAACAAAACTTCCTTTTTGAGCAAACACTTCCATAGCCTAAACGTTTTTAGTTGTTTATTTCTGTCTCTGTGATGTCTGTCCACTTTTCTGTCATCTTCAACTTTCATTGTCAACGTCACTTACTATCCTATGAGCAGCTTTTATAAATATTTTTGCCTCTTTCTTTCACCCCGTTCCAACCAGGGCCCAATCTTCTTACTAACTGCTTGATCCCTGGCCGCTTCCAAATGCCGTCTATATGTTCACGGTGAGCTGCTACGCGTTCCACCCTCTGATCCAGAGGTTCGTGAGGCTCTGGAGGTATGTCCAGGTGGTGTCGGACGTGATTATCTTCGTGTTGTCCATGATCTGCTGCCAGTGCAGTGCCGCGATGCCTCTGTCCAGTACTGCGTCTGAGCCATCAGTGCAGATTTTTGAGGTAATTTTGCTATGTATTATATTAAAAATTGTTGGTTTTTCTTTGGACACCATAAAGTCTTGCTAGAATCCGATGCAAAGTTAAAATTAAGCTTTCCGTAAAAGATTTTGAATTATGATAAAAAACATTATGTAAGCCTAGTGTTATGCCTAAGATATACACGGGCCCGTATTACAGAACCTCAATCAAAGCTTAAGCATTACTTAAAACAAATTCCAACTAATCAAATGACTAGTCCTCGTGTCTTGACCTAGTTTCTGTCGGCCATAGAATAAAACTTAATATTGGGTTAACCTCTATTGAAGCGCAAATTAAAGCTGAAACTTTATTCCAAAAAACTTCACGTATTAGCAGGCCAATGCATTGAATCGAAGACTTGCCGAGGTAGACCCAGACCGATGCAGTGGCGAACCAATGAAGGCGCAGCACCTGGTCATTGACTTCACTCCTAGCAGGGAAGACATGCCAGAGGAACAGGCGAGCTGCCCACAGTTCTGGAAATTTGCTAGGAACCGTTACGAGCTTGAAGGCATGATGGTGCATTCAGTGAGTATACCTACCGCATAATATAAGACTAGATGATTTTGTATCTTCATAAGAAAACTGTCACACTGTCGCTTTTCTTATTAAATATTTGTTTCGAGATTCCCGACTATTGTTGGACTCGCACGAAGCCCTAAGTGATGAGTTCATCACGCGGTTGACCTATCTTATGGGCTGACTCATGAATAGTGGCTACGTTCAAGTTCGACTGTAGATAACAGAACCAAACAAGTGCTTTACCCGTAAACAATAACACACCAAAAATTATAAAACGTTCAATCAATCAATCAACTCAGCCACAACACGCTGTCCTCTTCCATCCGCATCCTGTCCCAGACACTTTTTAAGGTCGTCGAGGTCGGTCCACCTAACTGGGGGACGTGATAATTTGCTAATTTTTATACATATATTTTTCTAGTTACCAAGACAACCATCGGAGCGACAGTTAATAGATTTGTCAAAAGATTGTGTACATCCAGAAATAGTCATAGAACAAAGAAACAGTAATTTACCAGCTATACACATGGTCAGAAACATGAACAATAAAGGTAAATGACAGTACGTACAGCCGATCGCACGTCGTCGTTGGTAACGCTGACCTTGAGCTGGCCAAGCGTAGTTTCAATGGATAAAAGGCCAGCTTATAATGGTGTTGTTAGCACTGACTTGCGGCCGACTTTACCTGCCTTTCATTTGACTATTGACTACGAAATACATTCTTACTTTTTCACGGGAAAATTCACCAGCACTATTGCTTTATTATCATTTACTGGATATAAGTTCAATAAAGCAAGGTTTTTCAGAAACAAACGGATTTTTTTTAAGCTAACATAGATTAACCGCGTTTTGGGATCCAGATCGCTACGTGAGCTAATCTGAGCAAGCAAGTAAGCTCGCAGTATGACTTGCGCTAGCATAGCTTTTCTTCACTCACTCGCACAGCACTGGGGGGGAGCCCGCCTGGCCTGGTTCACACAGATACAGTCTTGATCTTCTTTTTCGTGTCGCTGGCACGACATCTCAGATATTCAGATCTTGTTGGCCCGAAACTTGGCCACTTCCATGGAGTTGTCGGTGGCAGCGCAGAGGCCACTTTGAATACATGTTTTGGGACACAGAGGATAGAAGGTGGAACATAGTTTGCGACACACAGACCAGTATCGAGTAGATCCCAGTACACACAGGTACAGGTATGAGCGAAAGATACGACGCTCTGCAAAACGAATTATTTCGATAAACTCGATTCTATATTAACGGCGGGGTACTGTATATACATATTTTATTTATTTATCCTATCCTGTCCCACAGGTGGGCAAGGGCTCTCCTGTAGGCTTCCATACCTCTCTTTCTGCTGCCTCCTCTGGCCAATCTGTTTCAAAAACAGTTATAACAGTTTATGCTGACTACACACTGACAATACTGTTGTACGAGTATATTATTGTTACCTATATTACCATTGAGGTAACCTCCTAATAATGGTTTGTTCTACACAGTTTTTCATTTATATGTAATAAATGAAAAACTCATTATTTAGCAAGATCGTGTTTACTTCATTAATTAAGCTTTTTTTGTGTTCTTATGTTGTCGTCAAATTGATTTTATTTTCCTTATTTTTCTTTCTGTCTCGTGTTTATTTTTCTTCAATGAATATTGCTGATGTGATTTTTATTTTCCAGGTTTTACGAAAGACGCTTTATAAACCGACGCAGTCAAAAAATGTTGTATTTAGCTTGAAATATAACTTGTTTTTATTTTATTTTTACTATTTATATTTTAATTCTATTATATTGTTTTTTGCTTTTCAGTTGTTTTTTTAGGGTTCCGTACCTCAAAAGGAAAAGGGGAACCCTTATAGAATCACTTCGTTGTCCGTCCGTCGGTCTGTCTGTCTATAAGTCTGTCAAGACCGATTTTCTCAGGAACGCGAGTAGGGATCAAGTTAAAATTGTTATCAAATACGTATGTCTACGGTCCCTTGAAGTTGAAGTTTAAGTTTTTTTTTGGGAAAAAATCATCCCAACTACGGAACCCTTCATTGTACGTCCGACACGCACTCGGCCGGTTATTTTTTGCTTTATGATTACAATAGGAATTTCTCAGAAGCAGACGGGAGTCTAGATTTATGACTGGTATTAGTTGGATCTGGGACACATGCGCGAAAGACATTTCCGCGAAAGACACTTTCGCGAACCCACTTGCGCGAAAAGTAATTTCGAAATGACTTTTGCGCGAATAGACATATGCGCGAAAGACACTTGCGCGAAAGACAAGTACGCCAAGGACACTTGCGCAAAAGACACTTGGGCGAATCCACTTGCGCGAAAGGGCAGTTGCGCGAAAAAGTTGCGGTAATGAGATTTCTTCATAACATTCACGCCTGTCAAACTCAAAACTCAAACTCAAAACAATTATCTAAGCTTCTAAACTAATATTATAACGAGAAAAGATTAGTTTTTTTTTGTTTGTAGCACACAAACAAAAATAAATCAAATCTTTTCTTGTTTGTTTGTAACGAATAAACTCAAAAACTACAGATTTAAAAAAATCTTTCACCAGTAGAATTATCACTGAGTAACATAGGCTATAATTTATAAAGATATCACGCGGGCGAAGCCGCTGGCGGAAGCTAGTTTCAAATAAACCAATTACAGGCACTTTTGAATTCTCAAGGGGTTGGTCAGTCAGAAAAATGAAGCTACTTGCCCATTCCAAAGTATAGTAGGTTCCTATGGAGTTTCTTCTCTTCTTCAAGCGAAGCGGTCAACAGCACAGGCACAAAATTTTGTATATGCATTCAATTATGAAAGTACCACTATTATAATAGAATGCGTATATAACATTTCGTGTCTGTACTGTTGCCTGCTGAGGAGTTTCCTCGTCTGGATCCAATCCTGGGTGCAGCAGCCAGGTTATGATGTACGATAGAACGGAATATCATAATGAAATGCGTATATAAAATTTAATGTCTGTACTGCTTACCGTTGAGGAGTTCCCTCGTTTGGAGACAATCCTTTGTCTTAGAACTATCGTAATTAAATACGTATATAAAATTTCGCGTCTGTACTGTTGTCCGTTGAGGAGTTCCCTCGTTTGGAGACAATCCTTTGTCTTAGAACTATCGTAATTAAATACGTATACAAAATTTCGCGTCTGTACTGTTGACCATTGAGGAGTTCCCTCGTCTGAAGCCAATCCTGGGTGCAGACTAAGGTCATGCGTCATAAAAAAATGCAATATCTTTGAAACTGGACCAACATTTAAAATTTCAACTCCGTAGGGCCAGATAAAGTGATTTTAATTCAGCTTACAAAATTTGACCCACACATCCCTGCCCAACCCTTTGAAAGAATACAGGCGTGATGTTATGAAGAAATCTCGCGCGACTGTCGTTTCGCGAAAGTGGATTCGCGCAGGTGTCTTTCGCGCAAGTGTCTTTCGCGCGTAAGTCAATTCGCGCAAAAGTCCCTTCACGCAAAAGTCCTTTCGCGGAAATGTCTTTTCGCGCAAGTGGGTTCGCGCAAGTGAACTTCGCGGAAATGTGTTATCCTGCTACCGTATTAGTTAAATAGTCAATAGGCTCACCTCCTATTTATTAACTACATGGAACTTAACATCAACAACCGCTAAAGTCCTATTGTGCAACATCTCACACAGAAAACTATTTTAAATATTACTGTAGCGTGTGAATTAACCAACAATGAACATTTCAAAGATTAGAAGCGAGATCAAAAAACAGGAAACGGTTACTAGAAATTTTATTTTTACTTATTTGTATACAGTTTGCAATAAATGTATAAAATAGGTATAATATAAAAAATATAACAAACGAAACGACGTGAGATATTTTGGCCGATTACCTTTTAGCCTGAAGTTTGTAATAACTTTTTTTATTGATTTTTCGTGAATTATATTTTTTATAGGTCTTATTACTTGGAGAGAAAGGTGTATCAGCTGTTTATTTATTTGTCCTTTTATTAACACAATGCCCTGAAGTTGTAGCCTAGCCTAGACTACAACTTACTCCCTTAAATGTATTATACCGATAAAGACAATTTAATTGGCAACTTAGCGTATGCGGAAAATTGATACACCGCCTAGGTCTGATTAAATTTAGAATATTAGAATAACGAATATCCAAATCGCCTATTGGAAAAACTAGAGCAACGAGTGGTATAGACGTGTGTGATCGATATAACAAACGCCTTCTGTGAAGCATAAGTTGTGGTTGACCGTGGTTCATTCCCAATGGCAAATAGTTGAAAGACGTCGAGAAAGTCTAGTATGAAAGATTTTTAATAGCATCAGGGCATAACGGCACATTAACCGATTCAGTTGTGAGTTGGACCTATTGATGAGTTGGACCTATTGAAACTAGATGTGAGATCATAATTATTAAGTAATTGATTATAATTTGCATGCCCATGTGACGGCAGAACATGGAGAACTAACTTTTATGCCAACACCTATGTACAAAGTGTAAAAGAATGTTTTTAAATGATTTGATTTGATTTTTTTTTTATTTGAGAACAACCTGTCTGCATGTATAGTTCAGCGTATACTCTTACGGATACAGTGGGTTTAAGTGAGGTTCGCTAAAGTAGCCCACGGAATTCAAATTTTCAGATTTATCAAAATATGAATCTTAACCGTAACAAATATGTATTTAAAGAATTATGATCATTAAAATCATCAATTCTACTGTCTAAGTTCAAATTACCCTATTGAATTAGGTACTATTCCATGAAATCATGACATTGAGGCCAATTCTAACTTGAATTGATGTTTCTCATTGATTATCATTATGTAAATAGCTACTAATAATATTTATTACGGTCGCGAATCATATTTTGAGCAACATACAATCAAAAACCGTATGGAAATTTCAATTTCGCGGGCAACCTTAACGCAACGTTCCCTTCCAGCTTAATCGGTCCATGTCGTCACATGTTGTCATACATTATGCGCATGATCTGATGGTCGGTCTTGACGCGCTTGTCGAAGCTGCGCATGTCGTACCGACGCCGCGCCGCGCGCTCTGCGTCGTGCAGCACATAGTCGCGGATGCCGCACGGACAGCATGCACCGCACTCGCAGAACGCGCAGCAAGCGTGCACGGCGTCCCAGGCTCCTGAAACATAACAGAACAACACGCTTGTATTGCTTGAGTGTTAGGCAGAGGTATCTATAGTAAACCCACATTTCGCCAGTTAAACTTAAGTCCTATGTAATAGGGGGGCGAGCCTATTGCCATCAACTAGGCACAAATTCAGACTCCGAGCTGCTACTGAGAAATTCCTAATGGAAAACCTATTTACACTTTGCCCGACCTGGGACTCGAACCCAGAGCCTCATGCTCAGGATAGCGCCTGCAGCCACTACACCAACGAGACAGTCAACACAAGCTCCTGAAACACAAAAATCCTATACTACTAAATGAGCAATATTTGTATATACAGGGTGACTTGTAATTTGACGTTTTCCTTCCAGGACATAATAGTGTAACCCATTTGCAACAATTAAGCACCTCATAAAGCCTAGGCAATAATTCATGGAATTCGAGAAAACCCTACTTTAAGATATTTTGAAAATTTCCCAGAATTCGTTAATAAATATCACTTTTCTCTAAACTCTCAAATTGAATGACCTTCATTGCCTTTCCATGGGGTACCTAATACTTTAACAAATCGTCCGATGTAACTAAATTTTCTAAAACATGAAACGGGTAAAAGTTATAGGAAGAAGTTTACGAGTACTAACCATTTTCAAAAATCATCTACGTACTTTGACAGCAGTTATCTCGAAATTTTACTATAGCATTAAGCGTACAAATTACGGAAAAGACATCTTCATTTAATCAGCTACCTAACGAGGTACAAAAGTTAAGAAAATATTTAGAGTTGCCGATGAAACAGTTGATCGTGCTGGCAAAGGTCGAATTTGCATATTGGTGAAATATTTAGAAATTGTAAGATAATCGAACTAATTAACTAGTTTATGCCATCCCACTACTTCCTGACCTCCCAGCAGCCCAACACACGGCAGGCACTCAGGTTGTCACGACCAGCTGGTCTATTCTATATAAATCGTATCGTGTAAACTTAGGTGAAGTGAGCTGTCATTCCACCTGATGCTAGAGATTGACCCTATTGACAACTCACCTCACCTAAGTTTTCACGGTAAGATTTTTATTTACAGAATACATCGGCAGCACCCTAATTACGCAACTCATTTTCGGAAAGGACTACGACTCTGTTTCATTTTGACAGTTCAACAACATTCATTACGTTATTTACGTTGTTGAGCAGATTTTTTTTTCTAACTTTTAAGGCAATTAGCAATCTGTTTCAAAACGATTCTGATTGATTGTGTATGGGTACAATTAGGGTACAGGTCACAAGTCACAGAGTGGCTTTTGAGTTTTTAACATGACTCACGGTCTACTCGCTGGTCACACACTATATCCGTAATTAAAATGTATTTTTTTCTTACCCATATCCTGAGCCATGAGCGCGTACCGCAGGTAGGGGGTGTCCACGGTGTCGTCGATGGGGCCCTGGCAGATCCTGACCACTTTGGGTTTGTGTATCTTGTAGCGTTCGTTAACGGTAATGCGGCGCGTTCTGCCGAACAGAGGGCACGGGCCGTTCGGGTATATTTTCTGGAACAAAGTAAGGAACTTTTGAATTCAGAGTCCATTAAGTATTATGTAGGACACTACGTTTTTAAATAGGCCATCATCTATTAGTAGTATAAAACAGAGAAGCTTTTCGTGTTTATCTTTGTGTGCACTTAGTTATTCTAAACTACCCAATAAAGTTTGATTCGATTTCCACCATAATTTTAAAGAATTTATTCCCGAAGGTTTATTATATAGATGATATTTTCATATTAAATTTAAATATAAATCTCGATGGTTTGTTAAGTCGTAATAAAACCGTGCGAAGCGGGCCGGTCGCTAGTACTCATATATTTGATGTTACAGGTAGGTATCTAGGTTTAAGAAGCTATAACCACTTCCCATTTTTGGCAATAGATTTCATTACCAATACTTCACTGAAGGTTTTTTCTAATAAAACTATTAGTTTACCGTCGGCCATCTTCTAAAGCAAATAGGTAGTGGTTTCCTCTCGAGAAGCAGTTCCGCTGACGTGTTCTGGATCCCCCCTTTCCATTCGCGTCTCCGACTCTTGCATACTGGACGGCATCTGCAGGACAGTGATGTGGGTATAAAGGAAGGTAGCGTCCAGTGACGGCAGATTGATTGATGGGAGATAAGACCCTAAAGTAATTGGTATTTATAAGAACGGGAATCAATTAGTTGTGAACTTCATTGAGGCTATTATTATGACTTGGTTAAGTGCTTCCAATTTAATATGAACACTCTAATTCAGACCAATTGCCAGGTAGGTGGGTGGAATACCTACAGACGATTCCGGGGAAGACTTGGTTGAGACTCACACAGACCAGGGAAGCATGGCACAAAAAAGTAGGAGGCCTATTTATACTCGACAGTCAATGGGTGGAACTTAGCTGCCAGTGATGATGATGACTTTATTTAAATTTATATAAATGAGAGCTGTTTCTAAAATCAGCTGTTGATTCCTCACATTGATATCATCAACCTGGCTGTTCAATTTAATGACCTAAGGGCATAACTTCTCCATTATCTAATAAGATTCAAAGTTCAAAACTGGACTGCAATTCGCATAGTATTTTGAACCTCTTTTGAGGAAGCAATGATTGTGTTGCAATATTAAGAGCGTTTATCCTAAAAGTTGGCAACGTCGCAAATAACAGTCAAATATTTACCTGTTTTGATTAATTTGGCAATTATTGCATTTTCATAGAGGTTCGTAAAATGATCCACAAATTATAAATTGCTTTATAGAAGTTTAATGTCAAATATCAGAATCATAAGAAGTCAAGAGCAACATCTTGCATATCGTATTTCGGATTTTTTGAAGAAATATTGCAATAATGGCAGATTCAGCCCGGTATGAAAATTTTCTGGAGCACGCGCGGGTTATGGAGACCATTGCATATCGCCGACGAAGTGCAGCTCTTCGAAAAATGGACATAGCATTCGAAATGCCGGACCTCGAATTTGTTGGCTTAATATGTAGGTTAGATAAAAGTGTGTATCGTGACCTCTCCATGAGCTAGAGCCGTATACCTATATACCTAGCCACCACGATGGCATAAGTATTACCTCTAAGGCAAGTAAAACGATAAAAGTAGTCTTATTGTAGAGGTTTACCCTGTACCCCCTCAATAAAATAACAACTTTTATTTATAAACCTAATGGCAACTTACTACAATCTTCTATTCACATTTTAGGTCCTGAGTACACTTCTTCGCGAACATTTGGGAGTGGCACGAGGTGGCCAAACGCCGGGGCGTAACTCCGCTGGCAGCGGACTCTCGCCATGAGATCTCATGGCGTCATGGAGAGTGCGATTGTCGCAACCCAGTGCTGGGCACGCCACTATTGCGGCGATAAGTCCACTCTTTGAGGAGTAGCTAGAGAGGCGCCATGGCGTCCTCACCTTCCGCCTGACGGTCCTCACCGGACACGGTTGTTTCGGGAGGTTCCTGTTTCGTATCAGGCGGGAGGAAACGCCCGGGTGTCATCACTGCGTGGATCGCCCGGAAGACACGGTTGAGCATACGGTGGAGGTGTGCCCGGCTTGGACAGAGCATCGCCGTGTCCTTTTGGAGTCGATTGGTGGCGGGGATCTCTCGCGTTCGGCCCTGGTCCAGGCCATGGTACGGAGCGAGAGGGCATGGGAGGCCGTCACCTCCATCTGCGAAGCAGTAATGCTCGCGAAGGAGGAGGCAGAACGCGTGAGGGAGAGGCAAATTTCGCGCCCTCACGCCCCTAGCCGCCGCAGGAGACGCCCTGGGCGTCGGGAATCAAGAGCCGATTCCCGGCCAACATAGGTGCGGGCTTGCGGACGGTGAGCAATGGGTAGGTCGCCGTCCGATAAGGACCAGGCCCAGGTCGACAGCGCGTTGTGTTCCACGCGCGCCTCAAAGAGATGACAGCAAGTGAAGGGATCCGATAGGACCGATGCCTGCCGGGGTTGCGGAAAAGTCCGAAAGGGATACCGTGGCCCCTGGCAACGTACAGGCAACTGAAGGAACACAGGTGGGTTTTAGTCAGTAAGAGTCTGACACGCCCTCCCGCTCCACCCAGAGCGGGAGAAGTTAGTAAGTTTAAAAAAAAAGGTCCTTTGTACACTTATTTTTACGCCTCTGGATCATAGCACAGCATTATAGGAGCTAGTGCACACTATAAGATACATCAAGTTAGTGTAAATAACTGTGTGAGACTGTGACACTAAATTGTGAGAACCGTTTTGGCTGACAATACAAATACAGTCAAAACCGTTTCTAACGACTTCGAAGGGACCGTCGAATTACGGTTGTTATAGCCAATATTCGTTATAACCAAACACTATGTTAAGGAAATAGAAATGCTGGGAACTCAAATTTCGTCATGAATACCGGTACGTCGTTATCAGGGAAGACGTTATAAACAGTTTTGACTGTACATGGGACTTAAACATAACTGGCGAAAAGTGGATGAACTACGGCCCAAAACACAAACACGACATGACGTCGCGTCGTGACACGTTGCGACCGATGTTGTTATAGATATGTTTAAATATTTTTTTCTATTGATAACTTGTCTTTATATCTTGTTATAGGTGTAAACGGTAATCGAAAATAGTAGATAGTTATCAATAAAAAATAGTTAGGTAACGACGTCGGTCGCAACGTATCACGATGCGATGTCGTATCGTGTGTATATGTGTTTTGGCTCTTTGGTACACTCTGCCTAACCCTTCGGAGATAGGATATTGTTATAAATATTATCTTACTTTACTTTTATTTACCTATTACTAAAATAAAACAATAGTGATAGGAAAAATATTTTACTATATTAACAATTCTCATCTTATATTATTTTAAAAAATCTAGCAAAAATCAAATAATAAAAATTATCAACAACATAAAATCTTATCGGTCTTTTTTTAGGTTTGCGACTCTTTTTTGATTTTTTGAATTATCGATGCTAGCCACGGAAGGACGAACCAAACCTTTCTATGAAATCACCATCCACTTAAAAGACCCACCTGGAACAACTCACCAGGCTGAAAACGGAAATTTGTGGTTTAATAGTGGACCCAAAACGGGCCGATACCTTCTTTGCCTTTATTTTAAGTTTTTGTGTTAGTTAAATGTTAAATAAAATATAGTTTGTTTTCTTCTCTGATATTATTCATTTTTTATTGCATGTACAATAAAATTATACTTTACCTCTATAGGCTGAATATCTTTAGACGGCATCAGCAAGCTGCCCAAGATTCTGCGCTATTAATTGGTGCGCCATATCAGCTGCAGCACGTTGCATCACCTGAGATAAAATTCTCCGAGCCTCATCTAGTGGACCCAGAGGGCGACCTAAAAAACGTAATATATATGACGCAGGCAGATTGTATGATTCTTAATTTTACAAACGGCGCCGTCCGTTTACAAACGCTGGCGGTTTTGCAAAATGTAAATTTGATGGACAATTCAAACGCCGTTTACAAAATTCCGCGGCAAATTGAAGTTTTATATTCATATTCATATCTTTATTTGCATTCCATAATGTAGGTATAAAGGTGTTACAATGTTTTTGGTTATCTGGCACGTGAAAAACGTAAGGTGTCCGTGGAATCTGGTGCTCGGAGGACTCCTTCGGAATATTATTGGTACAAAATTGTTGAAAATAATGAACTGCAACGTCTGCAACATTTGCAATTTAATGCATTATTTTTTTATAGTTTATAATCTAACGGAAACAATACCAACAAATTGTGAACTGGTATCCAACTTGTGTGCGACGTAACGCACCTTGCGCTAATACTGTATAGCCTGCCTAGCTGTGAGCAACTTGGAAGTAGCGCTGGCCAGCCGCTGCTGCGGCACCGCTCGCTTTGCTCGCTCAGCTCGCGCGCGGTTTGTCACAGTTCTAACCAAATATATTTCACCCAGTTCCCCATTTTTCGATTGTTTTTACCGATAGTATATAAACTAAACATTCTCACAATTTTACGGTAACATAATAGGTACCTGATTCCTGGAATAAAGTATGATTTGTCCAACCTGTGTTTTACGATGGTCACCCTACAATAATAATCAATATCAAAATTATAACAATTGAACGAATTGCCAATTTGCCTGAGGCATTTTGCAAAAGCGCCAGCCGTTTGTAAACGGACGGCGCCTTTTGTAAAATGACGAATCATACTCGTACAATGTGCCTGCGACATTTATATAACATAATATTCGTTTTCAATAGTCATCATAAGTCTTAACGCAATATGAATAACTGTAGGACTAGAGAATTCGACTCACTGCGGTATCTTGCTTGCCGATCTACGAGGCAGAGGCACGCTTGTAGCATCGGCCGGGGTAGGGCTTGGTGTTGACGCACGCGCCTGGCCAGAACTTGGTGCTCCAGTGATCTCGATAAGGGGCTCAACACCGACAGAGCTCCCACTTTCAGTGTAGAAAATCGAACACAATGTTCCATTGTATCTCAGACACTCCAGCTGCACGCCTTTTCATTCCTAAATAAGTATTACGTACTTTTGAATACTTTTGCGCAGCGATAAAATTAAATATTGAACAAGTATGCACTTACTTTGTAAAACGATCCAACCCGCACGAAATACTGAATGTTTGAATGACGCATATCTAGTTGAAGTTGACATAACTCAAGTGATAAACTAAAAACTCCTTTGTTCCGTACAAAGGAGTTTTTAGTTTATCACTTGCCAGTCTATAAAGTTTTAATTGTTTTTAATTTCCCTTTTCAGGGCTTATTTTTGGTATTTTTAACAGTTATAAGTTTATTATAATCAAATAACATTTACACTGTAGAAATAAAAAACTAATTTGATTCATAAAAACTGTAACGAAAAATTAACGGGTAAAATTATGGTCTTTATTTTTTTCCTGCGGCAATATTTTCACCAATTATTATGATTCAGATATGATATGATTCAGCTAATATGTGTCACCATTTTACGAAAATTAGAGGAATTGCTAATGAGGATTGCTGGGAATTCAGGAAATCAGTCGCTTTTAGCAGAATTGCTTAATGTGGCCGTTTTAGGCCCCTAGTTCTGAAGAATACCTCGTTGTGATGAATAACTTACTTGCACAGGTGCTCAGTTTCTTTAGGATCCCGCTTAGTTTTCGGTAACTGTAGCATGTCTAATCTGTTTTTATAACGTCCAAAGTGAAGCCAAATTGAATTAAAATTATAAAGTATAAAGAGATTTATTTTGACATTGTGTTTGATTATGGTTGTTTATGTTTTTAACACGTTCAGTGCCGGGAGCCCTCTTGGAGGGTTTACCTACTCGTATGGGATGCCGGGAGCCCTCGCGGAGGGCTCATTTTAAATGTAGGTTTTTCTTAGCGAACACAGCATTATAAACAGTGGAAAAAATCTGATGCATATTTTAACAAGATTGTATATGCGTTGCACGCATTTTTTTTTATGTTTTCAGTTTCATATATTCACAAAAAATTTAAAAGGTTGCAAACTACGTATAGCGACAAGACCCCCTGAAAAAACAATTTTACTTCGTTTTACAGTGTTTTATAACACGGTTTTAAACCTAATGTCGTTTACCGTCCGTGATGGTTAACTTTAGCGGAAACGTAATGCCGGTATCCCGCCCGGAGGGTTCACTTCCAATATTTATCGCCATACAACTGAACCCTCTGGGAGGCATGACGGATCAGTTCTATAAAAATGGGTGGAGTTGAAAGTGTTAAAGTGGGTAGCGAGGTAGCCAATCAATTGAAATCAAATGCAAACTCTTTTCACAGCAGCTATTGGACTGACGATGACGGCCCGGACTCCAGCAAAGCGGAGACGAGACGAGAGGAGATGTGTTATAACAACCAATAGATTGTTGTTATTCTTATATTATTCACACATCTCGTATCAACTCAGCTTCGCAGCAGAGATGTATCATATTTGTATGCCGCGATCAAAGCGGAGATGTGAGCTATGCCTCGCCGAGATTGAGCTGGGCAGCGGTATAAAGCGGAGATGTGCGTTCATCTCAACAAAAAACGCTCGCCGCGCGCAGCTCAGTTCCGCTCTTATCAGCACACATATTCGCTCTAGCCAGCACACAACTCCGCTCTAGCCAGAACGCATCTCCTCTCTAGCCAGCACATATCCCCACTCTAGCCAGCACACATCTCTGCTACAGTATAGCTAGTACGCACCTCCATATATCTTCGGTGAATACACCCTAACTGAAAAACATCTCTTCTCGTCTCCGCTTCGGATATCTCCGCACATGTCCGCTTTAGTTCAGTCCGAGCCTGAAGGGGCTTAGGAGATAGAGACTCTTTTGATAATTTTATCGCATCGTATTAGGCACCTGTCCCACGAGTACTCTTTTTCATAGCTTTGTCGCTGCAAAAAACGAGTATTCGACGGCGCGGCTGTGAACAGTCAACGATCAACTATTAATATAAGTACTTATATATCTTTTACTTACACGGGACTTACAATCTTTTGTACGTTTCTTGAGCTAGAAAGTCGTTGATAGTAACTCGCTTCCTCGTCGGCGGTGGCACAGGACCAAGAAAGTAGTAGGTAGGCATCGCCGTATCCAAGCGAGGAGTGCCCTACGAAACGGTGCGGGCTACGCGACGATTTTCAAACGATTTTATTTTACTTAATTTTCGAGTGCAAGATACTTAAGGCAAGCCGTAACATCACAAAACGATTCTAACGATATTATCAGTTAAAAAATAATTTCAAAATCATACCATTCCGCCCAAAACTTCAACTTATTAAAAGGACCGTGTAATAAATACTTCCTTCTCAAAACTATACAAAGATGCATTTGTTATACCGTTTAGCACAAAGTCAAGTCTTCTCTTTAAGAAAATGTTGTTCAAAGCACCACTGAATTCGTAATTAAAAAGTTTTAATTCTCCTCCGTTTAAAATGATTGCTACTAAGGCGTATTACCGAAATTAAAGACTGTTTTCACTTTCAGAATTCAATCGGCGTGGCGTTTTTATTTTTTCAGTAGAATAGTTAAGTATAAAAAATATAAGTTCGCGCCTTCGCGATGAGTTTTCCATTCCCGGTTCTCGATAAAAAATAATCCTAAGTGCTTTCAATATTAATTATTTTGAACAAGGAAAACTGAGCGACCATTTTTCTATAGAAAGCGTAAACATTTTATTATTTTACCTACACAATACAGTGTACATGCACGTGTAATAGAATCGATTCCATGAACTCGAGACACGTGCATAGTTCGTAGAAAGCATCGGAACAACGTGGAAACAATTTGCAATAGTTAGGTATCCTTTTACTTTACACACACACATGAAGCTTCATTGTCATACCCCTCATATACTCTCGTGTTAATGAAATTTAATCTCTCATAATTACATGCGGTACTGGAAGCCGGTCTGCGGCGCTCCCGCCAATTTCCGCAATTTTCCTATAATTATCGGGCGGGAACGCGGGAAATCAGGTTTGCGGTGGCCTCCGCCGGCGCCACGGTCGCAGGAATCTCATTTGCGCGTGTTAGAAATAAGGCAGGTTAATACTAAGAAAATACTATTCAAGCAATTTATGACAAGTATTTATTTTTAAATATACCATTTGTTAGGAATAGGACGATTAATACTAAGAAAATAATATTCAAGCAATTTATGACAAGTATTTATTTTTAAATATACCATTTCAGTATAATAAAGATGTATCAAAGTATAATTAAGATTCATTTATGACAAGTATTTTCTTATGATTTATAAAGATTAATAAATGGAAAGTATTTTAAATAAACCATTTTAAATAAAAAATAAGGATTAAATAATGGCAAATATTTATTTTACACAAATTATTAATTAATGGCCAGTATTAACTTTAAATAAACCAGTACAATTTAATTAACACATATATAACGATATCAGAAGTATAACTGATACCATTATTCAATTATTTCACATATATTTTAGGAGAAATACAACATAGCAATATTATATTTATAGTCATACATATACAACAATAAGAAACAGGAAAGAATATACTTAACCGGTGATCTGCTCGGTCCGAAGGCTCGACAAAGAATGCCCCATTGCCCCCCAAGCGGTTGGGCTCTAGCTTTTATACTCAGTGACAAACAAGTGGCGTCATCAAGCCGTCGCGTCGGTACAAAGAACACGTGTTCAAAATTGATCATCCGATCCATTCTTTACTTAATTTACTTAACTAAAGCGATATAACTGTATCAAAAACTATAATTATAAATATCATAATAATTAAATGGTGTAAAAGTAGTTTTAACAATAATTTTATGATTTGAATCACAACCGAAACAACTTCCGGAATCAAGCAAATTCAATTTTACTTAAATAATTAATGTGGGTAAACAAAAACATAGTGCTAAAAATTGAAACATATAACACGCGCGAGATTCCGAGGAGGACGTACGCGTTCGAACAATCTTGATTGCATTTAGTTTTGTATTTGTTGTGTTAATGAGAATGGTTGACTTCGTAGTTTACTCTGGTCATATCAATGAACTATACCTATAAACTTTAGTTAATATTAATATCTTTTGACAGAAAATAAAAAACAAAACGTTGATGGTGATTAAAACATTCAATTTTTTTTTGGACACTGTACGGTTGGCTAAGCTTGGTAAAATTAACAGCCAACAATGTAAATGGAAAAATACCTACCTAGCTTGTTTCTACCAACTGTTACTTTACATAAGTTAAGCCAAAAGCTCAAGAACTTTTCACTCCTCTCGTGTACCTAATCCATTTTATATGTGTGAACACGACCCCAAAGCATGCCAGACCGTGATAAAAAAGCAATGTCGGTACCTTTATGCTCTCGTATGCTAGATTTTTTTAAGTACGTACGTTTTTGGTCCCCCTAGGACCAGTCAAATATATTTCAACGCCTACTACATCACGTCATGTCTTAACAAATAAAGCACACAACCCGTGTCAGCTTCACAAAATATACGATCACAGCAAACACGCCACAATACACAAAAGATTCCATTACAAATCAAAAAGTAATTATAAATACACGGTTTTGAACCCCCAGGTGGGACAAAATTCGGTAATTTATGGTTCACGCCACTGGCTCCCTGGGGCTGACTTGAGGTCGGTACCGGGGTTACCGCACATCAATTTGCATTCAGAGAGATCCAAACTGTGTATTCTCCGAGAACTTACGAGGTTTACGTGTTTACTGGCTTTTACCGCGAATCTCGCTGTGGTTTTGGATTCAGGTAATTGTTTGATATTGTTGAATTCGTATAGTAACTTTGTAGTTAGTAATGCGGAACTACTTTGGTATTAGAAAAGGTTTAAAGGGTAGACTTAGATGATCATTTTGCGTATCACGTAAACATTGACAATTGTAATTGATCGTTTCGGGGACCTTTAAGAAAAAGTTGGTTAAAAAAAAGATGCGGTAAGCACAGAACCGATCGAAGTGGCGGTGCTTCGGGTCCTATGACCATCAGTCTTTCGGCTGAAATGATGCTAACGATGATGAAATGAGAATCAAGAATCTTCCAATACTACTAGACGACTACTATGAACAGTTCTAGAACCTAAAGTCAAGTCATAACAGTCATTAAGATGGATGATACATCTTATGGAAGTAATCCCTTTTTAGAAAAACTACCTCCTTTAGCCTGCAATGCCCTTTTTTTCTCAGTCTATGATATGTTATCTTGTCAACACTTGTCAAAGTAAAATGTCTAACGAGAAATGTATGTGTATTCTTTTGCGTACATCTATTTAGTTATATTTGCAGCCATAATACATGAAATTCTAGCCTATATTACAGTGTTAGACCAAGGTATAATTCCTTTAGAACGAGGCTCTGTAGGAATACAATTTTTTATTGACATTGAAAATAGTCATCATCTGGGTACATGCAGAGTAACTTCGAGGCCAAAAATGTGTTGTTTAGCTGACCAAGAACACAAAGATTGTAGTTTTGATACTATTCATGGCGACAACGTGGAACTAATTAAGCCTAAAAACAGAGAAAAATTAATTCATGTGTATCCTACTTTATATCAATACGACCAAGTTGGTTACTGCGATTTTATCATAGAATTCAAATGTAGCAACAAAAGATGGCCCAGACAAGTGTCTATCAGTATTCCTTTCGATACACAATTAGCAAATAAAAAGGAAACGCAGTATCTTAAGGCATACGCTCATCTGAAACGTAGCGACTGTGACTCTCTAGATGAGGATTCTCTGCGGGAATGCGAACCAGTCAATTGTGACTTAAAATATTCTGGACGAAGACCGTACTATAATAGTAACCGTAGTAAGTGCGTGATTGCACCAATATGTGCGACAGGTGCAATGAAGAAGCTCCCAGACATTGTATATGTACCTATAAGTAATATTTGCAGAGACCTCGACGAACCTATTAGTATTGGTGACATTTACGCAATTAACACTGGCTTAGGCGTTGTTACTGAGTCAATACAATCTTTCTTTGATTATAAGATTATTTTAAAATCAAACTGTTCAACTATATCCGAAAATGTGAAAATGCTTAAGGATATGTTATATGGAAAGCTGTGTGTGCTCAATGGAGACACGTCAGACTACGAAACATGTTGTATAAATGCTATACTCTCGATTTTCGCCTACATAATCGCTATAAGTGGCTTAGTGCTATCGCTCACCTGCTGCCTCCAGACCACTGTGTGGTGCTACGTGAAATGGTCAACAGGACAATTAAAATATGCTTTAACGCATTGGAGATCAAGTAATACTATGGATGGACAGCCACGGCACAATAATTCACATGTAAACAGAAGCGTAACGGACAATTTGTTAAAAGAAGTAATTGTGCGGGACCTGCCGATAGAGATGAGGGAGAGTGTAGTGGACATCTGCCAGAGAATCGATCGAGAAATAAAACAGAAGAAGAGATACAGAGTGATGGATCTCGGTAGTCAGGTCAATCTGCGAGAAAACGAAAGTCAGACATCTGAAACATCTTCCGAAATATCTTTGACTCACGGTGATGATAGAGCAAAACTGTTAAAGAAAAGTTAATCAGAAATATTTGCTTGTGTAAATATTGATAAAAATATTAGCTTCATAGGATTAGTTAAAAAAGGAGTTTGAATAAAATAAACGTAGAGGATATTTTCCTTAAATAAAAAAATACATATATTTGTACAAATATTTAGCTTTTGTCAACTGATGATACAAACCGTTGCATTAGCATGACTTGGGATTGACTAGCATAGCATTAAGCTATTATTATTATTAACTGGAACCCAACAAATTAAACTAAATCTACAGTTCGTCTTTTTTACTATTTACTTTTAGATAATCTTCTTTGATAAAGTCTGCTGCCCTTTCAGCAATCATCATAGTTGCTGCGTTAGTGTTTACACTGGGTATCGTGGGCATCACACTAGCGTCTACCACCCTCAGGTTCTTGACTCCATACACTCTTAGTCTATCATCGACTACTGCCTTAGAATCTTTTTCTTTTCCCATCTTAGCTGTGCCTACAGGATGGTACACATGGAATGTTACAGTTCTAGCCATACATTCCCAATAGTTTTCACTTTCAAACTCAAAATCATCGCAGCCTTTAAAATTAATCCTTTTAATTTCAGCTTTCATGTCTTTAAACGTGGGAGTGTTGACGATCTCCGTTACTTTCTTAACACTTTTTACAAAAGTTTCCATGTCCCGTTTGTCATTAAAATACTTTGTGAAGATCTTGGGGTGTTCCATGGCATTATTTCCGCGAAGCTCAATATAGCCTCTCGAGTGTGGCCGGCAGAGGGCGACGAAGAATATAAACAATTCTTTCTCTTTATTAAACTCTGCAAATTGCTTACAGATGCTGTCTTTAAATGACCAGGAATCTGTACAAATGGAATAAACATATGAAGTATTTGGTAAAAAGTAGTTGTGATCTATTTGTACGTCGGGTAGAGATTTTTCACCTGAGAGTGATAGGAAAGCATTTACATTAGGCTGATCATAGTTTGTAGTGTGAGGTCCTGTCTGATCTACTAAGTATTCTGCAGCAGCTTTCTGCCAAAATTCCTCTCCCCTCCTTTCAGCTCCTGTGTCTACTGTCACTGGAATAGGTATACGTACATGGTCTTGGAGATTCTTTCCAACCTGTAAGTCACTGATTACTTTAATATCCTTCTCTTTAAGATGTGCTCGAGGCCCGATCCCTGATAACATTAGCAGTTTAGGAGTATTCACTACTCCAGCACTTACGATGACCTCTTTTGATGCAAAGTACGTTTCTACGTCACCGTATAAAAGTGAAAGTCTGACTCCAATAACTGTTTTGTTCTTTTCATCAATTTCTAATTGGTTAACGTAAGAGTACTTCATGACTTTCAAGTTTTTGCGTTCCCTAACAGGATTCAGGAAAGCTGTAGTGGTGCTCACTCTGCGGCCCTTGTGGATTCCACCTCTGAGTTTTCCGACACCCAACTGCGTAGGACCATTTAAGTCATCTAGGTATTTTATTCCCAATTCTTTGTAAGCTTCGGTCAGTTTCTCAGCTATGCCTGCATGGGTGAAGTTCAGTTGATCCACAACAAACTCTCCGTCTGTTCCGTGTTCTTTTCTTAGTTCTGGATTGTTCAGAATGAACGGGTCTACTATTTTCTCGCTCTTTTTGAAGTATTCTTTCAAAGTAGGCCAATCCCAGCCATCGTTTTCTTTGAGATGCCAAGGCTCATAGTCTCCAGCACTGCCTCGCATGTACAGATGACCGTTGATGGAGCCGGTTCCTCCAAGGACCTTGCCTCGTGGCCAGAAGGATCGTTCGTCAACGCTGCCTCTGTTGGAATTTTCATCATGCTCGGTGTAATATTGGAATGCATTTCGAGTCCTGTGCGTGGAACCCGAGTAGTTAGGAATCTGGAAGTAATTTTAAGATATTGCTCAGGATAATGTTTTTATAATTGATTTGATTTGGAGGCCACAACACGGCACTTCAAGACAGGTAAATAAAGTTTAGAGTTTGCTTTGATGAATTCATTTGCAAGTAGTTTCTACCCTCATCTTTAGGGCGTCATCCTTAGTGAAATAGTGTAAGCAGGCTACTCACAATGCTCTCCATAGGAGGATCACCTCCAGCTTCTATCAGCAGCACCTTCCACTCTGGAACCTCTGACAGCCTACTTGCTAACAAGGATCCTGCCGTGCCGCCGCCGACGATGATGAAGTCAAACCGGTCACCACCTAGTGAAAAAATTGGATTCATTATAATAATAACAGGGTATAAAAAAACCCATCACATAGCCGTCGTCATGGTGCTGATCCATGCGTCATGTTCGGGAACGGTCGCCGTCAGTAGGGACTGGTCATCTCTTAGCTGCCACGGCTTCTTTTAATTTACTTATTTTAATTTTTGAATATTTTTTTTTTATTACTGACGTTCTTAACGTGCACATGTTTCTACATTGTTCTCACATGTATAATTTCAACATGAATGATGTAAACAATATTTTGATTTAAAAGAGTGTCCGTCGAGTTTCTCGCCGTTTTTCTCCATAGAAACCTACTACACTTTGGAATAGCTTCATCGTTCTTTCTGACCGACACCTTGACAATTCAAAAGTGACTGTAATTGGTTTTTTCTATCTATACATAATATAAAGTGCTTTGTCCTGAATGACTGACTCACGGATCAACGCACAGACTAAACCTCTGATCGTAGAGACCTGAAACTTGGAGGGTGTGTTCTATGTATGACGTAGGCATCCGATAAGAACGGATTTTCCAAAATTCTACCCTTAAGGGACTGAAAAACGGGGGTAGTTTCTATGGGACAATGTGAGTTCTTGGTCCAATCTAATTCAAATTGTGCATAAACATTCTTTAACAGAATTGATGGAAGACGTGTTTCATAATTTATTGAGACTCATCGCCTAACGGGGTTAAAACGGGTAGAAGTTATTTAGGGGATGACTTGCATCGAAGTTGATATCAATACTCAAGGAGTATTGATATCAACAATACTCCTTAGTGATAGAGCTAGATAAGCATATTATAGTGTGCGTTTACAGACCCCCAAATTATCAAAACTACTCCATATTTGAGTCAGTAATGGAAGATGTTCTAGCAAAACTTGCAACGGGTAAAAAATCACTAATTATCTGTGGTGACTTCAATATTAATATCTTATAAAATAGTTCAAATAGCAGTCGATTATTAAGTCTCTTTAAATCATTCAATTTGTCAAATGTGTTTTCAGAACCAACCCGCATAACTACAAATACTGCTACATGTATTGATAACGTGTTTTTTTGCTGCAACTACTTAGATAAAGCCATTGTAAATTATCTCCCTTCTGATCACAGCGGTCAAACCGTTGCTTTCAAGTCCAACACACCATTACAAAGAATTCAGATACAATCTAGACACATAACAACCAGCAATTTAAGTAGATTTAATAATAACTTAATTAGTAAGTTAAGTATACCGGGTCATATTATAAACAATGTAAATGAATAATATGAGGAATTCTTTTCGGTAGTCAAAGTCAAAGTCAAAGTCAAAGTCAAATCATTTATTTCAAGTAGGCCCGTATAAGGCACTTTTGAACGTCAAAAGTAGGTAGTGCGCAACGAGTTCAATAATACTTTAAAAAAGAAAACTAAAACGATTTACCCAATTTTTTTGTTCAGTGACTAGGCAACTAAGGGTATTAGGATTAGCTGTATGGCCTTAACCCTTATAATAATTCTGAATCTTTTAATAAATACGTTGCTACTTACTCTAAAACTTTTAAAAATACTTGCAAGGTAGCTAAAGCCTTGTACATTACAACAAGATCAAATCAGCCGATAATAAAATAAAGACGGTTTGGAAAATGACCAATGACGAAACAAACAGAAATAAAAGTCATAATAATGATTTCACACTAGAAACTTCACGTGGTCTCATAAGCACTAACAAAGAAGTTGCTCAAGAATTTGTAAATTTCTTTACCAGTATCCCAGTTAAAACTACTGAATCCTTCAATTCCTCGCCCTCGCGTTCTATTGATTTAATACGAGCAAATGTTTCATCCTGCCCGATTGAATTTAAATTCAAGCATATAAACCCCTTAATAGTACTAAAAGCTTTCAAGCAAATCAAGATCAAATTAATCGAAGATCTATGGGGAATGTCAATCAAAGTTTGTACCTCCATTATTGAGACTATAGCGCCGTACTTAGCCTTAATATTTAATTTGTGTGTGGATCAAGGAATCTTCCCTGATCTAATGAAATATAGTAAAGTAATACCACTATTCAAATCCGGGGACAGTAAAGACCCAAATAATTATAGACCCGTATCCATGGTGCCGGTTTTAAGCAAGGTGTTTGAAAAGGTAATGCTTAACCAAATGCTCAATCATATTAACACCAATAAAATCTTACATGATCAACAGTATGGTTTCACCAAGGGACGTTGTACGACTGACGCCGGTGTCACGTTATTAAAATACATATTTACGGCGTGGGAAGAGGCCCAAGACGCCATAGGATTTTTTTGTGACCTCTCCAAGGCATTTGATTGCGTCGACCACGAAACCTTAATCTTGAAACTTGAGCATTACGGACTTTGAAAACTTGCGCTCAGTTTAGTAAAATCGTATTTAAATGATAGACAACAGCAAGTTCAAATAAATGGTGTCAATTCACTCGGTTTAAAAGTAGAAATGGGTGAACCACAAGGATCAATATTGGGTCCTTTCCTCTTTTTAGTATCTATCAATGATCTACCCCATTTGTTAAAAACTCAACCACAAATGGTGTTATTTGCTGACGATACTTCCTTAATTTTTTAAATTAATAGACGTGCATCAAATCTTGACGACGTAAATAACGCCCTACAGCAGCTCCAAAATTGGTTCGCTGCTAATAATTTAGTATTAAATGGGAAAAAAACTAAGTGCATAAGATTTTCTTTACTAAATGTCAAAAGTAGTAATCGTGACATAGTATTAAATCAAGAGAAACTAGAATTCGTCGATAAAACTGTTTTCCTGGGGATAACGCTCGACTCAAGGCTTCAATGGTGTCCTCATTTAACATCCCTTTCAGGCCGGCTAAGTTCAGCAGCATATGCTGTGAGAAAAATCCGTCAATTTACTGACATAGATACCGCGAGGCTAGTCTATTTTAGTTACTTTCATAGTATTATGTCGTACGGTATTCTACTATGGGGACGGGCTGCAGACATCGAGTCTATTTTTATTCTGCAGAAAAGAGCCATTAGAGCCATCTATGGCCTCCGCAGGCGCGACTCTCTAAGGGAACAGTTTAAAGATATTAAGATCATGACGGTACCTTGTCAATATATTTATGAAAACATTATGTACGTAAGGAAAAATCTACATCTTTTTAGTAAAAGAGGTGCAAAACACAATTATATCACTAGGAATAGGGACCAATTAGTTCAACCGGGTTTCAGGTTGGCTAAAGTGGACTCATCTTTCATGGGGTACTGTTTAAAATGTTACAATAAAATACCTGCCCATATACTTCAACTGAATGAAACGAAATTTTAATCTTATATTAAACGCACACTATGCAGCCAAGCATATTATAAGTTGGGGGATTACATCGCTGATAAAAATGCTTAGCTCAACCCTGCTCCACAAGCATAAACTAATTGATTAGCATTTGAAAATACCGTTGGAGCTGCTGAAGATTTTAAAAACTATATTTGCATTGTATAAATTCAATCTCTTAGCATTGTATAATTGCATAGCACATGTGTGAGTACTATATACCGACTATAAAGCTACCATTTAGGTACTGGGTATGTCTTTCATTGACTTCAATGTGCCCTAGCGGCTGAGAGTATGTCATGCTCACTCTAATGTCTCGCTGACGGTGGCGCGTGTGATCATTTAGCTCCCTTCAAAATGGTTGAGCTGAATGGTGCTAATCCATGCGTCATGTTCGTGAACGGGCGCCGTCAGTAGGGACTGGTCATCTCTTAGCTGCCACGGCGATTTTAATTCAATTTAATGTTTGAATTAGTTTTTATTTCTAACGGACGCTTTTAATGTTTTGCATCGTTCTCACATGTATAACTTCAACTTGAATGATGTAACCAATATTATGTAACCATATTTTGCTTTAAAAGAGTGTCCGTGGAGTTTCTTGCCCGTTCTTCTGCATAGGTACCTACTACGCTTTGGAATGGGCGACTAGCTTCATATTTCTGACTGACCGACCCCTTGACAATTCAAAAGTGCCTGTAATTGGTTTATTTGAAATAAATGCTTTGAGTTTACATTTTATTTTGACACATGTTTAAAAACTCAATCCGATTTTATTCAAAAAACGTTGAAATCACATAAAAACTTGGTGCAATGCAATACTCTTTAAAAAGAATATTTAAATCGGATTAGAATTTGAAATTTCAATTTCAATTTTTGCACTTATAAATGCCATAAATCCAAAAAAGTACTAGGCTTGCATAAATTCATGACAGTATTTAAGTTTTTGGAAAATCCACGGCAAAAGTAGATATTTATCAAGACCGTTCTGAGCAGTATAACCTAACAAAAATACTAGGCTAGCTTGATAGTAGGTATTTCATCATTTACCCTATAGATAGGTAGGTAGGTAGATATATATTTATACCGATAGGCAGACAGATAGTTTATAACCTGGTTTAACACATATACTTTTTATCCCAGTAGTACGTTTCCATCGAATAATTTCCGACTTCCACGCAAGCGAAGCCGCGAGAAAAAGCTAGTTCGAAATAAAGGCTTTGAGTTTGAGTTTTCAAAATATCCGTAACCCAGGTATGGTCCAGTACAAAATTAGCTTCGTTAAGTGTCTTTTTGCACCCGTGTACATTCTACCGCACATCACTAGTAACACTAGTAGACATAAAGGCGCTGTCAATGTCAAATGATCGCAACTGATGTGCGGTTAAAAACGCAGGAAACGAAAGATGGGCGTTTTGGGGGACTGTTATTAGTGGAGCGCCTGGGGGTTTTGACCTCGAACTTTTGTGACAGTGAATGAATTTTAAGATCGAAGTAGGATTTTGTTTTTAAAATGATATCAAAAGATTCATTAAGAAAGGGCCACAATACCGTTTTTTTTTTTTCGTACGTTTTTTTTTTTATTCAAAAAACCTATCGCCAAAAAGGTGTCTCCGAAAGGGGTAAACGTCTACCATTAACTATAATCCTATTGAAACCAGAATGGTATCATTTTAAAACCGTTTAAATTCTCCAGTTATTTTTTTTTATATTTTTCGATATCTCTTTTATTTATTTATTTATTTATTTATTTATTTGGGACAAACAAACAGTAACACATTATATCTGCGCAAACAATATAAACAAATATATTATATAAATGTGAAACTCACACCGTTATCCACAACATATACAATTCATATAACTTTACTAATGAACAATCTATGCGAGTAAGACTACAAGACTGTTCAAATAATTATACATCGGAATCCTTAAGTTTCTTTAACAAAGCAGAACGAAATCTATTTGCTGACACTGAGAATAAATCTAATTCTATAGTTTCTGAACAAAAATCATTATAGTTTTTGCACAAGCGACGTAGAGGCGCCCGCAGACCAGCATTGGTACGGCAATGGGACACAGCAAAAAGAGGACGTGCGCGCACCTCTCGTCTGATAACAGTTCTTGGGACACAGTAGCATATTTTATTAGTAATCTCAGAACAGTTATACCTGTTATAGCATACGTCGAAAAGAAACATAATTTCTAGATATAAACGTCTAGACTTCAGGCTCATTATATTGTATTTATTAAGTAGATTTTTATAGGTTGGGAAATTGTGGGAGCACCTATAGTGCATCGATCTGAGGAATTTGCGCTGCACTTTTTCTAGCATCTCAACGTATTTATTATAAAAAGGGTTCCACGCCACCACTGCATATTCGAGTTGAGATCTAACTAGTGCTTTATAGAGATGAGAATAAGTGCTTGCGTGTTTAAATTCAGTAGCTGATCTCATAACGAACCCGTACATACGATAAGCCTTTTTGGTGATGTTATCAATATGTTGATCAAGGTGAAGTTTGTTATCTAGCAGTACCCCTAGGTCTCGCACGGATGGAGCTTTCAATAGAGTTACATTGTTTAGATTATAATTTTGATTTAAAACGTTTTTATTTTTTGTGAATGATATCGTTAAACATTTAGAAATACTAAGGTAAAGTTTGTTTTGAACGCAGTATTCAGAGAATCGATTTAAGTCTTCTTGTAACTGACAACAATCTGCAGGTTTTCTTATAGCTTTAAAGATTTTTAGGTCGTCAGCATAGAGCAAAAATTTTGAGTGTCTGAAACATTTTCCAATATCATTTATGAACAAAATGAATAAAAGAGGCCCTAAAATTGAGCCCTGGGGTACGCCAGATGTTACGACAGTATTTACCGAGTGGAACCCCTTGATAACAACCCTTTGTGATCTATTACTAACATATGATGCAAACCAGCGAAGCAAATCTCCCCGTATGCCGTTAAATGCAATTTTGGTAAGAAGCAAATTGTGGTCTACTTTGTCGAACGCTTTTTGAAAGTCTGTGTACACTGCGTCTACTTGTACTTGTTGATCCATATTGTTAAAGAGAAAGTCGGTAAATATTAATAGATTAGTAGTTGTAGATTTACTTTTAACAAATCCATGTTGTTGTTCTATTATAATCCTGTAAATTATCTTATGTATTTCCTGATAAACGAGCCTTTCAAAAAGCTTCGACAAAGCAGACAAAATAGATATGGGGCGATAATTTTCGACTTCTTGCTTGGACCCTGATTTATATACAGGAGTTATATTAGCCCTTTTAAATTGTTCAGGGAAGGTGCCCTCTGATATAAACATATTAAATATAATTTGCAGGGGTCTGTATATACTCTTAGCAGTCTTTTTAAGGAAATAAGGGGGTAGTTGATCCGGTCCAGGACCTTTAGTGGAATCTAAAGCTTGTAATGACTTCAAGACCTGATGTTCGCTAAACGTAATGCTAGTGATATGAGTGCATTTGTCACTACTCTCTTCAGGGGGTAGCCATTCGTTCAAATTTAGGTTTGAGGGTTCATAAACCGATTGAAAGTAGTCCATGAACATATTGCAAATCTCATCCGGATCACTGGATGTCCGGTTTTTAAAAAACATAGTAGAAGGAATGCCGACATTACCCTTACGATTATTGACATAGCTCCATAGGTATTTTACGTTTTTTTTTTTTTTTGAGAGGTTTAATGTTCTTTTAAAAGTCCCAAAAGAAACGAAAAAAAAACTTTGTTGTAGCCCTTTCAGTAACGCATCTTTTGGTACCATTTTCATTTCTCTAATTGAAGTGAACAAATATTTTCTTAATTTAATTTTCCCTTACTAACTTCTTTTCCCGATTATTATATTTATATAAATAGATAGGTTTACTTATTTTTTTATATACAAAAATATTCTACAGCCTAGTATGTATTATAATTTTAATTATTCCAAAAATCATATTTTCTTTTTCAAATCAAGATCAAAATTTTTGAATAGGTAAACTTTTTTATACATTACTTACATTTACTTAGCTAAACATCCGAGATTTTCATGTTTTCCACTATATGTAATTTTGACATTCGAAAAGTGCTGGTTCTCAGCCTAGTTTGAATAAATGACTTTTCATTTGATTTGTAATAAATCCAGAAATTAATATTCCTCTTCTACTAGTAGTACTTCACTCACTTGTAAGTCCGTAAGAGTAATCCATAGGCCATGGCTCGGTGATAAGGCACTGAGCTGCAAGGAATTGCGTCACCAGCTTCGTAAAGACAGTTCCCGCTGAGCCCTGGCTGTAAGCCTGGCACCCCACAGGCAGACACTTCATAATTTCTGAAACAGTTGAAAAACAATTATTGAGAGTCAAAATGTTAAGCATGTGCAGCGGGGTAGTACGATTACGATGGCAATGCCATTCATTCTGAAAATTCAACAACATTCATTCCGTTATTTTCGTTGTAAAACAGACGAATTTTTCCAACATATGAAGCAATGGATTCGGATTTTCTGTCAAAATCCTTAGGATTGTAATAAAAAGTGAGGTTGCCATGTTCAAACAGAAAAAAAAACCTATATTGCAACACACCCGCGACATGTTATCTAATTAACAGGCTACTGCTCTTATCGTTACTAGCCATGTTGGGCTAAACTCAAGCAAGACACTACGAAACAATGGAACAGCCTATTCATACAAAGGCCCATTCATCCATAAAAACCCAGAAACATTCACTGTTAACACTCCAACGAAGAATTCAGAACATCATTGAAAATACCTCTGACCAACTTTCCCAATAATGCCACAAGAACATAGCAATGTATCGAGGGAGTTGATAACTACGAAGTTCAAATCGTTTTCCGACCACTAGGAAATGGTAGCGATGAATATTTAAGTGTTTTACTTCAAAGAGACTCTGTAGGCTTTGAACTAAATGGGAAGCAAAACAATTAAACTTTAATTAAGAGTTAGAGAATTAGCCCTAAAGTAACTTAAGTCTTCTAAGTATGTAGGGCACGTCCACAGAACAAGAATAAAGCCCCATCACACGATGCTGCCTGTGGCTTACAATAAAATTAGAGCAACAAATGACTTGCATCGTATTAACATAGTTTAGACGGTGCATATTTTCTTGCTGCTTCAACTAATGGTATGCCACTGGCTACAAGTCACACCGTGTAAATCAGGATTTAGGTTTTTTTTTTTGTGCCCGTCAACCAAAAACATAGTAAAGTAAAGTGTACTAGGGAGAAAGGATAGTGCACTGAGGAGTACACGTTGGGCGAGCCCGTTGGCCGAGCGCGCTCGGCAAATACACGCAAATCAAACGGCAAATCACGCAAAAACGCCCAGTATACGCTGGACGAGCGACGGGCGCGCCCAACGTGTACGGTGGGGGCTTTAGAAAAGTCAAATTTCTGCTTGATTACAGAGCACACACAAATACCTTTTAAACTTATGCTTCAAACCCTTCAGAACCCCTTTTTGTACAGAAATGTTTCACTTTCAGATGAACTAATCCACAAGTAACTCAACACAGGGTAGATTTACCTACTTGTAGATGAGTTCATCTGAAAGTGAAACATTGTGTTCATCGTGAACTGAAGTCTGAGGCACCGGTTAATTTTTAGCAAAAGTTGTTTGGAAATTGGTTGCCATGACAACCAATTTGGGTGATGCGGTGATGCAGTGAGGAAAGTTTTGAGTATGACTGTGTATGGCTATAAGAGTAGGGGAAGACCAAAGAAACGGTGGATGGACTGTGTGGAAGATGATATGGATAGAAAGGGGGTGACTACCGAGATGATGACTAATAGAAAATATGGAAGAAGACCTATTGCGCCGACCCCAAATAAATTGAGATAGGAATGATGACTTTGTTTGTTTATAAAATGCCGATAGGGGCAAGAAGCGTCTCTTCTTTTGAAAATCAAACGAGTTGGTCTTTACATCCTGCCTACCTTTTAAATATTGTCATATCCCATCTGTGCTTAGTGTTACTGCAGTTTGGTAAAACCCACCACTAAAGCGATTAAAATTTGATATAGACACAAACGAAAGATTAGAAATAAATCACTATGAATGATAGCTTATCTAATTCATCGATCGATATATCGCACACCTCCTGATTATCGTTGTAAATACCCATGAAATCAAACACCTTGAAATACCCAAGAAGGATTAAATTGAAGATGATGTAGACTTAAAAATTAATAAAGCACAGGTAAAACACGAGTAAATAATATACGTATAATATAGTAGTGTTGCCTGTCTATTATGTACTCTTGATGCTCGATAATGATATTGATAAAATTATACAAGGTGTAATTAAAATGGTGTTGGACCCTAAAAGGGGTATTTCTACTTGTCATTATGAACACCTTTTACGATGGAACCAACCGAGAAAGCGCGACAAAAAACAGCTGTTCCATACATTAATGTTCGCCTAACTCCACCAAATTTAGGGAACAGCTTTTTGTTAGGGTTCCGTTTATTTTCAGGGGGGTGCATCTTCAGCTCCACGAAGCGAGCTCGATCATTTTTGTGGTTCACCTCGGATATGTTAGGTTATCGTTTGACCATTCATACCAAGAGCAACTTTGTCGACTTATGCAGAAAAGCTTAAAAATAAGAGATTTTTCCATCTTGCCTCGAATGGGATAGGTTTTATTTTATCCATTCATACAGAAAGAGGATTAAATGTATCGACTTATACAAAGCAGTTTAAAATTAAGATAGCGTAGGATGCAAGAGCGAGCGAAGCAAGCTCGATAATGTTAGCACCCCGCCTAGGCCCGATTCGATTTTTGGAAATAGGAGTTCGGTACTTTGTCGACTAATGCACAGACGCTAGAGATTGCAGAATACAAGAGTGAGCGAACCAAGCTCGAAAATTTTAGGATGTCGTCTCGAATAGGTTATAAGTTCTCTAATGTGTTTGGCGTTTTCAGATATTTCTTTAGTTCTAAATGTTTATACACCTATATTTTATTTTGAAGCCACCCCTCCCTTGCACACCCCTCCCGGTGCCCATGTAGGTGGACACTTGAAATTTACACATAGTGTGTACTACTATGGCCGCTATAACAACAAATAATAAAAATAAAATAAAGTTAAAAATTAAAGGGTCCCTTTATAGGAACGTGTTTTTTTTTACTAAAGGTTTTTCTTAAATATGTTTTGTCAAATTTTAATATTGTACGGTGGTACAGAGCTACGGAGCCCTTTTATGTGTAAGTTTGACTCGCACTTGGCCACTTTCTACATCTTGTACAAATCCATGTTAAATGGTGAGAGTTGTTGAATAACATTAATTGAAAGCTGGCTAATCGGTTACTGATTTCAATAAAGAACGAATGAAACATTGTGCGCATTATAAAATGTAGTACCTGTAATCATCAAAAAATGAATAAAGTATAGCAATAGGTAAACATTCGGTATAGATATGTACTTACAAGTACAGTTGTATCTAGAAGCAAAGCAGAATATCGTCTATCAAATGAGGTGGTAATGCCAATTCCTCCTTTGACCGTTAGTTGCTGCAGTCATTGGTTGAGCCATGTACTTACAACATATCCTTGTTAGAGTCATGTACCTACAACATATCCTTGATAGAGCCATGTACCTACAACATATCCTTGGTAGAGCCATGTACTTACAACATATCCTTGTTAGAGTCATGTACCTACAACATATCCTTGATAGAGCCATGTACCTACAACATATCCTTGATAGAGCCATGTACCTACAACATATCCTTGATAGAGCCATGTACCTACAACATATCCTTGATAGAGCCATGTACCTACAACATATCCTTGGTAGAGCCATGTACCTACAACATATCCTTGGTAGAGCCATGTACCTACAACATATCCTTGGTAGAGCCATGTACCTACAACATATCACTCTCCTGCTTTTATCCCAATTTATTTGAGGGCGGTGCAACATGGCTTCTGCTTCCATACTTCTGTATTAGTCGTGATCTTAGTAGTCACCCCTTTTCTAGCCATATCATCTTTCACACAGTCCATCCATTGTATCTTTGGTCTTCCCGATCTCTTACAGCCATCCACATTCGTACTCAAAACTTTCCTCAAACCATTTTTCTCAATCCTCCGAGCCATAAGAGCCATGTTCAGACGCGAGCATATCAACCTACTACAATCTGTCAAATATCTTTAATAGATTTTCAACTTTATCACTAAAGCAGAAGGTTCAAAGTTGATTGGGAAAATTTGACAGTTTCGGGTAGGTAGACCTGCTGGCATCTATAGAACAGTACAATAGAACTCAGAAGATATCTAAATACCACAATAATAACGATAATAATAAAAATAGAAAGGAAAAAAAACAACATATGTTGCAATAGTCCTACACCAACCGGGGGTTGTCCTTGAGAGCACTTTCATAGTGCGAATAAGGACAATCGTCGGTCGGTGCCTCATTTCATTAAAAACGTCTAACGAGCCTCTCCGAGTTGGCTTCGGCCCCGGTCCGGGACCCCAGAGTCCCTTGAAATGTCAAAAAAATTAAAAGTACTTACATTTTGAAGCCCAACACAATAAATAAAATAGTTAAATCAGATGAGAAACGTATTCTATGACAGTTGCCGACCGACTGACCGCTCGTACTATTAATCTATGAAAATATCAGTATCAGTCGCTTATGTATCGATAGCAGTGTTTTCCCAAATCCTTATTAATACGATTAGTTGCAGACTTCTGTAATTTGTATGTTTGTTTGTGTTGCTTGGGGCACGGACTTGAAATTTTTAGGCCATAGGTGTGTATTCTGTTCCTACATTGGATTGGAATGTCGAATTTAAGCATATCACGTTCTTTCGTAATCATTCAAACATCGGACAATCCATTTATATTTTTTGTTCTAATAAAAAATGATGGGAAAGGGACTTGGAAATAGTAGCCTTGTTTTTGTGGATGTAAAATCCTGAGATTAATGTCAAATTGCTTCCGTAGTGACTTCTTCTTGTGACGGTCTATTTAAGAGACCATTTGTAATATATTAGGGCACCTATTAGATTTTTTGTTGTATTTAATTTATTTTTTGTTATGTATTTTTCTGGTGTACAATAAAGAGCTGTACGACGTGTTTAATAATAGCAACGTTCATGCCATCCTGATCTCCGAAACTTGGCTCAAACCGCATCTCCTGTCCACCACTTACCCTCTTACTGGTTTCGCTCTAATACGGAATGATCGAATTGATAAAGGAGGGGGTGGTGTGGCCATATACCTTCGCAGTGACTTTCCTTATAAAATACTTGCTACTTCTTCTTCACACTATTCTGCTTCTGCTGAGTATATTTTTCTTGAAGTCTGTGTCAAAGGAGTCAAAACCATTATTGGTGTTGTCTACTGTCCTCCCACTGTTGATTACTTCACTGAATTCGAATCAGTATTTGAATCTTTGGGTTCGGAGTATGCACATCACATCATCATGGGTGATTTCAACACAAACCTACTTGCCTGCAATTCTCCTCGATCCCGAAAGCTCCTCCATATTATTGAGTCGGCTAGTCTACACGTGCTGCCGCTCCAACCTACTCATCGTAACACTGTTGGCGATGATACCTGGCTCGACCTGATGCTCACCTCGAATCCTTCCCTCGTTTCCTCCCATGGTCAACATGACGCTCCTGGCTTTTCTCATCACGACATGATTTTCCTTTCATATATCCTGAAACCTCCCAAACCCAAACCCAAGGTTCTGTACAGGCGTTGTTTTGCGCGGATGGATATTGAGAAACTCAAGGAAGATGCATCTGTGGTCGATTGGGGTCCTATGACGGAAGCCATTTCAGTTGACGACAAGGTTGCGATCTTCAATGATGTTGTGGTTAAACTTTATGACACCCATGCTCCCATAAAAAAAGTGAAATTAAAACGCCCACCTGCACCATGGATGACAAAAGGAATACAGATGGCAATGCGACGTAGGGACCGTGCGTTCCGTAAATTTAAAAGAGATCGCACTGATGAGAACTGGACGCTATTCAAAGCTGCAAGAAATAGATGTAATCAGATGATACGCAATGCTAAACGCCGCCACATTCTAGATACTATCAATTCTTCCTCTTCTGCCGATATTTGGAAATTTCTTGGAACTCTTGGTATCGGCAAACCGCGACATTTAGACCTTCCTAATTCAATTGACTTGGACGATCTCAACCGTCATTTCTCCACTGTTTCTACCATGGATCGTCTAACCAAACAACTTACTCTGTCCCTAATTTCTGGTCTAACGCGTCCCCATGTTAATCCTTTCAGTTTCATTCCAGTTGAACCGGAAGAGATAAAAAAAATCATCTTATCAATTAAATCAAAAGCAGTGGGATGTGACAATATCACCCGTGGTATGATCATTACAATTCTGGATCATCTCCTACCCGCGATTACACACATTGTAAATTTTTCCCTATACACTAGCGTATTCCCTTCCCTATGGCGTAAAGCCTACGTTCGTCCGCTACCTAAGGTTTCTAATCTCTCTCTTCCTACCCATTTCCGCCCCATTTCTATCCTTCCCTTCCTATCCAAAGTGCTCGAGGCCTGCGTCCACAAACAATTCTCAAATTTTGTTCACCGTAACTCTCTCATTAGCCCTCTTCAATCTGGGTTCAGGCCCGGGCACAGCACTGTTTCCGCCCTCCTTAAAGTGACTGGCGATATAAGGGCAGGACTGGAAGACACCAAAGTTACTGCACTAGTACTGGTCGATTTTTCGAATGCCTTTAATACCGTCAGTCACGATATCCTGTTAGCCATTCTGTCCTATGTTATGGTCTCTCCCGAGGCACTGGAATGGTTCTCCTCTTACCTTCAAGAACGCCAGCAGTCCGTTCATGTTGGAGATTCTACATCATGCTGGTGTGATTTGGAAACTGGCGTTCCACAAGGCGGTATTATTTCTCCTCTTCTGTTTTCTATATTTATTAATCTTATAACTTCCGAGCTTCAGTGTGCGTATCATCTGTATGCAGATGACTTGCAGTTGTACTGCCAAGGGAGGGTTGAAAAAATTTCTGACGTTATCGAAAAATTAAACAGGGATTTGATAGCCATAAAAACCTGGTCTGATAGATTTGGCGTAGCAGTAAACCCAAACAAGTGTCAGGCGATCATCATCGGAAGTTCTCGGACCATGAGTAAGGTGGATGGTACAACCTTGCCGCCAGTTCTCTTCAATGGTACGGTCGTCCCATACAGTACTGATGTGAAGGACCTTGGCTTGCACATGGATAGTACTCTGAACTGGCGTACTCAAGTCGCGAGGGTCAGCCAGAAGGTAACTGGAACGCTGCGGGCTCTGTACCGACTGAAAAATTTACTACCAACAAGTACGAAGACAATGCTTGTGCAGTCCTTAATTTTCCCTATCATCGATTATGGTGACGTGTGCTACTATGACCTGAATGCAGATCTCCTCGACAAACTTGATCGTCTTCTCAATAATTGCATTCGATTCGTTTTCAATCTGCGTAAATATGATCATGTTTCTGCGCAGCGGTCGCTTCTAAAGTGGTTTCCCATACGCCAACGCAGAGAGCAAAGGGCGCTAACCACCTTGTTTTCATTTCTTCACTCACCCACTTCCCCTAGTTATCTAGCCCCCCACTTTCAGTACATTTGTGACAACCACAGTAAAAATCTACGGTCATCAAATAATCGCGTTCTTCAATGTCCCACTCACCGCACAGACTTCATTCATTCTTCCTTCTTCGTTCAGTCTATCTCTCTATGGAATGCGCTCCCCCAGGAAATCAGGATGGCAACCAACCGATTATCCTTTAAAATTAAAGTTCGCGAGCACATTCGTAAGAAGCTGGCAGTGTCATTACAACGTTAATGTTTTCCCATTGTTTGTCTTATTTATTCTAGTATACTCGAGTATTTATGTATATTTATTTGTGCTTATATTTATATATAATTAGGCATATATATTATATTAATAGTTTGTAATAGGTATATGTGTATCTTTAGTATATGAGTTACTTTAAAAATATTCCTCAATTTCTCGTAATTGCACCTACCACTGTTTGTCTCTGCATCACCCAAAGGTTGACTGGTTGAAAATGCCTATGGCATTAAGTCCGCCTCTGTACATTTCTGTGCTTGAAGTATTAAATAAATAAATAAATAAAGTGCATACTTATAAATATATAAATAAAATGACGCTCTAAAAGTTTATTATGACGTAGTGTACGTACATAGTAATAATAATACCAGCCTGTTACTGCCCCACTGCAGGGCAAAAGCCTCTTCTCATACTCAGAAGGCGCGAGCATTGCTCGCCACGCTTGCTCAAGACGGGTTGGTGATTTCAGCCTTATATTAACTATAGTCCAGGTTTCCTCACGATGTTTTCCTCCACCGATGTCAGTAATGTCCAAGATGAACTCAGAAAGTACATATAAATTTAAATAGTCACAGTGGTACTTGAGAGGCGAGGCCTTAACCACTGGGCCATCACGACATTCGTACGTACATACTTACCAACAAACACGTGTCACTGATATCCCGAGAAAACTTTACACTCCCAGTTTTTACCCTCTATACAGATATATAGAGAATAGTTAGGAAAACTGCTAAAGTAAACCCGCACGTGTCAGCCCGACAACCCCTCACTCCATACTGCCACTTTATCCACTTTTAATCCACATTCCTGCTGGAAACTAATATTTGCTGGCTTTTACCTTAATTTGTTATTCTACTTAACAAGTGAATGCCTACGTTTACTTTCTGTGAGCATATGTACCTACAGGGTGTACCTCAGACGACTGAAGGTAAAATGACGGAGGTACTGCGATGGGCTCCTCCTCAATATCCATCAATATAACGTTTCTATAAGTTCAGCAGAAAACAATATGTTATAGGTTCAAAATTCACTTTGTTCAATTTTTGTACGAAATCAAAAATCATTAATTAATATTGGGCAGAGAATCAGCACTTTTTGAACATCAAAAGCCCGAGCCACTTAAGTTATTGAAGTTTTTGCAGGAAGTAGAAGGTGATGTGTGCATTTTGGCTAGCAAATCCGTAACCACTTACCAATTACACTGTAGAGCAATCTTGATGGTTTTTCTTCAGTAGTGTGTCTGAATTGGGGGATTTTAAAACTTAGACCATTTAACTTAATGGTCTAAGTTTTAAAACGATGGTTATTTGGGTCCTGCAACCCTTCCCTGATGTTTTATTAACTCTTGAAGAAAATATTATTTTCTTTGGTAGGTAATAAAAATAACAAGTGAAGACTAATCATTTAACATAACATTCCGATAATTCTGTTATCTAAAAATACCGTGTTATCTTAGGACACGTCGGTTAAACCAACTAATTACATAAAATATATTATATCTTTAACGTATACGATATGCAATTACTGTATTACTTATAGATAAACTCTTACTAGTAACAAATTGTGTCAATATTATTAAAGTAATTATATGCTAAGTAATGGTCTGTTGACCTTTTAAATATTACCAATATTTTTTTATAATTTTATGGTATGTTCCAAAATTGTCAGATGAAAATGTAAACAAACAGATCAGAAAACGTACTGTGAAAGCGAATTGGTAGTGCTACTTACCTACAAATTGAGGCCTTTGATTTGATTATTTGAATACTTAAACCCGATCTAATTTTGTCGATGATTATTTAAATAAGTACCATTTAATCATGTTATTCAAACAATCATTGTTAAAAACGAGAAGAGACATAAAGTTTAAACCTTCTAAATACAAATTCCCTATAACAAATGATTGCATAAAAAAAACCTAAACAGGGTGCGTTTACATTTTTATTAGCTAGTTTTGGAAACAGTTACATATAGTATATAGTGATACAGACGTCAATGTGGCGAATTCCCGAGTCCTTGTACTTGACGTTAATAATAACTGATTGAATACCTACTGTTTACACAAATAATAAAACAAGCAAACAATAAATAATTAAGACATTACAAAATACATTATGAACGGATCGGTAGGTAACAATATACCCAATATGCGGTTCCCATTAATTAAACATCATTATTTAACTCGAATTTTTATACTCTGATTACGTACAAAATGTTCGCTGAAATTTTCACATTATTACATGGAGTTTCAAAATATTATAATAAAAACCTTTCGAGAAAATACAGGCCGACCAAAACTCTTGAGTTCCACATATTACCAAACTTATCACACGAAACGATTCGTGGAAAAATGTTTAGTTAAACAAACAGTTATTACAAAAACAACCTTACTTAGAGGTAAGCGCCGTCAATGTCAAATTGTTGCCATGGAGGTGCAATTGACTGTACCACACGCGCTGTTGCTCTCCGTAATAATAATTGGTTTCGGAATGGTTCAACGACCATCTTGTCTTGGTTCCCTTCCCTTAATGGCTTTAACGTCAATATTCAGAGAATATGTAGATTGTATGCAGATAGTAGGTAAACCTAGGTTATAATTATTAACATTGTACGTAGAATACATGCACTGCCTTGATTTCTAAAAGAAATATTGAGGCAAACTAGCTCCACTACTACTACGTTCAGTGGTTTTCAAATCGGTCCAGTACTTTTTGAGTTTATTAATTACAAACAAATCTTTTCTCTTTATAATACTAGTGTAGAAAACAGCACTCGACCGTTTCTATCAGGTGATGTTAGAAAATAACTAAATCGAAGTACCTATTTCAGTATTTGAATTCAGGAAGAGCTTACTCGTTATTGCGGATGGCTAATCGACAGTAGGTACGGATTTGTTTAGAATTCTAGATCAATCTGACGATTGGCTGGATATTAAGCTATTAGCCCCAGGACGAAACTGTTACTTTTCTGATAGCTCGAGCACTGATTGCTATCTCTTTGATCACACACTGCGGGATTGAACGATTAGGACTGATATAGAACTGAAATTAGTGGGCCCATGTTGGGCGCCATTTGAGATAGTATTTTAACGTAAATTGAGTCCTGAGACAGTTACTTTACAATGTGTAGTGTAGCATGTTATTAGTGTAACAAAATACAATAATAGATTATTATGGAATAACCAACTATTCTGAGTTTTATCTTTCTTATACATAATCAGCTTATAATGTTCCAACTGTTGGAAAACAGGCTTCATAAATTGTCTATTAAATTCAGACCAAGATTATAGAGCATCTTTGTTGCTACTACGAGCATCCAAGCATATTTGCTGTGTAATGATGAAGAAATTACTCCAATCATCGCCACTCGTGATATTAATTTTATGAGCATTTAGATCTATCTGTCTCCATTAAATCCAATAGGGCATGAAGGTATTATTACGATATCGTACAATTAGCCCGCAGCATGGCTATAATTATTGGCTATCTTGACATGTGACGTCAGCACAAATTGGACCGTTCTTACCTGATAGCTTTGCTAATTGCATACGGTTAGAATTACGTATCAGCTCACGACATGTTTCTTCAAAAATAATGTGATATGGAATTAATTCCGAGATCCGTTTCTTGCTTTCTAGAGGGTTTTCGTTACTTTCCAGTAAATAATAAAGTTCCAAATGTAAGTTAATTTCCAAGACGTTCTGCGACTGAGCCACTTTAACTTGCACTTAGTAATAAAAGTTCACTTACCTTACGGTTGCCCTGGAGCTTTTCAAAATAGTCACCACTCCATGTAAGCCGGACGCACGAGCAATGTTTTTTTTTTTTTTTTTGTATACGTTTAATAAAAACAGTTTTACAAAATAAGTAGTATATCTACAAACGTGTGGGTGAGCACTACTCTCCTAGCTAGGTTATGAAAACCTGTGTTAAGGAGAAGCAGTCCTGTCCCCTGAGGTATAATGACGTAAAGGTTACATAGTGCTTCTGATGTTACTGTTACAATTTTGGAGTATTGAGATGGACAATTAAAGTTTAAGATACGTTTTATTAAACGTGAAAATAAGATAATTTTAAGGTATATTCTATTTATCTAATTTACTTATGTCATATTTATCTAATTTACTTAGTAATAGCTTATGATCTACGAAGTCAAAGGCTTTACTCATGTCTAGAAAAATTGCTACCACAGGTATGTTGTCATTCATTGCCTCAGTTATTATTTTTATTAAGTTAAAACAAGCTAAGAGGAGGTGCTATTTTTCCTGAATATAAGTTGCTCTCGCCTTAGCAACTTATACTTGTCCACATAATATTCACATAGCCTTTTTAATATTGTCTTCAAATATTTTTAATATTATCGGAATTAAAATTATAGGTATATAGTTCGCCATGTCATATTTATCACTAGTCTTAAATATCGATTTGACTATTGAGTTCTTTAATGCACTTGGGAACATGCCTTCTGAAAACGACATGTTAATTAAGTAGCTCAACGGTTTGCATTAGTGATTAGCACAAGCTTTTATAATGTTGGTACATATGTCGTCTAAACCGACAGACGTAGTATTTTTTAGGTTTTGGATTACCCTGAAAACTTATATAGGATCAATAGGATTTAGGAATATTGTATTATTGTGATGTCCATTTTTCTATTTATAGCATCAATATTATATGTAAATTCATTCATATTTGTCAATTGTATTCGTTAAGCATGTCACTTTTTTGAGGGTCAGTGATGTTATTGTTGTTTTATGTCATTACTTTTTTGTGTGTCACTAATTTTCTCATTAATAATATCCCAAGTGGCCTTGCAGTTGTTTTTCATATTCTGTATAAGTATATCTTTTGCTGAGTATTTGTTGAGCTTTGTTAATACAACGTTTGAGTATATCAATCACTATATTTTTTCATACTTTATTGTTCATTACGTTTCCGTATACATGACTTTTTTAAACCTTTCGTCAACCATAGTGTTATTTTTTGCGTTCGACCTTTTCATCTTTTGTATGGGAAATCTAAGTTTATAAAATAGTTATAATGTCCCATGAAATACCTGAAATGCATCTTCCAAATTATCCATAAGACACATGTCAGAGAAAAATTTCAAACAAGAAGTCGGTTAAAAACTAAAGTTGCTAGAAACAAGAATTGCTTGCACCAGTAACGCGTAGTCTCGTGTATGTGTAATGCATAAATCAGGGTTCGATATGTGCTCGTAACTCAGCCATCTTGAACTTGATACTGAGCACATGTATCAGCTGTTAGAGCATCCATACATGAGGCACGAGCCACGACTCCACGAGTCACGAGGTATGAGCTATGAATGGAATGGATATTATTTAACTTGTGCTGAGGATTATTTTTGGCTGTAGGTATCAAGTTGAGCGATTGAAGTCCGGGATTAGGCTTCGCCGTAAAAATGGACACAAAAAAGAACAAATCCTTTCCTTTCGATAAATCGTAGAAAGTTCTACTTTGAAATAAAAAAGTTCCCCAAAATTCTTAAGTGTTTTTTTCTCTGTTGACGACATAATATCCCCTCCTTGGGTCACACAACAGCAGCTAAACTTTAACTTAAAAACTGCGATACTTCTGCGATATGACCTAAAAAAAAAGATAAATAGATAATAAAGATAATAAAATTAAAGTTTGTTTACAGTATATGCTTAGTTTATTTACCGAACTAAAGGGGTACATATTAAAGTTTCAGTAGTTCGGTGCTTCGTTAGAACTGAACTATCGCAACTGAAAGTTTCAATAGTTCGGTCAACCGGACTAACAACCGAACTACTGCTACTAGAGGGACCATTTAAGTTAAATGGGCTAAGGATATGATCGATATGTCCTCAACAATATGTAAGGCCTTGTGCACATTTGTATCATTTTGATGTATCAGATCTCCGTTGCGTGGCACCGCCTTGTATCATTATCGCCTTACACCCGTGTGCCCAGCACTAACAATGCATCGCTGAGTAGGTATACATATACACAGCAAATGCATAAATCATCACGCTGTGCGACGCAGAACACGATCTACCCTCATAAGATCGCATCACGTATTGATAGCAACTTTTATATTATAAATTTTCTTAATAATATTATAATTTTCTAAATAAGTTTCTTTTTTAAATATTGTTGTTCGCTTTTTAATTTATAATTGATAGGTAGGTACCTAAGTGAAACAAATAAAAACGTTTTTCCAAAAAAAAAAACACTAAAATAACTTTTTTACAAAACAAAAACTACCGAATTCCACAAAAATACACTTAAAAGAGAAATATAACTTGTAGTTCCGGTGACCATCTGTGGTCATCTTCATCAGTTCCATTTCACCAAACAAATCTGTCTGAATGCAAATGCTTAATCTGTTGCTGAAAATACCAAAATCGCTATGTGTGTGCCTATAACATTTGAGGAGTTCCCTCAATTCCTCATGGATCCCATCATCAGAACTAATTTTTGATATAAATGGGACCAATCGGGAAGTGTACCCTCTCAAATAAAAAAAGTTTTTTTTTAAATCGGTTCATAAATGACGGAGTAATGAGGTAACGTACATTAAAAAAAAAAAAAGGCAACCGAATTGATAACCTCCTCTTTTTGGGAAGTCGGTTAAAAAACTAGGTAGGTGCTACCTACCCATGTACTGACGCCAGCAGGTTAACCTACCCGAACCTGTAAAATTTTACCAATCAACTTTGAACCTTATGTTTTAGTGATAAAGTTGAAAATCTATTGAGGAAATTTCACAAATTGTAGTAGGTTGATGTGCTGGCATCTGTACATACTTCTATCATCTGCTGTGATCATAATTTTTTATATGGACTTAAGGACGTACAATACCCATGTTTACTAAGCTCTTGCCAACAACACTACCTTTGGCCCTTCGTGGTCACTTATTATAAGTAACTTTTCACTGTAAAACACGATATAAACTTTGGAAGACAAAAATTAATCTATACGAATTGTTAGGTTTATTTATCAGTATTTTTATAATCGACTAAACTGACATATCGATTATTGAGAACGATTGCATTTATGTGGCAACACCAAGCGGTGACGGTTGGGAAGTTCATGGAAGGCGGGATCGGCAATCGATTCGTTCACTTGGTTTTGGAGCGTGCTACAAGTTGAACAAAACTGGAGTAACGGTGTAGCTAGTTGATTTTAGTTAACTGTTGTAAAATAGATTGTTGGATCAGCATAATTAAATAATATTATTATCTACCCAAGGAGTTTTATTACATTTCAGAAGTGGTAAGTACACATATGCTCACATAACTTTAGTTTACATTATTTTTACGTGTAACGGTTCTTTTTTTAGTTGGTCGGTATTTTTATGTTGGTTAAAATTATAACGGTGCAGTTAAGTCTGATTACTATGAATATTAATTACAGTTTTGAATAGTTTTGATATTCCATCCGATACCGACAGGTTTTCAGTCTTGGTTTTACATGACAGTTGAAATTTGAATCTGGCGGTTACTTTTCGGTAATTTTAAAATAACTGTTGTTTTTGGCCTTTTTATTATAATCATTACTGTCAATATTTCTCGTAAATCTAGACGATATTTTGTTGTTGTAAATTTAGTTACATTACGTGACATGATTTATTTAAAACGGGTTTTTAAATTCATAATCATTAATTTACGAGGCCTATTGCGGGGTGCAAGGGGAGCCCAAATTGTTGTTATTTTTGCGATTGGACTTACCGTTTTCGAGATATTTGTGATTTTATTTCTAGCTCAAAAAATTGAGCACATACATAGTTGTTTTAATCTCGAGTTCCAGCTATGGAGCACGACCATGAGGCTCAAGGGCGACGGCGTTTAAGAACGCCTGCACATAGAAGATCACTGCCTCTTGACGAAGTTCCTGGTTGCCGTCGCAGCCGTAGTCGACGACGCATCAGTGCCAGAGATGTTCGTGGTCGCAGCCAGCTGAGCAGCCGAAGCCCGCAGCACCATCGACGACCACAGCGCAGTCGAAGTCCGCAGCGCAGTCGAAGTCCGCAGCGCAGTCGAAGTCCGCAGCGCAGTCGAAGTCCGCAGCGCAGTCGAAGCCCGCAGTGCAGCCAAACCGGGCAACGACGCAGCAGTCCGAGCCTCCGAAATCGTACGAGTCACCGAGCTGAACAACTTGAACGAGAACGTGAGGCGGCACAGGAACGCCTGCGGTCCCTAGAAAATCAGTTGCGTCAGGAACGGAGCAGACGAAGCGGTGCTACAGCGACACGAGATGGGAGAAAGGTTAGAGATCATAGTCCTACGTTTTCCTCAAAAGATATTATGAATATTTTGAATTCAATTAGGAACCAACCGTCGGCGGCTGGCCCACTCGATAAATCTAGTAACGTTGTTAATAATCATAAAAATATTTTGCCCGATTTTAACCCATCCTCTAAAAATCAACGTGTAGATGTGTGGTTGAGAAAAGTGAACGAGTGTGCCACCGTTTATGGTTGGGACGATAAGACAACCATCCATTTCTCAATGCAGAAATTGCAAGGACTGGCCAAGACTTGGTATGAAAGCCTAGATTCAATTTTATTTTCTTGGGCTGAGTGGCAAGAGAAATTGTCTCAGGCTTTTCCTTTTGAGCAAAATTATGGCCAGTCCTTGGAAGACATGCTTAGGCGTAAAAGTAAATATCATGAACCTATTGAAGTGTATTATTATGAAAAGTTGGCTTTACTGAACAAGTGCGATGTTGTTGGCAAGCGTGCGGTCGATTGTATTATTCACGGTCTAAGCGACAGAACAATGAAATCAAGTGCTCTAACGCTAAGATGCTCTCAACCTGATCAATTGTTACAATTCTTGATGAGCAACAAGGAATTGTCAAATTCCTTCGATCGTGCTTCTAATAATAATGCTAAAGGTAGGTTAGGACCCGGAACTGTTACAACGGACACATCTAATAGTAGGACAAACATATCAAGTGATTACGTAGCATTCTGTTTTAACTGTAAGGAGCGAGGTCACATATATCGGAAATGTCCTAAGCCGCTGATTCGATGTCAACAATGTCATAGGGTAGGCCACAAAGTCGACAAATGTCCCACAAAGCTGGAGGACAGCGCCAGTAAGATAGCAAGTACACAAAATACAATGTGCATATCATTAGCTAATCCTAATTCGAAATTTTATAAGGATGTCTTGGTAAATGGAGTTTCCATAAGGGCTTTCATAGATTTTGGAAGTGAGGTTTGTCTGTTAGCCAAATCGGAGTCTGTAAATTTGATGCTCAAGTGTGATGGCGAGCGTACCCCTATAAGGGGATTTGGGAATGACATTGTTTATTCTTTAGGAAACGTGACAGTGGAGATTAATATCGATGGCGTTAGTGCTAGCACTGTTTGTCAGGTAGTTGAAGATAGACTTTTAGATGTACCTTTGCTAATAGGACAAACTTACACCGAACAGTCGCACGTTTTTGTATTGAAAACGGCAGAAACTTTACAGTTCATTGATGTGTACCAAGAAATACCATTCAATAAAACTGAAATAGATGAGGATCGTTCAGTAAAAGTTATTGCCGCGGCTACTTTCGAAATCTATGGTCCCACTGTAATCAAAGCATATACTGAACCACGGTTGAATGGGCATATCATATTGAATAGTAAGGTTATAGGAAAACCAACGTTTCAATACGTTGTTTGCGGTGGTGTTTATGCACTTAAGGATGGTTTCGTATATGTATATGTTATGCCTACATCGAAATATTGTCATATGTACCAGGGCTCGATTATAAGTCGCGCTAGCAATGTTCAGGTAGTTAATAGGGTTTTTAATGCGGGTGATAAACTGATGACTGATCGTATTGATATTAGTAAGGTTCATATTGGCGATAATATTACCGATAATCATAGATCTAAGTTGTTAGAATTACTCAATGAGTTTAAGGATTGTTTTGCATCGAATTTAAAGGAACTAGGAACTACTAATGTTGCTGAAATGAACATTGAAATAAACAGCAAACGCCCAATTGTTTATAGGCCTTACCGATTATCACATAAAGAACGCGATCAAGTGCGTGAAATGGTAGGTGAGATGTTAGAAGCTGGGATTGTAAGAGAATCCACCTCAGAGTACGCTAGTCCCGTGATTCTCGTGCGTAAGAAAGATGGGCGAATGAGAATGTGCATAGACTATAGGATGTTAAACTCCGTGACCATTAAGGAACATTATCCGATGCCGGTGATAGAAGACGAAATTGCTAGGCTTTCCGGTCAAGCGTTTTTCGTCACCCTAGACCTATTTTCTGGGTACTATCAGGTGCCAATATCAGAGCAATCGAAGCCGCTAACGTCCTTTGTCACTCCGGACGGACAGTTTGAGTTTAATCGAATGCCGTTTGGATTAGCAAATGCGCCGGCGGTGTTTCAACGCATGATGAATACAGTCTTGGGGTCAGCTAGGTATAGCCAAGCCACAGCTTATATAGATGACGTTTTGATATACGGGAAAAGCGTAGAACAGTGTTTAGAGAGGCTGGGACACGTCTTGAAACTAATAAAACAGGCAAATCTAACTCTAAACCTATCCAAGTGCGAATTTTTGAAAGATAAAATTGATTATTTAGGTTATGAAATTAGTGCTTTAGGTGTAAGGCCAGGTGACACAAAAATCCAGAGTGTTTTAGACTTTCCTCGCCCAATAAATGTTCACACTGTTCGTCAATTTCTTGGGCTTGTAGGCTATTTCCGCAAATTTATTATGAATTTTGCACATATTGCGCAGCCCTTAAATAAATTGCTCAAAAAAGATGCTGCTTGGATTTGGACAGATGAGCAAGAAAACGCATTTAAAATGCTTAAGGAAAAGTTAATCCACCGTCCCGTTTTGTCAATTTATGATCCAAGTAAGGAAACAGAATTGCACACGGACGCCAGTAAATATGGTGTGGGTGGAATTCTACTTCAACGTTTAAGGGGAAGTAGTGATAGTTTTAGGCCCGTGGCATTCTACAGCCGACAAACTTCTCCAGAGGAAAAAAACTTCCATGCATATGAACTAGAAACTTTGGCCGTAGTATGTTCTTTACGGAAGTTTAGAGTCTATTTGTTGGGTCAAAACTTTAAAATTGTCACTGATTGCAGTGCGTTACGGTTCACATTTATTAAACGCGATATAATACCGCGGATCGCGCGTTGGTATCTTTTAATACAAGAATTTCAGTGCACAATTGAATACAGGCCAGGGAATAGAATGGCTCACGTAGATGCTTTGTCACGTAACCCGATCATAAATGACGGAAACAATTTGGAAACAATGCTAGATGTTACTGACCAATATCCAAGAGTAATGGTTATCACTGGTGATGATTGGCTCCATACGTTACAGTTAGGGGATAGCGAACTAGGTCGTATCAAGGATATTTTAACTTCAAATTTAGATGAAGAAGGACTTAAGCAAATGAGGGATAGTTACATTATAAAGGACAACAAGATTTATAGATGCGTTGATGGTGATAAAACAAACTTACGTTGGGTTGTGCCAAAGGGCGCAAGATGGCAATTGTGTCGTATGAATCACGACGACATTGGCCATTTCGGTGTGGAAAAGACTCTCGAACGAATAAGAAAAGCTTACTGGTTTCCTAAAATGTCAAAATTTGTAAAAAAATATGTTGAGGCATGTATTGAATGCGCCTACTCGAAAAAGACTTCATATAATGAAGGTCACTTGCATCCAATTCCTAAGGTCGGGGTTCCTTTTCACACCGTACACATTGACCATCTTGGGCCCTTTGTGCGTTCAAAAAGAGGGAATTCGTATATTTTAGTAATGGTAGATGCGTTTACCAAATTCGTTTTTATAAGGCCTGTAAGGAATACAAAGTCTCTAGTTGCAATAAGAATTCTAGATGAAATTTTCTGTACCTTTAGAGTACCCGATAGAATAATTAGCGATCGTGGCTCTTGTTTTACTTCCCATGCATTTAGGAGGTTTTGTTTGGATAGAGGGACGAAGCATGTTTTGAATGCGGTTGCTAGTCCACGCTCGAATGGACAAGTTGAGCGATACAACCGCACAATTCTTGCTTCTTTGACCGCTATAAATCTTAACGATAATGAAAAAGATTGGGATGATAAAGTCGGTAAAATTCAATGGGGAATTAATAACACAGTCAATAAGACAACGGGAAGGATGGCTGCTGAAGTCATGTTTGGTAGTTGTATGAGTAGCGAGTTAGACCCTAGATTAAACATAATTAGGCAAGAAACTCGAGAAAATAATAACTTTATAACAATTAGAGAGGAAGTTAAAGATAAAATAGACGAAGAGCAAGAAAAACAAAAGGAACAATATGATAAAGGCAGACGTCCTGCCCGTGTCTATTCTGAAGGGGAGTTAGTTAAAATTACCAATACGAATTTTAAAAATGACGGTAAAAGTAAGAAACTTCTTCCCCAATATACAGGACCATATCGCGTCATATCAGTGCTAGGAAATGATAGATATAGAATTGTAGCAATTCCAGGATTGAGTAGTAGTAGACATAAACGTAAAACGACCGTCGCTGCCGACCGTATGCAACCCTGGGTACACGTGGCTGCCTTGAATTTGAATGACAATGATTCAGAGAGTGAAAGTCATGATATTGACAGTAATTAGATGGTAGCTATCAGATTTATTGATTATTATTTACAGTCGAATAAAATATACTATTGTTATAAAGTTAAGCTTTAGTTTCAATTTTTAGTTCAGATTAATTGTTACTATATATATAGTAGAATTATTTATTTTTGGTTTGTGTATGGTAAATATGTAAGTTTAACAACCATGTGATTGATTTGCCAGTTTAGCAACCATGTGATTGGTTTGCCAGTTTAGCAACCATGTGATTGGTTTGCCAGTTTAGCAACCATGTGATTGGTTTGCCAGTTTAGCAACCATGTGATTGGTTAAGCAGTTTAGCAACCATGTGATTGGTTTGCCAGTTTAGCAACCATGTGATTGGTTTGCCAGTTTAGCAACCATGTGATTGGTTTGCCAGTTTAGCAACCATGTGATTGGTTTGCCAGTTTAGCAACCATGTGATTGGTTTGCCAGTTTAGCAACCATGTGATTGGTTTGCCAGTTTAGCAACCATGTGATTGGTTTGCCAGTTCAGCAACCATGTGATTGGTTTGCCAGTTTTAAGACCAAGTGATTGGTTGTACTAATGGAATAATGAGATTAAATTGTTAAAACATAAATAAAAAGTTGTAGAATTAAATAGCATATTGTAAAATTATATTGCCTCAGTTACTAGTTAGATCATATTAGATACAATAAATATATTTAAATAATTATTAATTATTATTATATTTGAAATTTTTGTTTTCTTGATTCATAATCTGTATTGTTTTTTTTTTTTCACTCTCTTACTCCTTTTATAAAACGGATCGATTGCCCGAGTGTTAGGTTCCTCCTGACTTATGTGTATGAGGACATACACAAGGTCAGGATGGACGAGTGTTAGGTTTATTTATCAGTATTTTTATAATCGACTAAACTGACATATCGATTATTGAGAACGATTGCATTTATGTGGCAACACCAAGCGGTGACGGTTGGGAAGTTCATGGAAGGCGGGATCGGCAATCGATTCGTTCACTTGGTTTTGGAGCGTGCTACAAGTTGAACAAAACTGGAGTAACGGTGTAGCTAGTTGATTTTAGTTAACTGTTGTAAAATAGATTGTTGGATCAGCATAATTAAATAATATTATTATCTACCCAAGGAGTTTTATTACAGAATTAACTTCAAAGAAAACTAATACACAATTTCTTACGGTCGAATAAATTAAATCAGAAACTTAAAACTAAGTTCACCACCGCGGTAAAACAGCGTATTAAGATGCGTAAGCTTCCCCTTGAAGGTTACTAACTCTATCTAATTTCTAATAACTTTAGTTTGGAAACTTACTTAGTTTACGGCGCAGATCCTTTGTGAGATCCTTTGAGATGAAACCACTTGATTTATTTTAATTAAAGTGGATCCAATGACCAGGGGCCGTATTATGACGTATTTAATGCCACCATTATTCCAGTGTAAGTGAGAGACGGAGCTATACAAGGCCGCTAGCACCAACCTTTTTTCGCAGTGGAATAATGATGGCATTAATACTTCATAATAAGGCCCCTGACCACACGTCCGCAATGTTTCAGAGTTTTATGAAATAGCCAAAAACTATATTTTTACATTATGTATCAATAATAAAAAGTTAATTTTGTCAGTTATTTATTTTATTACTAAACATTTTAAAACCTTGTGCATTAGCGGCGAAAGCATGATGTATGAAAACAATGAAAAACTAAACGCGTTGACAATCACGTAACGAAATGACAGTGATGAATGATTGACAATTTGACATTGACAATCAGTCAGTCAGCCAGCCAGCCGGTTGTTGTTTTGTTGTTGAAATGTGAACACTGTGAACGGTCGAGTGTATTAATTGAAATAAAAGAGATTTCTGTGATAAAACCAGACTAAGTTCTTGTTCCAGCCATGCTGGTGAAAAAGTTATTCACTCTTGTCTTCATACAAAAAGAAGACCAAGTATTATTGGGTCTCAAAAAACGTGGATTTGGTGTAAACAAATGGAATGGTTTCGGCGGGAAAGTAGAACCCAATGAAACAATACTAGTAGCTGCAGCTAGGGAATTAAAGGAAGAATGTTGTCTAAGCGTTAAACCTGGTGATTTGAAGAATATCGCACATCTAGAATTCACCTTTAAAGGGCAGCCGATGCTGATGGACGTTCGCGTTTTCTCCACAAATATTTTCGAGGGAACTCCGAAAGAAACTGAAGAAATGAGACCAAAATGGTTCAAGAATGATTGTGTACCTTTTGATGACATGTGGCTTGATGATAAACTGTGGTTTCCATACATGCTGCAAGGCAAAAAGTTTTTTGGGAGCTTCCACTATGAAGGGTTTGACAAGATTTTGAATTATAAAATCGAGGAGCAGGAGTCGATGGAAGCTTTTTATGTGAATAGGAAGTCAAAATAAGAATAATTATTGTGATTTTCTTCATAATTTGTACTCATTTGTTTTTTTTCAATTTTTTCGTGATGTTTTATGAGTTGCTGTTGAGTCACTCATTGTGTTGTTATGTTTTTGCCTCTAATATGTATCATGTTAAAGTATGATTACTAATTGTGAACAATGTGTGATTTATAGGATAAGTTTAGATAGGGGGGAACATTTCAATTGCATTTATTATCTTCCTTTTGATGTTAAACTTGAGGTAATTTAATTGATAAACCTATTTTAGCTTCTATTTGCTAAAACTATGCATATTCTCTAGTTGTGGACCAAATAATTTTATGCACTAAATAGTTACTTCTTCATCATCATCAGCCTGCACAGTCCACTGCTGGACATAGGCCTCTATATAATAGTTACTTAGTATATAATGCTTCATGAAACACTGATAGCCAAACATCCGATTCCAAGAATCATTACAATGTTGCATTATAACAGAGCTGGTAGTGTATGTTTCCAAGTACCTACCCATTACTAAGTTTGCTTAATATATTGTTTCGTAGTAGATATAACATTCTCATACACTATCAAGAAACTGCATGCCAAGCTAATATTGTAGCTTAGTTAGCAATGTTAGCATCGCATTTTTGAACTAGGTATCATAGGTATAAATTAGCACATACATATCTATAACATCAAATTCTTACTAGAGCTATGATGTTCTTCAATAACTAAGCCAATACTTGTAGTAATCTCATTGTTAGTTTGTCTGATTAAGATATAATAGTATTATGAATACTCAGTGTAACATTACCAAAATATAGGATAAGAAATAAAAATCATGTTTGAGAAAATATTTAGTGTTTTTTATTATTAGTTTAAAATTAATACAAAAAATTAAGATAACACACATACTTTAGGGGTCGTCCATTAATCACGTGAGGTTTTTAACAACTAACCCTCCCCCCCCCCCCCTACCCAAAGTCACGTGTATTTTTCTGATGCAAAGTATCATAAAAAATTACACATTATTTTATCTTTAAATAGAAAGAAAAATATTTTACTTGGGGGACCTCTTTTCGGTTTAGAAATGTGCGTTAAACGAAAAAATAAATACACGTGATACTGATATCTCACTCTCCCTTGTGATTTCGAGATTTTTCAGAACCCCCTGCCCCCCTTTGAACCTCACATGATTTATGGACGGCCCCCGACATACCGTTACTACATTATCAAGTGGTCTACACTTGCAAAATTCTTGTTATTTACAAATGGAAATTTCTAAATGGTTTCTCAAGAAAAAACAAAAAGCAATTGGTTTAATTTTTAATTACAAATTGTTACATCCACTTGTATTTATATAGTCATTTTCTTAACATTTTATGCTTTTGATTGTATGAGGTTTCATTTTTGGCTAGGCACATAGGCCGATGGTACAGGTTGGTATAGGTGTACAGATAGGTTCAATGAATTGTCACCCTATTATTTAACCCACATTTCTCCAGGTTCTCCTAACCCTTTGGGGATGACAGGAGTGATGTTAAGATTATTGTCACATTTGTCACCCTGTCACTTGCTTTCAATTGGAAAATACTAGGCTGAGATTTCTTACACTTCTGATTCAACATCTTTTTCCTGCCGTTGTCCCATGTTACTTGAGGTTGGCACAACAAGATTTCTTCTACCATTCTCCCCTATCAACCTAGTTCTGATTCTTATTACAATAAAACTTAATTTTCTTAAGACTGATATTACTCGGGAACCGTTGGCAGTGAATTAGTGAATATGTTACATTGATAAGAGTTCATGAGGAGAATAGTTAAACCTGCTCAATTATAATAAATTAGTGTTTATGTTAGAGATTCCTTCATTCATCTCTCAAAGTAAAATTGAAGTGAAGGAACTTTAAAAAAATGTAAATTACTTACCAAAGACCTGTACCCTAATTACGAAACACATTTTCGTGAACGATTAAGACTAATTTGTTTCATTTTAACAGTTCAACAACATTCGTTGCGGTATCTACGTTGCGGAGCAGTTTTTTTTTTCGAACTTTTGGAGCAATGGATTAGCAATATGTTTCAAAACGATTCAGATTCTGATTGATCGTGTATTACGCAATTAGGGTACTGGGCCCTATACCACAAAACTTTACAATTCTACAATTCTACAAAAATTTTAAATTGTAGAAAAAATTGCGTAACAGAAATTACAAATAATATGTTTGAGGTACTATCGAAGAACTTCATATCTAAGCAGTTTGAAAACAAAATCCCGTGAACACGATGACCACATCTGTTACCGCCCCGGTTCTATAGCGGCCGAGCGCTGCAAGCAGAAATAGTCCTTACGCTGTATAGATATGAACTTCTTCGATGGTACAATATTGTAGACTTGTCGTAGGCACAACTTCAATTTACATATTTGCTTTGCCGTTATAATTGTGTGGCTCAGATTTTTGTGATACATGCACTTTAAGACTCACAAATTTGTAAATTGTAATTGTAAAGTTATATGTTACAGGGCCCAGTTATTATATCATCAATATTAGGTTCAGCAAAATGCAAATATTCATGATGCTCTCCTTCAATACTTCATGTCCTGCCTACCCTAGTAAAATCCGTGACCAACATTCATACAATTTACAATTACATATATAAAACCATGTAAAATATTCAAGAGACTTTATAAAAGCTTATCATTACAGGTCACCACATTTTTCCTTCAGGGTAAACAGGATCCTGAACACAATTATTATTTAATTTTCACTTAGCAACTAACATTTTTTATATCATAAAAATAACAGTTTATCACCATTAGAAATTATAAGAAAAATGTCCTTACCATTTTCTTTAGTACAACCTCTAATCAATCAAATGGATTTCTATCTGAGGTGTGATCAATCGTTATAATTGTTTATCAATCATTGACCATTATTTTTAGCTCCTATGATGTATTAGGCCCCCAAATGTATATTCAATTTTAGCTGTCTATTCACGAGAGTGAATGTCTTACTGGGGAAGTTGTTGCTCCACTTCTTCCGAGCTAAAACACCCCAGCGAGGAAATGGTGAAGGGCTGGCCTATGGGGGACTGTCGTATGTAATTTTGACGTTCAAAAAGTGCTGCTTCTCAGCCTAATTTAAATAAGTTATTTTTGATTTAGAAAGAGATCGCATTAGTGGTTCTGGCCAGTCAGATATCACATTATCTGGTCATCATAATTAAATAAAGGGGGAAGCTTTATTTGGTTGAATGTTTCAAACAAACAGTAACTTTCACAAATCTTTTATAAACTAACCAATATACCTCACCACTGAAAAAATCACTTGCCTCACATAAGTCCATCTTGATCACATATTCCACACAATTTGACTATTCTGGTGCCTCAGCACTGAGTTCCAAGACCGATGGGTAATGAACAATCATTGAGCTTCATCCACTCCGTCTCCTTCTGCCAGGGCAGTTCTGGCGAGGTTACGGGCTAATGCCAGACGGAGGAGGTCGGCCTTCTCTCCGTCCAGGGTGGAGGAACGGAGCTCTAGGCACAGCATGATCTCGTATGTGGCGTTTGAGGTGAAGACGGGCTCATCCGATTCGAGGAGAGGTAGTGTGTCCAGGAGAAGAGTTTCCCAGAAGCTAGAAAAAAGTTCATGGTTGATAGTAATGCAATAATTTTATGGATTGTATTATATGAGGTTGTGTTTAACTATTTATATAGAGATAATAAAGATACTCACTATTCAGGCGCAATTTTCGATGTTATCAATGAGACTAGTAGCTGAGCAGCTTTCTTGAATTCTCTTGTTTTGTACAGCCTGTGGAAATCACAGTATTTACCTGAAAAAGAAGCCGCATGTTAAAATACAGGAAATAACTTCCGGCATACCGTGGTGTATCCAGAGTTTGTCGTTTTATAGCATGATACGTTCTTTTATGCCTATTTATTTCTTTATTTGCTCTAATGCACAAAACAATAGCAGCAACGGGGAGCAGTGGTGGCTCAATGGTAACGGCTGCGACTTACAAGTTTGTAGGTCGTAGGTTCGAACTGGGACAGGCGTTTTACTTTGCGTAAATTATCACCACTGCTTTCAACAGTGAAGGAAAACATCGTGAGGAAACCGTATGTCCTAGGACCAAAAATTCGAAAACATGTGACATCTACCAACATGCACTGGGCCCGCGTGGTGGATTACATCCTCTCACAGACTGGAGGTCTGGGTCCCAGCAGTGACAACATTATAGGTTGATTATGCTTATAATACATTTTTACAAAATGTTAACTGTCGGTTGTATTGCAATGAAATAAAAGATCCTAACCAGAAGGTTCTACCCGTTCTTGTTAAATGGACATAATACCTAAAAACAGCAGCGTATCAGACAGCAACATAGCCGAGCCAGCAGTGAGCAACAAATCCTGCGCCGGCAACACGGCGTGCGTCATGTAGTGCGCGAGCGCGGCGTGCGCGGCGCGCGACGCGGCGGCGGCGCTGCGCGCGCGCACGGCCCAGCACAGCGCGCCGCCCGCGCGCGCCGCCGACAGGTGGCGCGCGCACATGCAGCGGCATACTGATTGCGCTGGAAATAATAGTTTTAGGTTGAATTATAAATAAAACTGGAAGAATCTTTACTGCTCTCTCTTTTATTCAGCCCACATTAAAATTATGCAAATAAAAGAAGTCGAAGTCAGTCAAAGTCAAATCATTTATTTCAAATAGGCCCTTATAAGGCACTTTTGAACGTCAAAATTTATAAAAAAAAATTGATTCTAGTCGCCCTTTCCAAAAGGTAGTTTTCGCATTGAGAAGAATGGGCAAAAAACTACACCATTACTCTTTTCAAATGTTATACAATATTTTGTATAGGTACATTAGTTATGTAAGTATATAATTATATGTGAAGAGGATGCACCTGGAATAAAATTAATATACCACAATAGGTAAAAATAATTAAAAATGAAGCAAAAACAGATAAATTAATTATGTGATAGGTACATGGTGCTCACATAATTACAAACATTGTAAAAGTAGACGATTTTCCTAAAATTTTACAATTAATAAGTCAATGTGTGAGGAAGTAATCACAGAATGTACAATCAATGTAATATATTTAAAAATAATAATTATATATAAATTATACAATTAAATTAGCAACCAGTTTGTCTAGGTTCTAGATTATCCTATGGAGCAGGACCAGCATGTTTCCAAGCATTCTTATCTTGGATATAACCCTCTAATTTGTAATATGCTTGTTTACAAAGTATACTTATAATATGAGTTTTAAATTTTCTTTAATTTAATTGCAATATATCACAAGGTATTTTGTTGTAACATTTAACACAGTACCCCATAAAAGATGTGTGTGTACTTTAGTGTGAATGAACTTTAGATAATCTGAAAAATGGTTGGAGGTACAGTAAGATTCACGAAAGATGACCACGGCGCAGAAGGCATATTTTAGGTCCCTTTGGAGGTGCGAGGTGAGGCGCGGGCGGAATGCGTCAAGACCGGAGCGACGCCATTGGTGCGCGCGCGTCTCGTGATAGGCTGCTCAGTCGCTATTCGTCTATCGCGGCGTCGACGCGCTCACACTGCTCTCGAGTACAGTCGAAAAGAAGTGTTTCTTTGTTTTAAATTGTTTTTTATTTGTTAAGTTTTCGTTGTTTGTTAAGTTTTTTGTTGAGATTTGTTATTGTGTTGAACTTATTTGCTATTTTAAGCCATCACAATGCCGCGAGGAAAAGGCAATACTTTGAATAGACAGACAGTCGAGAAGTTTGGTGTAGGTACAACGTGTTTCAATATTTTTCACAAGATTTTAAAATACTCCAAGCTTACAAAAAAACGGCCGCGGCAACAAAGACGTCTGTATCGACAGTACAAAGAATTATAAAAGAAAGTAAATCTTCACCGTTTTTAGTGGTTTTTAGAACCCCTGGTAAAAAGAGACCGCGCCGTAACCCTGCCTCCGACGTTGACGACTTTCACAAAGGGGTAATTAAGAGATGTATCCATAACTTTCATTTAACTGAAAAATGGAATCCGGCCCCAGTTCCTCAAGTTCCAAGATTCCCTCAAGTTCCATGATAGAGGGAATCATGGAACTTGAGAATAGCGATAGCGACTAAATGTGTTTCACATATTTATAATATTTTTGGTTCAATTTATTTTAATAAACATTTAAATCATATCATATCATCATATTTCATTTTGATTTATTTGCATAACCAGCGTTTACAACATTACACAAATTATTTAACCAACATTAAAATATTATTTTGTCTTAAGTCTTTTCTTCATGAGTGTACGTGCGCAGACGGCCGCCATTTGTGGTCATCTTTCGTGAATCGTACTGTACTGAGTAATGTGCCCCACTTGGTACATGCGACCATCGATAGTCAAGTAATGATGTACACTTACCGACACCCATCAGCCCATGCTTCTTAGCTTCAGCAATGATCCTCATAGCTTTAGCCTCAGTTTCGACTGGCATCCTCTCTAGAATGAGCTCGGCTCTCCTTAGGCCCTCTGGTGGACAAGAGGCCAGGTATGAGAGCCCGACTGACCAGAGGGATTTGTGCTCCATTAGAAGACAACCGTATTCTAGGATTAGACTGTCGCGGAGGTGGGATGTTACACTGGAAAAGAGTTAAGGAAATTTTGTTATGAAACTTAAAAATAATTTTTCAAAGAATATAATTTTGCAGTGGATCTTCTAAATCCAATTATAATTGTGATTGTATGCCCTTTCCTTATGAATGGTTTTTTTTTCATTTCCATTATTGCAGTGCGAGTGCTGACTGTTAAAAAGAACATGTGAATCAAGAGTAATGTTTTGTGGATGCACATTAACATAAAGTGAATAAGAAAGATGCGACTGGACGATTTCTTAATTTAGTTACAGTTTAAGTTATATTTCAATTAGGTACTTATTAGAATAGGTCAGATTGTATAAAGCAAATTGTGCTTGTTTGTGAATAAAGTATTACCAACTGTGATAAATATTTAAAAAAACCGGCCATATTGGTTGTGATGAATTTATCCCAAGAACAAACTTAACATTGTAGTTGAAAACCATGTTCTTCCATACGGAATGTATGGGAGAACATGTTTTTCAAACTGCAAATATAAGTTGGTTGATTATTACTTGTTAACCCGTAAAGCCTACTTAGCTGTGATAGTTTTCCTTTTAACTTCATTATATATACTACTGCTGTGATTTTTTTCAGAAATCCAAGTACAACCATTTAGTTGGCAGGGGGGGGGGGACACTAGACTCTAACAAAAACTAGCATAGCACTTTAAAGCTTAATATTTCGCAAAGGGATCCCTGAATTGAAAAATGGTTTGCACACACTCGCCGAATATTTTTGAACGACCTTTAAAACGACACCCCACACCATGGGATAGACGCGAAGAAAAAAACATCTCCTTACCACTTTGTCGGCGTGATTAATATGTACACCCATGTCAAATTACAGCTTTCTAGTACTAACAGTCTCCGAGCTATGTCCGCGGACAGACAGACAGTCCTAAGGTAAGGGCTTAGTAATCTTACATATTAAAAGGGTTAGAAAGTTTTGATATGGATAAAGTAATAACTCACTTGGTCTGATGCTTATCCATAATATTAAGTTTCCCACAGTGAAACAGTATGTCTGTGAGATGTGTCGCGAACCAGCCGTTGTCAGATATCTGTTGTATTTCATGGATTACCTGAAATAATACACATTATAGTCATAACTACATCTAAACTATTCAATAATTTTGACAAATAATTTAGCTGAATCCAAGCATCTGAGTCATCAGATAATCACATTCAATTCGTCAGGTATATACCAGTACTCAGTATCACCATACCCAAAATATTTGCAGATGATGTCAAGACGGTCCTATTAACTTGGTGCATGTACGAGATTCAAAAATTTGATTATGTCACCTATTGATTCAAAATCAAAGATATAAACCATAAACGTGGGCACTTATGAAACACCAGAAGCTAGGTGCATGGTTCCATTTGTTTCCTATAGAGAAGAGCCGGCAAGAAACTCCACATTGAATCTAATTGATTGACTAGCATACCTCAACAAGACACAGATGCTTTGTTTTCGTTTTACCACATTATGTATACCTGGTGCAGGTCCCCCTCCAGCAGAGCGCGCACCATGTCGTCGAGGCGCGAGCGCGGCGCGGGCGCCAGGCCGGCGGGCGCCAGGCCTGCGCACGCGCCCGCCGCCGCGCCCAGCTCGTGGCGCCGCGACCACGGCGCCGTGAACATCACCCAGCCGCCTAGGATGTCGAACCACGACGAGTACTTGCTGCGTATTGATTCGAAGGCGGTGTAGTCGCCGATTATTATCTGGGAATCAGTTGAATGTTTAAAGATTTGATGGCAAAGGTTTATAACTACAAATGTCTGTATCAATATAATATCAACATGAAAATGATAAGCATAAAAATATGGGGCTTAAAATATATAACTAGACTATCTATAATCTTATTTTTTTTTTAATCTATGCGAAGGCCTTTGCATAGATTTGGGTTAGTTTCTACAAATCTATCCATCTTTTGCACTAAAAAATAATCTGAACTGGCTTTTGTAATTGATACAAATTATGTCTACTTACACAATTTTTAATTTTCTGTTTTCATAACAGTATCCTAGGTCTTACAAGTGGCATCAATAAAAAGACTAAAGTATTACCCTCATGATAAGCTCCAGGTTTGGTTGTGAAGCCAGCACCCTACTGCTAAGTTTAGACCTGCACTCAGCCTGCCAGTGCTTCCAGGATATTGTGAACTCCCCTGTGGATATGCCTCCATACACCTGCAATCACAAACATAAGTAGAATTCCTCACATAAAAATTTGAATGAGTATGTGTTAAAATGGAGACTAGTTCTATTTCTGTGTTGTAAAAGAAGAACAAAAACAATATAAAATTGACTTTTTAAAACCATGTTGATTAGGTCATAAAATAAGTTAGTATATAACAAAAACTTACACTATAAACTGGCATACTCCTCAAAGAGTTATCAACCAACTTAAACTCATTAGTGTCTGTAGCAGAATGAAGTTTCAGCAGTGCTCTAGCAACATCCACTCGACCTTGTACCACCATGCCTATTACAGTGTCCCAATAGTCTTCATTTAGTTCTGAATCCCTCTCACAAGCGTCCAACAGTCCGGCAGCGGTCTGCTCGTGACATGGAAAGTGGAACCGCACCCATTCCAACAAATATGGTAACACTATGTCTCCTGGAATGTTGTCTATGTATAGAATCTCACATAAATGCCAAATACATTCTATAGAGTAGAATATTGTTATGTAGGATAGTAAGTTGTTCTTTTCAATGCCATTCTCTTCTTTTGAGGCAGCTTCTTGAAGGTTTTCAATGCACACTCTGAGGATTGAGCGGAACTGGCGGGATAGTTTGAGAAATTCAACTTGGTTGTCTGAAATTTTAGCAGCTTCAGCAGCCTTTTGTAGTGATAAATATGTTCCATTGGACTCGTTAACGAGTTTCCTGAGAATTGGGGTGAAGAGGAGAATATCTTGGCGGACGTTAAGGAGTTTGTTATCTGCTGTGTTTGTTGGTGTTTTGTTTACAGTTTGACTTCGAGGGTATATCGTAAACTTGTTTCCTCGTCCCCAAGCACATCCGACATGTTTTTCGAAGCATTTATCTGGTAGGATCTGAAAATAATATTTGTTTTTAATTGTGATACTGATTTAGTTAGACCTGCAGTAAATTTGATGTTTAACGTACGAAATGTTTATTATCCACCAGTAACATATTGATTTGTCGATAAGTTCCCACTTTTTACTATTTGAACATGAGCAGAACTTTTTATTATTTGAACATGAGCGGCACCGAATACAAAATGGTTAAATACTGGGGAAGACTTTAACCACAATAGAAACCATATAAATGGGCTGACGAAAGAACAGGTCAACAACGTGAAGCTTAAACAATGAGAATCTCCACATAGTTTTTGTTTATAATCTAATTCAAGAACAAACATAACCTACAAGATTTCAGAATTCTACTTACGAATGTTTTTGCTGCGTCTGCTGCTTTCCCAAGTGAAGGGTCTGCAGAAAAACTTGAGGTATTCATGTTTTAAATAATAGTAATCCTTTAAATTGTTTTTAAAACTCTTAAAATTCTCAGAAAGACCGTTTCATTTCGTCCCTTCAGATTTCGGATTTCGGAATAATTTTTTATCTGCGCTCACTCACAGGGTTGCCAGACCAGTGCCAGTTCTAGTGAATTATCGTATCAATAATATTCGAAAATTATCATACGCGATCAAAAATTATCGTACAACAACTGCCAGAGCCGCGCGAAACGCGTAGCTAGTTCGCAAAACTAGAAATAGGATAGGAATTTTAGGAAGTTGTGAAATGTAAAGGAAATTAAAAAGTAAAATATTTTTTTCAGTTGCTATAAAACCGATATTCTTTTGATTAAGTTTTTACCTCATTTTACTCATTGCGCTGAAAGTAACAACCTTTAACAGTATTTGTTGCAAGTTTGTTTCTTATTCGGGTTTTCGTTACATAATTTTTGCTGATCAGTCGTTTTATCACACTTCGGAGGAGGGTTGCAAATTATCGTACTTTTGCGTACGATAATACATATTGTATCGTATGTACATCGTACTGGAGTCAAAATATCGTACATGTATGATAATTATCGAACACCATCCGTCCGTCAACGAGCCTGAGTGAGCTGTGTTCCAGTAACGAATGAAAAATCATTGAATTCTTTCCAACATTATCTAAACTCTGCCCTATGTCTTAGTTTAGTTTCTAGATAATGTTTTATCTAGCTTTGAAGATAATTCTACACTTTAACCACAGCAGTAACTATGCTCTAGTCTTTTTGACTTTATTGGTATGAGCTGACTGAGTTATTGATAATAATAAAAACTAACATAAACGAAACTGGGTCATATGATCATAATATCACGCTCAAAGTATCTAACACGATACTTTCTCTACTTGAATCTCGACTCAAATAGAAGCAGTCATAGAAGGTGTACTGACACTGAGTGCGCTTTGATTGCGTCCCATGGTGTGTTGTAAGTCTGTTATTACTCTACGCACTACTAGCGCCAGTGTAGTGAGTTTTACATGTTACTAATCAACTAAAAAAACCTACTATTACAAAAATAGTTGACGTTCTATAGTTGTTAATTGAGAAACTTTCAATGATGTGTTTGTAGCTATAAATATAATACTACTGAAGATATATCTTGTGCTACAAATAAAAACGGAAAACTTTTAAAGGTAATTTTTGTTGCTTTATTTATGTTAATTTCGTATTAATCAAATACAATTATGACCGGATGACCTGTTGGAGGACATGTTGATTTTGTCACGAATAAAAACTATAATTGTCAATTCGTCAAAAACTGTTTTGTTTAGACGAAAAATTAACAAAATTCTATAGTAAATCGTGTGATACCGTGTTGTGTAACGTGATAACAGTATAATGTGTGATATATATTTACGTAAATAAGTCTGACTGGGGGATAAACATTCATTACAACGTCAGTCCTTGTTATTTGGTAAGTTTTTGATATGTTTGCCTGTCACTAACTTTCTATGTAGCGAACGCTGACTGTGTGACTGCAAGTTAGACCTTCACCCGTTGGATCAGCCGCCGTAGCCCACTAGCCCGTAGTTAGTAATTGTAGCGCGCCTGGGCTGACGTAGCGCGCCGCGTAGTGATCGTATTTAGGCCGCGATTAGCAACTTTATCGGATGTCTGTGTTGTGTATTTGCGAATTGGGTGGTTGTTTTGTGACGTCACGTGTATGCAAGTTGGATATTCTTCGTGGTAACGTTGCCTTTGATATGATAAACATTATCTACACATGATAGTAGTATCAAGTAGTCTCCAGTTGATTCCGTTATTCGTGTGCACACCGTACGTTTCGTACGAAAAAAGTGATAATATTTAAGTGTCTAGTGTAGTTGCTAGCCCCTCTTTCAGTATTGTGTAAGTTTTTTTATGTTTTACTTCATATAACCTTAGTTTTTACTGTTTCTTGTTGGAGACCTTGCTAATAACCTTGTCCCAGCCGCTATTTACTTTATATTTATGTTATATTCCACTCCTCATTAATGCTTGATCATATGATTTGCTCAAGTCATTAGTTTAACAAATTTGTAACCACAAATATTTACAACAATCTAACTGACAACCCTAATTAATATAACTAGCACAGTTCTCATTACTAAAGTCAGTCATAATTTACCAAACATACTTGGAATCAATAATTGAGAGCTAGCAATAAGAATCCTTATCCTTGAATTAAAAAAAAATGATTTTTATGAACCAGAAAAGTTCTTATCATGTTTATCAACAATCAAAAAAGATACTTTATTTACTTACAAATGTATTATAACAAACATCTGATTTTAATTTAAGTAAGTATTCTCTCGGGAAAAATATGTTACTCAACTGTTAATAAATTGGCATCCATTTAGTACCTATTCTGGAAAGGAAACCAATATAATATGATTCATTAAAAACAAAGAACAAACTTTTTTTCAATTTCACTCATTCAGACTTAATCAAAATTTCAAAATATATTAAAAACTATCTATATTAAAATCTTTATAACTCCTATTGAAAGAAACACTTTCTAATGTACAATAACATATTAGTTGTATAGAATGTCTGACTAGCCATCATTGAATAAACAACTTTCAAAGTTTCCATACACTGTACAAATAAATTGATTTGAATAAATAAACAAATTTCAAACTATTCTAGGTAATCTTGCAGATCTACTAATTATGTGACAAGTATTAATAAATATGGCTGTTTCACATATTTTCTATTTAAAAAAACTGCCAAACAGCATAATTATTTATTGCTCATTAAAAGTTACCTGACTATTAATGTCTATGTCTATGGTTGAATAATCAACCCTAAATAAACTTATTTTAGATTGAACTTGGTGATCCATTACTTACAACTTTTACTGGTGTAACATGATAATCAGATGATGTTATCCTTATCATAATTTTCTCTTATCTTGAGAAATCATGTTTTCAGAAAGTACTTACTACACAACAATGGTAGAAATGTGAAAATAAATAAATAAATAATGTAATTAGTTTAATGTATCTGGTACAGTTAATTACCTTATGTATGTTCTATGTTGTGGGGTTTATGCCTATTGTGTGGAAGTGCTTGTTTAGTGACCAGTGTCCCTCGATGGTTCCCGCCATCAGGCGCAGGCCATACCTCTCCAGGTATAGCAAACGCCTGGTCAACTTGCTATCCAAGGATGGCATAGCTTCCCTGAACTGCCTGCAGCCCGGTGTCGAGGTCCACCAGTAGTTGGTTTAAGGGGATGGGTATGATAGGTTTGGGTCCACAGACTGATGTGCTGGATGCTGCTCGATTCTTGCTAGTTTGTTAGCTGCGTCGTTACCTAGCAATCTGCTGTGTCCTTTTATACATTGCAGTGTAGTGACACTGCAATGTATAAAAGGACACAGCAGATCAGTGTTGCAGCTAGATACCGTTATTTGTTATATAATGTATTTTTTTTATATGGAATAGATAAAAAAAAATTCTCCTTATATAAATGCAATCTGTCCTGGGACATTCAGAAATAGGTTCCTGATCTTGCACGGTATGAAGCCACTGCCTTATCCGATCCATACTACTGCTCATTCATGCTGATTGTAAGTATGTCTTGGGGTGCCCTTCTTTTCAGTCTTGTGATGGTTTGACATTAGTTTCATTGCCAATTGATTCGGGTGAACTTTTAATCTGGTGGAGTATGTGGTAATATTAGGTTTGATTTCCTCTTTGACAGTTTTTATCTTTAAATCCTTGTGAATTCTCTCATTTGTGACGTACCAGGGAGCATTTACTATCAGTCGCAGTGTTTTTGATTGAAACCTTTGAAGGATTTCGATGTTGGACTTCCCTGCAGTTCCCCAAAGCTGGATACTATAGCACCAGAGAGGCTTGAGAATGCATTTGTATAGTAGTAGTTTGCTTTCCAGAGACATTTGGGACTTTTTGTTGAGCATCCAGTGTAAGCTACGGAGTTTTTGCCCTAGGGCTTTTCGTTTGGTAAATATGTGGTGTCTCCACGTAAGGCGTCTGCCAAAGTATATTCCAACGTGTGACCTCTACTTAGGGTACTTCTATGCCATTTAAGGTCACAGGTGGGCATGTTTCTTTGCATGTAGTGAAAGTCACCTGGACTGACTTTGCTGCTTTGCTCGTTGGCTTTTATCTTCCAATCTTTAAGCCATTCAGCTCAGCTTGAGGCTTTGCAGTTTTGGAGAGGCCTCCTCTCGGGCAGACATCAGTAGCCAGTATGGCCGTATCGTCGACAAAAGTGCCTGGTAGGACATTTCTATCTAGCGGTGGGTCGGCAGTAAATAACACGTACAGGGTGGGACCCAGGACACTGCCCTGAGGTACTCTGGCCTGAATCGCACGTAGATTTGAGACCATATCTCACCGCTTCACTAGGAAGAATCTCTTGATGAGGTAGGAACGCAGAAACAGGTAGAAATTTGTTGGGAGAGTTTTCATTTTTGTTAGTAGTCGCTGGTGCCAAACACGATCAAAAGCCTGCGAAATATCCAAAAAGACTGCAGAGCAGTACTCCTTATTTTCAAACGAGGTGTTGATTTTTTCTACCAGTCTATGTACCTGTTCTATAGTACCGTGGCCCTTCCTGAATTCAAATTGGTGGTCAGGAATACGGTTTCTTTCCACCGGGATCGGCATAAGTCGCTTAAGACGCGTTTCCAACAACTTCGAAGCAATAGTCTGATAGGACGATATGATTTAACATCATTTTCAGACTTGCCAGGCTTTAAAATCATGATGATCTGCGCGACCTTCCACTGTTTGGGAACATAGGGTTGCTGCAGTATTGCATTAAAAAGGTATGTGGGAAATGTTATAGCGACTTCCGGTAACTGCTTTAGAACGAACGCGATTCGCGTATCCTTGTTCTCCATTTATTAATGGCATATTTAACTTCGCTGGGAGAACATTTTCTCAGTGGTGGGTCTAGTTGGTGAACAGATGATAGTGTGTCATTGACATCGTCCAGTTTACTTGAGCCTTCGTCGGGGTGGGAAGTAAATACACTTCGAAGGTGGTTAGCAAAAACTTCACACTTTTCGGCATCACTGTTAGCCCATGTACCATCAAGCCTTCTGATTGGAGGTTGGTGCAGTTGAAGTCTTTGAAGCTTTTGTGTGGCTTTTCCAGGCAGTAGTTAAAACTTGCAGTTCCATCTAGTTTTTCCAGGTCTCTCTACTCCTGTATTTCTAATTTCTTCCAGAGCCTGATAATTAATTTGACCTTAGAAACTTAGTATTTGCACTTACAATTAATTTGACCTTAGTATTTGCACTAAATAAAATATATAAGCAACCCTGATTCAACAGCACACAGGCTGTAAATCCCTATGTTTATCACGATGAGATGGCTACTGATAATTTATTTGTATAGTCATTTGTTTTAGACGTCATTGTTCAAGCTTTGTTGACCTTTACCTGTTTATTTATAACTTAACATAAGTATTTAATTGTTAACAGATAGGTACCTATTTTCATTTATTTTATTTCTAGGAACCATTATCATGATACAGAAATCAGGTCATTGATTCTCACAGTTATTTAGAAAATCTATTCAAACCGTACATATTTCAATCACCGCATCATCATCTTTTTGTCCTTGTCCCATGTTACGTGGGGTCGACGCAACCCGTTTCATTCTTCCCTTCTCTCCTGTCAACCGTCACACCCTATCATGCCCTCTCTTTCCCCCATACATTTTTCAATATTCTTATAATAATACTAGCTTGTAATAATTTCGAAACAGGGCAATGATCACTTCATCAAAATAAATAAATAAATAACAACAGAAGAAGTAAAAACACGGGCACGGACTAATTATGAAAAAAACAATATTAGTTGAGGGAGCACACAGCTGTTCAATAATTTACTGGAGGATTTAAAGAAGTGTGATAGTATAAATATATCTATTATTATATTGTAACAGCGAAACAATTTTCATGCCTCCCCTTAAGACCTTGGCCAAATACTTTTTGTGAATCGGATAGCTGCCTGCATGCAGCATGACCTAAAGAGGTCTACCATAAAGAATATGAATTAAAATTTAAAAAAAAAACTGCGAAATTTCGCGGGTTAAAGCTTGTTTAAAAAAAGAACATAAGAAAAATGTATGTAACCTGTAACGTCACCAACACTCCAGAGACAAATCTGGTAATTATAATTACTTAGATGTAAGCACTTTGTGTCTCATTTAAAGTGAACTGTTATCTAAGTTCATATGCGAAATAAATACTTTTGATTTCATTCAGAAAATGATGAGCAGCTGATCTAGCATTGTGTTGGATTTCCGTACAATGAGAGGTCAGCCTATACTGGAAATGTATAGCTCGCTATGTAGCCATGTGTACCTACCTACCTTTGATTGATAACTTTTAATCTTAAACGTTATTATCTGTTTGGGTATGGGATTCCCACTGACACTCATCCAATTAATATATGAATCGAGTATTTTAAATAATCAGAACATGGTAATTCCCACTTTTATTATGATTAAATATCTACATAAAACAACAACAAAAAATATTAATATATTTCATTGATAGCCCGTCACATATAAATAAAAGGCTGAAATGTCTAGAGTGTCTCCCCAGATATATTAGTAGATGATCTGAATTAAATTTGGCAATAAATATACTCGATCTGGAAGAAATCCAGCAAGTAAATAGATCATTCATACAATTATTCAACATACCAAGAAACTCGAGAAATTAAAATAATTTATCCAATTCAAGTTAAAATGGTGTAGAAATATTTCAGATCAGATATTCAGAAAAAAATAATGAAAATCCATATAATATGTCAGGTTTTACAAAATCACTAAAAAGTTTAGCACATTGACCAATGATCAACGTCATAACAGGTATAAAGGTCGTTTGGTCGTTTCCTCTTGTAGCCATATCGTTTGCGACTACTTGATACGATACCATATCAGGGACCGGTTTACTATGTTATCGTAGTGGAACTAAAACAGCAGTTAAAATCATGAAAATATACCGTACACGTAAATTAACCAAAGAAGAAAATAACATTCGGACGAAACGTCTTAATTATAAAGATCTCAGATATGATGACTAATTTGATAACACATCTCATTCTCTCAGACTTCCCACAGTTCATTAATTAATAATTACGACAGACCAGATAATTGTTTTATTTACTTTAAATTTATCAATTGGCCTTACGAATACAAGTAAAGTAATTATTGCAGCATTTATTTTTGCAGCCCTGCATAAAGTGCTTAGTGATTTTTCGCCAAACAAGTTTCAGCGCAAAATCGTGCTTGATAGCAATCCTGCTCAGCCTCCTTGCTCATACGCACATAGTAAAATATTTGCATGCATCCCCGATCATGCAAATGTCAGTTAATTTATATGGCATCAGTTTCCTCCTGGTAAAACAAACAAGGTTGCAGTCAATGTCAATCTTTGTCGCTGGGGCAATGTCGTTTCCTGAATATGAATGTCAAATGAGTTTATCACCTTATAGTCCCGTAGTATGTTAAGTTTTTTAGAGGGTATTCAGAATTACTGCAGTTCATGCACTGTTTCATGTCAGCAACATAGGGCTGTAATTTTTGGCGCGCGTTTGTTTTATTTTCAAACTGGCAAAGGTCTCAAATACATTCTGCCTGTCGTATACTAAAACACTTTTTTTAGTCTATATATAACCTTTGCTGCGCAGATGTAAAACTCAGCTGGAACAGCTTACGATAAAATAATGATGATCCACTGTTTGGAGCACTTCAATAACTTACTGTTTCGAATTTCGGCCCCAAACTGTTTGAAAACAAAAGTTTACTTTTACGGTTTACCTCGTTCTTTGCTAAACTTTTGACAGTTGATAGTAATCGAGTTGTTACGAATAGGTTTAATTTTTGTTTTTGAATTGTTTTTTAAAAAGATTTTAAAAAACAATTCAAAAACACTTTATTACGGACGCTTTTCACTTGCATGTCTTTCTACATCGTTCTCACATGTATAATTTTAACATGAATGATGTAACCAGTCCGTGGCTTTCCTTGCCCGTTCTTCTCCATAGAAACCTACTACACTTTGGAATGGGCAACTAGCTTCATCTTTCTGACTGACGGATCCCTTGACAATTCAAAAGTGTCTGTAATTGGTTTAATTGAATAGACTTTGGAGTTTTACATATTTTATCACAATCAATTGGGTGACTTTTATCCGCAATTAAAACCACCGATATCCCCCAAAAACTCTCAATGTTTCCGGGATAAAAAACATTGTTCGTCCGCGACAAGGGCCATACGTGTCCAAACTTTAACCACGACCGGTAGTGTAGTGATCTAACGTGAATATAAAATGTCTAAAGTGGTTTCCCAATGGCGGCCGAAGTCCTTGATAATGACCTATGTGAGTTGATTCAGAAGTTACAGTATTTTATGTGTATAGGTTTTAAACCGGCTCCGCAAATGTGTGTCAGCTGTGCCCCGCAGTAACCACGTGGTTGGGTTTCATTGAGGTCCATTAAATATTGAATCTCTGGCTGAATTTTGTTGTGATAGAAGATTTTTTATTTCTGGATAACATTTTTGTCTGGATCTTCATTTGGATAAGAGTCATCCATCGTTCATTAAACCTTGGTAGACCGGAAAAACCATAAAGGACAACAATGTTTCAAAACGGACTACGGAATTTTTGTCATAGCTATTATATTATACTTGTCCATACAAACCACCAAAGGTCCATCCAAAGGTTGTCCGTAAACAAACGTGTCTGTAAAAGATCGCTTTTAGCGATAAGACCGCGACCCACTGTGTCACCCTATGTAAAATTTCTAAATTCATATCTGTAATTTGTATGGTGTACATATTAAAGAGTATGTATTCTATCTATGAATCTTGTATCTTTCTCTTCAAAGCTGTTGTGGTCTCTTTTTAACCGATGAAACACATCACACATGATTCTATGACCCCTCCAGTATTTTTGCAGGAACTAGAACGAAGTCCTTATTTACAATCTCAACAAAACAATAAACATACGGTGATAGTGAATAAAAATTAGTGACTTGAACTTACAAAATATCAAATAGGTACGTTGACCCCTGATAAGAGCAGACACTACGTTCTTTAGGTATTATCTGACCAGACGGTAAGTACTTGTTGACACACACTTTAAATATTGTAAATCTGTGGAGTTTCCTTTGTGATCTTGAGAGGGAAAACTTTGGAATAAATAGAGTAGAGCTCTTATGCAATTTTCACAGACAAAACTGCTTTAAATCGATTGATTTGGAAGCAATATCTACACTTTCTAGTCAACAACAACAATTGCCTATAGATAATTACCGAATGCTAGGTGAGGACCTGACACTACTGTTGAGATTTCGACCAAACAATAGTTCATGGGTAGTTCTCAGCTTTTCTCTGGAACATCGTCGGTTCCTCAATCCATTTTCTAGAACCAGTGCCATAAGACATGAGTCAGCATTGACATATTCTAGTTCATCGCCTACACACACTTTCTCTCATTTCTAACTTAGAAACTTCGCTATTTCATAGAAACACGTCCTACTTAGTAAAATCGACAAAATAAATTATGTTATTCACCTTTTATCGTCAAAGGCGTTATCAACGTCCTTCTTTCGATAAAACTTAAAATACCTCGCATTCGTCACAGATTTGACGTCTTAATAGTGTTTGCTAATGAAGTAAATAAAAGATAAAGAATTTACGTCAGTCGTTCAAGAACTTGTACATTTTCCTGGAACTTTTGAGGGGAATGCAAAAAGTGGTTATTACATAAATAGGTAAATCCTAGCGCTCATCATAATGAATCATGAACACAGCTTCTATGTGAATCTAAAGCCAGATATCATGGCTTCTTCTTAATAACTTCATAAATGTCTGTGCCATATTTGGTCCTTATTTCCACGGGACGATAGTTCAATCATTTATTCTTTCCAGACTTTCCAAATCCATGGCACTATATCTGAAATACGTTTCGTAGAAAACATTGTTGTTGTCGAAGTGGACAGTTGCATGCAGTGATGTGTTTTCAAACAATTGTATCTTCAAACATACCTCTGATTCGTCACGAGGTTCAAACGGAGCACGAATATCGTGAGCAAACCACGCATTGGCTATAAATTTCTATCCGACGACGAAGTAAAGTTATTTCCCATGTCGAATTGCTGATATGTAGCTATTTCTATAAATAACGTGCATATTTCGGTAGTAGTAAAGGTAATTATTGGAAAGTTCTAATAGTTGTGTTAAACCAATATATTTTTACGTGCTCTGTTACTTACTTAATCGAAATATTGTCACATGCATGTATGCCTTGTTCTAGGCCCAATAAATGCTGCTTATGACTCCCACAAAATCCTTGAAAAACTCCTGTACCATCTTCTTTGCTCATGTCCAGATCGACCGAAACCTAATTACATAAGAGCTGTCTCTACTGACCCTGTTAGGGACTCCGGCATGATATCTCGCACGCAATTAGCATCAATACAATAACATAGGATGCATGACACACAAGGCCGACTGGTTAGCAACACGTCTATGCAGACCTCGTTCAATACGGCTAGAATTGATTGCATCGTTCGTCCCATATCGTTTATTCAGAACTTTTTGAATGAATTGAACGTCAAAAGTTACCCTAGAAAGTGCGTGCGATGTGAGTTTTAGCTGGGAAGAACAAGTGGCGCCTTAAAATACCCAGCAAATCAAGATCATTATGATTTTGTCAATAGTGCAACTGCCTCTGTCAGACGATAGCGTAGTTCAGTTAATCGTGTGTACAGTTTTAAAGTCGCTAAGTTTTTACCGCCACTATCTGCTAGACTGGTCGTGTGTCTTAGTAGTACTTTTTTGCTTCATCTAGCTGACCTAGTCTCTGAGCAGATCAATTCGTTTTTATTTTACACTGTCTTTTGTCATATTGGCCAGCCCTTTGATGGGTGTGAAGATCGCCTTAAGTAGATCAAAATTAGAAGTTATGCTTTTTGGAGATTATGTCATCATTTTCGATATGAAACTGTTTATTATTATGCTTAGTCTAGTGTTGTCATAACAGTTCGAATATAGTCTCACTTAATAAATTAAAACAGAAGTTGTAGACAAGACGTTCCGGCCAAGGTCGACAGCTACACCATAGCCTTGCCTTGCTGATTGTGTATGCTTTTACGTGCTGTATCGATCTGCAGGCAATCGAGGCTATTTATAGACTATGGTGGTAGTAGGGGGTTCGATGTGAAACCTATTATTATGTGGGGTTAAGTCAGAATTGATGTCTTCATTGCCTTGAGAGAGTTGAGGACGCCAACGGTGCAATATTCGCTTAGAAATTTTTATACTTTTGAAACGAATGAACTGGTATTGTGTTGATTAGCGTCAAATTAAGAATACGTTGCATTTAAATGATAAAAAGTAGAATTTCTTATAAAAATTGCTTCATTGGCTGGTCGGTGTTGTAAGCGTCGTACCAACAGACTCTTAGTTTTGGTTTGATTCAGTAATTCGTTCTACATTTCCGTTTCCTCATATCCTTATATGTATATCCTCGGCTACCACGCAGCATTGCTGTTGCATTTGCAATGTATTGTTGTCAATGATATTACAGGCATTCTTGACTTTTCATATTTGTCCTGGAAGACGAGAACAATACAATTACTTGTGAAATGGGAGTATCTTTCAAGTACTGCAGTTTTATAGCAGAGGTTATGTTTTAATAAAAAATAGGCCATACTGCCAGTACCATAACCTAATCTCACACGAATACTCTTATCTATATCTCAAATATTACCTTATTATACAACGAAGCCTCTTGCCCCGCATTGTATGCCCTTTTAGTCTTGACACCCTTGGCCGCTGACCCCATGCGACCTGATTCACAGTAATTGTGGGTAGTCCGACATTCTGCCAAAAAACATGGCGGCGTGGGCTGTGTGACTTCATAAACATTAAACTTTCATAGAATGGGCCTCATAAGTTCAGCCATTTTTAATGATACTCGTGTTTTGGTAAAGTTTATGGTCTTTTTATTGGGTTTTGCTGTTGTAGCGGCGTTTTAGGAAGTCCTTTTTGTGTTGTGGACTTAACTATAAAGCCACGTATGTTTAGAACCTATAAATAGCTGGAAGAAGGTAAATATTTTTTTAGAACTGTTGTGGTACAACTTCGTAGACTTTTTTACGAATTGGTTTTGTGCCTCACTTCAAATGATCTAATTCAAAACTAATAAGACAATTATGCTTGATAAATTCGTAATCTTTATCTGTAGTAACATCCGTCTTCTCCACCGATATGTAATTGATAGGATTCATAAATTTTTCAAAGAAATATGACTCAAGATTTACGTGTTGGGAGATTCAAGTCCGAACTAAGCATACAGTCATGGTCAAGCGCGGTCCGTTACTCATAAAACTTGTTATTTATAACTATCTACTAGGTAAAAAAGATAACCGTCATATATTATTACACATCTAGTATGTAATAAATTCTTAGTTATTGGTTTCTCATAATCAAAGCTTGGTCAGATTAAACAGCCTCATATAGTTCCTCCTTCTTCTGGACTGAAGGACCATTTTACATTAATCATCCAATCATCTCAGTTCTTTCTGTCTACTGCTAGACATTGCACTTTCGTCTAATAAGGCATATTTAGTCCAAGCCTGGGGAATATTTTTCTGGTCCTGCTGACCATAGTCCATAAGACCAAGTTTTAGGAACCTTAAAACAAACTTTGTGTAAGGCGAAAGCTCCAGCCTAATTAAAATCATCAATATAACTCTCTAATTACCCCATTGAATGACTACCATTTCATGAAAACATGAAATTCGAGGCCAATTCTAACATAGGGAGTTGTATTGATGATTTTAATGATTATAATTTTGTAAATACATATTTGTTACTGTAGCGAATCATATTTTGATGAACATGCAACCTGATACTGACTTGCAAATCGCAAAAAACGGTAGAAAATTTAAATTTCTTGGCTACCTTAGCGATTCCCACTTACAAGACTAAGAAATAAAATTGTATCTCTAGTGCACCTATCATCAGGTCGCCAGTCTAGACTGCAATGATTTCACGTTGTATCTAGTTTAAACGAATAGTTCACAGTGTTCAACATTGTGAAAGTGAATTAATTTAGCCTCAGCTCAGTGATGTAACCACAAAAATATGTAAATGCTGATGCAACTACTCTAACGATGTTAATCTTGGAAAGAAAACAAAGCGTTGAGTTAGTAGGAAAGCCACAGACACCATAAAACAAGCCTGTTACACGTCAGTGCCATAGGAGATACTGAGATAGTGCAATTACTGAATTGTGTGTTACTTTTCATGTGTAGTTTGGGTTTTTTTCTGCTACTCGAATGAAAGTAAAACGTAGTACAGACGCCAGCACATCAACCTACTACAATCTCTCAAACTTCTTTAATAGATTTTCAACTTTATGACTTAAGCATAAGGTTCAAAACTGATTGGGAAAATTTGACAGTTTCGGGTAGGTTGACCTGCATTCATCATCCATTTCAGCCGAAAGACTTCCACTGCTGGAAATAAGCCTCATCCGAACGTTTTACCTCTTAGCTTTAGATTGAGGAACTTGCTATAACCTCTATATTTTTCCGAAGTATCTTCAAATACACGCCTAAATAGTTGTTATCATATCAATTTGTTCTCTGGCCTTGTACTCTACAGGCTAACAGCCCAGTCTGCTCAGCTGATTTTTACATGCGAGGGGTGATAAATGCCAAACAAACTAATGTTTTCTTTCTTCACCGGCACTAAACAAAACAAGACTAAAAATAGTACCCTCAAAACATGTTTACGTAAACATTCTAGCGCCGAAATTTTTTGGGATTGTTTGCCCAACATTTTTAAAGGTTTTCACACTAGGTGGATACACACTTTCGATTTTACTCTTTAGCTAATGTGAAAATTAGAGGAAACCATAAATGCATCGCGCAGGGTGTGTAAATCAAGTTGAAGATTAACCTGCTTATTCGGAAGCAGCATATTTCATTATATTATGATGACTATTATGAGCCTGTGAAGAAGACCAACTGAATAAATATCTACAATCTCTCAGACAGCAGCGGTAACACGAAAACAAAAAAATGCCAATTCGTTTCTTCGTAAACGACTGCTTGAACGATGTTTTTTTACCATCGTTAAAAATCTTCAACATTTGCTCTCAATCTCACAGCAAAACAAAGCCTATTAGATATCCCAAAGACAGTAAATTGAGATAACATCAATCAACACATTCATATTTAAAGTCGGAAACAATCCCGGGCCGTGCCGATAGGATGCGGCGGTCAGCGACCTCGACCAGCGCAGGAGTTCCACCTGTAATACACAAATAAACATAGAAGTTCCACTGCGCATGCGTAAACAAGGTCACGCATACATTGACAGATTGACACTGAATTAAATATCGCGATTTGAGATAGCAGTGGTTTTGTATTATATGGTGCATACGAGGTCGTGCGGATTTCCGGGATGGCTAAAAAGTGTATTGACTGTTGCCCTATTGCTGATCCTACGATTTCTGTCTCTCTGTATACCCATAAAGTCGCTGTGCAATTCTCTTTGGTGGTGCCGGCCACCGGTCTGCCGGTGGTGAATTAGAATTTGATGATATAAAATCGCCATAAAAAACTGTCAAAATTGCCAACCTATTACTAGAGTGACAAATATCTAACCAAGTTTGCTAAAAAGCTACCAATTCGGTAGGGGCAGTATCGCCTGTTCAGAAAGTATGTGGGTGATCTTATAAATTGAAAATGCCAATTTCACTGACCCATAGCGATAGGGAAGGAGTAACCACCACACCTTTTTATTCTGTTGAAGTTTATTGGTCCTTTTGTCCTTGCGTCCGGAAATGCTGTGGATTGCACTTCTGCAATCTATTTATCTTGTGTTAGAACTTTACTGTAGCGTCACAATGACCCTACGTCACTTTGACGTCTCAACTTGTCATTCCGGTCACAGTTTTCGGCTAATATTTGACTATTAAGTTTTTCTAAAATAGGATTCAAGCGTATGCAAATATATTGGCATCTTAATAGCTAACTGTAAATGATTTAATGGGATTCCCGCATACAATTCTGTTAATTTTACTTACGGGGCAGTTTCTAGGTAGAATATATGGATCAGCTGATTTATTTCAGGCATTGGAATATTTTTAATTTTAAGAGATTGGTTCAAGGTTTTCGTTCTTATGGGTCTTCAGCAGCTGTCGTTTGTCAGCCATCATTTAGACACTTGTATGTAGGATATAAGGGCTTTCTCTAATCCACTTCGTGACAAATTAAAGCCACGCTGAAGCTCGACTCAGCGTAAATTAAGCGATTGTAAACTGCCATTAATAATTCATTTGTAAGTCAATTAATGATCGCAGCACGTGATACATTTCCTTCTTCGCTTCCTCTGTGCCAAAGGAACTGGTATTGCACTGATTGTCAATGGCGAGAGTAGTTCAGTTCGATTTCTGACTATAGAGAATGAGTTTTTCGTACCAGAAGCGAAAAGTGTCCCGTCAATTGTTCTTATAGACAAAAACTATAGCAGAATTAACCCACAATATGAAAAATATGTATTTATAATATTTGAACAAAATTTTATTCGTAGAAGTGTCTTTTTTAAAATGTGTATGCGCGATTCACATCTAGTAAATGTCAATCAGACAAATAGTTTTATATACTCTTTTGTATGTATATAAGATTGTATACTTACATCGGTTTTGTGAATTAAATTAAAAGAACCAAAATGAAATCATAGATCACGCACCAAACAGATATCCTTTCGAAGCTCAGCATCGAAACAGTGCGACTCTTTGTAAATCACACATGCAAATCTGAACCATGGCTAAATCATAAGTTCAATGAACGACTCGGTCCACGGCCAGGCGTGCACTATCATTACATATTTTACTACCAAAAACGTACAAAAGTCTACCTTATTGCCATCAACATAGGAGTTAGCGAGGAGTTGGAGTAGATGAACATTGTGTTGTCAAAAATACAGTTAGGAGCGTGCAGAGCGAATTTTATTCATATTTTAGTATAGATTTTCTGGTCGTAAAATGAGTTTTCGATGATGTTGGTAGATTTATCTTTATGTTTATCATCTGTGGTGTAAGCAATATTAACCATATCCCCATTCAAATCTTTGAAATCTAAGTATGAGTCCGAGGCAAAACCATCGCAAGATCGCAGGACTCTAGACCAGAATTGGTAATTGATTCTAATACATTCCTAGGAGTCGCAGTGTACATATGCTGCTGAACAAGGGTCTCCTAACCTTTAAAACGTTCTAGGTCTTCAAATATTACCAATATCATATCACTATGATCTTGGCAATATTGGCACAGCTAGGCAGGTCATATTAGCCGTATTATCGTTACCTATTAACGTATTGCCTCCGCACGTGGCGATGAGCGGTGACTACGGTCAGCCGTAAATAAGTAATTTGTTATTTCGTCCTCCAAACTCGACTTATTGTTAAATCTTTAGCATTAGTACGGCTTGATGGCAAAATTTCTTGTATTGTGTCCAATATAATGGAAACACAAACAATATTTATATAAATGGAATCTAGCCTGAAAATTCAAGAAATCATACCTATGTACGTATAGTGTTTGACATACGAGAAAGGGCAGACAGAAGCCTAAAGTTTGAAAACCGATCTAACCTTTGGATTTCAGTACCCTCTAGTCAACGAAGTGGTAAATAATGAACGTAATATGAATATTATATTCAGGCACATCACTTCTGGCCTATTGGGAACTACTCATAGTGGAATCAAATAATAGTTTCAAAAAGTGACATTAGCAGACATGAGAGACATTAGATTGGCATGATCCAAATCTCCTCATCATCGCTTTTTAGACTAGAACTGTTACTGCGCCATTCCAATGAAGTCGGAGATGCCTATGCTACTTTACAGACAAAGCCTTTTAACTCAATTATATAATATTGACACCTGCATCTAGAACATTCCGTGCAATAATAAAATACTCCTTAGAAGCCACTATCTGATAACGAATGACGTCAACCCCTGAAAGTGTAGCTGTAAACATTCATTGTCTTTGTGTACATACAAACAGACTTCTGAAAGTAAGGAGACCTTTATTTATGAACTATAGTAATCAAACGTTAGCAACTTGTTGAAATAAGGCTAAGATTAATATAAGAGGCTTCAAGATTAAAAGGCCTTTTAATGTCTTCAACATCCAGTTTGCAACTCCTTTTTTCTGGTCCTTCTTTCCGCGCCAAATTTCTAAGCGTAGTTTGGGAAATGTCTCGTTTCTATAGCCAAGCCTTTGTTTCCCTCTAGTCTTTGACTGGCTTGGCATCCTCAGTTGAAGTTTCTTTGTAATATTTTATTAGAGTGAAAATAGCCCAGCCCGTAGTTTAATATTGATATGGTAATAAATACACTTCCTTGTGATGCATATGCAATCTACCGCCTCAGCTTAGTATTGCTGACCCACAAAAATTATATCCGGTATTATGACTCAGAGAAATCCTGAAATTATAATAATCTTTTCATTAGTGTACATGCAAACGAATAAATGTCACAGTCTTCCCAATACAACACAACATTTCATATAGCCGTGTTTTAGCAGCGCGTAGTGCTTCCTCCCACCTTGTTACTCAACCTACCCTATTTGTTAGTGCCCCGGCAGACGAACCAACACGCACATAACGACTGCCTGTTGACATTGCTATCTAATCGCAATCTTAAAGGTGACGAAGTGCGATGACACAAATAAGTCATGACATGAGTTTGCTATCTGAGTTGGAATTAGTTAGCATTGCTTGTTTTTGTGTATTTGCCAAGCGATTTGTTGTTTGTTTTAATGTTTGTAATTAGGAAAATCTAGAACTGACGTAAATTAGTCGTCGTTACAAACTCCCTGGCAACACATCCATGTTGCTAGCAGTTAACGCTGATATTTTAATTCCGAAATAATAATATACAACTTAGTAAACATTTAAAAAGGTGTAAAGGATTAAAATATTAACGTTATAATTACCTTAATAGCCATTTGTGTCATTTTTCCCTTCACACAATTCTAAATGTTTTAGCAAGTAGTATATTTCGTCACACAAAAATATGAACAACATCTCCGTGCGTTCTTTCCTCGTCTTTATTCACATGTTGAGTCATGTGTGGGTACACTAACGGGCACATTACTGCTCGCCTAGACAATGCCGAGCCGTGCGCGCCGCGTGACGCGTACCTCGCGTCTCCTCTAATATCCTACTCTTTGTCGGTATTACTCTTTGATGTAGCTGTAGTGTAGCGATCAAAGTAACTAGTGAAATAAAAGTGATAGCGTAGTTAGAATTAAAGCACCATAACGTAGTGGAGTTTTTAATGTGATTTTTCAGTGTTAAAGACTAGATGTGAAGTGCTAATTGAAAGTTGAAACGTAGTTTGTGTTTTTACTCGCTTACTAATAAATTACCTGTGCAATAAGTGTGAAAGTGCAATATCATGTTTATGTTATGGTGAATAGAATCTGAAATTGATCGAAGAAGTACCATTTTGTAGGGTGATCTCATAGCCACGGTGGGTACTCTAATACGAGTCTTGCATTTTTTGTCTATTTGAAAAAATATATTTTTTGAACTAAAGACCTATTAATGAAATAAAATTATTTAATTGCTCTGATAAATAAATTCTGTATATTGTATATAAAACGATATTGCACTGAAATATATTTTTTTTCTCTTTATGCATGCATATTTTTTTAGAAATGAATAGAAAAATTATTTAGAAATCGAGTACTTGATGTATTTGTTGTTTGTCTGTATTTATAAAATGACACTATTAGTATACATGAAAAATATTTTTCTGATGAGTACATTTCAAAACTGCGTATTGACAGTGTTGATTGTTATAAACAATTCAATTGTTTTTGAACAAAATGAATGGACAATAAGATCAGTAAAGACTAAAGATCAAGAGTATACTTTTTTAAGCAAGCAATACATTCAGGATACAGTTCATATCAAAATGCAATTTGAAATAAGCAACATTGATAACAATCACTGTCAAAATGCACACACTTTCGGCAACAAAACTTGTTTATCAACAATTTATGCATGTACTAACATTAAAAGAATGTATGTATATCTTTATGTATTTATTGTCGGCAGAAAAGGCGACTAACCACGCAATCTTGGCTGTTTTTGTCTAAAATTTAAACAAAATACAACACTATTGCACATCAAAGTAAGTTTTAGTAGATAAACGTCAATTTTTGGATTTTTTTGCTTGCCACATTACGCCCTCGTGTTGCCCCCTGATTCTGGAAGCGATATCAATTTACTTTGTTGACAAATCTCATGAAAATTTATGTGATTGATCACATAACTTTTAATTTGGCTGTTTTTTGGTCAACCAATCACCATAAGGCTACAGGCGCGACGCGACTCCGATAGAATAATTTCCATGAAGTTTTCTTTTCATAGAAATTGTTCCACCAGAGTCGAATCACGCCCTTCTGCGGAAGCTTTTACAGCTGACATGATATCTGTCATCAGATTTATTGAAGAGTTTTCCTGAAAACGGGGACGAGTTTTGTAAGTTTTGGCGCTACCTCTTGTACTTTCTTGGGCTTCTTATTTGGTATTTGTACATAAATATTCTTGTTAATTCGCTATAGCAAAAATAAACTTTTTTTTTTCGTATTGGCTAAATGACGTGAATATTTGGAATTGGACAAATAAAGCCAATTTAAGTGCCAACATAATATTGAAGTGGTAACGCCAACTTTTAAAACTGTCACTTGGGTACATTTTTTGCCACGCTTGGTTTGATTCAATTCACGAATTCTTCAGCTACATGTCGTCCCTGGCCACCGACTACTTAAATGATGAACCGGATACGCCTCATTTTGAATTTGACACCGTCTCTTTTTACATCCCATAGTTGCTCGGACTTATGTAAAACATCATGTTTTTTTACGTGACGTGCTAGTGGTCCTTTTACATGGTCCCGGTCCTTACATCCGCATGCTTTAAGTTTTAAATCATCTTAAAAGAATTGATTAACATTATGAATGATTGGAGTGACCAGCATCAGGAAAATGGAAAGAGGTAACAAGTTATAAATACTACCAAACAATACGAAAATGTGATCTTGAATAATAAAATATGGAAATAATATAAACGTTCATGTTTTGTATGAAAACACGCGAAAGTCGATACAATGTAAATTAATCACGTTCGACATAATCTTTTTTATCCATCACGTCGGTTCTCCGGCCGGATTTTAAGGTCTGTTTTACATGAAGAATTTGATGGAGCTTTACCTTCTTTGATAGGTTATTGGTTTTACAAGCGACAACCCTTAAGGAAAAAACAGTTAATATGTATAAGTACATAACCAATTTGCCATACCCTCAGTACTTTTTCAGTTGTATATGTAATTCCCAATATTTTTTATTTAATCAGATTATCTCTGTGGAATACACGCTAAAGTTATCAGAACAAGATGACTAATGTCGTAACTCACATACCTACCGTAATATCTATGTGCTAAAAAAGCTGATTCACAGTGTTATCACCAGATAAGCCTTCATTGATTTACGTCGCAAACCAACAGCTTTTGATAACAGATAACAAGTAACAATAAAATTTATACACTTATGTGTTGTATATTATCTTGTGTCTTTGTAACAATTATGATAAAAATCTTAGATATAAATCATTTGAAAATTCCCCTTTCCAATTTGCATTTTTTATGTGAATATCTTTTAAAGAGTTGGTCGTTAATTTTGATAACAGCCGCACGGGTCGATCGAAGGTTAAGCTACGCTAGCGCGGTTGGTTCGTGGATGGGTGACCATCCATTACATATAGAGTGCCTCGAAAATCCCGTCAAGCCGTTGGTCCCGGCTGTCATTTTTAAATCTTTGACAGTCATTGCGGGTAATCAGAAGGTCAAAACTCTGACAACCAGTCTTACCAAGGGGTATCGTGTTACCCAATAGCTGGGTTGTGGAGGTCAGATAGGCAGTCGCTCCATGTAAAATACTCGTATTCAGCTGCATCCGGTTACACTGGAACCCGGCTCCAATATAGTGGAAAAAGACTAGGCAGATGGACGTGGACATCTTAAAAATTGGCCGTGCTATTGAAACCCAGCGTAGATCAACAAGACAAACTCATAAACTCTTCTTAGCTCGCCAATCTAAATATCAATCTAACTACCCTGTTATCAACAAAGGTACTTTATTATATCTTATCATAGTCATTATCACACATTGTCACACCACTGTCATTGACAAAAATAGTATATTTAAAATAACACCTTTGTGTAACAAGGTGGATATTTTAACCTATCAATCAGCTCAAAGACGTCCTCTGCAGAATTGAAGAAATATTGCTATGACAAGCCATGTGCCTGATGGGATTTGCATCGGCAAAAATGACGAACTTCCGTACAAACTGTCATCGCCTACTACTTAACCCCTTTAAGGGATGATTCTCCCTTGAGCTTGAGCTTTCATGCTTCTGGAGCCAGCGGTTTAGGCTGTGCTTTGTCTGTCAGTGGATTTTTATTAAGTAGATGAGTCTTAGAATAGAATAGAATAGAATAGAATCATTTATTCGCATGAAATATGGTATGGTAGGCATGAGGTGTTATACAGCAGCAAGTACATGACATATTTCACCCTCAATGAGGGTATGTAAAGACACTATTCCCTTATGCGCCTGTATATGGTGCAGATAATATAACTTAGACAGTATTTAATGCGAGACTGTGATGTATTTCAAGGCATAGGAACATCGCTGGGGCACTAATGTACTTATCATGAAATTATCGCGGTAGTTCAGACAAATCTTCGAAGCATACATTAACCAAAATGTCTTTGTGCGTCGGGTCAATCGCCGCAGATAAAAATATATTTTACCAAAGCGTCACATGTTTACGAGGCATAGCGTCCAAAATAACAGCCATTGTAAGGAATAAAGACCAATGTTGGTCCTGTGACGCTCGGAAACAATGGCGCACGGGAACAAGGAGCACTGTCCTGCCAAGTTTAGGCGCTTTGGGAATAATGTCCCTTGTCACTACTAAGTACCGATAACTAGCAGGAATGAAAGTGTTGTTCTTTGTTTATTAACATTTATTTTCGCAATTATTGTTGATTCACTTCTTGCCATATACAATTTTTTAATTAAGTTGGTAAAAGGCTGTTGTGACATCAACAAAGACATTTGGAAAACCATTTCAAGCAAATATGCTAACTTCTATTTCTTTTGACGAGTCCCATAAAAAGCTCGTATAGAATTTATATATGTCAATACAAATTGTCAGCATCTCTATGCTAATAAAATCCTTCATCGATCAGCAACTATACGTCTGCCAGCATGTATTTATTACCTTCTGACTTCCATCTATCAGGATGTTCAAACTTTAATAGCAGACGTTTCATTACGATAAAGACGACGGTATTAGCAATATCCATTAGCATAATCACTTACTGATCATTCAAGTACGATCACGAATCCATACGCCACATAAGTATGACTAGTACACATCATAGTTACTTATACGTTTTTATGTACAGATGGACAAGCTTTTTGGTATACAGGCAACTAACTTGAAACTACTGAACGTAAATGAGGCAAAAGGAGTATGTAAGATCGTACCAAGTGGCGTAGTTTCTGCGGTTCTGCCTACCCCCGTGGGAAGAAGGCGTGAGTTTATGTATGTATATAAAAAGAGAAAATGAAAAATGTTTTACTAAGCATTCTATATCGGCAATGTAGGTGAATATTTTTGCCTGTAAATCAAATAACTTGTTCGTCTGTGAGTTTGAAATAGTCGGTGTCACGCCGGTTTACATCCAATTAGTGCGCGCCCGTAAATAGTTGGAAGTCAATTAGATGGCTGCCGTGTCACTGTCCGAGTGTATTTACTGAAAACATACATGTGTTATGTAGATTTTAACGTGTTCATTTACTGTGATTGGAGGTGATATACTTTGTCATTTGAAATTCAGGAGGACAAACCTCTTTGACATAGGTGTGGCCGGTTTTGTTAACAAAAATAATAGTAATGATAGACTAGAATATTGAATTAATTGAAACGATAAGAAAAGGGCCGAAGGGACAGCTGTTTTGTAAACAAGAATGCATTAAATATGTTTCTGAAGATACGGACTGAAACAAAAAACCTACCAGCTGTTGAACCGGACATAGCCCTAGAACGCTAATTGCAATTGAATTTAAAAGGTGTTACTAAATTACTACTTAACTATTTTCGGTTACAAAAACATATGCATGTCAGAAACACATAGGTTATTTCTCATCATAAATAACACTGCACAGCAAACAGTTTTCCTTGAATTAAAACAATAACATCAAGTTTTCCTGCTGACCGTGTAAATAAATACGAAATGCAGATCTTTATATGGAAGTCTGTGGCCTTTATCTCGGTTGAATAAATATACTCAATGATAGGAAATTAAGTGTTATATTGTTGATAATAAGGACGAAAATATTCATAAAACTATCAACAGATCGTTAAGAGAAGTTTCCAAAGGTTAGCTGAGCAAAATACGTCATCCAAAATGACATGTTTTGACTAAGAACTATGGGGTTTCATCATCTCCACGTATTAACAAAATGATGCAACTATTCTCAATGTGTACAAAAGATCGTAATCTAAAAAGAGCTGTAGAACTGTTCAAGGATTTTATACTTAAATTGTGAATAAACATCGCAATAAATAATTAATATCACTTCCAAGGAGAGCACTCCAAGAAGTGATTTATTAATAAGGGCCCAAGATTAAGTTCAAATTGATATTTTTAAACAGATATCACTGGAACCTGAAAGTAAAAGAGAAATTATAAACCTACCCATGTAAAATTTCTACATTTATACCTGTTATTTGTATGGTGTACTGTAACTGTAATAAAGAGTATTCTATTATATTGTAATTTAATGATAATTACACACTACTGCGGTCTCAAAGACCAATGCGTTACTAATGCGTGCGTTTGCAGCCGGTACCGTTGCTACATAACCAAGCTTGATAACAATTTCTTTTACTGTAGGATTCCATGTTCTGTTATAATTTATAATCGATACTTATACAGCTTTAGTATTGATTATAATAGAACATACACACATCAACACGGTCTAGGGATATTTTTAAAAAAGCGAATTACTATCAATGTGTTAATTATTTATATGACATGTATATATTTAAAAGACACGTTATTTAATATTCTACCATTTTTTAATAATGGTTAAGGTACTTCGATTAAAATTTCAGGATTTTATGGAAAAAAAATGAAGCATAGACGGAAACCGTATATGAATTAACTTCTAATTTATGAGTAAAAACTGAAAAAAATAGAAAAATCATTTAATTTGTGTTTATAAACTTAAAGTTAGTAGTCTGAGAAAGCGCCCATGATGTTCATAATACATCGGCAACGATTCGGCATGCTCAGAACAAGGTTGTCAATGTCTTGCTGCGGAATATTGTCCCATGTCCTTCTGAGGTGCGCAAAAAGTTGATCTTCTGTAGCCAGATTTTCAGGAACTTCCTTCAGAGCTCTTCTTTGCAGCATATCCCACGCATGCTCAATGGGATTTAGATCTGGCGATTGAGCAGGCCAGTCTAAGGCCCTAACATTGTGTGTATGTAACCAAGCTGCTACCGTTCTCGCCGTGTGTGCCCGGGCATTGTCGTGCATGAGCAGGAAATCTTGCCCCATTTGTGTTCTGTGGGGCAAGATTACGGGCCCCAGCACCTGTTGGACGTATCGTTCTGCCATCATATTGCCCCGCACCCAAACGAGATCCGTCCGTCCTCCAAGACGAATTCCTGCCCAAACCATAATTGTTCCTCCTTGGTATGGGTGAACTTCCTGAGGGTTCTGAAGACGGCTCCATCGTCCAGGAACTCGCCAAACACGCGTCCTTCGTGAATCTGGATGGAAGCCGAACCTGGATTCATCCGTGAACAGCACATTGGACCATTGCTCACGGCCCCAGTCCACGTGGTTCCGAACCCATTCTAATCGTCGTCCACGATTGCCTCTCCGTAAAGGTGGGACCCGGAGTGGTCTACGAGAGCGTAGATTGCTTTCATGCAGTCGCCTTCTTACAGTTTGGTCACTCACAAGCCCTTGGTGTTCCACTCGCAGCCTTTGGACTAATTGAGTCGCCGTTGCATTTGGTTGAGCTCGCGCCGTAATTTGCAAAAATCGATCTTGTCTGGGGGTAGTGATGTGACTTGGCCCCCGGTGCCTCTCCGCTACTTCACCTGTGGCACGATAGCGTGTCCACAATCTTGAAATTACATTTTGGTGGGTCCCTATGGCCTCAGCAACATTACGCTGAACAGACCCAGCTTCCAGCATTCCCACAGCTCGTAACATCTCCGCCCTCGTCAAATGTTGGCGTTGCATGGCTACAATACCTCAATTTTAACTTTATGTTTCGTTTAAAAATGAAAAAAAACTGTAACTAAACGTAATTCGTATTGTTTTCTAAATTTCGCACAAATGAAAATTCCCTCTCCTACACATCAAGACATTTTTATGCCACCGAAACAAAAGAATTTTCAAAAATTTGAATTTGGAATTAGTCTGAGATAAATTACAAACAAATCGGTGTATGAAAGATTACAATGCGGCCAGTACTTTTCGAGTTATTTAATTGAGTATGAAATATCCCTAGACCGTGTTGATGTGTGTAGTTGCATTCTATTTCTACATTCAATAGATGATCATTTTTAACGGAACAATTAATTTGAGAATTAAATTGAAGCTTATTTCTTTACAATAGGTACTACGTTCTCTCGAATTCAATATCAGATTTTTTTTATGACAAAAGATGCACACGTCATTCGCACCATTCTATTTTTAAGTCTACATAGATTTTTTCTTCTTTTTAAGTTTCCAACCAGTATGTAGTTTCTCTTGATTGCGTTTTTGACATTGCACTGAAATAAAGACTTTTTTGTTTTTTATGAAATAGGAGTTAATTATAAAGATTACGGAGATTACCATTATTGATGTGTTGTTTATTGTTTACGAAATATCATTTACGAACAACTATCTGTGCCAAAAATATGTGCACGATAAACGGTTATCAATTTTATCAACATTTGCAGATAAACAGGGTCTTTGTTTATAGGATCAACATTATAAAGTGCACAACATATTCTAGCTAGACAATGTTTCGCTGTTATCTGAAAGTTTTAATGGCTTAATATTAATTATTAAAATAGAATAAAATCATCATAACCAATGAAACCACTACAGTCCTAAGTAAGTCACTTATTATTGTCTCTTAACTTGGGTTGAAGCCACATAAATAAAAATTATACATTACATTATAAACATACCCGCATTTAGTAAATAAATGGCGCGTATTTCATTTAATCTGGAATGACATCCACTTAATATCATTTATACTACGTGAATTCTCACCTATGGTGGATTCACGTATACTTAATATAAAAATCATTTTGCCTTTTTAAGTTTTCAGCATTTTTCTGTTTGCAGTTTTTTAAGCTTTACAATCATGTATATAATGATAATGTTTGTGTTTCAGATGCCCCGCGGCCGGGACGAAATGCAAGTAAACGTGGCAGGGCTAAGGAGAAATATTAAAAACCTCGCGCACAACTATTCCGATGCCCAGGTATGGCCTGTTAACTTATATTCCTTCTTACAACTCTGGTAAGTTATTGTCTAAAACGAACAAAGCCAAATGATGACCACTTCTGAACATACTCTGACTTCAGAGTGAAATGTTTAAAATTCTTGATAAAATAATCAAATATCAAGGCCTGCCTTGCAGTCCCTTGAGTCTAATATGCATTTGTCAGCTAGAATAACGCCACTTGGTTAAATAGACTGAAAAATATTTGTTGCACAGATTATACGGTAGAACTCTGAATAACACTTACAATGTTTAAATGTTATTTGTTAGTTTTACTTGTTTTGTTGCAATTTTTTGCTATTTACACATTTTGCTATTTCCTTATTAAATTAAAGTGTAGCCTTCCCACTAATAATACCATAAATATTCCTCTCTATATCACAATCAATTTCAACTTTCCAGGTAAAAGTGCGCGAGGCGACATCAAACGATCCATGGGGCCCGTCCAGCACGCTGATGGCGGAGATCGCCGACCTCACGTACAACGTGATGGCCTTCACGGAGATCATGCAGATGATCTGGAAGCGGCTCAACGACCACGGCAAGAACTGGCGACACGTGTACAAAGCGCTGGTCCTTATGGAGTACCTCATAAAGACCGGCAGTGAGAAGGTCGCCATGCAGTGCAAAGAGAATATCTTTGCGATACATACGTTGAAGGACTTCCAGTATATGGAGGAGGGGAAGGATCAGGGTGAGTTCTTGGGTCTTCGCTTTATTTCTTTTTAACTGCTACACGATTTTGAATCGTAAATCAAATACGAGACATCCTTTCTGACAGCGTCATGCTGCTAATACCAGGAATTATGGTTTTCAAAATGAACTTCTTATACTCCTTTCATGTCTAGCCGTACCTCAAGTCATTCAGGCATGTGCCTCCTACTCCCAAATCGAAGGTCACCACAGCTACGTTCAAAGCAACCTTGTCGCATCCGCGATGTAGCAATGTGGCAACTTATTAATAAACTATTTAGCACCATGTGCAGAATTTTTATGGATGGGAGGCGTTGCGTTATCTGTCGATGTGATAGAGGACGGGGATTGTGAACCTGTGGTTGGCGGTAGAACTAATTGATTGACTCGTTGTGATAGTACAAGATGTTATTGCTAATAATAGATATCTATAATGTAATACAAGTGAGTTCAATCAATCACTCGACAGATAAACAGATGATATCAGGGACTAAGAATCTGACATTGTTAATTATACGTTTTTAAATAGTAGGAAAGCACAAACGTTCACTATCCCTGAAACAGATGATACGGTTGTGGGATGTTTGAGGTCTGCTCAGATTATATACCAGTTTGACAGTGACTTTCATTCAGTACGCTACATTTGATTCAGTTGGTCAGTGCTATAAACAGAGTAACGTTGAGTGGTATTTGCTTATAGCAGCTCTGTGTATCTTAAAACTCGACAGTAGTACATTTAGACAACGTTAGTAGTGCTAAACTAGTATCTCCACATTTCGTTATCCAAATTGCGAAAGCGAGCTGTCCTATAATTTCCTTATAGTAAAATCTCGTTCATCCAAATTAGACTGAGAATCAGAACTTTACCTGTTGGTCCACAAAACGCCCACTTTTCATCCATCACTACCACCCACTTTCCTACGTTTAAATCAAAAGTGATTTGTTTATCATTGACTAGCGACCCGCTCCTGCTTCGCACGGTTTTTAAGACTTGACAAAACATCAAGATTTCTTAGTTTTACATAACTTTAATACTAACGTATTATACACATGGTGAAAACCTCATCAAAATCTGTTGCGTGGTTTAGAAGAACAACGCGGACATACGGACAAACGCGAAAAGCGACTTTAATTTATAATACATTATGTTTAGATTTGCTTATCCTGCATCAATCCAATATATGAAGCAGAAAACTTCCTTAACGCATTCAAAGACACTGAACGAGACACAATAGAAGTTTAATTTGTTAAATGTCAGGATGCGGTATAATTTTTACATCATTTTTTCCAGGTCTTAACGTACGTGAAAAGGCGAAAGCATTAGTGAACTTGTTGAAAGACGAGGAGAGGCTGAAGAACGAGCGAGCGCGAGCATTGAAGGCGAAACAGCGGTTCGCGCAGAGTGCGAGCGCGTTCGGCAGCGACGGCGCCTTGGACACGCCCAGCAGTCCTACCTACCCCGCGGTGAGTTTAACTGTTATATGAACTACTAGCTGTTGCCCACGACTACGTTTTTTTATATTTTGTAGTTAATACTTTTTTTGAAATAAGAAAAGTAGACTATAAAATGTCATAACGATTGGTTGGAGTCGGTTCAGTGGTTAATACGTGAAAAGTTTACAGACAGACAGAGTTAATTTCGCGTTTATAGTCCTAACTAATATTATAAGCCAGAATATCTGCGAAATTTCGTGGATTAATATTTTTTGGAACAGAAAACTTTTTAGGCGCGTTGAACGATTTTAAGTAGTGGGTAAAATTATGGATGCGCGTAGTGCTGGGCTATAGCCTTTTCCCAACTATGTTGGGGTCGGCTTCCAGTCTAACCGGATGCAACTGAGTACCAGTGTTTTACATGGAGCGACTACCTATCTGACCTCCACAACCCAGTAACTGGGTAATACGATACCCCTTGGTAAGACTGGTTGTCAGACTTTCGGGCTTCTGACGACCCGTAACGACTGTCAAAGATCTACGAATGACAGCCGGGACCAACGGCTTAACGTGCTTTCCGAGGCACGGAGCAGTCTCGGTATGTAAAGATGGTCACTCATCCACGGACCAACCCCGGCAAGCATAGCTTAATCTGATGGATCGACCCGTGCAGCTGTTATTACTTAGCCACGACCTATAGTATCGCCGAGCGTTATAGGATATATTTTCTGTTAAAAGCTTAAAACCATCCACGAAATTTCACGCGGACCAAGTCCCGGGCAGAAGCTAATGTACAGATAAGGACCTCTTTTCAGTACTCCGATCTGAATCCAATACTTATAATATTGGTTTAATGTAGAAATTCATAGTTTTGGGGGCGGAAGGAGTAGTGTAGAAATTGTCTAAAACTCATTTTGTTTTTCTGTTTCATATTTTTTTCATGTTTTGGACGTTTCTAATTTCACTTGTGTCTCGGCAGTTTTATGTTTTTACGGTAGAAATGCTTTATATTTACAATTTATTGCAAGTAGTCTTAATAATAATGTCACTTTTCTTTCTAACCGACACCTATTTCATCTCGTTCATTACTCTATAATGGTCATGGATATCATTTCAATGCCATCGCCCATCACTATCAATCACGTTCACATGTCACCAAGCAGATATCACAACGTCTCCCATCTCCTCATGTTAACTTTCAATATCTGCTGTATCCTAACCTAGCCGTTGTCCCTTTCAGTTCGGCAGTGACGGCGCGTTAGACGCCACGTCTAGCCCCACCTACCCTGCGGTGAGCACACTTTGTACTGAACCTTCACTATAAGGGAGCAATATTATAATCATCAAACTCATCAATACAACTGTCTTAGTTAGAATCGGCCTCAAATGTCATGGTATCATGAACTAGTCATTCAATCTTGTGAACTTAGACTGTATTGATGATTTCAATGATTTTAATTTTGTGAAAACCTGTTTGTTACACGCGGGTATTTCTTAGTAGCAGTCCGGAGTCTAGTTTTGTGCCCGGTTGCCGGCAATAGGCTCGCCCCCTAGTACATGGGACTTAAATATCACTGGTGTAATGTGGGTGTAACATGTACACCTCTGCCTAAACCTCCGGGAAAAGCAGGCGTGATGTTATGTTACGTGTAAGAAAAATTTAATCTCGTGGGTTATCGGGCGCTTTCGCCTTAATTTATGACGTTTTGGTGCATAGTGTAGAACCATACAGTCGGTCATTGAGGCTGTCTACACAGAACAATCGTGCGGGGGTGCGGGGTATTGACTATGTTTCCCTAGACTGTGGCCAAAACTAGTTGACGTTTTGTAAAATATGATTTATTTGAATTCCAGCTAAGCGGAGATTCAGCGGAGTGGTCGGGTGGCGGTCGGGAAGCCGAACTAGCGCGACCACTGACAGCCGGCGAGGAAGAGCTGCAGCTGCAGCTGGCGCTCGCCATGTCGCGCGAGGAGGCCGAGCGCGAGGAGAGGCGGCGCCGCTCCGACGACGTGCGGCTCCAGCTCGCCATCAGCCAGTCGCAGCAGGACTTCCAGTGAGTAGCGCCGGCGCCATGTGCGAGGCCGTGGTAGATCGACAAAGTCTTTAGAGGCGCCCTAAAAACTTCTAACTCTTTAAAGATCAACAAATATCTCAAACCTAAGGCCGTCTGTTGTGTTAGAGGAACGTTCGGATATATCAAAGAGCACCGGTACGTAGCGCCATAGACCATCCGTCGCGGGTCAACAGACGGCCCAATCCTTTTCAATCCCTACACCACCCTCATGACCTGCCACATCCACTCCCCGTCCCCTCCAGACTAGAAGCCTACCTCCACGAGGAAGCAGTGCGCCTGCACACGTACGCGGGCGGCCGGCGCGGCGCGTGCGCAGGCGCAGCCTGGGCGGCACCCACAGACGAGTCGCCGCGGTGTTGGTTCTACGGGTGCATGGAGTGTCTCAGACCGAATGTAATACAGTCAGTGCCAAACACGTCCCTAGTAGTATTTGTTTAGTAGGGGAAAGTTAGAGTTTTCGAGGGTTCGGGGTCGTACAGGGGATGTATATTAAAGTAGTATACACGTAGCTTTGTAATAAAAATACTTAAAATTATTATGGTTTAGGAGGAATATTCAAACCAATTTCCACAATGAGCCAATGTATTTTTTAGGTTTTTACAGCGAACTAACCTCAACAGTCAAATAAAATAACAATGCAATGATGCATTTTCATTGTCATTTACGGCACTTTAGCCGGGCCGAGGCAGCGCCACTATTATGCCGATAGAGATAAATTGCGTCTAGCGGCACTCTATACACTGCCTACAAAATGTACATAAAAATTATTTATCCATATAACAAACGTGTTTTTTTTCGGCGTTTTTACAACGTATGGTGGTACGGAACCGTTCGTGTGAGAGTATGACTCGCACTTGACAGGTTTTTTTTTGTATATTTTTTAAGGCAACCAGAGACTTTTGAGACTAAATTACTTGTCCATTAATATACCGCATGTATTTCAGGCAACTCACGCGAATCCTTGAAACAAAAAAAGAAAGCAAATACGTGTATTTGCGGTAAAATATTACGCAAAGAAAAAACACAAAAAAGAACAAGTTGGGGAAAATAAGTGTTACATCCCCAATGCGTCATCACCAGTGATCGGAGTAGGTAGATTGAATTGGGGTCATTGATCCGAAACGTATATATTAATATGGACATTCCTCCGGAATTGGTTGATTATTAAAAAAAAAACCGGAACTTAGATAAGAATTGTATTAAAATGAGCAATATTATATTCTTCATATTTTTTTTAACGGCACACAGTCATGATTTGACACAACCCAACGACCAATCAGAACAAAGGATCATGGGTGGTGCACTAACCGGTTATCAAAACAATGCGTACGCCCGCCGACGACATGCCAGGTAGCTCACTCGTTTACTTCGGTCCGTAGAGTGCGCTTCTTTGTTTGTTACTGTGTTGTGAAAATAATATCAGTACCAACATTAACAATATTTAATTGAATCCGGAAATACCGGAATTGCTTTCCGGAAAAATGGCTTATCCATGTTAATCTTTCTGTGTGCATTTATGATACAAGTACCAAAAATCAATCTGCCTACTCCGATTACTGGTCATCAAAGATGTGTCCTTGTTGAAATTAATCGACAAACGGAATTAATGCTGTTAGCCTGCACGGGCTCACAAACTGATGCACTTTTCCTTCTGCAGGACGACAGACGGCCTGCCGCCTCCTAAGAAGGGCGCGGCGCCGCAAGGCTCGCACCTGCTGGACCTGCTGGACGTGTCGCCCGGCCCGGCCTGGCCAGGCCGCGAGCTGGCGCGCGCGGTACGTGCACTTAGTTTACCATTTATGTAGACCCTGAAATTAAGACAAAAAACAACAGCTCTTATAGCAGCAGTATTATTTTAATATTGCTTCACAGTGGGAAAGAGATGGAGCTATACCTCCTGTAAAGCTTCATCTCTTTCTCACACTGAAGTTATATACTGCTCTATGAGGTGGTCATTGGCCACCTGTAGAGTAAATAACGAAGGTAAATTCTTTCATATTTCGCGTCGTAGGAGTGAGGGTCATATTCTTTTTGCCACTTCAAACAAAAAACGTAGCAAATAGTCGCGGATAATAAGACCATAAGGTCATAAATTCTCATTCAATTCAGTCCTCTGTGCAGGGCGTGCATGGAGGCTGAGGAGACCGTTGCGCACGTGCCCTTTGAATGCACGGGCGTCACCCAGATTAGAACAGAAACCCTCGGGTCACCCAGATCATACACAGACGTTCTAAACAGACCAGACCAGATCACATACGTTCTAAACAGACCAGACCAGACTTAATCAACTTCTGGAGGGAGGTGGGCTGGTTGGAATAACCAAACGGCCGCTATGGCCCACGCACAATGGTCCACCTGACGGACTAAGTGCGGAAACCAAACCCCCTAACATAGAACATAGAAGGTCATAAATAAGAATCAGAAATAAAATATCCCATGAATATCCAAAACTATACGCCTGGTTTCTGGAACGAAAATATTCGACGTGTCGAAATTAAACGCAAGTGAGGAGATGCGATTGGCTGTTCATAACTGATTCAACCAATCATAGCCAGCTACGCACGCTTGTCAATATGTTAACAAATAAAATAAAAATTGTATTGAGTTCGTTCCAGAAACCGGCGTTAGAGACAAATATTTCGAGAGATGCGAAAACTAACTTAAACATTATTTTGTAAAACTTTACTTGTTTCATTTTTATTACATCAGCCTATGCAGTTGGAATTTGGTATATTTGCCGACTCAATGGTAAGATGTTTAAAGGAAGCTTGAGTAAAGCTAGAACTGTATGTAATGCTCTTGGTAACATGAATTTGTTTACAAAAGCAATTTTACTACCACATGAGTTCTTCCTTGCACTGACATTTGAAGGTTTTGGTGTGAAAGTATTCTGATTTATATTCATAATATATAATGCCATATATGCTAATTTATTTATTAGAAACAAACTCTAGACCAATATTAGTACCTACTCAAAAAAAGTTACATTATTTAATTAACCTCTAATATGTGCAGGAAACATCATCCGACGCGTGGTCAGCGGTGGGCAGCCCGGCGAAGGACCCCTGGGCCCCCGCGGCCGCGCCGCCCGACCCCTGGGCCCCTGTCGCAGGAATGCATGTAAGTACATACTCCTACCAGATAGCTCGAATACTCGATATAGGAGACAAATTTACAACTGCGTTAGGTAATTATAATAACATATAACCCTTTAAATATTAGAAAAATTTACTTAGCTTAGTTTAATTATTGAAACAACGTTAGCACGGCACGGTACATTTTTAAATAATGCTGTCCCGTAAACGTAAGAAAAATGATATTTGGAGACATAATTTTAAAAAACTATCGTCAATTGAATCAAAAACATCCATGTATTCAACAATACAAGAGCACGAAAACACCCAGAGGCAAAGCACATTAAAACTCCAAACAAAACTAATGTCATTATTTATAACATTATTTATTCCCTAGAATAGGTACTAACTGACCCTCAGTTAGTACCTTATTCTAGAATGAAGGGACAGTTAACTTTATTCGTCAGATACTGACTATTGAAACATCCAGAATCATGCTATCTGTGGAATAAACGCTATTCGATTCTTTATCTGAGGATTGAAAAATCGGCCCTTAGTGAAACAGGTTTTTAGTGAATTTTATCCTAAAATGAACATTATTTTGTTATTTTATTTCCATAGTCCTCGCAGTTGGATTTTGGTATATTTGACGACGCAATGGTAATATACTGATATACAAAAGTTATCACAGTAACGCTAGAACGTATGTAATGCTATGGTTGTAACTTGATTGATATTGTTTTAAGTCTATTTTGTTGTCACGTGACACTGTGAGATAGGCTCTTTATTAATTTTTAAACCTATAAAGAGGTACTGAAGCTATTTGTGTATGTTTGTTGGTGATAATCTCTGGAAATTCTGCTCCGATTACTAAAATTCTTTCACTGATAGTGTGCTACATTATTCCCGTGTAACACAGGCTACTTCTTATGCCAGCAAAATGTTTTTGTGAATCTCCATGCAGGCAGTTTGCAAGATATTGACAAGTTAACATTGTGTTTCCAGGGCAAGTCTCCTGTTTCTGTGCTATCATCTCCGTCCTCATCAGAACTGGAGCAGTTCGACGCGTTGTCGCAGCGCCCGCGCACCAACCACAACAACAACGCTGAGTCGGACCCCTTCGACCTCACCGCATTAGGTGAGAGCAATATCTAATCATATGAACTCGGTTTCAATGGAAATCAGCGAATACGCTGCATTTGTGTGATGTTCTAAAGGCCACTCGCTCCTCAAATAACCAAATGAATTTAGCGCTCAGTTAATTGAAAACATCTTTGTCTCTCATCTTATTTCTTTAATAATTTAAGCACATAAATTTACAGAGGCGTACTTATCTTCTAACTATTTGACACAAATATACCGATGTATTTAATTCGTTTAGCGCTAAAAGTCTCGATCTCGTGGGAATATTGGGATAAAAGGTATCCCATCTCCTTCTCCAGGTTTACCCATGATCTACTCATGTGCCAAATTTCATCCAAATTCGTTCAGCTGTTTTAGCGTGAAACCGTAACAAACAAACTCACTTTCGCATTTATAATATTTGTTAGGATTTGTGGCGCTTTTGGGCCTAAGCCTGTCTAATGTCTTGATTTGCTGCTGGGGAGTTTGTTGCGCTACTTCTTCCCAGCGGACATATGCCTGTTATACCATACTATACCAAAGTGACAAGAACGGCGTGATTCTGGACGGCGATTTAGTATTTGAGAATTTTATTGAACGTTATGTATAATGGTTCAAAGTATTGCAAGCTCTAAATAAATCAATTGTTCAGCGACGTAAGGCGAAGTTATGTCACGTTGGTGTGTCATGACAGACCAAGATTACACACATCAAGCGAGAGAAATACGGTGATGAAGAAGTATTTTTTTATCTTTTCAGGCGACAACCTAACCCCGAAGCCGTCGTCCCCTCTGGTCGGCAGCGCGGGCGCCATCAAGAAGTCTCCGTCGGCGTTCCTGGGCGAGAACTCGTCGCTGGTGAACCTGGAGCGCCTGCTGCAGCCGGCGCCGCCCGAGCCCGCGCCCGCCGCGCACAACCCCTTCGCGCACGAGCCGCCGCCGCGCCCCAGCATGATGTTCGCGCAGCCGCAGCCGGTCAGTGGGCTATGATAGTCGCCCGCGCACTCCACCGCCGCACCCGGCCGCACCCGCCGCACCCGGCCGCAGCCGGCCGCAGCGCCCGCGCGCCACTGTGTCGAGGGCGCTGCGTGTAGCTGGAGGCGCCCCGCGCTGCGCTTACCGATACGCGGTCTCCTCTTTAGAACTCGTCTGTTCGACCGGCCATCGGTCCTTCGATAAACCGGATAATTTCATTTCTGATTTTATCCTTCCAAGCAACTCCGAACATAGCGCGCTCCGTCGCACGCTGAGCGACCTTGAATTTGTGCACCGGCCCGACTATGTGTCCACATTTCGGAACCGCATGACATAACGGGCAGGACGCTCTGGTTGAAGACCTTAGTGTTCAAACATTGCGGGATAGGCGACGAGAAGACTTTACGAAGTTTCCCAATCGCTGCCCAATACAACTGGATCCTTCTGTCGGCTTCTTTCTCAATGTTGTGTCTACCGAGCTATATGACGTGCCCTAGGTAGACATACTCCTTCACAACTTCGAGAGGCGACCCTTCAATGACTCGGCAAGACGTGTGAATTGTAACATGACTTTCGTCTTGTACACCAGCCTTTTATTAAACCACTGCAGGGCAAAGCTTCTTCTCATACACAGAAGGCACGGGCATTGATCACCACGCTTGCTCGAGACGGGATGGCGATTTCATGCTATTATTATTGCTGTAATCAGTCTACAATATCTTTCCTAAAATATACATACACAAGCTAAACACGATGTATAGAGTATTGGTTTGGCTATCAGTTTTTTGACACTAGTGGTTTGCAAAAAGTTTGTAATATTCTTAACTGTATATCAACTATGGCCTTGCATGCTTGTAGAAGCAAAGAAATGTTTTTGTCTCCCAAGGAGTAGAGGATCTTATTCAACAACATGACATCCATCATTTTTGTTGAACAGTAAAGTGCAACCGCATGAACTCGTCCTTATAATGCAAACAAGTATTCCAATTGAATAATAATGATTTTTTTATATCTATTTGTCAGGCACGGCTAACAATGAACGAGCTAAAACAACAACAGATGGGTCTAACGGGCCTCAATTTCGGCACGGCGTCCCCTTCCTTCGGCGCGCCGGCCCCCGCGGCCGGGGCCCTGGCCCCGCTGGGGCCCGCGATGGGCAACGGCGCGGACCCCTGGGCCCCCGCGGCCCCCGTGGCGGCCCCGCGCTCCACGTCGCCATGGTCCCCGCCACACACGCGTCACACACCCAACCCCTTCCTCTCCTAGCCGCTCACCACACAGGTACACCGCCTTCAAGTATTTTTACTCAAACTCGAAACATATTCACCAGTCGGTCATTCAGAAAGATGATGCTAGTTGCCCATCCCAAAGGGTAATAGGTTTTCTATGAATAATCTCCATAGACACTCTTTTAATTGATTTATTCGCAGGGTACAAGGTAACGCGGGGCATGGCGGGAGCGCGGCGCCCGGCCGACCCCGTACGAGCGGGCCGCGCCGCCGGGGCCCGGGGCCCGCGGCGCCGGGCCCCTCGGCGCCGGGCCGCGGCGTGCGGGGCCCGGGGAGCAGGCCTCAGACGCGCCCGCCCGCCCACACAAACTGTTCTACTTCCACGACTACGTGTACTTGACCAAATCATAAACTGTACGCTTCGCGTGAGCCCGCGCGCGCACGCGACGCACCGCTCGTGTCGTGGGCCCCGTGACGTCATCGCCCCACAGTGACGTGCGCCGTCTAGTTGAACCGAACGATAGTTTATTCCTCAGTCTGCGCTTGTTTGTACGGAATTAGTATTTTTGTTTCTTTTATATGTCCTATATACAATCACCAATTTTGATTACCAATAAAATGTATGTATATTAATTGTATTTGTTGTAATAACTAATTTACGCAAACGGTGTGTGGTATAATCATGTGAAATTATGTTTTAATATAATGTGGACTCAATATGGTGGTAGGTAGAAGACTCGGGTGTCGACGCACTCGACGTACTTTTATTGACAAAAAAAATACAAAGACGAATTTGTTTTATTAAAAAAAAGTATAAAATGAAAGACGATATTTAAAAAAATATAATATATTGAATATAAAATGTATTAGGAAAATAATACGTCACGATTATATTTGCTTTTTTTGCAAAAGAAATGTTTTGTTAGTGTCGATGTGTCGATACCCAATAACTTTAGACTCAGTATACAAAATGTAAAATGAAATGTTTTTTATTAATAGACTGGATAATGCTGTGAGCTGTCGTGTTTATATGTAGATGACGATTCTGTATGTTTGTGTGTACAAATATCGTAAATAGATGTAAACTATAGGAAATTATTCGTAAATTTATATATAATAATTAAGTTTATTTATATTATACAAATGTCTGATTAATTCATATTTCTATATTGTACAGATTCCAATTGAATAAAAATATAATTTTAATAAAATGATAGTGTTTTTGTGCTTTCATGTACTATGGTGAGGATTGAGTGTCAAAAATCGAGTCTTAAAGAGATTTTATGAACTCATAAACTTGCAAAATAAATAAGCAATAAAAATTAACTGTAATCTACAAAAAATTATCTACATTTACTTAAAGTTCTGGCGACTCTGGTTAGGACAGAGCCGAGGGCTAGGCTGTATATGTAATAGAGTGCACACACAAACATACAGAAGAATAGACCGTAGCCTAGAGTAGCGCCAATAGTCTAGAGTACTCTAGAGATTGGGGCCGGCTTCCAAAACTGCCCGTATTCGCGATCTACAATATTCTCGAATACTTGTGTGTCGGTGAATCTTAATTTGAGGTGAACTGTGACGATGCTCTTGGCCAAAAATTCTTATCTGTCTGACATAAAAATCAAATTCAAAAGCTCGAAAGTACTGAACAAGATTGTAAAAATAAAATACCTAAATTATGAAGAATTATATGTGAAGTTAATATTTGCCTAGAATAAGGCATTAAACATAATATTAAAAAAATGGGTAAATTAAATTATAAACTTAAAAGCTATGTGCTATGTGCATCGCCACTGCTCAGGCCCCAAACTAATTCGGGTGTTAAGGGTTTTGGTAAGGTTCTCGGTGAGTTTCACAGAGTGGTTGCAATGAATCATACTGAACATGTAACAGACGTTTATATTGATACAATATTCGTTATCACTACCACACATTGTGGTGGTGTCATGCGATGGTTTTGGTTACATATCACCTCGCAATCGATCGTTCTTTTTGGCTTAAAATCTCTTTCTTCCTAGTTCTGAAGCAAAATGTAAGAAATCCCATTCTGTGGAACTCAGGCGAGACATTGTCGCGACGACTAAGGTGACAAGTTGTTATTCGTGCCTTAGTAAAGTTTTGTATTACAGTAATTGTATTGTTCGTCGCCCTCCACTTCTCTTCTCCCCCTTCTTATTCACGGTCATGGAGGTAACTGCTGGCTTCTCGTAGTCATTAAAATAAGGGACCGGGGTGGGTGTTATTCGGGATAGTATTGAGAAGCTGGCTGGGGAAACCTATTACATTATTAGTCATTCTAGTATTATAACTTTGCCCAACATACTAACATATTATTAACGATACCCGAGCCTCTAGGTGGTAAGCCTCCTTCTAGTTACACCCATGATCAATGATATCTGTCCATATACCTTTTATTTAGATGATCTAAAGTCACAACATTAGAGTCAAGAGGTAACTCTTGAGCTCTGCTTACCTCGTAAGGGGATCAAGCGTAAACTTATACGATTTCAAATGGAAATACAAATGTTATTTTGTCATACAAAATATGTTGACTACTATTTTTGCATTTTGTTTACAAAATTGACAAGTTTTTAAATATGTTTAGACATTTGACTGCTTTCCGAAGCAACATTTTAATAGGTGCATTTTGTAAGTAATACATTTTATGTGTTATTCGATTTGGAGCTAAAACTGTCCTAAGGACGCGTTCACACCAAACGTATAGTTGGTCGCTGACTGAGCGTCATGTTCTTTTTTTTAAACAACGTCGTCCGATGACTTGCTTTCCGTGTTTTTTTGGTGTGAACGCGGCCTAAATTTTTGATATTACTTCGAAAAATTGAATTCAATGCGTTGCTCGCAAAAAAACTAAGTTGAGAGCACAGTAAAAATTGTTTTGCAATTCTGGGATGCAGCGGCTTGTTTTACATTTTGATTTGAGTTTCAATTCGTATTGTATTTATTATGAACTACGCTGCGTCCAATCAGAATGCGTTAACATACAAATTATTCCAGTTTATATTAATGAGCTGAACTATCAATATGTATGTTATAATTTGCTATCCTCATTATTGTAGTATTCAACGTATTAAATAAATTATGTACGATTAGTTTACACGCTAACTTTGTTGCCATGCGCGACGCAAAAACGACCCCTTGCCAGATAAGTAATCGCATTTATATAAATAATAATTACGATAATATCCATTTCATAATACTGCAGTTTTTCCAACGGTTTTTCGCCCTGGCAACATATTTAGTGTTTGTTTTTTTTATTTTTTGCTTATTAACTATCAGGTTGATGTGGTTGTTGTTTATCCGTTATTTAGATAAATTATTATTTTTAATATTATTTCCTGACCAATAAATGCATCGATGCTAATTCAACGTGTCACTAGCTAGGGAGAAACTGTAAAGATTAATGTAACTATTTAATTAAAATATATAAGTTTTGCAATACATCTATGTGTATCATTTAACAACACTGATTTTTCACTAACATCTTAACGCGTGCGTGCACATAGTCGCAGAGCGTTGAAGGAGACGGAGAAAACCCTAAGTTTGACTTTGTCAAAAATAGTGATCATCTTCCCTTGTATAACTCCTCCGAGATGTCTGTACACAGATGTACTAAAACAGCAGCGCGTACCCATATCTTTAGGACGCAACATACGGTTACACTTGTCTGAATACATAACATAACATCACGCCTGTTTCCCCGAAGGGTTGGGCAGAATTGAATTTTAAAATCGTTCCAACCAAACTTGGTAAGTCGATTACTACAAAAACAGTGTTTGATTGACGCAAACTGAACACGCTTTGCTTGGTGATTTCACGCAACCATTGTGATTGAACGCGAAAAGGTAAACACGCATTCCTTGATGCTCCATATGTCTCACTCACCATGAGTCCTTTGACTTTTTATAATTTAGATTCTGTTTTCACCCTCAACGTCTGATTGAGCAGTATAATTTAATAAGGGATAAACAATGCACTGTGCAGAACGAAATGCAAATAAAACACAATTTTACAATATGATTATAATTTATTCATTAATAGTTTACAAAGACGTTATCGTACAAATATTTCAGAATCCGCATTGCATACAAAATACCCTCAATAATAAAAAATCATATTTCTCGTTTTGTTCATTATAAAAAAAGGAGTCAACGCTTCCCAAAAGTTTTCGCAAGTACAGACTTATACGCAATTGGAAATCGTTTATATACAAGATTATGCACCAGTTACAAAAATCTCCGTTTTCATGTAAAAATAATTTAAAAGATGGTTTTTAATCCCATGTCGTAATTCTAAAAGCATGGAATGGACGATTAATATAGTTGGGAGCGGATCAAGCTTACCCTAACGTGATAACTTACAATAACTTACCTACCTTACATGTTCATTAATTAGAAGCCAGACTCAGTGCGCAGTACACCTTCTACACACTGGCGACTTGTCGCGACAACTCACGACTAAAAGTCGCAAGTTTACTACGATCTACTTCAGTTGGTTTGCGCTAAGATCGCCTTTGTGGAGAAAATATTTGAGTCTGTCAAATTAACTATGCACAACTTTTTACGGCTGAGATAATCAATTTTTTTTTTTATTAGTTACGAAATTAGTGAATTGTACTCGTGTATTGGAGCACAGACAATCATATTTTATTTATTTGATTTATGATTTGTGTTGTCATGCAGAGTTAATATTGTCAGACTGTATTGAGCAATGTACCGGTACAGTGGTATGAGGCGAGGGCAGCGCCTCGAGCACTCGTCTGGTATTGCGTCAATCCCTGTTTTAACTTAAATTAATTACGGTACAATGTTACTGCAGTTATTTGCTGTTTGTAGGCATCAGTCTCACGATGTTAACATTTCACTAACCTACAGGAAACGACGGTAGTACAGTACTGGGGCTGATAAAAAAATTGTATAAAAACCATCGACTAGACACTACAATATCCAATAAATATTTTTCGAAAAATTTCAGAATAATGTCTTCCACGCTAATTTATATACCATACAATCTAGAATAAATAATTCAAGCGATACGAGTGACGGTCACAAATATTTAAATATAAAAATAATTCGACATAAGCAACGTGACGGCAGATCTACCAGTTATAGGAAAAATAATCTATGATTACAATAAAAAGGTGAAGCGATATTTTCATTATGATCACATTCGCGCTACATCGCGCGACACTATCATCTTAATCGTACTAAATGCAATACAGGGCGGCGCCTTGTGAGTGACGCATTTTAAATTCCGTTTTTTTTTTAGTACGAAATGTGTATCATCAATGCAGGGGCATTGACTAACATTCCCATTTTATAATAATTTAATATAAACCATTGGCAGCGGATTCCGTCTCAGAATTGGCTGATTGGGTCGTTCGTCGCCGCCACGCTTCAACAAGATGGCGGCTAAAGGAAAACTAAAATGGCGTCAGTAAAACGCGCGCCCTCGGAGTTGACATTCTCGATATGAAGTTAAGTCCCACGCCACACTGCAGCGAGCGCAGCATCGTGAACAGTCGTACGTGATAATGGAAGAGTATTGCGAATAGGATTTGTATGAGAGATCCTTTTGCACATGATTGTTTGGATGAATTGATGATTGATGTATGACTGCCTCAAACTGCGGCTTGTAAATGAGGCAACTTAGGCCAATCTGCGCGAAGTCACAGAACCATAACTAAAATAGTTTTGGATGAATTGGCAGTGTTACAAAACCGAACATTTTAGACTCTGCTGATTTTAGCCAGCAGTATGATGATGATGTGTTGTCAAAAGGATCCTCTAGTAGTGAGTCGTGCCCGATTCCTAGTACTCCCAGTGCGTGGCGGTGTTGAGGTCGGGCCCGGCGAGGCGGAAGTTCCCGTTCTTGGCGGCGGCGAGGTAGTCGCCTCCCTGCGCGGCGCGGATGGCGAGGCGCGTGGGCTCGCGCAGCTCCAGGTGGAAGCCCTGCGGGGAGTCCGCGTCGCACTGCACCGACTCGCTGTCTGCGTGCCAATATTTGCCATTTTGTCCTGGAATTTAAAGTTTGGAATATAGACTGTGGTTTGATTATACTGAATGCTTATACTCATCTCTACTAACATCTGGACTAATATCCATCACATTAGAGTTATCATTGAGTGGCAGCATATCATCTAAGATCTCAAAATCAAGATAAACTAAAGTCTTATCAGTTCCTTGTTATATATGTAATAATAACTTTATTTCCAAATTTACAATTTATATAGCGTAGGTTAATATTATGACAATATTGTTTTTAAATTCTATGAATCCCTGAATATCACTACTGGCTCCCAAGCTAAGATTAAACGTGAATGGGTGCCAGGGCTCTCTCTATTAATACGTTTTCAATTTATACAAACTAGTACGGAGTAACATTGCGTAAGTGGCTATCGTCGAGTAAAAAAAAAAACCTAATGAAAACAATAAAAATAAACTTTAAACATGTTTAGCTCTCTCTAGTTTGTATTTGGTGTTTGTTTCATGTGTATGTGTCGTGTATATGTGTAGTGTGTATGTGTCGTGTATATTGGAGTTGTCTAAAAAGCAGGAACTGTTAAAACAGCTTTCCAAGTAACTTTTCAATATCCTCGTAGGCTTGAGTCGCGAGCCATTCCATTGACTCACTTTCTTTTTGCACTCGAATTTATTTAAGCCTAAATATTGCATTGTTTGTAGCTGTATTATAGGTTTAAAGAATTTATTTCTCATAAGAACTATAACAGTTCACTTAGAATGAGATACAAAAGTGCTTACATCTAATTAATTGTAGTTATTATATTATATTTGCCTCTGGTGACGTTACTGGGTACATACATGTTAATATTGTTTTTAAATATGTTTATACTATCAAACTTCTTTAACTCCTCCGGGAATTATAAATTCGACTAGTACTACTCGATAGTGTCTTTCAGCCAATTTAGTTCTGTAACGTTCTATGGGACAGACATAATTAGCTCTTCTATTTGCCAGATGTCCAGTATTGTATTTCAGAGAACCATGCCTGCACAAGATGGTATGGAGCACAAAGAACTGTCTAGCAGTCATAACTTTGCAATTTAGATACAATTATATGGTGCTATACCGGAAATGTTTTTGTGTCACGACTTCAAGAACAGCTTGTTGCGCTCTTTCTAGTTTGAGAATACAACTTTTTGGAGCACCTTCCCAAGTCGTTATCCCAAATGAGAGTACTGACTGGCAACGTGAGATTTGACCATCAGAAGTGTTTGCACTTTGGCGCAGACTCTTGGAAATCGCTATGAGTTTCCTCACTCTGCCAGACGTTCCATCAATTTGCACCTTCTAAGACATCAGGTTGTCTATCATGATAACTAGATACCTGACTTGCATCGTTCTAAGTAGCGGAGGGCAGGGGCATTGGTCTAACTGTTCACTGCAAGTGTGGGCTCTGATAACAAACGAGTCATCCAGCCACGTACTAGATTTAATTGAGAACGGGATATATTACGTTATATCGATATTTAATGTAAGAATATTAGCTCCTAGCCAAGACATCACGTTGCCCAGCGCTAACTCCACTTGCTTCCGGACTTTTCTTCAGTCCAGACCATGCACGAGCAAAGCCGTATCGTCCGCATAAGTATATATGCTACAGTATGGGATGGATAAATTACATAGGCTGTTTACATATATTAAGAAGAGGGTAGGTCCCAAAATTGAGCCTTGGGGAACTCCAAATGACAAAGAGCGTTCGAGACTAACGTATGAGCCAATGTTGACATACTGTGTCCTCTCAGAAACGTAGCTCTTTAAAGATTGCCACTGCTGGACCCCTCCCTCCCACTCCTCATCCTCTCTAATTTAGAAAACAGGATAGGGACAGAAACAGTGTCAAATGACTTAGATAAGTCTAAGAAAACACCCAGACATCTTAATGTCTGGGTGTTTTTAGTAAGGTATGCCTATCAAGTACCTTTACAGCACTATCAACAAAGGCAGCAACAACGTCCTCGCAGGATTTGTTTCTACGAAAAAATATTGGTTGCCTGTAAAGTCGGTATACGGGCGAAAGTTTTACGTGACAACGACTTTGCGTGCCTTTCACTTTTTATGTCTGTCTCTCTCGCTCTTAGGCGGGCTAACCATGCCCGAGTGGAAGGGACGCGTGCCTCTCACTCGCTCTCATTGTGAGCGCATAACGTGAGCGGAGCGTAACGCAGTTTCTTGAAGTGTCACCCGGCAAACCAATTTATAAGACGTTGTCACGTCAAAACGTATTGATTAGCTGATAAAATGCCACGTGCTTCCATATACTTGACAAGACGACTGTTAAGGACCTTTTCCAAAATCTTTGACAGCGCAAGGTCAGATATAAATCTGTAATTATTGACACTGCCTCTCTCTGCAGCCTTGTGAATCGGATGCACTATCGCTTTCTTTATGGACCTCCGAAATACTCCATGTTAAATGGGATAACGGCGGTTCCTGCTATCTTTCGGCACTCGAATATTTCTGGGTTGGTATTAATTTAGAATGAAAAGACACTGACTGAAAATATATTCCCTTGGTAAACATAGCAAAACCCCAAAAAACTTTTAAAAGATCGGTCTATAAATCTCACCTTTGAAGTAGACAGCGCCCTTGGGTCCGCGGATGACCTGTATGGTCTCGTAGTTGGCCTTGTTACACTCCAGCCGCACGCCCTTTGGCCCCACGAAGCCCTGCTCGCACTTCAGCACCAGAATAGGCCTGCAACACGATACTCTACTTAGCAATTGAACAAAACATACAACTAAAGCTGTACAAGGATCTTTTGGCGCGTGGTCAACATCGGAACTAACACCGCCATTTTGTTTTTTCAATACAATTATTTCACAAAACGTTATCACAAATGTTTACCAACAGCGCCTCCTGTCAATGTAATTCAGGCGCCAAAACATCGCTGTAGGGCTGTACTTTACAATTTTACTTTTAATGCCTGAATTGTAGGTATTTTAATTTATTTTCATGCTATTGATTTATTAATTTATATTTATTTCCATGTTATGTATTATTATGGAGATAATAAAACAATGTTAAAGTCTGATAGTAAATAATTATAATTATGCATACAGTGGGCTTACTTTTTTTTGCGAAAACTAAGAAATGTACGTTATTATTATGATTTAATGCTTCAAGTAAGATGAAAACATCAGAATTGTGGTAGATATTCTTTTGTATAAATAATTGGTACCAAGCAACTCGAAAATAAATAGAAATATCAGTTTTCTCAGTCAGTACTTCAGCCATTATAACACAGTGTAACCCACCTGTTGATGAGATAGAAGTAATATTTGCAGTTCTCCTCGATGGCGTCTGCGTTAGCGTACAGGTGTCCGGAGCGCTTGGTCATCAGGTACTTGCCGTTGTTGGCGCGGAAGGCAACGGCGCCGTCACCTTGCCACTCCAGCTCGAACAGGGCGTTTGATGACCTGGAGACAAAAAGTGGTATGTCAGTAAATATTTATATCTCGCAAAAAGATGTTTGGATAAAGGTTGGCTGTTTCAGAGACATCACACTATCTTTAACTAGAATGGAAGCAAAGAGGTTATGAATAAAAGAAGCGAGCAGCGTTAGCAGCAGCCTCAGCAGCGAAACTTTTTGTTTTGCCTGTTTCAGGATAAATGGAATGCTTAGACCAAAGCAAGGATAAAGAAGCAAGGTTTTTGTCGTTTGATGTTTTACAAGTCTTGTGATGGGAATGCCAAACAAAAGTCCTCATTATCTTTAAAACTTCATATTTATGGTTGAACTTACTTGTTGTCACCGGAGGCTTGTATGCCGCCGCCGGTCTCCAACGTCCAGTAGCGGTCCTGCATGGTGCGGATGTACCAGCGTTTCGTGGCCCAGTCGAATTCCAGCTGGAACGTCTCGTGGGAAGAAATCTCGTCCTGGTTTGCTGTCACGTCAACACCTGAAAAGAATGAAAAGCAACCGTTAGGTTCTGGGTTCTGGTAAATATTTTGTCCAGGATATCAGATTTTAGGTTAATGTGGGATGTTTATTTTGATTATAATTAAAATTTATATCAGACTTACAACATATTCTTATCAAGATAACTACAAATAAAATCCGTCAGTCAGAAGAACACCTCTTCATTTTCCAACCAAACAAATTGGCTCGATCTCATCTCGATCGAGTGGACAGCTGACCGCATCGCCTGTTGCTCTGTTTGTCAGGCACTTGAGACCGTATAGTCCAGAGTCCGTCGGTAAACACTACAGGAGCTCAAGGTATAAGGCACAAGAGGGATAGGACTTGGGAAATCATGTCGAGTGCCTTTAATCTGGTTTGGATAAGGAGATTTGTTTATTTGATTGTTTGCAGCATTTTCTAACCAAAGATAGCTCCGCAGCTAGCAGCTACAGCTATCTTCTAAGTCCCTAGAATTATGCTTGTTTAGGCAACTCGTAATAAACTAGGAAATGCTGAATTAGACATACACAGCAACCGCATTTGGTAGAAAAGGACTAATATGGGACTTCATAGATGCTTAATAAACGCAATAGAGACATACATAAGATGGTGAACGTATTTGAAATGTTATTATAATCTAGCCTGTGGTTAAACATTTTCAGCTAGTCAGATATTGTTTAATATTTTCATATCTTAACAGAGACTCATCAGTCAACACAGCAGTGCACACTGGACAGTCTCTCTACGGATATAAACTAAGTAAAGTATCGTTAAACTTCAGTCCCATGTGACACAAGACTCATGTTAGTATAATCACGCTTCACGTGTGGCCCCGAGGGGAGTGAGTAGAGATCGTAATTGAGCGGTGCATAGTAATGAAGTGGTTGGCGAGTTGTTATGTTACAGTAGACGGTTGGAAATTAGATTAGTACATTTTCATAACATGACGATTGGTGACAGCTTTAATATAGACTTGCATGTTGTTTCTATTAACACATTAGTAAATAAACTTAACGTAGGTAAAATCAGTGTTGTTTCAATAAGGGATGGGTATATCTATTACAGATGAGTCCTGTCCCTGTCCTTCAAACTAGCAAAATCCTGAATCTTTAAGCACAAAAGTTTTTTTTTTTTTTTTTAACTTTGCCCCACACTAGGAATTTCTCCTGTATTGTGGGTTCAAACAGCCAGACCCGGAACAACTACTTGTAGGTCATACAAATATTTGTTCCGTGCGGGAACCGAACCCGCGACTCGCAGCGCAGCAGTCAATCTCTTAACCACTGCGCCAACCGTGTCGTGTATTGCTCATAACATTATTAAAAGGTCAATAATTTCGGCTTCACAGTATTTAAGAAATGATGCTCATATTAGCTTTGTTAAAATTAGTTGCCATTAACTACTCGTACAGTAAATTCCAAGATATTAATCCCCTGTGATATTACCACCGATATTACGGTAAAAACAGAAATTTCTAAACCCTCTTTTCTCCCGGAACCTTAGCGTTAGAACATAAAGTTCAAAGTAACGTACAAGTTGAAGCCAGGAAGCGGCGCAAGCGCATCAGTCCGCCGGTGTGAGTTAAAGATTTGCTGCGCGGCTGACAGGCGATCGTGCGCAACGACTGGCTGAGAACAGGGGTGGCAGGACGGCAAGTTGTATTTCCTACTTAATAATCATTCAGTGACAGACAACGCACATCCTACACCGCTGGCTCTAGAAGCATAGGTAGCTCTAAGGATTTTTGAAAGTTCACCCCCCAAAGGGGTCATATAGGGGATGCAATTTTGTATGGAAGTTCGTCATTTTGCCGATGAGAAATGCCATCGGGCACAGTCTGTAGGTAATAAAATATTTGTTCTAATGCATTGGTAAACATTATATAATATTAAGTAACAGCCGTGCAGGCTAAACAGTCAGTAGTTTTAGTCATTTTGCGACCGTTTTTCTTGGTCGTGGGTGCGCGGATGAATGAGCAAGAGACTTCTGCCAATTGTAGTTGGAAGTACACAGTGTAGTTTTAGTCAGTACTGAGACTGGTAGACCCTTCCGATATCCCAAGTGCGGTGGAGATAAGTGAGAATCTCCGCGAGTAAAAAAGAGGGAAAAAGGGGAAAATCATAAATAAATATCAAAATAGTGTAAGAAATTAATCGAAAGAATCTCTGTTTGTCTCAAAGGAATTAACACAAGCAAACAATAGCGTTTTTACAGAAACATTGCGGTATGCGATCGATTGAGTCATATGTATATAGATCGATACATACCCATGTATTGACATTAGTTACGGGAATAGTACAATGGGAATTAAAGCATTTATTGTGTTACTGCATCTCGACAAGCGAACCAATGAACCACAACTAATAACCGTTGATGCTGTAACCGTTAGTTTTTGCAAACAACAAGTAACTGCTATAATTAGCAGTAATTCGTGTTGATTACCTATTGTAATAAGACTTTATGGCTTCCATAATATTCGTTTAAACTTTTTACTAGGTAGGTACATACTTTCGTATCCTTATTGGACCATAACTAGCTAACTAAGAGTCATAATCACATTATTTTGTCAATTTAATAACTTGTTAATATTCAAACAGGATTCTTGTTAATTGGCAAGACCGATTTATCAAACATAATGGTTGGCACCATTAATGGTCATACCATTGTCGAAATGACAAAATGTGTTGTAGAGTTGTACCTACTTGATTAAATGCTAAAACATCTCCAATATTCCTAATGAGGTATATATACTATTACTTAGCTTAAGCAGTCCGATAAACATCAAAATGTATGCTTAGAATAATAGATTTCATTTAAATCAGCTATAACTATCCAAATTATTATAATGACTGAGGAAAGTGGTAGAAAACTTTCATGTTTTCTGGGTAAAACAAAATACGATTTCAATAAATGCAGTTCGATTGGCAGCCCTGTTAGCATCGTGCGCTATCATCGGGCTATGACCGGCGCGCGCGCACGGTACCGCTAGCGGCTCTCGGCGCAGATGCATTGCCAGCCATTATTTGTTGTGTAATAGACAGGCTCAGGCGATATTCTACTAAATTCGATTTATCTGATGAAAGTACTGTTTGAGAAAATATCGTAGTTAAGAACAAATCTGATCTAGCGCATAAGAGAATGCTGCTGGCTATGTATCAATGCTGCTGGATGTGTTTCAATGTAAGGAGCCTATGTGGAAGGTATGAATACAGAATGAGAGCCTGAGAAGGCCACTGCCTGACTGTTCTTCGGACTTCCTACTTTAAAGAAGACTGACTGGCTAATCTATTCATCACAATAAGAAGTATGTGACAATAACGAAAGATGACGAAAACGATAGTCCAAAGAACAATAATTTGGTCCCTTTTTCGATTAACGAGCCAATTGTATCACAAACGTTCTGAAAAGCATCGAGTATCCGTCTTCATCAAAGATATTGACAGGGGAGGTGGTGGAGCGTGTAACACAGCCGCGCCCGCGCCACAGCCGCACATTACCTGCGCGGGCGCATAATTACAGATGTTATCCGCGGCGCCGCTGCGCTGCCTGACTGGCGGTGACGGGAGTGGCGACAAATCATCGCTAACACTCGTGTCGTGCACAATTGTACACTCGACAAAACTACTCTTCCTCCAAGTCACCTCGACAACAGAATGTCAGTTACTTATTCAAGACTCGACTACTGAGATTTTAGCTGTTTTGGAGGATAGAATCACCAAAATTTTATGGCAGTTTCGAAGTTGAGGTCTTGCTCAGTAACCAATTCAGTACAGTCACTGGATTTAATCAATATTTATACACTGGATTTATTCATACTTATTTACTGACTTGATGTCCGTACGTATTTTTCGGGTGACCACTGAAAATCAGCGCTGTGCTGTGGGACCCTCATAGCACAGAGTTATGCTGAGTAATTATCCGAATATTTGTTATGTTTATATTGTTGTTTTTTTGTATGCATATGTTTCTGTGACAAATAAACCTATTTTTCTTTCTTTCTTACTATCTTACCCATGATGATTCTAGTCTTTGGCAATTTCGGCATCGTCGTCTGAGTAGGTGCCTATACCGGTACTGTAACTACGTATACCAAGTAGTCAATTTTCTGACATAGCTCTGTTAAGGCCCGTATTACAGAACCTCACTCAAAACTCAAGCATTACTTAAAACTCGTTTAAAGCCTTTTGATTGGTTGACACCAGTTTTAAGTACCTAATGCTTGAGTTTTGAGTAAGGTTCTGTACTGTAATAAGGGCCTTAGTGTGTCTTTGTGTTTAAAAAGCTTTACATTTAAAATTAATACAGTTAATTGCGTGTGTATTGGTAAGTTTTATTTCTTGTCTACACACCATCTTCTTTGTATAGTGTTCCAGTAGTAATGATGTGTGAGGGCTGCATGCCACACAACGTGCCTAGACTTACTTAGAGCTTGGTGCTCGGTGTATGGGCTGGGAATGTTGAGGATGTTACTTACTATCTAGATATATATCTTGCAGACAGTTCCGGAGATGCTATACAACGATATATCACCGCCCATGATTCACACGAAGTTCTTGTAATTGTTTTAAATTATATTTCTAGAAGTTTGAACGAGAATTGCTTTTAATTTTTAAATAGGTACGAAGCTGTTTTTTTTACAGGCAAATTATGGTTATTTTACAATTCTAACTTCACCATAAGCTACTGCCACTTGCATAGCTCAGTAATCACCCAAAAATAAAACGGAGTAGCCAAACTACCGACCAATTAGTTTTAAATTAAATAAGAAATCACAAAAATATCCATTTTACGTCGAAACCGGTTAGAGCGATCTACTTGGAGCATACATGTAATTAAAACTATAAAGTTTAGTGATGTGGCGAGATCACACGACACTGTGCAGGCATCCGTGCAGTAGAAACGTTAGAAAGCATAGCGCGCGTTTTTTGCGCGGCATAGCTGCGCGCGCGCACTATCAGCCAATTCCGTTGACAATTTGACGTTGCTGAATATCTCTTAATTGGCCTGCTCTGCTTTTGAATGGAAGTTATCATGCATATCCGATTATGCGTTTTTCTTTGTGTAATAGATCTCGGTATGGACGGTTAAGCCGACAGACGCGTGCGATCAATAACAGCGACCTCTCTGCTACGTTTTGAGATTTAAATAATAGCGAAGATTAGCAATAGGTACCAGAAAGAGTCGTGGAAAGTTTTGAGCAGGATAATATCTAGTGCTGCGTATTATGTAGATGTATGTAATCTGCATGCGTGCACCTGAGCATATATTTTTAATTCCCAACAATAAAATGGAAAAGACGCTACGCCCAATATAGCACGCGACGACGGTTAACGAGCAAATTATTATAATTTAGCATCTTAAGAACGAATTACGCGGTCTTTGCACCTTCGAGGAGGCGATTTGAAATGTAAATGATGTTAGATGTGTAATTAGTAACGCGGCCTGGCCAGCAAGCCATCTGTCACTGTTCTGTACCGCTACGCGTAATAACACTAATAACTCTAGATATGAAAACGGTAATAGCTGTTTAAACAGGTAAAAGTTAAGCAAAACTTAATTATAAAAACAGATCAAAACCGGATAGTTTAATTTTACTGTAGAAATTCGAGCGACGCTTGTTTTATGGCAATAATAAGCATTTCACACGGAAATGTTTAAAAACATTCTGCCTGCCTTTGTCAATACATATTCAATGATGGCCGACGACGCTGAATAAAAAGAGAACAATAATTTTAAACATGTTACTAAATAAAGCTTATTTTATCCCAATACCAAGCAGGATATTATAACAGTACAAGCTACTGAACGAGTAAATATTTCTACTGCTGTCGGTAACTCGATAGACAGCTCGTGACTGAGAGATAGCGAGGTCTAGATCGTGACGGGAACTATACACAAAACCGCAGTATACTCACTTAAGTATGCAGGAATTGAATGCAAAGTACGCTGGTAAGTAGTTGGTTTGGATGTCAAATAAAAACAATAGGTTGTGCTTGTGAACCAGCGGTATGATGTATCGAAAGAGCATCTACATGAACCTGCCATGGTATGTCAGTGTGCCCTGTTGTCAACTCTGCTGACTGGCCTACATGTTCACCACGGTATATGCTTAAACTGCCGAGGATAGCAGTGGACTACTATAGGCTGATTCTGACCTTATAGATAATTAAAACTTTTACAATTCAGCTAGTAGCATGCAAGAAAAAGCGCTATTTAGCAATCCAAGCTATGATCAGGCAAAACGTTAAGGATAAATAACTTTTTATAAAAAAAATGAACCGACTTACTTTTCACTTTTTGGCTGTGGTACCTACCCCACACAAATTCGAATACCACGACCTGCTATGTAAATAACAGTGACAGGAACTTATAACATCATCCAAGTAGATTAAATGGAAAAAATACCTATTATTGAAGTTAACTCAAAAACTACCCAAGCAAAGTTAATATAATTTATATGGGACCACCTCTGAAGTATGACCTACCAAACAAAAAATATCATCAAAATCATTTCATAATTGGCGGCCAAATCGCGTAAAAAACATTTAAAAAAAACAGTCGAATTGATAACCTCTTCCTTTTTGAAGTAGGTTAAAAAATACTTATAATATATTTTTTTGAGGAGCGTTTACCGATAACTGTTAGTAAACTGTTAGTAAACAGTTATCTGCTAGTAGCAGGCACGTATTGTTGGCGATTCTTTTTGTTACAATTCAATATGTACCATCTTGGAAATCAATATTGTGACGAGCGTGACTCAGCTCGGTGTAAAAACTGTGCCACTTACTTGAATGAATCTGTTCACAATTAAGCCGTTATTTACCGAAAATAGCAGTTATTTTACAATAAAAGTAACTTTGATTTGAGTGCCCTGGTTTTGGAGATTGAGTAGTCAAACTCACTAAAAATAAACAGTTGCTCAGTACCTAAATACGCAAGAAGCTTGGTTTTTTAAGAATTTGACTAGTAAAGTCAAATCATTTATTTCAAAATGGCACTTTTGAACGTCAAATGTATAGTATACCTACTCTGCATTTTAGGTCCCTATTTTACCCCTTGCCATGATTACAGTATACTTTCTGCATACAATTCAGAACTACTGTATACCTATCCTATTCAAAAATTTCTAATTGTATTTTTTTGTTTCTTCAAAATTTAGTATGATTTCCAAGCCACGTTCCCCTCACTACATAACCAAACGTCGCCGTATACGTGACTCTGCATATTACTAACTCTTCATTAACACCACGCTGCCTCTTATAAGCGCTCCTGCACACGATGCCGCCACCGCGCCGTCGCCGCGCCGACGCGCGACGCCGCACAACTACAATGTACATACGAGTCGCGCGAAGACCGCCACCGCGCCGCCGCCGCGCCGCCACCGCGCGCGGTCCTCGTCTCGCCACCGCGCATCTATTTGATTCATTCCATTACCGCCGCGTATGTTCATACGCGGCCGGCAATGGAATGAATCAGGATAATGAAATAACTGGGAACGCGCGCGGTGGCGGCGCGGCGGCGGCGCGGTGGCGGTCTTCGCGCGACTCGTATGTACATTGTAGTTGTGCGGCGTCGGCGCGGCGACGGCGCGGTGGCGGCATCGTGTGCAGGAGCGCTTACACATACAGCTATTCCTGCCAGTGTACCTTCCGTACACTGTCGTTCATAATAAGTGCACAGTTAGCGTGACTCTGCATAGTGTGGCATCTTTATTACCGGTTTGGTGGGCTGCCTTCCTTCGAGATTTAAGTTCATGTCAGAGGTCGTGATACTTGTGCTTGCAGTTAAATAAATTACAAGTCATTCGACTAATCTATCTTGCTATTATAGTTTATGTGTATTATAGTGACATTTTCTGACTAATCTGTGAAAAGGCAGCCTTTAGAACTAATATTTTGTTTGGGACATCGATTCTTGTTTGACTTCTGGTATCTACAAATTTTCCGAGCATTTTACTTCCTAACCTAACACAACCAGGTAGGTATATTGTAGCTACACAGCAGAGGCAATCTAAGCGAGCGATGGATCGTATACTGCACGTGAGGTGAGGGCGGGTCAACACACCGTTAGTTAACTCCTTAACAATCCTGACCGCCTGGTACTCGCTGACGAGATCTGAGCAATATACAACTTCCTTATAGGCTGGCCTTTCAACGACAGTACTAGCTTCTACGTGATTGAAGGAAATTGTTGTTAAAATATAAAAGTTTTCTAGCCAGTATGAGTGGTAGGCTCAAATTATACTTCTAAAAACTGGACCTCTTACACGTGATTCTAGCCTCTAGACATAATGACAAGATGTTTAGGAGTTTCGTGTGTGCCACGAACGTACAACAAGATCTAGGAACTGTTGGAGTAAGAAATTGGAGAGAAACAAGTCCGAAATGGGTCACAATCGAGAAATATGCTAGACCAGGCTAAGGCCCACCCGCGGCTGTGAAGCCTTAGACGATGTTGACAAACGTAGGTCTGGGCCCAACTAATCTAAAAAGTATCATCGACACAAAGAGAAGATATTGTCCATCCACTACTAACTTCCCGAGACAATCTATTTTATGTCACAACATAATATTTTCTTTAACTCATCTTGAACTCCACGTGAGCCTGATGTTCTAGATGACGACATGATGACAAGTAAGTAAGTATGCAAACACAGCGACTCTAAACAATACGGGTCAACAGTCGCGACTTCTCGAGTATTGCCACACCTCTCACAAGAGCGCTTCTGAGAACGACAGAACAATCTGGGCGCGTCATCGAGAGGCTGAGGCGGCGGGAAGAGGCGATACCACAGAGATACATATACTAGCGGTGTTTATTTCATGTGGCAATTCTCATGGATAACGTCAGCCTAAAAGGGCTAAGCAAAACATGGCCCCTCAGCTACTACTTATTGTAGCTTTCCTAAACGATATCCGGTGTGGTGGCGGTAATGGTAAAAATAACGAGAAAATGCTTCCTTTTAATCCGAGAAGCTTTGGCCATTTTTGCAATTTAGATTATTAACTAAATAACATATAAATTATACTGATCCGACAGAAGTTTATTTAACTTCCACCGAATAAAGAGCACACCGATCCTTCCACATTGAGTGCAGCATCTTTTAACAGAGACAAGCAGGTATCATGACGGTCCGAGTAGCGCGCTGTTAACTTTCACTGCAGCACTACAAACTAGGAACTAGGAAGTATCACTGCAGACAAAGGAAGTGCCCATTATCTATGTTTATGAGCGTTTGAGCGATACTGGAGCGATAATGTGCATTCCTTAATTGATTCGGAAGCGATTCGGGTTTAACTATACATGCATGCTTGTTTGTTTTATTACATGTAATTTAATCTTGTAGTAATCCATTTTATATTCAAATCTTTGCCTAGAAGTGCATCTGACGCAACCTGTATGCGCATGCAGTCGTCCCTGCCACCAACCACTCGGGCTGCTGACTAGCTTTTAGTTTTAATAACCACGGCACGAGCAAAGATTGGTTTGTTCCGTCTGTTTTATTCTGTTCCAATACACGGTATATAATGTCCAACCGGCCACTGTTAGGCCTTTAATGAGGCATATTACACAGTCATTTTATTTAAAACGATCCGGTAAAAACTCACCTTGCTTAACCGACACGTATTTCTCGTTGAGCGCCGCAACGAAGGCCGCCTGTGGCAGACTGTCCTCGAGAGAGAACAGCTCGTCCCTGGTGACGGCGGTGGAGCGCGTCTTCAGCACGGCCTTGGAGCCGATGGGCGCCAGGTACGCGCCCGCGCCGTCGCGCAGCGCCAGGGCTCCCGCGTGGTACTCCGCGCTGAACAGGCACGTGGCTGTGCATTGTTCTTGCAGCTGAAGAGAGAGAAGGATGTTAGAATGTGGAGTGTATGGTAAGATTTTTAAAAACACATCGTGCCTGGAATGGTCCAGAACAGAGCATGCTATCACGAGCCGATACAATGCAATGCAATATTGTGTTGCAGAAGCTATTACAGTCAGTGACCTGCATCGGCCGACCCCTCTTTTTTGTAAGAGGGGTCGGGTAGTACATAGCACTGACCGTACGGCCAAAGGCTTTTTGAATTAGAATCAGTTTAAAAAACTGTTCGGTCAATGGCCTCCTAAGAAGATAAAGACATTCAAAACCACTCTTTGCAAAAAGACTATTGCAGCAATCCTATTTTGCGTCATGTAATCTCCTTACCAAGCATGGTAGTGGTGATTCATTTACGTCTAGTTTGGTCACAAGTCACAATTTTTTTTACACCATACAGGCAACACCCGCCTCATTAAGTAATTTACACAGGCAGTCGTTCGGCAGACTACGTGCGAAACAGTTTGATTCTTACGTTATTCGTCCATAAAGAGCTACAGTGTTGCGGGGCTCTCACGCATGCGCCGTAAGTCAGTATCGACGGTTCCCACGTGTGCTGATGGCATGGGAACCTACGGCCGCAGCGGCATTGTTTGCAAAATGAGCCAACTGGGCTGTGATTAGGGATGCTAACTTGATACATCCATACGACATGCAGCGTCATGAGCTGCCCGACAGTGAAACCAGATGCGACTGGAAATCAAAAATGTAATCTTGGAAACCTAATACTTCTAGACTACTTTATGTTCCTGAAAGCCTAATCTAGTTTCAAAGCCTAAACCATTTCTTCCACTGCTTTTTAGCGGAAAAATTGTACTATTTATAACGTAATGACGTATCTATCGCAAATAAAGTTAGCACCATTTTCGAAGACAGTGATACGAAAACATCAATTATCGTGATTGTTTTCAGTAGACAATCTATTTACTTTTAATATCAAGATCACATAACATTAAATTCAGTATTTCTTACGTGGCAACCCTGTATTCCTTAGATGCGCGTACGCAATTTGCGGCTACAAATAACTTATTGTACAAGTGTTGAGCGCCCAAAGCATTGTTCTGCGACTGCCGAGTGCCGTGTCAGCGAGTTGTATTTTAATATTCATACTTATGGACTTATGTATTCATTACTGCTCTCTTTTACATAGCATATATGGTAATTAACTACTTTTTATTTACTAGTTGGTATTAATTAATCGTATCTGGGAATTAAAAAGCAGTAAAGAAGTCTTAGATTGTCATCTCGCGGTAATTAGGACTAAGAGACGTGGCGTGAAATTATAATCTGCAAACGGTTTTCTTAGCTGCAGACTACTCTTAATCTGTGCTGCGGCAATAAAATTTGCTCCCGATTAGGCTGTTTTAGGTCCAAAGAAAATTAAAGAGATGTTGTATTATTAAGTGTTTTAGCGTTTTAATATAAGTAAAGATGAGTTTATGACCAATTATCAGATTAAAAAGTTTTATTTTAAGAAATACGATACATCGCGGAATCTTTCGAAGAGGTGCAAGCAGGATGAATGCCAAGTGCTGCACCGTTTGGCACGGAACATAACAGTCTCTAACATCAGACCATTGTGACCCCCCTCCCGACCCCCGCTCGACGATGCGCCAGCCCACGTTAATGCTGAGCCTGTAGCTTTAAATTCCCCGATTAATAATAATATTATATCTTTGATCCAGCCTGTCTCATCTTGCTGTTCCCCCCTGCGACGCCCTAAGCCGAGGTTCGTACCCCACAGGGGGTGCTAGCGAGCGCTCGCCTAGTTTATAATTAGAATAGTTTTGTTAGTGGAGGCTTTGAGTGTAGAAGCTTAAGGCAGCCACAGGAATGTCCGGTTAAGCAGCTACAACCCTCTTCTGAGGTCGAAAAAAAGAAATTAGTGACTTACCTTCCCACCAGCGCTCAAGTACTTGTTGTTGCAGGTGTGCAGCGCGTACTTGCCGCCCTCGTCAGCCCTGAACTCCAGCGTGAACAGCGTGTCCTCGCCCCACGGCACGTTGGCGTCCACGTGGATCTCGTCCAGGGATTCCGACAGGTGCGCGAAGCGCTTGCGTCCGATCGAGCGGAGATTCACCTGGAAGGAACAGGGGGTTAGAATGGGGTTGTAAAATATGAGTAAAACGACTATTCATTTGCAAACGAGCAGCTTTTGAACACATAAATTCTTCTTCATCTTTGTCATAAAGAAATGACTGCAATAATTTCATTATACATTGCTATTTTGTGGATTTATGGGGCGTTAAAACGGCAACAAAGGAAGGAAGGCCTTTGCCCGGCAATGTAAATTAAATGATGTTATTTTTTATACAAAAGATTTTGTGCATAAATTTCGTAAATATCAGCATCATCGCAAGCTATAAGAGGCCCTAGTGTGAGTTTCTTTTAACCGTCTCGACTTTACGCATCGACCGTGTTCGGAGCTCCGACTGGTCCTTCGCGAGCCTTCACTAGCACACTGCGCAGCACTTAGCACGTTTTAGACAAGGAATTAATTTTGTTACGATCCTGGTAGAACGGTACAAATTATCGTTACCGGAACTACGCGTAACGTTATTTTGAGTAACGTTTCAGGTCCCTGAGTCCAACTGATGCATCGTTATTCACAACAGTCTTTCTTCACTAATACCCAGTATGCATTCCTCTGAAGCAAACGGGCCGAGCCGGCGAGATCGTCGATACGGCACGGAATCAATCCGGCACACATTATCTTATGATATGTCATTCAGATGATATTACACTGATATAAGTCTGAGAAACTGGGGCGGGACATAACAGTATACTGCCGTGTTTTATTGTACGCTATCTATGCTGCTCTTGGTTGAATGTATCTTTATTGGAATGAAATAACGAATAACCTACATGCAATCAATAATGTCCGCCACAACAATAATGACGTTCTTGAAATTATTTTTAACTGCTAAATCTTTTCCTTTTTATTTTTATTTTCTTTATAAAAACTAAACGTGTACCATTTTAAATGTGAAGGGCAAGTTCTCGAAAATTCAATCCTGATTAAATAGAATGCGGATTATATTGTAGAGAATTCCCCTCTAAATCTTATTCTAGTAATCCCCTTTGAAAGCAAATCACTACCGCTTTGAGAAAAGTTGAATTCCTATGTTTGGCAAGTCATCGACCTAGACGTCCGACGATTTCGGCTAGTACACAGTCTGGAGAGTTTCGTTTCCCTTGAAATTCGGAGGTAAATGTATACTGTGGGTGAATACTTGTAGATATAGTCTTCACACGGCGATGATCAGTACGATATTTTACTGTATAATTTTGGAATCACGTGGCAATTTCATATTGCATTTGTTTTTAACCGTATGAAAAAAATGTTTATAATATCGTAGGTACTGATCATCGCCTTTTAGTCAGAAGTTAAAATGCGAAATGGCTTATTTCTGAAAGATGAATAATAGTCCTTACCCTTGTAAGGACTATTATTCATCATCCTGGACTGACGACCTGGTGAAGGTCACGGGTACCTGCTGAATACAGTACAGTGCTGAATGAAGACTGATCAATGCGGCGATGCTCGATGAGTAATTACCTGAGGCCTTGCAGCCAGGTGCACGTGCCACAGCTCAGCATCTCCGGGCACCTTGGCGGTGCAGGTGAGCTTGTCCGAGCTGGAGCCCAGGAAGTAGCCGCGCTCCACGTTGCGCAGCGCCCAGCGACCGCTGTTGTCATCTGATACGCTGGACGAAGAGAAAATAGAATAAGTGAAGAACATCTTTCATCAAAGCAGCTGATGCTGATATAGAAGATAGCAAGGAGCTGATAGCAAAGGGTTTATTGTAACAGCATTTCCTTCAGATTTTAATGAAAATTTGGTGTTTAGGTTTCGCATTTTGGGCAGTTCGTAGTCATATCTAAATAAAGTCAATGGACACACTGTTTTAGATCCGCATTCATAATAATATCATAACATTCATAACAGATCGCTAGACCGCTAGCATATTTTTCTGAGTGCAATCCATTCAGAAGGCACATATTTACATTTTGATTCCGCCTTATTAGTTCACGAAATGAGCATGAAAGCGATCCACTCTTTTATAAACACTTTCCATGACAAATTATAACATTCCTCCACACAAATCCCGACTTTATAGGCTAGGCTATAAACACCATATTCCTTTAAGTAAAAGAGTTATTTTCTTTCCAACAATGGGTCCCTGGGATGGGTTCGCGGAACAAGCGCGAGCACCGAGACGGTCGCCAATTAGGAATGCCGTGCAATTATTTAATTTGTGGTATAAACAAGACTTATACGGCGATGAGAGCTGAATGCTTAGGAGTGTTGGGAACAAAGAAACTGTTCTAATTCTGGTTGAGATATTATTCTGGTATTGAAGAGGTTTTTCGATAGAACCCAAGGTGAAACTCTGAAGGATGAGATATAAGGGACAGATTTGGCTTGTCTACTTCTCTTGTATCACACGCAAATGACAAGAAATATATGAGAAAAGGTCTAACTGTGGCGAATCAGTCAGCAAAGTTCGCAGCTAGCCGGACTAGCCGAGTACGCTAGACAGATTAAAATATCGCGGCTAAAATACTTATGACTTGGGAATTTCCGCGATGTAATATGAGAATTCCAATGAAGACACCTGCCGTAGTACAAGAGCTTGTACAAAAAAAGAATTATTATACAACAAGACGCATCCACGACACACAAGCGGATGAAGCCACGACTCCACGAGCCACCCTTCACGCTGCATTTTAATTAACCACTACACTATCAACTAGGGGGTGAACGTCGACTGTCTTTTGTTTTAACTGCCAATACCTCTCCGCAGGTTGACTACTTGCTAAGGGCGAAAAGGTGCAGACGAATAGACACACAGTCAAACAGAGACACTGCCTTTTTGTGTCTCCGAATTATCAGGGAAGTATAGTTATTCTGGTGTTCATCTATATAACTAAAAACGGTGGTTGGTTTTGCCTATGCTAATTGCAACGGTCATAAAACGATATTTCAGTAGAGTTTAAAGTTGTCTGGGTAACATTTTAGTATCTTTACTGATATTAGCACATGACATATTTATAACATTAACTGCATGACGCAGTCACATTATCACATACCAAAACGCAATGGAGCCAGCCAGCTTCAGTTTTATGGCTTCAACATTCTTCAGAGTTACCTTTTGTGTGGCCTACTTTAAAGAACGAGGAGTTAAATATTAAATAAATCATTTATGTAAAACAAAATACTATTTTGTTTGTCCTACTTTAACAATGAGAATGTAAACAGAAATAACAATCATTTATGTTCAACAAAATACACAATTGAAGCTAACTAAAAACTTATTTTGTCTGGGAAGTTTGTGCTCACAGTAAGAAAGAATAGAATACCTGAGAAACTTTTCCATTCACGTCCACCAAGCACTAGAATGGCCACTAAAATGTGTGCATTCTTAAAATGTCAATGGGTAAAGAAAGATGTTAATTTTACAAATGCTTGTAACATTTAACATTTGCATCAGAACACAAACTGTTGAAAGCGACATTCAATTTAAATGCCAGGCGGTTTGAAAGCTCAGGGGACTTGCAGTTTTACACGTTGAAAAGCGAACGAGGTAAAATGCCGGTGAAATTGCCCGCAAATGGGATAGAGGTGGTGGATAGCTTACTGCGTAAAAGAACAAAAGGTATGAGCAGTCTTGAAGCATAGACATGCGACATATCAAGTGTGTATATCGGTCCGTGACACGTATGCATGTATTTGGTTAAAGACGGAGCAATGAGCATAGTCTTCATTGCAGTTATAGACAAACAATAAATCTGTGATACAAACCTTGAGAAAGGTTTTAAAATATACGTAAATTATATTCTACTACATTATACAATGCCATTACAAGGTTTTTTTTTTAATTGAGCCAAAGAAATTGAGATTCTATTATTAGCAGGGAACCCTCAGCATCTCAAAGAGATGTCAGCACAACGGAAGGGGTCCGATAGGACCGATGCCTGCCGGGGTTGCGGGAAAGTCCGAAAGGGATACCGTGGCCCCTGGCAACGTAAAGGCAACGGACGGGTGGGTTTTAGTCAGTAAGAGTCTGACACGCCCTCCCGCTCCACCCAGAGCGGGAGAAGTTATTTGATAATTTCCCACCCAAAAAAAAAAAAAACCCTCAGCATAAATTACGGATCTTATTCCAACAAACAGAGTTTGTATTTCTCTGGAGTTAAATAAATATCCTAATATTAGTTTGCATATCTTCTCCGTATCCCTAAGACGTCATCCTAAGTCAACAAAAACAATGCTAACAAAATAATAATTTCCATAACAATTGTGAAGACCCTTCAAAACATTTTAAAGACGTTATTTTGGCACGCGCTGTTACCAGCCTTACAACCTTCATGTAACCTTTAATTTTACAGGCTGGAATAAACTTTATTATTGTAATTTAAGGTTGAATGTCCTTTGGGGTCGTCTCGTCTGCACCCTCGTTCAGCCCGTCACTCCCCTCTAAGCGCTCGGTGTGTGTTGTATTGAAAGATCAATAATTTTGGGGTAGTCTCCGGTAGCTCCGGTGGCTACCGTGCTTCTGAAGTCCATTAAAATGTTTTGTGTAGCTTTACAAGTGTTCCGATGATTGAGAGCTTTGTTATTACAAGATTTTCGACTACATAAGTGCCATTCAATATTGAGGGAGATAATAATAATATAAGAACTTTCAGTCTCGGGTTTTCGGTGTATTAGACGAGTTTACGTTAAGACAACAAAGGAAAAGGAAACCAATCAAGTGCTCAAAGTTAAAGTAAGCAGCAATATTGAATTATCTTTTAAAACTTGCTCAAACGCAGTAAACACAGGCGATCAAGACATGGGATATCTCGCCAAGATCTGAAAGTTCACCAACAAACAATTCCTAAGTTATTTGTGTGAAGGCTGAGTCATGGGTTTGAGTCACGTTTCATCCCTTTTATTTGGAAAGCTGCGAGCAATGTGAGTCAGGATTTGTTTTCTTCTGAAAGTACTCTGAACCAAATGGAGACATGACATATTTACACTCCCGGAACATCAATTATTATAATTTGACACGTTCTTGATTTATTAACAGCGACATTAGCTTGTAAATTATGCCACTGCAGAGACAGAAGAAACATTTTTAATTTACAGCAGCCATCTTGAACATGCTGTCTTAATACATGTTAAAAGTCAAGCTACCACAGACAAGGAACATACCAAATTGAGTGCATAACAACAACAAACTAACTGCTTATCAAACAGCAGGCATTCCCGAAAACGTGAGTAAACAGTCCTAATATTTTTATCTCATCACATCACTGACAGGTACATGGATCCAACAATACCTGCCTCTTTGAGCAAACTTAAAAGTGTCAAAAAAGCTTATCAAATGCACGACGCTTGTTCAAGACACCACGAAGGTTTTGTCATAAATCGTTTGCCAATAAAGCAAATATCATAGACTATAAAAAGATAAAATATCACCGGCACAAGCTCCCCGGTTCCGGTGAGTCAGGGGGGTTAGCATTAGTATGCGAGGGGACTTCGCCTTTGTATGGCGTCTTAGCCAGAACACGGCGATAAGGTTGTTTGTTGAATATGATAGATTAGTTTTTTGGCATGTGTTAGATCAAACACGTTTTCTTTGAAAGATATATTCATAATAGTATCTATTTTGGGTCACACTCTTAAAAGCCTTTCTTTAGTCAAGTCAGTAGCGTTAGCGTCTTTAAAATCGGTATGGTATGGGTTTGGGGATTGATCATTGGTTATCTTTTTGGAGTTAAAATTCCTTATATTCTGATTTCAAGAATAACAATTTTTATTCAAACTCGTGTTAAACAAAAACCTGGTATTTCATGTCGGTTCTTCAAAGCACCGCAAACCAGTGACAGGGTCTGATGAATTTTAATAAAGCTCTGTCAGAAATGTCCGGAGCTTGTTAAATTACATTCCGTTTGTGAATGTTAAACACGGAGTTTTATGTTTAATGAGTGTACGTCCTTTGATCTCTTAAAGGTTAGATAGAGGAATATTATTCTACCCACAATTTGCTTATGATGCGGACGTGGCAGATCGTTTATGTAATGAAAGTGAACTTGACTTTCATTCCTTTCGAAGTAGGTTTCATCTAAACAAAAGAATATGACTTTGATTCTAATCAGAAACGAAAGGACGGTCTTCCTCTTTTCGCGTAGTTAGTGACTATCCTGGTGTCAGAGTTTTAAAGCCGCCCATGGACTTGGCTTCAGATGCCGTCAAGGAATATCTTTCAGGCATGCCGGTTTCCTCACGATGTTTTCCTTCACCGTTTTTGAAGCAAGTGATAATTACACAATACGTACATGTGTCCGAAAAATCAGAGGTGCGTGCCTTGGGTTCGAACTAGACACCTATGACTTGGCAGTCCGACGGTCACACCACTAGGCTATCATATACCAAGCAAACATAAAAGTTTTTGTCCAATAAATGTGATTTGATTTTGGCGATAGCATCTTCAGAATGCCAGCAATGACAGTAAAGAAGAGTTACTCCTTACCTGATATGGAACTTGCTGCCAGGCTCCTTCTCCTCAGACTCGCAGGTGACGTTTCCGAAGGAGTCCACAGCCAAGTACTTGTCCAGGTGGGAGCGCAGGTAGATCATGCCTGGACAGAATGTAACAAAATTAATTACAGGCTATTTAATTTCAACGAGAAAGAAGTAATTACAGTGGATATGAACATAACTAACAAACAAACTAACTAAACAAAAACAAACTAATCAATAACATCACGCTTGTAATTCCCGAAGGGTAAAGCAGAGTTGTTCTAATAGTACACCTACATTTCGCCAGTTATGTTGAAGATCCATGTACTAGGGGGACAGACTCCGAGCTGCTACAGAGAAATTCCTGATAAAAAAACCCAATAATACTTTGCCCGACTTGGGAATCGAACCCAGGACCTCATGCTAAGCAATAGCGACCACTAAACCAACGAGGCAGTCTTATATGAATATAAGGAGCTTAAAACACGCGGTAGCACACGATGTATACAAAGAATTTGATACTATTATGAATCTTTTAATAAGACTGTTATCAATTTTAAGTAAGTCATGCTCCGGTAGGATCTATCACAAATTATACCATATGCACATGAATATGATTTTAAAAAAACGTCCCCATGAAACCACGGATTGTAAGAGTACCAAGATTACGCGCCTGGAAATTCAAAGTCAAAGTCAAATCATTTATTTCAAATACGCCCATATAAGGCACTTTAGAACATCAAAATTTACACAAAAATTGAATTGATTCTAATCGCCCCTTCCAAAGGAGTTTTCGTATGGAGAAGAATGGGCAAGAAATTCCACCGTTACTCTTTTAAAATGTTTTACAATATTTTGTATAGGTACATTAGTTATACATATAATTATATGTGAAGACGATGCACCTAGAATAAAATTACTATACTTACCACAATAGGTAACGTGGACGAGGAGTAATGGATTTGCGGACACAAGCCCGTTAAACAATACAAGACGAAGACGTAGATTAATTTATACTGTGCTTAAACACAGCGGTAAATGAAGATAAAACGCTATGCAATAAACACTGAGCTTTTCCTCAAAACCCGATTAGCTAGCCCCAACCCAAATAGCTGAAGCACTACTTTGTTCAGGCACTTAACTGTTGAAGTAGAAAGCTTTAATCGAGATTCATCGTGCCGCCGCCACTCCGTCAGCGATCGGAGTTGCATCTGTCCCGATTGGCGGTACCGTTCACGAACGGTTTGTGTTGTGTGGTATGTATTGAGATGTAGCAGCTAATAGCTTTTTGAAGAGACTACAATGATATTGATAACTAGGAGTAACCATCGTATGCTCGTAAAATTCGTATATTAATGTTCAATTTATGATATATAGAATAAAGTTTATGTACCCTGGATTATAGTAATAATCATATTTACAGCTTTCTTCATCAGGATAATTTTATAGTCTAAGACCTGCATTTAAGCAAATCGCACGTATTAAGTACTCCTCACGTCACAGAAGATTAATGAAAGAAGAAATAATAATCATCATCAGAGTATTTTTGGAGTCAACGCAAGATCTGAACGAAAGGAAACGTCGTCAAATGTTAAACAGCTGAATTTGATAATCGGGCAAGTAAATAATGTTGTCGAATGCAAAGCACCAAGCACACCTGAGGGATGTGACATCGATCAGGTGAGGGATGCTCACAACTGTTAGACCTTGAAACTTGACAGCAGAGTGAGGGGAGCGACCCTCTGATTGGATCGTAATTTGGCAATCCGTGGGGCGGGGGCAGGCATACATGTTGTTTTGTACAGAATTGAAGTAAGGTTTGAATGGAATTTGAGAGGAGCGTTTGTTTATTTCTCTGATTAGTGTGATGTGATGACTACCATTGATGTTGTTAACTCTGAAACATCTTTTTAGTTTAAATGCTCTTAAATTTCAAAACTCTGCCAGGCAGTAGACAGAAGACTAATTAGATAAAAAGAAGTATGTATAGTAAAGTTTAAAAAGTAGATATTTAATGAATTCCAATCTGAGGGGTCGATAAAAGCCTGGTATAATGCTTGCATTTGATTCCTACTGCTCATTTGAAACTTTATTTTCATAAAATTTAATTTTAGAACTATTGTTTAGAACCCTCTTCTCTCGTCCGTAACGGCCGCGGCATGCCCTATGCACACCGGTGTAATTAAGGGCTCTATGCAGGGGACTTTTTGCGACAATTAGTGGCAGAGGGGAGGCCGCAAAACTGTCGCTATGGCGACATACCGACGTTTTTGTCACACGAATTAGGTGTCATGTTTATTAAGCAGCCGGTATAATTGTGATGCATGAAGAATGTGATCAAAATCAGGGAACATATTCAAAGTAGGTTGTACGTTCGTTTGATCAAAGTAGTAAAAGGTCGAATGTATATCAATATATCAATTTGTTTAATTACAGACATAGCTCAGAAAAACTTGGCTGAATCTAAATATAGGCATAATACCTTTATAGGGTAAACACTTGTAAACGAATTAAGTTTCCAGGGTCTACTATTTCCTTCATGGCAATAATAATAGTTGTTAGCGATCCTAGGCCTTATAAGCGCCCGGAAGTCGGACGTTTTAAAAAGAATAGCACCTGAACCACAGCCTGAAGTGAGTCATGGATTGCTTGTTAGATTACTAATGGTATTGTTAACGACTAAGTTCAATGCTCTGGCGCCAATGAACAAGGGAACGATAAAGATTGTAATGTCGGAGAGGACGATTGGTTAATACAAGATTTTACAGTAAGTGTGATAGTCGGGTCTTCACTCTTTAGGACTCCCAAAACATGTTAAGCGAATGAATAACTCTTTGGTAGGAAGCTATAAGATAAGATAAGATGATATTTATTTGCTTAAACATGTGTCATACATACAAGAAATCTATCATGACCAAACATTTATAGTTAATATAGTTTATTGTAACTGATTGATTGCAGATGATGAATAGGACAGCCAGTTGGTACTGAGTATAAATGAACATCGCAATATACTGATAAATCAAATGTGTAGCATTCGTTAACGCTGACGGAAACTTGATAAACTATCTAGGTTTAGGTAAGTAAGTATATGCTTTAATTAATTTTAATATTAACTCGCAAAACTGTTCGCCATGATGCGAGCTTTTATTTGAAGTCCCAATTAGGATTCAATATACTAGCAGCGAAACAAAAGACGATATTGTTGTGTAGCACCATATAATGAGGATAACAACGATCAATCTTATAGCAACACAACAAAACCAAACATAAATCGCCCATAAATCGATTCAGTAAACCATCAAAATGCTACCTTTAATACACCGTACAATGTTACAATCTGCCTTCCTTGGAAGACTTCTCGTTAACCGAAACACGTAGCGAATTACAATTTCACGAACAAGATTACAAATTGCTCAGATCATTTATAATATGGCCCGACACTATACAGCTTATTATAGAGAATCGATGTGGAAAGATTCCAAGAATATCAGATAATCTTTCCCGGAAAACAATAACAACAAAATACGGTGCTTATCTAGAGCCTGTAGCTTTTTCTTGGCTCAAGGTTGCGGCTTCAGCTTTTGGGGTAAAAGGATTACAGTTTATCGTGCTTTTACGAAATTCGTATTTTCGCTATTGCTTGGACGGTAAATGTAAGTCTGCAATTTGGCCAAGTATTTTCTGGATAAAGGAATCTTTTGGTCGATATTTACATATATTTTTATTGTGATAATGATGATTAACGTAAAGTGCTGCTGAACATGAGTCTCTGCATTTCCGTGCTCCTCAAGATCATGCCGTGCCGTGAAAAAATGATTACCCAGCCAGGCAGGTGGTTGGCTGACTGTCCACTGTCCAGGATCACCGGACGTACTTAAGATAAGTATCGTCATTCGTAGAGGCCGTAGAAACGGAACAGACGAAAGACAAAATAACAGATTGTGGAATGATATGTAAGGTGACGCGCCGCGCGATGAGAAAATTAAGAATTGAAATGTCACTTTGTCTTCGTAGAGAGAAGTGGTCAAGCTAAGCGTGCTGATCTTAGTTTCTGATGAAATTGGGTAAAACATCAAATCTACTCACTATCATTAGCGTTCCCTGAAGCAGGCTCCAACGTCCATATCTGCTTCTTCTTGAGGCTGGTACCGTTGGCGTTGATCTTGAAGCCGAAGGTCTCGGCCGTGAGGTAGCGGTAGCGCGAGTTGATGAGCCCGATGGTCCACCAGCCGCGCTGCTGGTTCTGCGTGATGATGTCTCCTGCGCCATTCATGTCGCCGTTGCTGTGGCCGTTCATTTTTATATTCTGTGGAGGAAATTATGGTGGTGAGAATCGGGAGTCATTTAATTCAATAGTAGATAGCATAAATGATTAATTGTTCCATGTATGGCACAAACGATGTAGCATAGTTCGTGAGAATTCTAAAGCTGAAGGTTGATGATGAACATAAATTAGAGATCGAGGCCGAAGATATTTGTTTACTAAAGTTGAATAACCCATCTACTGAAAACGAAAACAAAAACCAAAATATTCATTCAAGTTCCAAAACGCAGATCATTACAGAAATACTTTTATCACATAATAACAACGGTCTGAGAGCAATTTTTTGTCGGTTGCTCAGTTGATATGAAAGATGGCAGGCGCGAAATCTGTGAGGAAACAATTCATTCGCCTCGCAGCCCGCAGGACGCAAATAAAGCAAGAATCGTTCATCTCACAGCTGTCTGGCAGCTCATTTGTTTTAGAGACAATAGCCGACACGCCGGGTGGATATTTGGAAGTGGCTTGTTTGTATTCAATTCGTTTTGGCGAGAAAACAAAGAAGACTTCTCTAGCAAAGAATCAAAAGTATATGATGAACAGGGATTATTACTGTTTTGTAAGAGAAATTATAATAACAAATGGATATTGAAAAAGTTTCTTAGAAAGTATTTAGAAAGCCTGAAATAAGTGCAGTGTGCGCATGCCTAAATGATCGCTAGATTGAGCCTGCTATTCACCTGATAATATCAGTGTCAGTGACTAGATGTGGACAGGAGAACTTTAGATAGAAAATTCCCAAGCAGCTTATGCCACACATAGTTCCAAGACAGGTTGTCATGTCCTGCCAGTCGTTAGCAAGGTAACTTCACCCCCTGACATCTGCCAAGCTGTCCCATTACCTCCCTATCTACCTCACGCATCTGATTTATAGTTCCTATCGGTAGGGTCATCAGCGCGGTCTAGACGAGCAGTTGGCCCATTTTACGACTATTTTACCGACTATTTGCCGAGATTAACAGCGTCCGGCTGTTTATCTGACAGATTCGCTTCCATATTACTTTGGTTTTATATCGAATTCCGTTTATGGATGGTTGATTTAGAGATCTACGTATTTTACGCGCTGTATTAGACCCAGGGGCAAATAAGAGCGCCCAAGTTTTACTTTTAGATTCATGATCGGAAATTGCATTCCAGATTATTATAATCATGTTTGAGAGCTTCATCATCAGCAGGTCGTTGTAGGTTGGGGCTTCTGTCGGCATACTAAAAAGCATTCAAGATCTTTTCGTGAGAAAGCTTGTAGGAATCTTAAAATATGCGCCACCACGTACAAGTTGTCGAGAAAACGCTCGGGTACGAACGAACTTATCACAGTTGATGTAACTTGAACCAACTGTAATACGAGGTTAAGAGGCAATAAACATCAGGTTTCTGTTTCAAATAATTCAACATCTTTTGCAGACGGTCCAAATTACTCTAGATATTATTGTAACAGCAGCAGTAGTTGGTCATTTTAATCCAAATGATGGCTTTGAGGTCTCACAATAGTAATTAGATCCTACAATAACACGACTGAAATACGAATTAGCTGGGCTTATAAATGGCTATAGGCTGGCAGGATGCCCCGTCACGGTGGTGCCCAAGGTGCCCAAGGTCCCACTAGGTCAAAGCCACCGCGCCTCGTCCGTATAATGTTACTTGCGCACACGCACAGGCGCGGCGGAGTGAATGAAGATACGATTGTTGTGACTGTGGATTGACATGTTAGTTGCTTCATTATTAATTGTATTGAAATAGGGAACGTTGTAGGAAGTAGGGCCCTTAATTATGCTGTGGTTAGATTGGTCATGATCATTTGGTTGGACATCAGTAATCCTACTGGAAGTTTTGAATGCGTCGCTCAACAGACAACATATAATCGAAGATAATCGTGTCATCTCCGAAATAACTGTCTTATCACTAATGATTTACTACCGACGAACTGAAACCAATGCAAGAATTCAACCAGTTCTAGACTTAAAACCAACTCATAAACAATACGTAAACTGCCGTCAAATAAACAATGGCCACTTATCTCCGGTTGGAGCATCATTTACATACTTGCGATTGTTTTGGCGGCATCCATCCGAGCGTAATTACTAGACAAGAGTACATGACATCCATCATCATCTGAGGTAATAGACTGGCCATGTCAAGGTGTGCCCAGGAGGGGCCATGACTACCCTCATTCTAAGGTAATAAGCCTTTTAAAGAAGCTAAAATGTATGTTTACGCCAGTGAGATACTTGTGAGAGATATATCCTGTCTACTTTTCCCTTATTCGGTTATATGAATACTGATTAACGTAAATGAAGCAGTTGCATTTCAATTTATAGAAGCAGCTATTTAGATATCAATGATAGAAATGCTCACTGATGACCTTGCTGTTTCTGCATCGTATACGCCTATCACTGAGCATCAAGAGAAACAATATTTTGAGATAGACAAGATTTAATGTCCGCTTTTATGTGAATAATTTCCTATGCAAGGAAAGACTGGACTATTTCGCACTCTTGTCAGTAACGTGACCCTGTAGTTATGTGATTCCAGTACTCCAGTGTTTCTCTAAATATTGACTAACGGTCCGACATCTGTCTATAAACAATAACGGCGTTGTTTGTTTTAGAAAGTAAACGGTTATTGTACACAAATAGCTTCCTGAGAGAACGGATGGTATCGTGATGGAAATGACAGATATTGGCGTTTCAAATAATACTAGGTCATTTTATAGGCTGTTTTTGTAATTTCAGATAAAACATATGAAGAAGCTAACGTTGTTCTTGAAGTCGGGCTGATAAATAACCTTAATGGAGACTTTTGATAAGTTTTGTAGGTAGACAGAGAGCTAACAGTTTGAATTAAGTATGTCCGTTATTATCTCATGTTCCTACTGTTTTGTTGTATATACCTATTGTCTTGGTACATCGTAAATAGTGCTCCAAATAACTATAATTAAATGCTAGTAGGTACATTCTATAACAGATAGGTAACATCAAAACGAATAGGAAGTTAGTATCAGTTACTCAATTGAAAACACGCGTAGTAATGTATGTTTAGGCACTCCTTGCTGTTGTTAGGAATCCAGTTGATGTGTTGATGTTAAAGGCTCATGCAGACGAGCGCGACGCGACTGGAGGAACAATTTCTATGAAAACTTCTCGGAAAATGTTCTACCGCGGTGTCGCGTCGCACCTGTCTGCGCGCCTTAATACAGCAACAATTATTTATTTATTAGACCACGCCGTAACATCATCTTTTGTCGTTTTAAAATAATCATAGTGGACATTAAGTGTAGTTTAGCTTAAATTAGCTGTCAAATTAATATACTGTAGTTGAATTGCATTAGATACGATTTGTGTTGGACACTTGGTTTGACTTAACTTGTAAGCATTCCACTCCGATCACGATTCAAAAGTTATAGAACCATTAGATGGTTTAAATTATGTTAAACCAGACGTAAGTCGCCAACTCTTTATACAGAAAATTAAACAGGCAGTGATTAACAAAATGTATGTTCTCTCCAAGCAGTATATATCCTTTCATTCTCAGACGAACATGGATTCTGCGCAAAGCGAAATATCCATCTAAAGACAAGACATAACCGCAGCCGTGTGCTGTAACACTATCCTGTCCATCGCGAGATGATTCACCGCCGGACACGACAACCTAGCACATACATCTACTACATAATATATCAAGTGCTAGCCGTAGGCATACAGAAAAGGTACCTATACCGGATGTCATTTTTTACCGTCTCGAAAGAAATTGGGTATAATAGGTGGACAAAGTAGTAGCCTAATATATATTTTTTATCGAATTGTTATTTTTTTGTTAAATTTCTGTTTTTATTGTTTTAGTATGAAAAGTTTACTCCAAATGTGTGGTATTTATCGATAGATCAATTTCATTCTAGGCTATTGAAAAGACAATATAAAAATATCTATGTCATAGGCTTCTACTCTGTTTACCCAAATTTTTTCGATACGGTAAAAAATGTCATCCGGTATACCGCAAGTAAAAATTCGTGTAGCTTTACGATATGATACAACGATTCTTGGGACTGCATTAGTCATTGAAAGGTTTATGTTTAAAAACAAAGTTACCAAAGCTGCCTTGTGTGTGCAGAAAATAATTAGCTAAACACAGAACAAGGGTTTTTAATAATCACTTTGGAATAATCTGTATCAACTCAATAGGCCACTATTGATTGTGGCCTTCAGGTAAGGTCAAGCGAAAGAAGACACTCCTCTTCTCTATATCTCTCCGGCCTTGTAAAGGTTCTCACAAACAGGCGCGACGCGACTGTAATAAAAGAATTTCTAAGAGAACATCATGGAAATTGTTCTACCAGAATCGCGTCGCACCGTTGCGTCGCGCCTATCTGCGGAAGCCCTTAGGCGCCGACGAATATTTCATCTCTCACCCTGCCATCAAATTCTCGCCGCGATGATATCGCCGTGTGGAGATTGCTTCATACATTTTCTATAGAATTTGATGTCACGGTGTGACTCGCCGCGATACTCCCGCCCGTGTAGTACTTATACTAGTGCGGTCACTAGTATAAGCGGTTTCGAAGGTTCGGTTTCGGCTTTGGCCAGCTTCGGCAACAGTTTCGGTTTCGGCAGAAAATATGGCGAACCTTCGGCAGCACCGAAACTCGTTCGTGAATTATCGCGCATCGTTCGGATGATCGAGGTGAGTTCGTGGCTCGTGTGTGATTTTAAACGCAAATAAAATTTAAATACTCAATTAGTGAGGTCGTTCCTTTACAATGTAAGTGTTGATTTTAAATATTGACAAATTTTTGTTCCGTAGTAGTTAAAATTTTTGTTTTGTTTTTCAATTTTTTTTACTAATCATAAACAGTTTACATACATATGTTTAACTTTTAATTTAACATACCACACAAACCATCGCGGGTTTAATAGTGGTATGGCCAGACACGGCAACTCAGTGCCACTACCTATTAGTTATTAATTAATGAACCATTGGGTACACAGATATATACATATATTATTATACCCTATTTATTTGTTCCTAGATCGCACTGCAATCTAGAAAGTATTTTTTTAACACATTTGAGCAGTTCTTCGCATTTATTACATTACAGATTTCCATAGGTAAGTCATTCATATACGATGGTAGCATGCATTCCCACGTCCGTGCTCCATAAGCATTATTCGATTTAGGTTCGATAAATGTGGGTAAGTAGGTCAAACAACGCAATGACTTTAGTCTTACGTATTTACGAATATTACTTATATTATGGTAATTCTCACTTATAACGCGTAAACGAACCTTGTTAAAGACATTTATAATTTGGCAGTGTTTAAATAAACCCGTGTCATTATCTTGGAATTCATGTTTTAATCTTGTGGGTACAATCGTTTTCAAAATCCGTAACTGTAACTTGTAAATATCCTCGACGTAAGTCTCGTATGTGCGCCCGTAGCTACTTAGGTCATAATCAATTACGGAGTCGACCAGTGCCAAATACAATGTTCTAAGCGTGTGTTATTTTTTTTTTGTTTTACAATAGTAATATAAAAATATATAAAAATCACATACTTCAATTATTTTTTTATATAAAATTTATCACGTGTTAACAATAGATTTTTTACAGTCTAAAAACGTTTCGGTTTCGGCCGAAACTGAGACAGATACCGAAGATTCGGTTTCGGTCTGTTTCGTTCGGACACTAACTTATACATTACAAACGAAGCAATTAAGACGCAGATATATGCCAGTGACCTTGAGTGGTTAGCTTGCATGTTCTGTACTGAGCTCACGCAACGCGTCGTACGTCCAGCCAGTAATAGGACTCGCCCATCAAGGAGCGCTGTCCTAAATTAGACGCATTATTAATTTATTATACTAAAAACAAAAGGTATTTTAACAAAAAACGTATACTAAAAGATCAATAATTAAATTATCTTTAAAATGGTGAAGGTTTCAGAAAAATACGCTTGATAGATTTTGCGTGATCCTTAGTTTTGTATCCGCGTTAGACATAACTTTACAAATTAATTTCACTATGTAATATAAACATAATCTAAAATATTCACAGATTAAGTTATTAAGAAAATGCTCTAATTTGACACATAATTTTTCCAAATCATTAACCTTACTCGTTTAGACGGGATCATCAGTGCAAAATCATTAAAAGTCGGTTATCGTCGCCTTAAACCAGAACTTGACACCAAAATACTTCAGGAAAACCCACAATGTCTCCGTAAGCGCAGCGATTACCGCCGAATCGATTATAAATGTTTACAAAAACAGTTCCTGATACATTTTTTCCGATGTCTAGACTAGAACCGTTATAATAATGGTATTTATGGAGAGCTACGCCGAGTTTCCGCTCCACCGCTCCTCAGCACCAGGTAATATTATCGTTCATCTGCTGCCGGTAATTGTTTGAATGTTCATCAAGCTTTTGTTTCAAATTCAAAACGATTCAATGGTATGGTAATTTGTGACAGATTTTGATGGATTGTGATAAACAATGACAAAAACCTGTAGTTTCCGCGCGTTGTTTTCGTGAATCGTAACTGGTTTTTGCATGGTTAGTCATCTTTTTCATATATTCTAAATTAATGTTACAAACATACTGTATAGCATCACCGCATGTCTGTATTCTCCGAAGGGGTAACAGAAGGGTTTACGAACCAAGGACACTAATTTGGTTTTTGACTTTCTCTCTGTATCTTTATATTGTATTTTATTTCGAATACTAGGCTTTCGGTTTAAGTAGACCGTATGTTATGTGAGTCTTATTTGTGCAGAATAAACTTTTTTCTTTATTTATATTTCAGTGAAATTTCTTGTCTCCCAGGCACAAGACTGTTCAGCTGTCGTCATAACAAGAAACTGTAAAGATAAGAAATGTGACAGACGCCTGTGAAGCACTCTTCTGATAACGTCCAATCCAGATTACTTAGTAGTGTGACGTCACGAGACAAACAGCTGTGCTGTCACTATCCATCCCGGAATGGATTTCAAGCGTAAAAGCGGGATAAAGGTTTACAAAACTAGCTTTATCATCCCACATAGTCTTTCGGACGGAATGACCATGGGATCATGAGTTATTGTTATAGGTAAATTGTTTTGTCAAATGACAGGATCAGTCAAGGTTAAAAAGAATTCATATAAATATTAAAATATTATGATAACACCCGCTGACAAAATCTGTTTTCGTTAGGGATGACCGATAAATTAACGTTAACGTATGTACTTATAATACTGCTATTTTATATTAGACACCGAATCGAAATATTTTACCGAAAACATAAATTAATAGTAGGTATTCTAGAAACTTCCATGGATGTTAAAAGCAACGGGTATTTAAAACTATGTAATAACTAATTGGCAAAACAACTGGTTTGTTTTCCTGTCACAATCACAGCAAGACTGGGGGTATTTTTGTTTAGGTAAAAATCTAAATAAAGCAACGATTAAATTAATTATTCTCCATTCTGTAAACAATCTACATATGGATGACCTAATAAAGATATTTACGTAAATAAATTAGCATTCCTCTGCAGGGGGCTGATCGCTGCGGTCAGTTCAATGACCTGCTCCCGCGATTTTGTAAAAATGGCGGCAAGATAATGCGCGTTTCACACTTACGCAAAACATACGCACTTGTAGGTATATAAAATTGATTCACAACTGTATTGTAATTTAATAATAATATAGCAGATAAAAAAAACTAGCTACCCGTATAGGTATTTATTTATAGTTATTTGTAATTGTAACCAATATTTTATAATAAGCAGGTACCTATATAAAAGGCAGCAAATTAGCAAAAACCTGATTTAATTAACATTTAACAACAACATAAAAGTACACTTAGAAACTTTCCTACCTAATTAATTATTTATCTAATACAAGACCATTCATTTTTATTGAAAGAAAAACCAAACGTCTTTACCATCGACAGAACGCGACCGACTATCCTTTCAGATTTCGCAAACGGTCCGTTTGATGAAACCAGCAAAATGAACTTGGTATAAAATTTAATGTTGTTGACCTCAAAGCTTGTCAATAAATGATTCATGATTTTATAAATAAGCTTATCAATCAAGCGCGAAGCTCAGTTCAAAGGTCTTCGGCCGCGTAAACTTGCAGCCAGTACATAAATCAGCATAATATAAATAAACAAACTGCAAGGCTGTGTGGGCGCCTTGCCTGTGCCAAGACCTGTAGGCTTACTCTCGACACTCGATCTCAATCGGAATTGGAAATTGGGTTCGAAATCTTGTCGTTTGGCACTCTTGAACAACACACTAGCGCACGATTGGAATCGTATCAGGTGGATTTTTTTGGTACTAAATGAAATCGACTTTACTCGAACGTATGCACTTTTTCGGTACTCTTGACGAGATTTTGACGTTTAGATATCGAGTTTGAATTCGTGTTTATGTCAAAGTTGAACGATTACAAAAAGTCTACTTTTTCGGGATCGAGTTTGTTATTGTGGATGATTTTTGAAGTTTTTATTGTGAATAATGGCACGTTTAGAACTTATTTGTGATATTTTGGACAATTCTCATAAGTTAGATATGAGACAAAGGTGGAATTTGAGATGAATGGCGCGTTATGCAGACAATGCGTTTGCCATGACTGACGATGAATTTAGGAAAAATTACCGAATAAATAAGGAGCTTTTCGAAGTGATTTATAAGGATTTGGAACCTTTGATGCCCCAGCCTACTCGCCGTAGCGACATACCAAGAAAATACAAGGTTTGTAAACTAGCATTTCCATTTTCACATGGTAGGTATTTTTTATATAATTATAATTAAGTAATTAACTATACTAATTTTATTTTTTAGGTATTAGTGGCTCTTTCATTCTACGCTACAGGCAGCTACCAAAGATTAGTAGGTGGGGCACAAGGTACAATGATGTCCCAACAGTCAGTTTCAAGAGCAATAAGAGAAGTAACAAATGCTCGTAATTCAAATAATATTTTAAAGAAATGGCTTAAGTGTCACAGCTCGGCGTCTTCATTAATATTATTATTTGATATGTAAGAACAATTTTTTGACCAAGACTTATTCTGTAATTAAAAACCAAATTCAATTATACTTATTTTGTAAATTAATCTTTTTTTTTTTCACTACTCTATTTATATAGATTGGTAAATATTTATGTGACCAAGACTTGTACTCTCTTTTATTATAATTGTAAGACTTGTTCTATTGTGTAGTTTGATTTCGATTGTGTATTAAATAATGTAATGTGTTGTGCTGAGGGCTAATAATAATCAAAATAATAATGAGCTTACCTAATAAGTTTATTATAAATTATAATAGAATTTCATGGTACAATAATTATTTGAATAAATATAATTATGAAATCTACCAGTCTCTAGATGTTGGTGTGTTGGCCTACTCATCCTGTAAGAACAATAAATGTTTGTATTGAGCAAATGTTTTAATATTAAAATTTAAAGGAATTACAATATATTTAAGAATTGTTTCCTTACTTTGATATTTTCGTCTTCCTCGGTTGAATACTTGTCTTAGTAAAACTAACTTGAACTTGTGCATAAAAACATACTTGAATATATTCCAAACTAAACATTTAGATAACATCGCTTTGAAACTTTTGTTTATCGCTACAGCAATAATTCACACTTTTATTCAACTATGAACCTATTTGATTTTAAGTGGATGACAGATGACGAATGCGCGAGAAGTTTTTTTTTAATGTAACTTAGGCAATGACATACACAATGAGCCATTGCTGCCTAAATATTTAGTATTAAACTACGTCAGAAATGCTAGCAAAGAACACATAGATGATTATTTATGTTAAAATAAATATCAGAACAGATTTATTAATAGATTTAACGAGCTATTCGATAATTATAAATTTGGTAATTATCGTTTTGATGTGTATGGCCACCCCATGTGAATCAGTGTAGTCGAACGTGCAGTCGATTCCGATCTCAATCTCGATTTCGTTCAAGAGTGCCAACTTTCTGAAGATTGGAATTGAAATGGGATCGGATTAGAATACGATCGAGATTGGGATTGTTTTCAAGAGTAAGCCTACAGTTCAACTTCACTTTCTTGCAAGTTCACTATACTCGTACCATAGACACGTAGTTTGCGACACCGACAATGTAACAGGAACTAAGATTAAATCTTGAAATTGTTTAGTGAAATGTTTTTCTAGCTACGCAAAAGGTATATTTACTATCTGAAGTGTAGTTCATGAATATTTTAATGAAGTGGTGAATTTGAAATCTTGTTTTGATTTTTTTTAAAGATTCTGATTTAGCGGATATTAGTAATACATACATAAATAAACACAAATAATCCTTGTTTGAACGAGTTGCTGGTGAGAAAGTGCAATAAGAAAGAGAATAATGATCAAATCTCTATCATTGTTTATGTCTTATGGCTTTATTTACACTTACAGATATTAATGATTCATTCTCCTTAACTGAAGAGTAAGTAGCCAGTAAGATTAAGTACAAATTCCACGAAGCTAAATACGAAGCTATCAGCAAACTCGTTTAGTCTGCCAGTCGAGCCGCAGTGTTATCGGTAAGTACAGAAAATACGGTATTTGCAGATGCCGTTCATTTATTGTCTGTGGTTTAGGTGCCGATATACTGTAATAATACTGGCCACTAAGCTAAGACTTGATAAAAATAAAACCACAATCAGACTGAAATAAGAAAACCGGCCAAGTGCGTGTCGGACCACGCATAATGAAGGGTTCCGCAGTTGGGATGAATTTATCGCAAGAACAAACTTAACTTTGTAGTTGATAAACATGTTCCCCATACATCGATATACGCCACGGTCAATTTATACTACTGCCGTGAACTATTTCACATATCCAAAACAAACCATTTAGCTGGCAGAGGGTCCCCCCTGCCTGCTACATGGTTGGTTTTGCATTCACTTGAACTCTAGCAATCATTTTTTTAGAGTTCAAGTAGTACTTAAACGCTTAATATTTCGCAAACGGATCCCTGAATCCAAAAATGGTTTTCACAAACTCCCAATATTTTTGAACGACCTTTCCAACGACTCTTCACACCATGGTATATATAGGGGGGAAAAAACGGACAAACAGACGGACCTTCCTTTTCCTTCCTTGTTTACTACAGAACCCTAAAAACAGTGTACAATACTTTTAAATTGAATAGTATCTAATTTCTGTTCAGCCGAAACAAAGGCCAAAAATTGTACACACGGCTACACATCAAGCTATACATTTCCAGTATTAGCTGACCGGGCATTGTACAGAAATCCTATACAATGCGAGATCAGCATAAACTGGATATGTATCGCTTGATGTGTAGCCGTGTACATTGAGCTATGTGAGATTATGACTTTGTGAGTTAACTTTTATACTATCAACATAACTTTATTCTCCTAATTATCATAATATAAATTTATAAGTTTCTGAGAAAACAAATAGAAATTCTGAATAATAAAACGTAGGTTATATGAATGGCTTTCTGGGAACTTAATTCTTGTTTACAACTAAAAAACTTTTACACTGCAACAAGCTACAGTTATTCACCGTGTATACGGACACAAAACTTGTTGTTTAAAAAAGAAAACATGTTTGATTAAGCTACTTACGTTAGGTCAAGTGCACTGATTTAGTGCGAAATATCTCGTTTATCTCTGCCTAGTGTAAAGAAAAAATATATTGCAATGGAGCATGGCCCAAATAAGAGCTCTCAACAATGAATTTAGTATTTTTTTATTATTTATGCCGCAAGAATGACTAATCGATGTAAGTAATTAATTTAATAGGTACGTGCTTCAATCAATTAGTGTAAGGAAGTACTCACGTAGTACGGACTAACACTAATTAATGAAATGCAAAGGAGCCGCTGCAAAAATACAACACGTTTTTATGAGCACATATTAACAGAAACAACGCACAACTAAACACACTACATGTAAGCATTTTGTTGATTTGAAAGATTTTAAAAACTATCTTTGCATTGTATAAATTCAATGTCTTAGCATTGTATAATTGCATAGCACATGTGTGAGTACTATGTACCGACTGTAAAGCTACCATTTAGGTACTGGGTATGTCTTTCATTGACTTGAATGTGCCCTGGCGGCTGAGATTATGTCATGCTCACTCTAATGTTTCGCTGGCGGTGGCGCGTGTTGGATCATTTAGCTCCCTTCAAAATGGTTGAGCTGAATGGTGCTAATCCATGCGTCATGTTCGTGAACGGGCGCCGTCAGTAGAGACTGGTCATCTCTTAGCTGCCACGGCTTATTTTAATTTTTGAATTGTTCTTTGTTTTTTATATTTTTATTACGGACGCTTTTAACGTGCACGTCTTTCTACATTGTTCTCACATGTATAATTTCAACGTTAATGATGTAACCAGTATTTTGTAAAAAAAAAATTGATTTAAAAGTGTCCGTGGAGTTTCTTGCCCGTTCTTCTCCATAGGTACCTACTACGTTTTGGAATGGGCAACTAGCTTCATATTTCTGACTGACCGACTTCTTGACAGTTCAAAAGTGCCTGTAAATGGTTTAATTGAAATAAATGCTTTGAGTTTGAGAATACTGTCAGGACCATAGCTATAAGAGAGATGGTCTATGGTCGTCCTGACCATAGACAGAGACAATAATAAAAAAATACTAAATTCATTGTAGTGCTCTTACTCTGGCCAAGCTCCATAGCAATATATTTTTTCTTTACACTAGGCAGAGATAAACGAGATATTTTGCACTAAATCAGTGCACTTGACCTAACGTAAGTAGCTCAATCAAACATGTTTTATTTTTAAACAACAAGTTTTGTGTCCGTATACGAGGTGAATAACTGTAGCTTGTTGCAGTGTAAAAGTTTTTTAGTTGTAAACAAGAATTAAGTTCCCAGAAAGCCATTCATATACCTAACCTACGTTTTATTATTCAGAATTTCTATTTGTTTTCTCAGAAACTTATAAATTTATATTATGATAATTAGGAGAATAAAGTTATGTTGATAGTATAAAAGTTAACTCACAAAGTCATAATCTCACATAGCTCAATGTACACGGCTACACATCAAGCGATACATATCCAGTTTATGCTGATCTCGCATTGTATAGGATTTCTGTACAATGCCCGGTCAGCTAATACTGGAAATGTATAGCTTGATGTGTAGCCGTGTGTACAATTTTTGGCCTTTGTTTCGGCTGAACAGAAATTAGATACTATTCAATTTAAAAGTATTGTACACTGTTTTTAGGGTTCCGTAGTAAACAAGGAAGGAAAAGGAAGGTCCGTCTGTCTGTCCGTCTGTCCGCGGCTTAGCTCAGAGACTCTGTGTACTAGAAAGCTGTAATTTGGCATGGGTATAAATATAAATTACGCCGACAAAGTGGTAAAATAAAATCATGAAAAAAATTTTTTTTGGGTTCCTCCCCTGCACGTAAAGTGGGAATTCAGCGATCCGTTTGCGAAATATTAAGCGTACTACTTAAATGATTTCTAGAGTTCAAGTGAATCCAAAACAGCAAACGCAAATCCAAGCAGGCAGGGGGGGACCCCCTGCCAGCTAAATGGTTAGTTTTGGATATGTGAAATAATTTACGGCAGTAGTATAAATTGACCGTGGCGTATATCGATGTATGAGAGAACATGTTTATCAACTACAAAGTTAAGTTTGTTCTTGCGATAAATTCATCCCAACTGCGGAACCCTTCATTGTGCGTGGTCCGACACGCACTTATCCGGTTTTCTTATTAGAGTGGAGTCCGTGGAGTTTCTTGCCCGTTCTTCTCCATAGGTACCTACTACGCTTTGGAATGGGCAACTAGCTTCATATTTCTGACTGACCGACTTCTTGACAGTTCAAAAGTGCCTGTAAATGGTTTAATTGAAATAAATGCTTTGAGTTTGAGAATACTGTCAGGACCATAGCTATAAGAGAGATGGTCTATGGTCGTCCTGACCATAGACCATCTCTACTTTTATTATTCGTAGGTAGGAGTCACAGGACCCACATCACGGTGACTATTCCTTGATATTATAATATAATGGCGCAAAGGACGACGCGGAACGGAATACCACGTCAAGATAACGTCATTTTGAGTACAACAGCCCGCTGGGAACTGTTGATCAGACAATCGTAAACTGTTGCCGAACAAAACTGATTTCAGCCAGACATCGCGAAAGTTCTGGAGATATAAGTATTGGGTTCTCAGTGTTATTTTATATTATTTGCTATCTAAATAAAAATAATCTACGGTTCAAAGATGTCGCTTATTCTTAATTGAATATTTATTAATAGGCTTTCTTTTCTAATTTATTTTTGGATAAAATTTTAGCCAAAAATAAAACAAGATTAATAAGCTTACTTATCATAATAGGAAGTCATCTGTTTTGCTAAGGTATTTTTAAAATAATATTATATCGTAAGTTTTTGAATAGTATTTAAATTTTAATGATGAGCCCCGAGTGGCAAGAATATCTCAAAGAGTAACAGTGAAAGACGGAACTCTTTGTGTTCGGCATTTAACTGTTATGTGAATCATGTTTGCATCTCTAACCTACTTGCAATCTCACTATTTTAATCACCTTTCAAAACTAGGTCTGTTCAATAGTGGAAACATAGTAAAAGTATCATGTGCCAGTGGCTTTTCGATGGTCTCTCTTTGAAATGTAAGTAAATCGACATCCTTATGAATAAAATTTATTTATTTTTGTCTTTTCCGTTCTACTTCTTTAAATTGATTTATTTATAAAACCGGTTTTTTTTTGTACGGATATTTTCAGTAGGTATTTATCTAAGAATACCTTTTCTTTCAAACTTACCTTTTCGGTCAAACTGATGACTTCCAGTGTTTTTATTAATACTTAAAGTAATTAGAAAGAAAACATCAAAACAGCATGCGTGAAGTTAACAACTATTGAGGGCGAACACTCAACAGAGCAGGGTTAACAGCGCGAGAAGGCTTGCTCTGCGGTCACTAACCTGCTTTTTTCGAGAGCCAAGAAACTGCTTAAAATTGGTTCCATTTCATCTTCCACGCAAAATGTAACACTTAAATTAGGTCCATATTACTGAATGTTACTCAAGTTCAGTTTGATCTTCAATCAGTCGAGTACAGAATCAGGTCTTGAGCATCGGTCTTGTTCGTTATTCCAGAACGGTAATCAAACTATACTCATTACTCAGATAAATCGAGACTCAGATCGAGCCTCAAGCAGAGATGTGTACCTATTGTATATGCAGTTATATGTTTGTTTATTACGTTTAATAATTAGTTTTGCTAATTGATTTAATCATATTATTACTTTAAAATGACAGGCCGATAAAATAAATTCACTCCATTAGAAAAAAAACCTATTAAATGCTTAACGGATTTCAAGAATATTGTAAATTTTAAAAGTATTTCGGATTTCAAGAGATTTTGTTATTATTTCATTTCATTGTTGAAAATAAAATAAAACTGCGTGAGTGACGCTAAAGTTCAACCTTCTATTTGAATCATCGTTGAATAAATTATTGTAATGATCTACTACTCCAAATAGCTACAAATACCCATTTTGATAGTAATCATTCAACAAACATTAATATTTACAAACTCAACAAAGCAGATAGACTTGAACAGAACAAAAATTGACATGACAATCTATGCTCAACCGCGGTATCGACCACATTTGGGTGATTGATTAGTGAGTACAGATCCAATCTAAGCTGAACTATGTTCAATAAAGCGAATGCTTGAGGAACGTTCTAAAATTAAAACTCGATTCAAAACTAGTTTTAAACAGAGATCAATGTTCGAGTTTCCTTCTGTACGGACCTTAGCGTGTTAATTGACGTGTTAGCAACGTGTTGTCCCTTCGCGTGTGTAGTGTGGAGGCGATCAGATCACGCGAATGTGAAGCGCCGTTAGCACGGTTCGACGACCCGGTTCGGTTCACTCATAACTAACGGATGAACGGGGAAACGATGCACTTCCAAGATAGATATTTAATAAGTAATAAACAAATACCTTAATAAGTAACAATTTGAGATTAGATACGCGCTGCGTATTCATTGGCCTACTGTTTCACTAACTTGGGTGGGCTCTGCGAAGTGTGAGCGGAAATATTTGAAGTAATTAGAAAATAATGGAGGCAAGATGATTATAGAAAGTAAGCAACCATCGCTAACAAATGCTGGTATTTTATCGCAAGAAACAACAAGTTAATGTTTTAGAAGTGAAAACTTCCTTAGGCGCTTTTCTAAACTTACGGATTCGCGCCACCGACATGCGCGCGCCACCCTCCGCACTGTGGATCGAAAAAAGGCTCTCGAAGACATAGGAGCTTAAATTTTAAAGTGTCAATTTTTAGCTTGAAATGGCTTCAAATAGCAAATATTATGCATAAATATATCATAGGATACAATCTGGTAGGCAAATTGGCAACAATTTTTTTTTTGCAAAAAAAATATATGGAGCTAATGCTTATATCTCTGGAACGGAGAGAATAATCGTTATATCCTTGCACACGGTGATGTAACTATTTATTTATAATATTATGACATACTTCATATAACGAGATTTAAACCCTAAATTAAAAAAATCTAGTATTTAGAAGTTTTATTTTATTTATTATTTTTTTATAGACCAAGGAGAGTGTTTTATAATACCGAAACATTTGAAGAACATGACTAATGTTTGACCATTTGCAACAAAGAACAGACCAAAATCCGGACAAGTGACCAGCGCGGGCGCAGAGCTTCGAGTAAGCGGCGCGTGACAACAGATGCCGTCGCGCTTGTTACACACAGAAATAAAAAACAACGTGTAATCTAGCAAAATATATTTCTGGATTAATTACCAGACTTCGTAAGGTTGCTGGTCTTTGCCTTTTACTTGTGAATAAAAGTTAGATAAAATAAAGCAAAGTACCGTTGAATCTTATTGGTTCGGAACCGTTAGCGACCAGACTTGAGACAGAAACTTTCATTGGTCCATTCAAAGATACAATTGCGATTATTTCCTACAGTTTTCAACTAAGCAATTGAACATTTTACATGCATCGTAACCCCAAAATGTTTAAACCTACAAATAGAACCGAAAACAAATCACAGCTAGCCGAGCTAACCATCCCAAAACAAATCACAGCTAGCCGAGCTAACCATCCCAAAACAAATCACAGCTAGCCGAGCTAACCATCCCAAAACAAATCACAGCTAGCCGAGCTAACCATCCCAAAACAAATCATGTCTAAAATAAAAGGAATATAAAACAGACGTGCTACTTGTCTAATTAACGTTAAACATAACTCCGGGCGTGTGTCGACAAATTAAATTATCTTAACTATGGCCGTTAATGACAGACGCACTGCTGTTTTGGTCCTTTTGACTGTAACGTGATTTAAATAAGACCAAAGATTTAGGGGAAGTTGAGATTTTTAATGAATGTGGCGTAGTTAGAATTGATATTCCTACAATGAAAGAGAAGTTTTAAAAAGTTGGTACTTAAGATCTTAAATCAGAATGATCAGATGAGATATTAGGAGTTGAGGACTAGGTCCAAAGACAAATGAACGAAACTGATGACCGTTTAAGCAAATTGAAAAGTGAATTTAGACATGACACTATTTTGATTCTCATAATTATAAAATCAATGTAGGTTAGGTACCTTTACAAAATATTGTTAAACATTTTAAAAGAGTAACGGTGTATTTTCTAGCCCATTCTTCTCCATACGAAAACTACCTTTTGGAGGGGCGACTAGAATCAATTCTATTTTTTTTTGTAATTTTGATTTCTTTTAAAGTGCCATAAAAGGGCCTAAGTATTTGAAATAAATGATTTGACTATGACATTAACATAAAACTTCGATTTTCCCATCATCCGACATACTTGATTACAGAAAAAACAGCTGTTTCTAATATCCGCTTTCCAACCGGTTAATAACTTCTCAGATTTATGTCAAATAATGTTGTGTGCATTCCTTCGGTGCATTCTATTCCGGATCGAAAAGCCAGCATTTAATTTCGTGTCATCGTAACGCCTGTCTAGTTAGGATAGGTCCGAGTTATAAAATAGATTGATGGCTAGTTTCACCACAGTTATTAAATTTATCGGCTGGCACTGAACATAAATGACTTTTACGCCTTGTCGTTTGAAATATCCATCGATAACACTGTGAAAGTAATAATAAGAGAAACATAATGAAGTTGTCGTTTTTATTGTGTTTAGTGACGCAAGTTTTCTGACATTCCACAATTTTTGTAACTATACACAGATTTACAGACCTACCTGAAGATGAAAGAGTATGACCAAAATTATAAAATACAATATGTAACTTTTTGCGAGTTCATTCGGTTTCTTACCAATCTAATTAGGTATGTACCTAATACAGTCGTGGAGTCGTTGACACTTCACATGCGTTCACAAGCAATTTTAAAGGACCAGAAGTGCATGCCCAAAATTACAAATGACTAACTCAAAGCAAAGCATCTAACTACCCCTTATCAGCATAATAATAAAAATACTCCATGTGCAGCTGCGTTCGTTCGAAGTTCGAACTTGTAAAAATAAAAATAATGTTCGATACCGCGGCGGGCGCGACGCGGCACGCATGCGCCCGTGACCTTGACATCGGATCGGACGCGGCGCGACGCGACTAAAACCGAATCGACACGCGTTTATGCATTCCAGCCGCATTTGGACAAGGATTTTTTTCCAAACGAAAAGTGTACCTACTTCTATTGTTGCACACAAATCATTATGATACTATTTATGATAATTTTATTATATATTATGATAATTCTGTGAGACTTAATTGACTTATGACGAGAAAGCGTAAGAATCGGTATTTAGATTCAAGGGGACGAGTGAGAGTGCTTTGCTTTATCTTCATAGCACAAACTTTAGCAGTAGGTAGCGCCTCAATTCGTCATATGCGGTCAAACCTTACCTTACCACAAACGTTCAATAAACTCGGATATAGAAATTCCAATTTCTAAATTACACTCAATCCATTTATAAAATGAGATTATAATTAAAATACCCGATATTTAATATATTCCAACGTTGTAAGTGAAACTGAGGAGACAAATTTATGACGAACTTTCGCTTGTTACGACAAATTGTGGAAGTTTTTGAACGAAACGAGAGCGGATTGAAAGGTCGGCCATGTTCCGTGTCGATTATCATCATAAAGCGACCGTCACGAAGGTCGTAAACTATGTCTATGTCACATAAAATATGGAACTTTATGGTCTGGAGGGGTGGGCCGCAATAGTCCATTAGTCGCTTGTTGCGTTGTTAACATTATTTTGTTTAGTTAAGATTTATTTTTAATTTCGGCTCGGAGCTTGTAGCTTCTGCAAACGAGAACGTTTTAAGTTGAACGGTAATAGGTAAAAGTTTATTGTCATCAAGCGCCAAGCCAAGTTTAGTTTGTTGTCCTAGGGATTTATTATTCTACTAGCTCACATAGTCTAAGTCCGCATAAGTCTAGATCCCGTGAGAATATTTGGATAAAAATATATATCCTATGTCCTAATCCAGGTCATGGTGTACCCATGTGCCAAATTTCATCCAAATCCGATCAGCCGTTTTAGCGTGAAAGCGTTACAAGCAAACAAACAAATAAATAACTCACTTTCGCATTTATAATGATGATATAAGTTTGGATTAAAATACCTCGCCGTACGTTTTTCTGCTTACTCTGAAACCTAATTAAGGCCAACGATGCGCATCATAATTTAGCATATTAAAATAAATTGACTAACGAATTTAAATATAGTGAACTTATAACCGTGTAGCTATCAACAACTGAGAGAAATAATCGCCTTCCAGTCTAATACTGAACTTAACTACTTAGTGCATCTTAGTGGAAAGTGTTTCTGTATACTAACTGACCTTACAAGCCTTCACGACAAATCGGTGTACGGAGTTAACTACTACAACCACTGATATATTAAAAACCCAAGATACACAATCAGTGTCTCAAACCTAAAACAATATTCATATCACATCCCCCGCAGTCACTCACACGCATCACTCACACACACACACACACACACTCTTATACTGCTAATTAATATCTAGTTTTAGTTTTATTCTTTATTATTTTTTTGTAACAAATTTGTTGATAAGGAACTCTGTTGTATTTCGCTCCTGGGGTGGGCGCTAATAACTGCGACACAGTTATTTAAGTAACGCAGTATTAACGTACACAAAATATGTAAGCTATGTTTTTGTTCCAATAAATTTGAATTTGAATACCGTCCGCAAAAAAGAGCGCACAATCTAAAATTGTGCGCTTATTTCAAATAGTATTGCTTCGCTTGCGTCATTGTACGCAAGTTAAAAATGCCGAAGTGTTGCTTGAAATATTGTAAAAATATCCAAAAAAGCATGTTTATATCATGACTACTTATGTATTGTAAGTTGGAGACAGTTTTGATGGTTACTTTTGTTCAATGCGGCATCTTGGGTTTTTTATAATATCAATGACTACAACCCGTACATTTATGGTCCATCCTTAGGTAGACGCTTACCTAAAATTGGGAAGGTTTGGGTTTGTACCAAAGGACCATAATAACAAAAACATCTTTTATATGACGAATCAATTCGGATACGCACATAAGCTATAAAAGTGGATATATCATTTTTTTTTCTTCGGCGCAACATTTAAAAGCATGTCCTGTCCCATTCCCATCCCGTTCCCGTCCCAGCAGGCAAGTTCTGCATTACAATGAAGGCATTCATATTAAACGCATCATTGTGGACACGCGAAGATGGGAGATTAGGACGACACAAGTGTTTTGTGCTTGTATTTTTTTTTTTTACTTGGCCATATGGTACCGCAGAGAACATTTCAATGACAAGTAAATTGACTGGCTTGTTCTGTAAATTTTCAATGTAAGTATTGTTTTGATACAAACAATTTACACTTGGTCGAAACAATTCGATAAGCTTTAATGTTTTTTTTCTGATAAGTGCATTCATATATCAATGGCACTATTATTCGCCCTCGAAGAGGAATCCCTGTCATTGTTGCGTACTTATATAAAAAATACAACAAGTTTGAATCTTTAACCCAAAAGATAATATCCATTACCAATTCATAAATTGTAATGGTAGCAAATACTTTATTAGATGGAGCGGAAGGACCAATTTCGTCTAAATCCTGCAGCTCTGCACTGGTGCATTAAATAAACATACAAGAGCATACAAGATGGCATCCGTAAAAGGAAAACCACACAATCCAGGGCCATCGTCTGTGCTAAAATTAAACTCCATTGCACCAATCAGTGTTGCCAGCCATAACGCTTTGTTTTACTTTTTAAGACATTCTATTGCGATTATCCCGATAAAGTATTATTATCTGTGCTGGATCGATTTTGAACTCCGTAAATGGAAGATTCGTCACGATTCTCGCCCAGACTGCCAGTATCTCGTATTTAATTGAGCTTTGATAAAAAAACATGTATAGGTACCTTCCTTGTAAGGTAAAAAATCCTTTTGAATTAAGAATCCGTAACGTTTGTCCAGAGTTTTTTACTATTACTAGGCACAATTATCAAAAATATTACAAAGTTAATTAAATCTTGGACATTGACAACTCCCAACTGTTTTTGAACAAAGAACCCAACTGTTTAAAAATCAGAACAAACTTAAATCGGTAACACCAGCCAGCTATAAAACTGTCTAGCAATTGTTCCAATATTACACATCAGTACCTTCCTCATGCATTAATTAACGACGATTTCCAACACTTCATTAGTGACTAAACGGGAAGATACGATACCTACCAAAGCGTATGCACAACACGACTGTGATGGCGACGCGTCTCACTTGAGTAAACAACTAAGCACACAGCACACACTTGCCATGCAAAAATTGCCTTTATTCCTAAAGCAGAAAGTATCTCTACGGTATTTGCATTGGCAGCATTGACACGATCTTCGCTGAAATGGATCTTACTGTTAGTTGTTTTGCTTAAAAGTATTCATTCTAGTGTTTAGCAATCTCTTTGAATGTCTGCTTTTCAATTTTATGATGGATATTTGAATTAAACACGAAGGCGGTCTTCCATTTCTCCACCCAAACGGAAGTTTGGGCTGGTATACATTATCCCTTGCATGACGCGGATAAATTTCGACTACAATTAAATCGCACAGGTAAGAATTGATGGGGTCCTTCGTTTAGAATTAATTCTTTTTAAAAGCAATCCTATAGGATACCAAAGAATATTCACTACCTAAATTAATATAATGTTTTACCTAAGAATGGATTAACTTTCTTACGCAATTATCATAATCAAATTAAGCCTGCTTATCTTGGCTAAATTAAGCTGCATGATCGACGACATAATACACGAATTAAGAATGTATACTAATACACGTATACATACGGAATTATTATGGAGCGATGTTATCTTGATACATTAATCGTTTAATAAACGCTTCATGAGGATTTCAGGATATTATCATAATCTTGATTTGCATAAGTACCCAGTCAAGTCCATCAACGGCGTCCATCGTCGTTAATTTGGTATTTTTTATTTAAAAATAGAAGGGATTCAGTTGATACTGATTAGTTATCAAGTGATGATAAGAAAGAGCTAACCAAAATAAGAAAGGCCCTGATTATGATGTAGACTGAGCTGTAGGCTGAGGCTGTAGATCAGGATCGGTGTTCCAGACCATCATTATTTTCTGATTATGTATAAGCAAATTGAATTACTGTAAAGAAAGAAAGAAAGAAATATATTTTATATGGTACACGCATAGGAAATACAAACGATTAAAACTAACAAAATCGTGAAAACAAAAAACTGTATTACCTAAGACCACTGTATAAAACCTATAACAAATAAATGATTATGGACGTTTTTGTTACGTTCTTGGACGGAAATTGCTTTGCTGCTAATATTAAAAATAAATCACTTCCAAGTTAAAGGACCAGTAGGTATATTGAAGATTGAAATATCCAAAAGTAATAAAACATTATTTCAATCTTTACTGAACCCTATCTTAGATAAAATACCAAAAGAATTTGGTCCTTCAGTACGAAATGTATATCTTTGAAATCTGTCCACAATTTTCACATGGTCCCCGTACAGAGCATGTCAGCACGAATACAGCCGCGCATACGCAAGTGACGTGACAACAATGGACGGATGTCTGGCTGTAATCACGGGGCATTGTCGCCTGTGCCAGCACTAGGACCATGACATGACATGCTTAACATTCGCTTATTGATGAGCAGAGGAAATTAGGCGCCCAAATGTGCCTTCATTGAAATATAATGTGATAACAATGGCGTTATTAAATCATGACAATCAAATAGTATTGATTAATAGAAAAGTCGATGTGCATGTATGTATAGGTACATTTAATTCACCTCGGTCTTAAGAATTTCTAAAGAGACCTTGAGCTTGTCGTAGACCTGTTAATTTGTCTTCATAGTTTACCAATAGTATCAATACTATCTAAAAAATGAATAATCCTATTAAGCACCACACCATTGAATCACCCCGCGAAATTCCCAAAAGCAAGATAAGCTAACCTCATTGTTGACACTATCCATCGGTAGATAAATATCCGACTGTATCGCTATGAAAGCCTCTCGAAAATGCTAATAACCGACGTAATAGATGAACTGATATTTATTTATTTATTTCATCAACAAATTTACATTTGTGTCGAACAGTGGTTTTAACAACAAATACACGAAATGGTTTTTAACAATTAATTTAACACAAAAATTTAAAACAATCATCGTAAAGACAGGAAAAGAATTAAAAAAAAAAAAAATAAAGCAAACACTACATTCCACATTGGTCACAAGACAATTAGTCTAATAATAATTTAACTTAATATTAATTCAAAATCAATATAAATTCAATTCCAAGAAATGTATGTCAATAAAATTAAATAAGATGGAATGTCATGATATAATGTTGGATATATTACTTAAAGTCATCACATATTAGTTCGAACGACTATTATCTTTGAGAAACTCTTCGATGCTGTAATAACATTTCTTCAATAACAATGACTTTAATTTTCTCTTGAATTCGTTATGATTCATAGAGTTTTTCAAGTTTACAGGCAATTTATTGTACATATTTACTGATTGCACTCTTGAGGCATGTTTAACGACATTAAGCTTAGGCTGTATTAAATTAGGTAGATCCTTTCTTCGCGTTTTTATTCTCATTTGTCTCTGTTCTTCTGTCTCAAACTTATGGATATTTTTAATAAAATGACCAAGCAGGACCAGAATATAGAGGGATGGTACTGTAAGAATGTGCAGTTTCTTAAAATGATCTCTACAAGACTCCGTTTGTTTAATGCGAAGCATAGTTCTCAAAGCTCTTTTCTGCATAACGAAAGCAGCATTAATATTGTATTGGTAGCTGTTGCCCCAGAACTTTATGCTATATCTAAGTCTAGACTCTATGAGTGCAAAATACACAATTCTGAGGTGAGCAATGGTTAACTCATCTCTAAGACTCCTGAGAGCATAGCAAGCACTACTCATAGTGTTAGTGACCACTTCCAATTCCTTCTTCCAATTTAAAACTGCATCTATTTCTACTCCCAAAAATCTTACATTGTCTACAATATCCACTTTATTCCCTAATAAATGTACTTTGACAGTGTCGTTGTTCTTCACGGTCGATTTAAATAATAAACATTGCGTCTTTTTTAGATTTAGTTTTAAATGATTCATAGTGAACCATTTCTCAAGACCACTTAGGATAAAATTAATCTGGTTTTCTAAATTTTCTATATTGTCGCTAGCTATAATAGCGCTTGTGTCATCGGCAAAAACTACAAGTTTAGTATCATCTGAAATACTTTTCATGTAAGCTATTAGATCATTTATAAATATTATAAAGAAGACAGGGCCTAGAACTGACCCTTGTGGTACGCCTTTATTTATTATAACCGTGTCTGATTGATGTAGTTTTTCATGCCCATCTTCTTGAACTGTTTTAATTTCCACATACTGCGTTCTATTATGTAAATAGGATCTGAATAAATTCAACACATTTCCCCTAATGCCATAGAAATCTAACTTATTCAGAAGAATACAATGTTCCACTGTATCGAACGCAGAACTTAGGTCGAGGAAAAGACCTGCTACTTTTAGTTTAGCATTCAACTTACCCACTACATCATCAATCAACATATCAATAGCATCTATTGTTCCTACATTATTTTGATAACCAAATTGTTGGTCAGTTATAATTTTGTGTTTATTCAAATGACAAACTAGCCTCATCTTCATAATTTTTTCAAAAATTTTAGAACATACCGGCAACAAAGAGATTGGCCTATAATTCCCTGGATCTGTTTTAGAGCCCTTCTTATGTATAGGTAGTACTCTAGCTAATTTAAATTGCTCAGGAAAAACACCTTCATTTACATATTCGTTTATTGAATCGGCTAAAGGGCCAGCTAATACGTCAATGTTTTCTTTTATGATAGTCATAGGAATTTCATCATGGCCAAAAGACTTTTTACCATCCATAATCTTAACTAGTTTGAAAACTTCGATAGGTGTAACAGGTTCGAAGACCATATCCTCCTGTACTCTTATCCCATGATTTTGTAAATACTCTTTTGCTGTATTAATGTCACTCATGATACAATTCGAATTATTACAAAACTTTTCCAATAGAACATTAGCAACTTCTGAGGGATTATGAACTATTTTATTATTGTCCATAAGTATCAAATTGTCATTTACATATTTTTTAGGATGCCTCTTACTATTTATAATTTTCCAAATAGCTTTACCAGAGTTCTGCGCTAAATTTATTTCCGTTCTTACTACTAGTCGTTTCGCTTGTCGTACTACTTTCCTATATACCCTAAAATAATTACTACGATATTTTACTATTGAATCGTCACAATTATCTTTGTCAACAAAATTTAGAAACCGTTTCATTTTACTAGCGACTCTTATTCCCGTAGTTAACCATTTAGATTTGTTGCTGTTTTTTATATTTATTTTTATTTTCTTTTTATTAAATGTGTCAGAATGTAATTCACTGAGTTTGTCAATAAATGTACTTGCGCACCAGTTTTCCTGTGACAACTTTTGCCTAAAACAAGACTTATTTCCTTCATTATATAATCTTCTTTCAATGTACATACAACTTTGCTCTTCCCTATAAGCCACTTTTTTCAGTAATAATGTACAAAAAAAGGCCCGCATGCCCATCAGATAGACCATTGTGGTCTGTGTCTACACTTTTAATAATAGTCTCATCAATATTAGTCAATATATTATCTATACACGAACTTGAATTATTGCGTCGAAAGGTATCTGAGTAAATTAAATGTCGAAAGTTGTAACATGTCAGGAGTGATAGAAAAGAGAATCGTTTTGAGTCATCTTTTGATAAATTAATATTAAAATCACCACAAACTATACAACGTTTATTGATGAAATGTTGTAACAGCTGTTCAAGTCTCTGCATAAAACTATCTATATTACTATTCTCAGGAATTCTGTAGCAACAAATAATATAAGTATTTGTCTCCAAATCCTTTACACCACAAACCTCAAAACAGTTAATTTTATAAAGTTGTTTACAAATTTGTAGGTCTTCAACTTTCTTGTCATTTAGTGTCAAGATCAATGTACCTCCACGTTTTTTATTCAATCTAGTGTTATAGGAACTCAAATTATAATTAATTAAACTAAACTGTGCTGCTAATGATTGATTTAAAAAATGTTCACTAATACAGATAAAATCTATTTGTTTGTTCAATTCGCACAAATATATTTCAAGGTCATCCTTCTTGCTGTTTACTCCACATACATTTTGATGGTAGATAGTCAATGTTTTATATATATTGCTTGCACAGTTCTCTCGAGACAATACAGTTTGTTTATTATATGAATGACTATTCACGAAAAAAATTCAATGAATTATCTAGTTCAGAAACATTTACCAAATTTGTTCGTTCAATAGTGGTGGTATTAAGTAGATCAATATATATATTATCTAAAATAGTCTTATAAATATTTTTAATTCCATTTATATTAAGTTTCCCTGTTTTATTTGAGAACATGTCGAACGTGAGTTTTTGGTTTGAATCAAAAAAATAAGCATAATTATTGTTTTGCAATTCCAGACTTAATAAGTTATTAAATATTTCAATTTTATAATTATGAATAAGAGCCCCGCAAATGTATGTGGGAGTACATAATATTACATTTGTGTGGGTGATATGTGCTAAAGATTCCCTTATTGTTTTCACCAACCCAATGTAGTCGTTTGTGCCCTTAAAATCTTCTTCTCCTAACATGATAACACAGTAGTCATTCATGTTATACTCCAATAATTTGATGTCAATATCTTGCAGTAATCGTTGTATACTACAATTTGGCAAAATATGGCGACAGTAACTAAATTGATGGGCAAATGTGTGTTCTACAGCTTGCAAAGTGCCATACGAGTTACTGTTGGTCAGGATGCATAATTTGGTCTTCGTACGTTTTGATATTTCTATAGAGGTCGTATTGTTGTATTGAGATGAGGAATCACTGTTATTTTTTACTTGCTCCATGGCTTTTATTTGCTTATTAAGACATATTATCTCGCTTTTCGCTTGTAATAGTTGTTGGGCTAAATCAGCCATTTGTTTTTCCAGTGCTTGGGTTCCAGTATTATCATGCCCAGGAGATGGTGTAGGTGGTTCAGTGGAATTATTACTTTTCTCTTTCGGACAATGGTTAGTAGGACTGTGACCAAAATTGTATGTTAGTCTGCGTTTCACGCTATTTTTTAAATTCGATGAGATAGATTTTTTAGTCAGAGTTCGTTTATTTAGTGTCAACGCTGGACTGCTGCAAATTTGTTTTAATATAGAAATTTCTTGAGATAGCTGACTTATTTGGTTTTTCAAGTCTACGTTTTCAATTATAATGTTGTCCATTTCGTTTTGTGTAGTTTCAAGGTTTGATTTTAGAGCTGTAATTTCAGACCTCATTTCTTCGACACAATCTGAGAACCTGGTTGTAGATAAGTCCAGGCTTTGTCCAAGTTTATCGCTTGACTGTGAACAATCTAGGGAGTAAGAGATATCCACAATTTCTAATGATTGGGATGACGGTTTAGGTAGGTAGATAGGAACGATAGGCTATCAGTAGATATCCATTCATATGTCAGACGCGGTGGGAAAAATTCAAGATGAAAAACACTAAACAAATAATTTGGATATCGGATCTTTATCGGTCAAACAAACAGATACGAGAATGTAAGTAATTGTGCTGTTCACGGAATTTGTTTCCGTAGCATGCAATATGGATGACATCTTCAACTTGATTGATAGCAAATAACACACTCCGCCTTCAGCCAATCTCACTAGAGATGAATGCGAAGAATGTGAGAGAGATAAATCACAACCAAAAATACAAGCTAATTTGTTACTTAATAAGCTTTAATAATTACGTTGAAATCCAGGAATAAAAACAGAAACCGTTGGATGCGGGAAGCTCAGAACCAGTCGAAATAGCGGTGCTTAGGGGAGCCCAGCGGTGGCTGAAATGATGATGAATAATTAAGTTAATCTTAACTCACACTTTTATCTATGAATATTGTCTGTACGAGTAACACAGGCCATTCACACAAGAATCACTGAAAGCCGTTTTAAAAATTCTGAATTTGGAATTAAGAACGCGAAGCATGGCGGCTACGTTCGGATACACGTTCCGGTGTCCGCGTTACAGAATAATTAAAACCAAAGCGCACTTAATTACTGAAATGGCCACATATCTGTTGCTCGAGCTAAATGAGCCTCATTTTTATAAAACAGATAACATCGACGCCCGTTGGAAAGTCGGCGCGATGCCGTGTCTATCACGGATTTGGGAAAGTATAGCAATGATGTTCGAACGCATTCTTTAATATTAAACATTAATTTTAAATTGTTACGTGACTTTCTCCTTGCAAATAATATAGTTAAAGTGATGACTCGTACGATTACAATGCACAATTTTAATAAGCACAAGCACAGATCGCGAGATTTTTTCCGGTCGAACTCTTGATTTCGCTACACTATGTGATTTTGCAGATTTAGTTTATCATAAATAATGGGTATTATACTCATTAATTTTGGACTTATCTTGTATAAGAGGAATTAAAAAGTAAATCTTCCTTCCATAAAATTTTGTAGATTTTAAAAGTAATCCCTCAATTTTTTATTACAAAAGATAGTTAAATGTTTTGCATATATATATGATATATTAAAAAAAGAGAAAGCGTCTACAAACGGAACTAGTATTAAATATATGGCGTCTAGACTTAAGTTCGTATTCTCTATTGATTCAAGTCAGACGTGGAGCAGTGAGTTCACAAACGCAGCGCGACTCCATGTTGAGTTTAGAGCAAATTGCTTTGAAATTGATTAAATATTTACTTACTACGTGTGTGTCTTTTACAGAGAAAGCTCTTTGAACAGCACATTCTACAGTTTATTATGTGCTAAAAGTCAGCTATTAATTGAAGTATTCGTTAACAGCTGTTATACAAATACGAAATAGTCACGATCAGCTTCACACATCACGCTTGCCTCAATCTAATTCCTCAATTTGTCATCAAATCTAATCGTCACTTGCACCAACAAATTGGATTTACTAGTAACTACTGTGTCTGATTAATCTGAACCCGCTTTGTCATCACTAATTGTTTCGATGTAGACATGAAAACTATTGTCAATCGTCGCATCGAATGTAAGACGACACGCGATAGTAATGAGGTGTGAACAAGTCAGATGGACACTTGATACAACGCAGGAGGACATGCTCAAGCGCCGCGGTCTGATTCTGCGCGTGCGTTCGACGCCCGTAAATCACACGGGCTAGATCCGAGCTCAATTTCTCTGACCATTTATTAGTCTCCTCAGCCATTTCGTGTGATCGTGTCTGTTCAAATAATTTGTGTACACGCAACCGTAATTTAATAAAAATGTGGCATCTTTGTTACTGAGTTGTAGTCACGTCAGCGGAAATGTTGCGTTTCGGTAAGTGATCATTAGAATTCTTGGAGATGGCAAGTTTGATTGCTCAGTGGGTATTCAGACTTTAGATAGGATTGGTCGATATTTACGAGTTTTCATGGTTCTTCTTGGTTGATGATTCATGCGTAGGTGATGCTCGAAAATAGAGCGTTTAGAACTTTAGAGAAAACGAACCAAGCCTATCAATTATTTATCATATTCTTTCGTTTGCCCTTCTACTGCAAGTGCAGCAACACAGGACTTCACAGGAGAGCAAGACGGAAATGTTCTCCCCAATACAAGTCTTCGATATTGTATATTTGGCCCAGCCCAAACTGCCACGACTTATGTTTTAACGTAGTGGTCAGCCGTAGGAAGCTCTAGAAGAAAACTTTTGGCGAGAGAAACTTAGTTTTTTTGTCCTGCTCACGACATGACATATTGCATGTATTTATTATCTTTTCAATTCAACCACATCCTTCTACCCATTGCGTCGTAAGTAAATAAGTCGTAACAGTTAGTTACTCATACAAATAATACTATCAAACGTTTGTGCATTGTTTTATGCATTGGAATACAATAGGTGATAATGACAAATATTGCTTACGCTTATTTTCTATTACGACGAGTAACATTCCAATGTTAGCAGTCCATTTTATTTGGTGGTACAAAGTGCGGAGATAAGGACCAGATATTTAAATGGTGAAAATTACTTATTCAAATTGGACAGATATTGGTCCTAATAAATACAACAAACAAGACGTAATATCGATCGTCGCATTAACTATGAATAATTCAAAAACGAAAGTATAGAAATAACATAAAGCGGACATGTAGAACGTTCTATTAATAATTCATCGGCGTTATTATGATTACTATTTGTGAGCGGTTATTAAACTCATTATTCAGCGTAGGTAATGCATATACTTTCACGTAAGTAGCATAGTATAATTTAAGAATGTTATTTACAAACTGGTTCTTGTATGAAATTCATCGTATTTTATTTATTTATTCGTTTACTTTACTATAGAACTGCTGAGTTCGAAACTGTTTTTGAGGCTTTTCACTCACATCCCAATGTAATGAAAGTTTTTAAAAGTTAGAACTCATCATCAACATCATCTAATTAAGTGTGCCGTGGTGGTGGTATTAGCCTGCGGGGTAATTGCGTAACACACATACAGTAGCTAAGCTTTCATTTTGACAGTTCAACGACATTCATTGCGTTATTAACGTTGCTGAGCAGACAAATTTTTCGCACATATGAAGCAATGGATTAACAATATCCTTCAAAATCATTCAGATTGTGATTGACACTATTGACAGTGTGTCTATTCTTATGATATGCCTTGCTCATCCAAGACGCCCATTGTTATGGTCTTAATGACTTTACAATGACCTACATGACATCTCGTAGAGCTCATAGTTGTAAGTAAGCACCTACCTAGTTCGTCATTGCTCTTTTTCTAGCACTGCACAGAATATGCGCAAGAGGATATTGCATACAACAGACACTTCTCGTCTTTTTTGCTTAGTACAGATTATTCCGAACAGTGTGTCGTAAGGTCTTGTGTATCATGAGGAGAGGGCTTCTTGAGATAATTGTTGTACCTGCTGGTTGCAGTAGCAATTATTGGCCGCCAGTATCCAGTTATTCTCCTGCTTATTTCAGAAGGCATTCGTTTTTGCCTGTTACCAACCTAAAAATTTGTAGTCTCTTCTATTAGAGACTAGTCGTATAGTTAATAGTGTCATTTTAGTCTTACGGGATAAAATATGTCCTATTTATTTTTGTCTGTCGCTCCTAGTCCTACCAATTACTTTTCTTTATCTCACTTTTGGTTTTTCGGGATATTTTTTATCTTTGAGTATGTTATTCAAATGGCCCGTTTTAGGTCAGGCAACGCGAAATAGTCAGTGCCGTAGGTATACTAAAATAATTTTAATTAATTTACATTTCACATCATATTCCTGTAAATCCATTCTATAACAAAAAACAGATCAGGAAGGAAAAGAATACGTTACGATACTGTTCAGGCAGGTTTAGTCAGTTGATCAGTTCAGTCAGGATGACATCAACATTTTTGGAAATAAATAACTGCATGTTTTCCTCATCTTATGGTACAGAACCAATGCCCGACTCGCACTTGGCAGATTATTTCTAAACCAGTCATTTGTATTCGGCATTTTTTGTTGTCATTGCTTCTCTCATCATCTTTTAGGGCTGACTTGGCAGATCTTTAGCATTAGATGTCTACAAAGGTTCAACTTTGCAACGGCTCTCATTTCTCTTAGTGATTGAGTGAATCAGAAACTTATATTATCATGATCCGAATATGATAAAAGTTTTCACCGGACCGGAATACCTGAGATTACAAAAAATATATGATAATAATAAAAATGTGGGTAGCAATGAAGCATCAGATCATAACGTTCTGGAGTTCATCCACGTAGATAGCTTTACCCACCTGAGTGCAGCTGAAAAAACAACAGCAGTGTATAGAAGAATGTTTATAAATAATTCATACACATAACAAAACCGGCGCGCCGTGTCTAGCAGACTATCCAGTATACTAGTTCAAGATCACCACATGAAACGACAATACAGCGAGTTGCGGGCACGAGAGAGTGAGGGTGTGAGTGCGCAGCCCTAGAGCTCCCGGTCCCTGTAGGTACGTAGCTATACCTACCCATCCCATGGCGGGACAATCGATTCGCGGGAGTCGCTCGCTCCCCCAGCGGCGCGCCCGGCCGCCCGGCCGGCCCGGCCACGGGCCACCCGACCGTCACATTCTACCGATAATAACATAAAAACTTACCTTTTTACACTTCAGCAAACTCACACCACCAAAGAAATGCAGCCACGGAGATCGCGAGATCAAATCACAGGTTGCACTATATTCGTGAACGGCAGTTCAGTCTAGCACTTCATCAATTAACTTGACACTGATTTTTATTATAATAGCTAATTTATATGTATAATAGTGTATACCGGTACGGTTTGGTCCGGTGTAGATTAATTACGTAAATCGTTGCGATAACAACGTTACCCCCACGGTAGTTCGCGGCGGACTGACCGGCTTGAAGATGGCGCTCTGCGTGCGGCGGCAGGGACGCGAGTGAATGCAGCTGCGGAAGCACCGTTAGAAATTACTCCAATAAGAATCCAGTATGACTCCGAGCGACTGTTGTCGACCAATAGTTTCCGAGCTTTATCACTAAGATTTTGCCCGTGAAAGTTCAAAAAGACTCATCATTCATTCTAGTTTTAATGATATAATTAATTTAATAATCATAAAATGGGAAGAGTAGAATAGTCGCGTACAGTAATTATGCTATTAACGGTTTATAAACGCACATAAAACTATAAAATTATTCGCGATTAGAGAGTCTACAAAATAATACTTAATAATATAAAGTATGTGAGCAAGTGTACTTTCACAGCTATGCTAGGTTCAATTTTACTAGGAAGTGTATAGATTGCCGCTAGCGGCACACTATCCCTTTCGGATAAAGTGCCGCTATTTGCGGCATAATAGTGGCGCTGCCTCTTCCCAGCTAAAGAGCCGTGAGCATTGCATGGTCATTGTCACTGTCACTTGTTATTTTGTTTGATTGTTGAAGTTAGTACGCTGCCCTTTGTGTTTGATCGTATTTGTTTTTGATAATTATTTCAAAAGATGAGTTTATTTTTGAGGAGAGGCTAATGTTAATTTCTTTTATCTTTAGCCGGCTAAACTTAAGTGTACCCGTAACTCCTTGGCTAAAAATTAAGTAGCAAATGAAAATGGCTGAAAGGTAGGTTAGGATAGGTTTGAACTCTGACCCCCACAGCCAGTGTCCGTTTAGGCACAAGATAATGTAAAACACCACATTCCCAAAACATGACGTTCTCTTGTGCCTAAACGGACCCGAAAACTGGAATTGCTAATCCACTGCAAGATAAGTTCGAAAAAAAATCTGTTCAACAACGTAAATAACGCAATGAATGTTGTTGAACTGTCAAAATGAAACAAATTTGTCGTAATCGTTTACGAAAATGTGTTGCGTAATTAGATAGCCGGACTTTGTTCACTCGCTCCGCTCGCTCACTAGACCCCACCATCCAGAAATAGGTACCCCGCTAAGCGGGGCTCCGTTAATTATTGCTTGCAAACAAATTTAGACCCGCTAAGTGATCTATAGAGTGCCGCTAGCGGCAATTTATTGCCATTTTATTAATTGTGTGAGATCTTAATAGGGTAAGGTTAGTCTTTAGTGCTAACAGAAGGCACTTCTTATTTCAGTAAAATTATTAAGCCATCAAATTAAAATACTATTAAATATTTACAACCTCTTGAAAAACGAAAACCGCGCCAATCAGCCTATAATTACGTACAAATAATTACGATTGCCTACTGCTAGATCTATCTATCTACCTGATAAGTTTTGAGACACAAAAAATTGTTGACAGATCGTCAAACTCATGTCAACCGATAAGTCCACAATCTTCATGGCAGGAACAGTGGAATAAGACCGGAAGAAAAAAGGGCAGGTTTAATTATGCAGTACAACCAACCATAAAGTCAAAACCTTGGTTCTACGGATACAAAGAAGTCTCAGTTATAACCGCCCTTTGTAGTATTCGTCTAGATTTTTGTTGGACTCCCGTGTTTTTGGTAAAAAATCCGCGTTATACTCCTCTCTCTGCGAGTACGCGTTGGAAGAGGGCACTCTGGATCACATCTTCTTCGAATACTCAAACAACGTTCCACCTCTAGATCTCTATAGCCGTCTCCCTAAATTTAAAATCCCTCTACCGACTAACTTTCCCTCCTTGCTAACACATTCTTCTACCACAGTGAACTGCTCGTGGCGCTGATGACTTTCATCCGTCACAATAACATAAAATTATAAATTATTCTGTCTGTGTATAAGTACGTATATTTTATGTTCTAACAATTATAATATTTATAATTTTTTTGTTTGTTTCAGTCCCGTGCTAGCTAACTCAACAAGATCTACATTGTGTTCAACTGTATCAATCGAATCTTCAGTTGTTTCACTTCACTTTAATTTTTTGAATAATCTTTTATTTTTTTGTATAATGGGCACTTGTTTTTCCAATGCACTAATTTAGACATTGGCAGAATAGTCGACATCGGCTTTGCTTGCCATTTAATAAAAATAGAATAGAACTGTTTTCATTGAATGTTGATAATTCAGTTAGCCAACCACAGCTCCAGTTAACAATGTTTGATCATCTGTCAACAAATTGTATTGAATAGCTTTGTAAAAACTGTGTGATAGTACAGTGTTACTGATAGTCACTAGTTTTCTGAACTGTTCTGTAGTAGTTAAGTACTAACACCTTCTTTGGGACTGAATAATCACGTTCTTGAAGTACAATTAGGTCCCCTCTACTAACCATAAACTAAAATGAATTTGTTTTAGTCACGTCACCATCGCCTAAAATCCACGAAGTGCTTTTTTTAAATTTTGGCAAACAAAACGTGCGTGTCTAATTCCAGAAGTAAATTATTGAAAGTTTTACGGCATCTTTTGTTGGAAACGTCGACATGAAATGACAATCCATCTTTTGGGAGCATGACAATACGTAAAGATTACAATTACAAATACTAAATTCATTACTGTAAACTTCGGTCGCATAATGCAAAATGGTGGTTTCACGGAAGACAGCTTTGGAAAGTAGTGAACAAGTACCTATTTGCATTTGTTTAGTGGTAAGTAAGTGGTAGACTTTGTGAGAGCAATCTCTCTTACGGTTTTACTCTCGCGGGTAAGTATAGTACCTACCTACATGAGGCAGACCTCCCAAGTTGAGGGCTTCAAGATGTATAAAGTGAGCCGTTCACCGCGGGCTAAACTAAGTTAGTTTGCAGTTAGCTTAGTTTAGCTCGCCAGTTTGTCATACATCTGGGTGGACGCACGCACATAAATATGAAAAACTGGCGAGCTAAACTAAACTAAATTAGTTTAGCTGGCGGTGGACGGCTCGCTTAAAGCCTCGTGCAGACTGGCGCGAAGCGACAGCGCGATGCGACTGTAACAAAACAATTTCTAAGAAATCTTCACGGTAGAACAATTACCGGAGTCGCGCCGCGCCGCCGCCGCCGTCGCGACTTTGCGTTTGGTTCCTAGGCAACTGAAAACTGAGAGAAAGTAAACATTCGGTTGTCAATCACCATTTGAAATATATTGTCCGCCATTTTGCATGGCGTTGTTGGGTGGTTTAGGTGGCGAAAGGCAGAAAGCTTAGGATTTTATATCTTTCTTTATATAATTCTTCTGTACGTGTCTTTGTCACCTAACTCCTCCTAAACGGCTGGACCGATTTGGATGAAATTTTGTGTGTATATTTGAGTGTGGATGGTTTGGTTTTTGGTCTTTTCGGGCAGGACAACGTTTACCAGGTCCGCTAGTATTTTAGATATCTTTAATTTTTCTTTTTTGTCTTGACTTAATTTTGCGACGATAACAACTTCAGTTTTAACAAAACAGTTTTACGTTAAGAATTCTTTAAAATAGGTCTAGTTGCCATGCCTTGCAGCAGACTGTGACGTGACGAGCTCAGCCGCGGGTCACGCCTAGTTTATTGCTGGCACTCCTAGGTCTGCCCGATAGACTCAGGTCACAGCATGGTAATGAGCGCCTAACCCACTCCACACCTCCGTGAAACCGCAGTTTAGGTAATTCATTACTCATTCATGGGAATTATATGGCTTTTTAACGTTCCATTCCTGCTGTTCGGGTCATTCGGATGTGGCGTTTTCCTTGTTCTCCGTGACAACTAACTAGGACAAACGTATGACACGACAATGTAAGTAAACCTACTGAAGAAAAATAATTATATTAAAATAAATAAGTATTCATGATTTATACATATATAGTAATGGAGGCGCAATCTTCTGGGCGCAAACTTCCGAAAGGGTGGAAATTCAAGTTGCACTTGGTTAAGCAACTATCATGCTACCAATCCAGAGACAAACAACTGATTTTAATTCTCATAATGTTGTGCGTGTGGTACTTTACCTTAACAATATTGCGATCGTTAACTTTTGCCATGGTACAGCTTGCCAGGAGCTCATGGAACAGCCGCACGAATCGAACCATCAGGTTAAGCTACGCTTGCCGGGGTTGGATGACCATCTTTACTACACAGACTCCTTCGTTTTTCGGAAAGCACGTTAAGTCGTTGGTCCCGGCTGTCATTCCTGGATCTTTGACAGTCGTTACGGGTCGTCAAAAGCCCGTAAGTCTGTCAACCAGTCTTTCAGTTACTGGGTTGTGGAGGTTAGATAGGCAGTCACTCACTGCAAAATACTGGTATTGAGCTGCAACCGCTTATTAGACTGGAACCCGACCCCAACATAGTTAGGAAAAGGCTAGGCAGATTGATTGACAGCTTGCCAGTTGCCAGGAACTTAATATTTATTTACTTCATGATGGCCTAACTTAAGCCAAGCAGAACGGTGTCTAGAGCTAAACGGTGGTCCTGTTAACAGCTGCGGGCCGTAGCGGTTAGCTAGCGGGAATGACCGCAAATATCTGCAGTTTAAACACTAACTTGTGGTAATTATGTATTCTGTTATGGGAAACTGCTTCCTGAGCGTCGGCTGTGCTCTACGAGATAATTATACGAGTTTATCATTACCAGTTAGTGCTAATTTAGAAAAAGTGTTTGATTCCGCAATCTTTGGATCTAAGCTAGGTGTAGGTAATCGTAGAAGCTATAAAAACGAGCCGCAGGGAAGACAAATACCCTAGGCCAGATTGTGAAAAGCTTAGATTAGTAGAATTCAATGCGCTGACGACCTAACAGATACAATCCAAAGGGTATATATATACAATGCCGTCCATGGGCATGTGACCACCCGTATTTTTCTCTGAATATTCATTTTCGATTTGGATTCTGTTTAAAAATATATAAGATAGACCCCCCCCCCCTTTTAAAGTTATTATCGAAAAAAAAACATGAATATTCAGAAAAATACGGGCGGTCACATGCCCATGGGTGGCATTCCATATACACTCCGTCTTAACGGAGCAATTTGCATGTCCAAACAGGCGAGAAGTCAAGAAATTAAACTAAGTACTAAGTAGTACTTACGTCCAAGGAACTATGACTTGTAACAAGTCTTGCAAAAACTCCATATTCCGCCGTAACAAGCCATTAGAAGTCCAGTGAAGCACAACTGGCATCACCGCGGACATGAGCTCGATGGAGCGTGCTAAGTTACGGCCAGTGTCAGTCGTGCCTGATGCAATTTGCTTACTACTATGTTATGCGAAACATATGGGAGGATATTGTAGCGAGCGGCGGACTGTGGCTTGACAGGTTTGATGAGCAGAATATTTGGTTAACAGTGCTAGGATTGAATTTCAATACTGTGCTTGGGCTAAGGGCATTTGAAAGATAAATGAAGGACATATAATTTTTGGGCTTGGTGATCCTCACACGTTATTCATCTCTGTACCCAAGTCGAAGAAAGTATATATATTTAATTTATTAGGCACAATCGTTATTTGATAGAATATTGTTACAGAGTTGTTACATATAAGTAGCCTACCTACTTATATGTACCTATAAAAGTTCTTACTTGTGATTTCATAAGATTTTACCTATTTACTGCCAACTAAGCTAGTTATTTCTATAGCTTATCTAGCACCAGAGCAGTGGAAGTTGGAAACAAAAAATAACGTAATGCTTCAAAAAATCTCTCCACGTCCGTACAGATTCCTGGGACGCTCCGTAACTTGGACCACTACCATTACGGCGAATTCCTCATCCTCACGCGTCGCGATATAAATCAGAGACGATCGGCCATCAATCGTCGCGTTCATGCTCTATGCTCGCGTCACCGGCCGTCTTCGGATTTCAAACATTGCACTTTTTTCTATATCGAAATTAATGGTCTGTGTTTATTTTAACTGGTCTCATAACGCGCACTCATAAGCATATCCCTCGGAAAAAAATAATGTACTTAACTATTGTTACTTACGTGAATTAAGTCATTGAACCTTTGTTCTTTCATAAAACCAACAGTTAGCTAATGATGGCATAAAACCGTCATTTGAACCCTTTGTGTTTTCCAAGTCAATCGCCATCGATACTGCATTTTTTTCTTACCAAGAATTTCTAAACATGATTTTGAATGAATTTGATGCCAGACGATCTGCAGCCATAATACATTCTGTACACTGCTAACCCACTTATGCCAACTCCGTAAAGATAAAATAACAATAAATTAATTTTACAAACAAATTATACAAATCTCCGCCTGATCCCGGCGATTTCTAGTGCGTTAATTTAACGCGTGCGATAGTATCGCCACGTGACTGAGCGGAAAGATCGCCGGATAGCACGCAGGCGCAGCTCAGATGCTGGTGATACGCGGGAACACGGCGTGAACGGAATGGGGCCGACGATTAAGGAGGCGACAATATGTTGCTGGTAAGTGAGTATTTATGGTCAGCCGCTTGCCAGTAATCTTAATGAGAGGCGAAACATTGTTACAATGTCGTTCACATTTTGACGGGAAATTTTGGAATTCCGCTCCCAAGTTTGTGTTTAATTAACAAATCATGCCCCTCAAAAGGTGAACCACCGACCTGGTAGAAATGGTGAGAATCCGCTGGTTGCGGGAGGCACAGGACCGGTGGTTGTGAGTTGTGACGAACGTGATGATGTTTGGGCAGCCTGTGGGAGGCCTAAGTCCAGAGCAATGGACGATTCTCGGCTGAATGATGCTGAATGATGATGGCGACAGACAGACGTTCCAAATTTTATTTGGCACGATTAGAGATCGTGATCCGGAAAGTAAATTTTGTAGGTAAGTATATGTAACACTTGTAGGGCTAAGTTCACAAAGACAAGGAATTCCAGTGAACGTCTGACATTTGGTTTCTGAAAATTTAACAATAATTCACTTTCCACAGTTCGTGTTAAAGCCTCTCCCGCACCGGCGCGTTATTATCGCGCGATAATAACGCAAGCGTTATTGCGATAATGCGTCCCGATTCCTTGCACACAGCTGCTTTTTATCGTGCGATGTTTCCAACGTGTTCTCCACTATAGGCGAGTTTTTATCGCGCGATACTAACGCAGGTGTGTGTAAGATCGTCCTAATACAAAATGTTCTAAGAACATAATATCGGAATATCGCTGGACAGAGAAACGCGTCCTACTCCCATCGCGGCGTTATTATAGCAGCAGCGATACCGATTCTCTTGTCACGAATGCCTCTAAACTAGAATAAAAATCACGAAAATTTTGTTTATTCCTGTCAACGACAACAACAACGTCGATTTCCCATTCTAAAATAGACTAAAGTGACACAACTTAACCATATTTTAGTTTGATAGCACTGAGTTATAACCCTCGCGGAGAGCTCATTTTAATTGTAAGTTTTTGTTAGCGAATACGGCATTATAAAACGTGAAAATAAAATCTGATGTATAACAATATTTATATGCATTGGTTTTAAAATCCAAGCATTTTTATATTTTTTGTTCACTGTTACAAATATTCACAAATAAAATTAAAAGTTTGGAGACTACGCATAGCGGCAAGACCCGTTATTTTTTCTTTTTGCTGTAAATTAAATTATCAAATAACTTCTCTCGCCCTGGGCGGAGAGGGAGGACGTGTCAGACTGTCCCACCCGTGTTCCATTAGTTGCCTGTACGTTGCCAGGGGCCACGGTATCCCTTGACTCACTGAAAACAGATATCGCAATAACGCTTGCTTTATATTGCGCGATAAAAACGCCGCAGTGGGGGAGAGGCTTTAAGCTACCTACTTACTAAATATCACCCTAAAGTCATACTTCACGCCATGATCATGGCGTATCATGCAAATGTCAACAATTAGACGTTAGGTCTTGATGCAGAACAATAAGTGGTTGAAGTGATTGTAGTCGGAGAAAGGCGCTAATTACGCAATCTGTTATTGTTTCCATCGAGAATGGCGCGAGGGATATCATTTGTGTGTCAGCGGCTGTCTGTAATTGACGTCGATCATTCCGTGGCCTGCTGGAAGATGTTTCTCATCGCTGTTTTCCGACTTGTTTGGCGTGAAACAATGAGGAAGTTTTTTAATAAGTACGGGTATATCTTCCTGTGGGATCTTTTATGAGAGGTTCCTTTAAAAGACATCGTTTTTTTTAGTCACATTCACATGTTTGTAGATGTATACTTATGATTTGCTGAGACTTACCTCAAAAATACATTCAATACGTTGATTCAACGAAGGTAAAAGATTTCACAACATAAACACTAGAATGTCAATCCAAGTTTCAATATTAACACCATTTGTACCAAATACCTACCATAACAGCATTCTTCGTTCAAGAAGTTCGGTAGGTACAGGCGCCAGCAACCTACCCGAAACTGTCAAATATTCCCAATCAACTTTGAACCTTTTGATATAGTGATAAAGTTGAAAATCTATTAAAGAAATTTGACAGATTGTAGTAGGTTGATGTGCTGGTGGCGTCTGTACATAAAATTATTTTCGCGCCTAAGAAATCATTGTTATGGTCATGTAAGGATAGCACTGCGTCGCTGGTTTAAATAAATCGTTTAAAATCCTTTAGTAGTAGCCTTTTCGGTCCCTGCCCTCAAATAATATCACTTATAAGCAAATAATTTAATTTTCTTGTCAAAACCCCAGTAACTGCCCTAACTTCGCCTGGCGTCCTATGTTTGCCTACTAAAAAAGCTGTAATATAATAATATATATTTTTTATTTTATTGGCAATGGAAGCTTTGAGTTTTCAGAGAGCTTTAAGTTTCGATTGCCATACAAGTAAAATGAAAAAGATATTACATCTTTTTCATTATAGGCAAACCATAGACGTATAAAAAAGGTTAGCGAGAATCCGTCCAACCTTTTTTATACGTCTATGAGGCAAACATAAGACGCTAGTGGACTACTGCTATACTCCATTTAATATAGCATTAGACAAATAACGGCTGTAATATTGTTGAAATTACTGCACTTTAGAGTTATTTTTAATGTAAATGGTTAATAGATTACATAGCTTTGTATTTATCGTGAAATAGCGGAGTTTGTTATACGTTTATATCGAAATAACCAAAGGGTGATAAGTTGATAACCGTTATTTTTCTAATGTTCTATTATAATAAATGGAGTATACGAGTAGAACTGTCCAAATGGTATGTAAATATACTTTCGAAGCCCAAAATCACCAGGACGCAAAAGAAAGTTTAAGTAATAAAAACACAGCATTTGATACTATGTCGATTGTTGAAAAGTGTTAGCGTCACGTAAATTACTGACATTAAGGTGTCATTACACAATGTGTCACCCGACGCCAGGGAAATTAGGAACTTGTTATGAGACCCGACACATTATAACGACCACTGCCCAAACAACGGGAACTTGTGAAAAGTGGAACTACTTGAAGCCAACGACTTGGTATTTAGTGCACCTTTATTTTAGTCTGGCCCTAATTAGGTCATACGTAATTGTTTCTGTAGACTTCACGTTATGAGTTCATGACCTAAGGGTCTAGCAAAGTCTAGGTCAAGGAATAATTAATATACTCTCTTACGGGACGTCTTGATATGTACTTCAGCTGCTGTTGATGAATTGACGCTAAGTCATGTTCATGCCAAAAGAGCGGTACATTTGTGAAATGAAATTAAATGAATTATTTATTCTGTAAATAGGATATCGGAATCACTTTTACACGTCACATAAAAAATAAGCTAAGTAAGTAGATGTAACGAAATTTCTTATTTGACTACCCCTAAGAAGAAATGGTGAAAAAAATAAAACTCAAGAGACACCCAAACTCAGTATAATGCTTGAAAAGTCCCATCCCATGGATTTGTTCGACGTTGGTCTCCGATTCAAATCAAATCAAATCAAATCATTTATTTTTGCTGAATACACTGTTACAATGGTGTTATAAGAATTACATGTTTCAAGTGATTCTACCATAAGGCATGCAAAAATTTATACAGTCATAGTTATTCATCAATTAATCAAAATAGACATTGGAATAAATAAAATTAGATGAAATAAGCACGAATAGTTATATATAATAAGTTAAAGTCATAGTGGAGAATAAATTATTCATTAAATAATAAAAATATTTAAATTATTTCAATGTCAATGTCATAATTAGTTATTAAGCGATACATGCATAATTCATTGAATAATTGATTTTACTTGATGTCACTGTGAGGTCTATAATTTGGCAAAATTATCATTGAGGAAGTCATTCAAGTTATAGTACTTAGCATTTTTTAACCAGAATTTTTTTTAGACTTTTCTTAAATAGGGCCGTATTCATTGCCCTTATTTCTTTAGGTAATTTATTGAAGATTACAGGAGCCATATGGAACACACTCTTGTACATTAAAGAGGTACATGTTCGGGGTACATAGAGGCGTAGTGCGTCCCGTTGTTGCCTATTATTTATTTCTGATGCTAATAATCCGATTCCAGTATAAGTAAAATAAAAACTCCATATAAAAATGCAGTTCATTACCGAACAATGCACCCGATCTCATTTGCGAGTAACAAAATAAGCAATAAATACTACCGAAAGCGTAGCGGGACATATAAAACGTCTTCATCAGACACCAATTATCACTGCTACTTGCTACCTCTCCCGTTAAACTTGCAAAATGTTCTCGTTTCTCAGTAATTACAACACCAGCGCAGCTTGGTCTCCCCCACCTCGACATCAGACACTGTGTGAAGAAGATACAGGGGGCGGTCGGAACATTTTCAGGGGTCAAGTTATTTGCCGGTTTATTGTAGGCCAACTAACAAGAGCGTGAAGACGCCGCAATTTCGGTATGTGAGCGATTTAATTAAGAATGTTTAATGTTCACAATTTTAATTTCATTATGTATGTGCTTTCATTTTGACTTATGTGTTTCATAGAAATGTTTCTATGCTTGGAAAGCGGAGAGATGGCTTACAAATATAACGTTTATATGCATAATTATATTTGTTGCAACTCGTTTATTCTAATACTGTTACCTCGCTTGCGCTTGCGCATGGTTCCATAATTTTAAATAAATTTTAGTTTGTAACCTGTAGGTACTGAGAGTTTATGGCCCATTACAGAACCGTTAATACAGCTTCAGTCGTAATTTGTAAAGACAAGTTAGTAATATGCTTGGCGAAAATGGAAATCAACAATTTGAGTTATGTATGTTACCAACCCGTTTCAAAAGTGTTAGGTAGGTAACGTATAATATGACTTGCACATCCGATCAGCAGCTAAAATGACATTCAGTTTTCTCGATATTCAACAAATCGATCATGACTTGACTACGTATAAAACTTACATTTTACACTAGTCATAAAAAATATCACACTCTTTCTCGATGCCAATAATTAGAAATTTAGAAACAGCAGAGCAGATGTTATTCGTGACTTGCAGACCTCTCCTTATTTCTCGCCTATTAACACCTTGACGACAAATCTCATGCAATTATAATCGATATACACATCAAATTTACGATGACAAGCATCGTTAAACCTCGGAATTAGGAAAGCCGATGGCGTGTTGTCGCGTGCGCCTGCGCTCCTCAGCGGAGCATTATCATAATTGATGAAAGCAGTAGCGCATCTATTGTAACGCGAGTTTTGTGCGCTCACACTACGCTTTAGATTAAATATCCGCTTAATTAGTGGCGTTACGAGCTAAGGTAAAGTATCAGTTTCTGTGACCTGCCGCCATTTCATTCAACCTGAGTTGCGGTGCGTTACGTCTTGGTCTACTCCGACATCCCCTTGGACAAATGACCCAAGGTACAGACCTGGCGTCTGTTGTTGTCAGGTCAACCCACCCGAAACTGTCAAATTTTCCCAATCAACTTTGAACCTTATGCAGTATTGATAAAGTTGAAAATCTATTAAAGAAATTTGACAGATTGTAGTAGGTTGATGTGCTGGCGTCTGTACCATGTAGGAAGTCGGAACAAATCGGTAAGGCATTTTAACAAGACTCATGGACACATGACAGCTAGGAGTCTAGGACTGAAGAGACCGCCGAAAAAAGAAACCAAAGAAAAAAAAATAGATTCAGATTTGATTCTCCAGTCTTTGCCACCACACTTCCAAACCGCTCTAGAGCTCTCTCTATCCTAGGATACAGGGAACCGTGGGAGAGCCGGAGAGCCGACCCTTGGTGCAAGCCGACAGTTATATTGAAGCTGCCAGTAGGTAGTGCCCATTAGGCTGGCCCATAGTGCTTTTGCATATTTTGGACTGGTTGTCTGTGATAATTTTACGGAGTTTTGTGCACATTCTGCCTATGTACCTATTTTCTGCAATGCTTCACCAGACTACCTATACTTATATTCAAGTAGGATTATTAAAATTATGAATGAAATTGTCTAAACTATGTTCGAATAATTAGCAAGCATGCAGCTTATGCGAGTGTGGGCTACCAGTGCAATTTAAATCAATTAGTAAGATGATTGTACTGTACTTATCTCCTTAGTAAAAAATTCTTTGACGCCTCGCGTATTCATTAGTCGATAGTTAATTGCTAATAATAATCCACATCGACTACGGATAATGAAGAATCGACACGGTTTGCCGTCGGAACTGTAGTTGGGACCACGGCACCACGGGTTGGAACATAAAGCGGTTAAGCAGTTTTTTTTTAATGTAAGATATTATTTTTTGAAGTGAAAACTTCTTTAGCGGCGTGGGCGTTGTCTACTTTTTTGTGATGGGTAAAAATGTTAAATTCGCGTCAGGACGAATTTTCGTGACCGTCTGGTCACGTGACCTGATCGAAAATTCGTAAGACCGAGGGAGAGTAGACCGCAACGTTAATATTCAAGTTTTCACTTCTGCCGGCACTCCCGGAGTACAACCCGTTGTTTTTTTTAATCATCCTTTTGCTCAAAGAAGTTAACTTCTTCTTTGGAGCTAATTTGAAATTTGGAAGTCAGCTTGTAAAGTGTGTATTTTTGTGATTAAATTATTTATGTAGTCCCAATGTGCAGTATTATTTTGCATTTTACCTACTTACATCCTGCCTAATTTAATTTCAAAAGATGGTAAAGTGATTAAATTATAATTAAGAAAATAAAATAAAAATACAAGTAGACACTTGGAACTTTCAAATTAATGGTTGTTTAGTAGGTATAAATTATTAAAATATGAACGGTAGATATACCTACCTATAAATAGTGTTTTTGGTTGTGATTCTGGCTTTTGCGTCTAGATATTCTTTTAGAAACGTGAGAGGGCGCTGCTAAGCGGAACGGGATCCTAATTAAATTATCTGGAGCGTGACATGCGCGCGGATTATAAGCCTCATGTTTGTCTGGACGATGACTAAAATTAGCAGTTTTGTTAGCTACGAAAAATATGTTCTATGATATTTACGTAGGTACCATTCTAGAATGTGTCTAGTCGAGATAAATTATAGTTTAAAAAAAAACTTAGTGATAAAAAAATAGCATCATCATATCTTTATCATCGAATCTTGAGGAGCAAAAAGTAACTAATCTTATGTACAGACGTCAGCAGGTCAACCTACCCTAAACTGTCAAATTTTCCCAATCAACTTTGAACCTTATGCTTCAGTGATAAAGTTGAAAATCTATTAAAGAAATTTGACAGATTGTAGTAGGTTGATGTGCTGGCATCTGTACAACAAGATTTCCTGGACATCAAGAAAATCTTATGAAGTTAAGCTATTATTTTTATAAATAACTAGCTTCTGCCTGCGATTTCGTCCGCGTGAAATTTCGGTCCTCGGCCCTCGACCCACCGCGTCGCATCGCATCGCCCGCTCGCGCTGTTAACTACTTCCTTTTTGGGTTTGCTTTCTTTTTGACTTTTTCTTTTTGCTCGGCTCCTAAGGGTCTTAGCATGATATTAAAATCTTCCTCAAGAATTAGGCTAACAAATGCAAAACGAATTGTTCAAATCCGACTGGCAGTTCCAGAGAATAGCGCGTTTAATTAAACAAACAAACTCTTCGGCTTTATTCTATTTCTAGCTTCTGCCCGCGACTTCGTCCGCGTGGATGTCGAAAACTATCCCACGGAAACGTACTACCGGGATTACATACCTAATAGCCGAGGAAAAGGTCATTGACTCCTACCGCTGCGCCCGCGTTGCCGGCAACCATAATTATTTTGTTACGCGTAATTTTGAATCTGTGATATCTATTAATTTAAATGATATCATGTCAAGTCACAAATCATTAATGAATTACACACCATAACTTTCCTCATAAATCACTCCGTCCATTGGTGAAAACCAATCGACGAAGTTTTTGAGTTTATCGCGTTCAGACAGACAGACAGGCGCGGCGGGGGACTTTGTTTTATATTATGTAAGGTTATGGATAGGTATAGTATAATTATAGATAAATCTTGAAGGTTTAGTACAGCTATCGAATTACGTAACACATTTTTGTAAACGATTACGATAAATTTGTTTCATTTTGACAGTTCAACAACGTTCACGTTGTTGAGCAGATTTTTTTTCGAATTTATGAAGCAACTAGCTTTTGCCCGCGACTTTGCCCGCGTAAAGATCGAAAAATATCCCTCAGGAACGTACTACCGGGATTCAGAGTATCCTATGTCCTAACCCAGGGCATGGCCTATCCGTATGCCTTTCATCTAATTCATTATAACCAAAAAGGTAACAGGCAGATAATAATTTATCTGTTTTAGGGATCCGTACCGCGAAATTAAAAATTTAAAAAAAAAAAATCTCGACTTTACGCATCGACCGCGTTCGGCGCTCCGATTGGGCCATCACTTGTGAAGGGCCAATCGGAGCGCTGACTTATTATTGTTACGAAAACCACTAAGGCGAATTATAGTGAACATTGCTTCACTTCATATACTTCGTTTGTATCATTGTACCCATTGCTGTCCCCGGTTTTTTGTATTAAGATTGAGCGCCTGAAACAAATAAAATACAATCGTTTTTTTGATGCTGTATGACATCCGTCTTTGCTTTGGAAGTGTTTGATAATGACAGAACAGGTAGTTAGTGACAGTAGTGACAGTGACACTAACATTGAGTGACATAAGGTTTTTTGAAACTTTTCTAATTGCAACACAACATAACCTCCATGTTGTGTTGAACTTTCGAGATATTCCGAGTAAATAATGAACTAATAACTGTTTAATTGATGTTAATTTGTCAGTGGATATAATCAGCAGTCATGGCTTTTGCATCGCTGCGTTTTAATACCCTGCGTAAAGTAGTGCAGTCAGCTTCTTATACAACTTTGCTAAAGAGGCCCTTGGCATATAAGAGTGCAATTTCCTTAGAAACATTGTACCCTAATAGTTCCTTGAAGCTTACAACGCCAGCATTTGTAAGTACTTTTAATATTTAATTTATAATTCATGACAATAATTGACTTCTTCAATGATAAATATTGATAACCTAATTTCAATTTTTTGTAGCAACCAACTGACCCAAATGAGAAGTTCTCAGGATTCATACCGATCGATAAACTAGATATAACATATAGTGCTAGCTCTGGACCTGGAGGACAGAATGTAAATAAGGTAAGATATCAATTATTACTTCTATAATATTATAGACCTGTGTTTTTTAATAAAAATATTGAATAAGTAATTAATATGAATAAACATGTAATAAAATAATTTTTTGAAGTTACTATTTATATCATACTTATTTTCTGTTATTGAAAGGGGCAAACATAGCACATAATTGGGAGTTGTGCCACTTTTAAGATAACCAATAATCTGAATGGTCACAAAATATCAGAAATCAATAAAAATTTAATTTATTTACTTTACAGGTGCATACTAAGGTTGATCTGAGGTTTAAACCTAGTGAGGCAGACTGGCTACACCCTGACATCAGAATCAAAATGGTGGAACTGGTATGTTCCAAAACTGATTCCTCATAAATTCTCTGAGTCTTATCCTTTTCCTAATATCTGGCAAGCTGAAAAAGATTAATATTTTTCCTTTCTACATTTCAGTACGGCAACAAACTAACAAAAGAAGGCTACTTGATCGTCAGGTCAGACACCACCAGGTCCCAACAGTTGAACCTGGCTGACTGCATGCAGAAGCTGCGGAACATGATCCGTGATGCTTCCACAACCAAGAGAGAGCCAGCACCTGAAACTGTCGAGAGGATTAGACAAAGGTAACAGAAATATCTACAATCCATACTCAATCATTATAAATGCAAAACTAACTGTCTGTCTATCTGTCTTTTACCTCTTCACGCCTAAACTACTGAACTGGTTCTTATGAAATTTGACAAATAGACAACCTAGTACCTGGAGAGGGACATCTAAGGCTACTTTTCATCCTGGATGTTGTATTAAAATTGATGAAATTCAAAATACAAAAAATTGAAGTTGTGGTAGTAATAAATAATGCAAGAAAAGTCTCAGTTTCCTCAGGAAGTTATTCAAATGAAACCAATCTCGGAAAACCCATTTAAATTATTAATAATACAAGTTTACTAGGTCTAATGGTCAAAAGGAAAATAGCTTTTACCACAATAGAACTGAAGAATATGTTTTTAGGACCTTATTGATATGCCATTAGTGCTGCTGATATTGAAGTTGGCAGTTTGGCTTCTTTCCCCTTATTAAAGTTGCAACATAAAAATAAAAACAGAACCTTTATAAGATCACTTTCTTGCTAATTAGCTGAGAGATAAAAAAAAGGGTGCTGTGTTCCCGTCAGTAACGAAGTTCATTTAAAAAAAAATACAACTTATTTCAGTATTGAGGTTATAAAACCGGCCCGCCCACTACTCGTCAGTCGTTTGCTCGAATCTCGATACTCGCACTCGCAGTCTCGCACGCACTCAAACACTCGTATATAATAGAAAGAGACGAGAGAGAAAGTCGCATGGAGCATATTGGTTTTTCCTTACGTGACGATTTCTACCAGTCAACATTTAAAAATATAAAACATAGTTGCCCACCGGTATCGGGAACAGGGTCCAAGCGACCAATGGTCAGGCTGTTATTATTACTATTATTTTATTACAAAAGTATTTCTATTATTTTCCAGACATCTGAAAGCAGCGCGCATGCGCGTGGCAGTCAAGCGCGAGGACTCCCTGAAGCGCGCGCTGAGGCAGTCGCCCACTATAGACTTATGATTTTTCTATTAAATTGGGCATGCACGGCTTGACTTGTGCTGGACTCTGAGGAGATACAAATGAAGTAAACTTGTCGCTTTTATTGTTGTTTGTGGACCTCATTTTTCAATACTGCTTGTATTATGGTGAAAAATTAAAATCTCATCAGCTGTACAGTGTGCACTGCAAATCTATGGAGCATTTATAAAGGGTTTGTGTGAAAACTTGATAAGAAAGGAGAAGTGTCTGTTACTTGTACTGCTTGTAAATTAAATACAAATAAATAGAGTGAGGTCCATTACCACAGTATCTCTCAGATGTTCAGTTCAGCCGTAAAGTTTGACTGTTCTTATAGTTATGTGTAATTAATATAATATAGTTGTTTAGCAATCCAAGTCTTTTTTTGAGCTTTTTTTAATGTTAGGTCACTGCCTTGACAGAGTTGGAACGAATATGAGTACTTAATTGATAATACTTTGCCTACAAGCAATTACATGTTGGTGTGTTATTGTATAAAGATCTAGCACCAATATTGTATTTTTTTTTTGTAGTGAATAAACTCAAAACTACCGGACCGATAAAAAAAAACTTTCACCAGTAGCATGCTATATTATCACTGAGTAACATAGGCTATAATTTATAAAGATACCACGCGGGCGAAATTGCTGGCGGAAGTTATTATTAGATATATGTAGTAGTGTAAAATCTCGCGGTTATTTTTCATAAGCGCCTGATGAAAGTTGCTGAGCAAACTTTCATTAAAGATTATTGTATTAAACTAGGATTTCGTAGGAACTATATTATTGTGTAAATGTGTAATTATTTTAACAGTCAAACAACATTTATACGAATTTAGTGAACGTATAAATGTTTCGTGTGCCCAATTTAATATTGGAATAATGGTTTTCCAATTGTATTTTAGATTATGGTAATGTAATAATGTTTATGTAATGTGTGTGTAGCTACAATTATAATACAGGTGGTCCAAATAGAGATGTCATAAAAAAATTGATTTCTCATGCTCCCAGGGGTATCCGAAAATACTCTATGTATGTTCCGACTTCCGCGATTCTTGATACTTATCGATTTATATATATTTTTATAATTTCTTTAAAATTTTATGGGATATAGGAAAAATAAAGATCGTTTTTTTTTATAGAGGTAACTCTATAAAAAAAATGATGGCGTTTTCATATTCTTTTTTTGCAATTTTAATTTTTATAGAATATTTTATTCTATCAGACATAAAATAATCATCTTCCTATCATTAATTCAAGACACAATAATTTTGATCGAAAAGGAGGAATTTACGTTCGAAAAAATATTACCTGGTTCCTAAATAGTAGACTAAACCAGGCAGCGACTGAGGAATCTAATTTATGACGTCGCTATTTAAGCCACCCTGTATGTAGGCGCGTGGTCATAATATAATGATCATAATAATAATATAGACAGCTAAATGTCACGTAAGTTCTTTAGATTATTAGTGCCAATAAAGTAATAATAGTGTTTTGACGGCACGGTTTATTTATTTATTTATTTATTTAATACTTCAAGCACAGAAATGTACAGAGGCGGACTTAATGCCATAGGCATTTTCTACCAGTCAACCTTTGGGTGATGCAGAGACAAACAGTGGTAGGTGCAATTACGAGAAATTGAGGAATATTTTTAAAGTAACTCATATACTAAAGATACACATATACCTATTACAAACTATTAATATAATATATATGCCTAATTATATATAAATATAAGCACAAATAAATATACATAAATACTCATAATACGGTTGGCGCAGTGGTTAAGCGATTGACTGCTGCGCTGCGTGTCGCGGGTTCGATTCCCGCACGGAACAAATATTTGTATGACCTACAATTAGTTGTTCCGGGTCTGGCTGTTTGTGTATGTGAGTTTAAATGTTTGTAAACTCACCCACGACACAGGAGAAATTCCTAGTGTGGGGCAAAAAAAAAAAAGTTAAATAGTTATGAATAAATATTACGTACATAAACTCCAATATTGTTTTCAATCTTTTCTCGAATATACTTCCTGTTATTCGGTGGAAATACCTCATTATTATTTAGTTTTCATTGTCTCATAAAGCCTCGTACAGATTGGCGCGATGCGACACCGGTAATTGTTCTATCGTAAAGTTTTCTTAGAAATTGTTTTATTAGAGTCACGTTGCGCCAGTGTGCACGAGGCTTAACAAAACCACATTTAATGCTTTCTTGAACAATTTAACTGGCTGCTACATTTTAAAAGACAATATAAAAAGTTCGTAAATACTCTTTGGTGGCAACGCCGTTGTCATAGCAACGCACACGACAAATAAACGGTAGTGTCTTCTCAAGTCACGTTACTGTACTTAAATATTTTTTTATTGAGTAATATTTACTTTCAATATGTCTTACAGGGATTTGAGGAGTAAGTATTTTTCATGCAAATACAATAAATGAAGTTCTTTTTTGTCACTACTCGTTTTTTTTTGCGATTGGTAAGATTTTAGCGAAGCAATGCGGGTCCTGGGGTTTCCGAAGCCGATATCTTTGGAGAGCTTCAGGACCCCGAACTGGGAGCTGATGGAGGAGTGTCTTCGCTGGCTGGCAGCCAGGGTCGAGCCTGAAGCAGAGCTGGGCGGTGGCAGACACACCATGGAGCAGCGGGTGGCACTGGTCACGCACGCCATCGCGCTGTTTGTTAGTGTTCCTTTTAATTATATCGGTTGATGGTAATGACTACATACGTAGGTACATACATACATATCTATTGAAATAGGTACTATCGTGAATTCATCAAGCCTTTTTGTTAGGATTTACGGCAACGACAGCTAGGAACAGTTTGTATGGGAAAATAAAATTGTTGTCACCATTTAAACTTACCCTGTACTTTAAGAACCAAAATAAGCCAAATCGGTCCAGCCGTTCTCGAATTTTAGCGGGACTAACGAACAGCAATTCATTTTTAGGGTTCAGTAGTAAACAAGAAATCCTTATAGTTTCGCCATGTCCGTTTGTCTGTCTGTCTGCGGCTTAGCTAAGAGACTGTTAGTAGGATAGAAAAATAACACCAATTAAAAAAAAAAAATTGTCTACGCCACCCCACACCATAGGATAGACGAGCAAAAAACATCCCCACTTCACGTGTAGGGGACACGTGAAGTGGGGATGTTTTTTTTCTCGTCTATCCTATGGTGTGGGGTGTCGTTGTAAAGGTCGTTCAAAGATATTGAGGATGTGTGAAAAGTATTTTTCAATTCAGAGGTCCGTTTGCGAAATATTATATTAAATATATATTAAAGTATATATTTAAGTGCAAATTTTTGTTAAGTCTTTCCCCCCCCCCTGCCAGTTATATAATAATAATTAATAATAATTTAAAAAAATCACAGCAGTAGTAGTTATATATAACGAGGTTATAAGGAAAACTGTCACAACTAAGAAGGCTTTACAGGTTAACGAGTAATAATCGACCAACTTAATTTTGCAGTTTGAAAAACATGTTCTCCCATACATTCCGTATGGGAGAACATGTTTTTCAACTACAATATTAAGTTTGTTCTTGGGATAAATTCATCTCAACTACGGAACCCTAGAAAATAAATTGGTTGCGAGGTAGTGCAATTTGGCCGTGGATTGCAGATGTATATAAAAAAAAATTGAAGGCTACCTACCTACAATTTTTAGGTAGAGATAGTCAGTGGCGCACTCAACACTGTATGGCTTACGCTGAAATAAATAAAAGTACCAAATGAGGACGTGCCTGACGCATTTACATAAGTTAAGCCAAGTCTTGTCGATCACGTGAGTTCGATCAATTGACGCTTATTGAGAAACTCCTAGTGTAAACGGGACTTTACTCTTAACCACGATTATCTTCCAGCATTCTCGCGCCAACATCAAGTTGAACGGCAAGCGCGTGTACGGCGCGGACGGCTATGCGGTGCGCGAGATGATGAAGGTGGCTTCCCTGCTGCGATCAGCACTGGAGACGCCCTCTACTGATGACCACCAGCACGAGACCACGCCTATGAGCTATGACTTTAGCAGCCGGGTAAGTAATTGCACCCACGTGCAGTAGTGTCCTAAATGAGCTGGTGTGCTTATAATGTAACCAACAGTTTCCTTCGATTTCAACGTTAAGTAGAAAACCAGCGTCAGACAGCATCTGTGTGGCCTATTTATGCTGAAATGGACCTTTTTGGCACAGCCGTGAGTCATACCCGCAAGGTCGGATCCAGCTTTCGAGTCAGGCGGTCACATAGTCGAGGTCCAGCCAGGACGAGGTCCAATCAGTAATGGACTAAGCTTGTCGGGTGCCCAGGACAGCAAAACAAAATGAGGCCTCCCGGTCTTCTCAGCTTATGTAGGTATTTCTAGTAACATTTTGCAAAAAATATATAATGACAAAAAATACTAGCATAATACGTGCGTAAATACTCGTATGCTCTACCTACACCATGGGCCTAGCACCCAGGATATTTTTTTTAGGGAGGTGTATATATCTTTTCGCTATTTTCGTAAACCAAGAATGTACTGAATGTACAATACATTATGTACAGTATGTATGATGCAAAAGCGAGCTCTTACAGCTACAGCTACATCCGGTAAGACTGGAAGCCGACCCCAACGTAGTTGGGAAAAGGCTAGGTAGATTGATTGATGCAAGAGCGAGCACGGCGAGCTCGAAATTTTTTGTACCCCGTCTTGGAATTTTCGGTTAGGTTTCCATTCTTACGCAAATAGGAGATACTTTGTCGACTTATGCAGAAAGTTTGAGAATGTAAGCTGCAAGAGCGAGCGAGGCGAGCTCGAAAATTTTAGCACCCTACATTTATGTTTTGCATGTACGGGGCCCTCCCAACTGCAAACTACTGTTATTGATATAATTTGACCGTGTTTGGGATTTGATTAAAGTACTTCTTAAGATCTGGGGGCCCCCAGGACCGGGGCCCAGGGCGGTTTGTCTTGACACTATTCTGGGGCATTTAATTTCCACTAGGTGCCCAGTTACTTCTTTTTCTCTGTCGGAAAACTGTGTCCGCCTGTTCCCTTTTTTGTTGTAGGACTATTGCATAATTTATAACGTCTATTTAGTACATATACAATATGGGTGTCACCGACCCCCAAGATTTGCCGGACAAATGAACCCCAAGATTTGCACTAGACCCTGGAGCCTCATTCTTCATGGGGCTACAGAAGCCATTGCATATCAGGGAGTAGACCCGGGGGCGTGGTAACGGTACGGAAAACGTGCCCTCAGGATGGATTTGCGAGCCGTACCGGATATGCATCCTTGAGTAGGCAATTGAATACTGAAGAGATGGGTGATATTTATCTATGGATGGACGTCATTTTAGTTTCACCGGTGCTCTTTGCTGTTTCCAATGCCTTCGTCTGAGGTGGTTTCGCCGATATCCATTTCAGGCTTCTTGTAAATCTCACTAGCAGTCTTCTTTATTTTATCTCGGTTTTCTGCCGTGTCCATCCAAAAATTGATTTCCTTGTCTTGATCTTTTATTTTGGTCCATTCCTAGCGTGGTTAATCAAGTCTCACCAGGTTGTTTCAAGTCCAGCTTCCCCGGTGAATCTTTTGTAGGGTTGAACTGCTTTCTCGATTCTTTCCTTCATCGTTCTGATGAGTTGTCAGTTGAAGCGATTCCAAATAAATAATAAATAATTTATCTCCCAAAAGTAATGTACAAAGTATGTAAGGTAGGATGCGCGGCTTTTACAGCGTAGGACTTACAGGTGCACAGAAATTTCAATGACTCCCATGCTAGGTGTATAGTGGTGGTAGGAATTTTAATGCATTTCACTTTGTTATTTTTTATTTCGTTTGTGTTTCATGAACGTCTGTAAAATAAATTTTATTCTTCCTATCTTTTTATATATATGTTTTGCCTTATCTTGCAGCTGAGTGAAATCAAGCAAGCTCGAGCTCTGGCTACAGATATCACAGCACAGGGCGCCTTCCTCTACGATCTGTTGGCTAAAGAGGCAGAAAACAAGGTGAGTTCCTTACCCGGCCAAACTCAACGGAAAAAAGTCTTTTCCAAATAGTCTGTAGCTAAAAGTTTGTACTTTTATAATTTTATATACAGGGTGGCAGAGACATCGACGCGAAAACTGATACCATGGATTCAGTTTATGATTCTGAAACCCCTGCGTTGAAAAGAATCTGAGGTTTCCTAGAAAAGTTCAATACCTACGCAGTCAAAATGTATGGAACAGCAGTTTTTTTTTAAATAACCGACGAAAAAATTCAACCCTATGGTTCAGAATCATATACTGAATCCATGGGATAAATGTATTATTTTTATGTATTGTGTGTAGTATTATACATATTATTTTATTAGCAGTACTTACCCTACTGATTACAGCCCATTTATAGGTTGTCTGGAAGATATCACTATCAGCGACAAGACCGCCATTGTTCATAGAATTAGCAATATTGTAAAAGAGCTTTGTAACAAACTTGGTTTACAATAAAAATAAAGTACTTATATTCTATCTATCTTTATACGGTTTCACCGTGTCAAATATTCCAGGAACAACGCGAGCAAGCGCTTTCCCGTCCTCTGGACATGTCTGCAATGGAAGCTAGTCTCCGGCGCGCGCTGGATGCCGTCACCGGCAAGGTGTCCTCCGGTCGGGAGCAGATCGACAACGTGGCGGCAAGCGAGGCTGCGCTTGATGCCAAGCTGGAGAGGAAGAGGGCTGAGCTCATGAGGGCGGAGAAGAGGCTTCATACTGTGCAGAAGATCAAGTCAGTACTTACAATTACGATGGTACTATAAGGACTCCTCGTCGTAATGTTACCGGGCCGTTAATCAATGAAATACTATTATTTAATGAATAATTATTCCTAGATTGAATATTATAGATCTATGGCATGTCAGCTCTTCAGCTAACTCCCAATTCTTTTTCTGCCTTCTAAATTCGTAATAGCGTTTATGTCATAATTTTATGCTTTTATCTTATAAGTACTAGAAAAGGTTGCATGGTGGAACCAAACAGTACCTTACCAGGTTAAACGTGCTCGCAAGATGTCTGTGACTTTCTGCGGTGAGTTTCGCTGATAGTCCTTTTGTGCTTACTTATGGTCATGGGGCACAATGTGGTTTTAGTCCGTAGAAATATTTCTTCTTATAAAAATGTTCCTTTCGGAATTTTCGACGCTAAGCGACAACAATAGTCGGGATCAATTCAGCTGCTTCTGCAATCTTCAGCACTATCTGTAGCTTCAGCATTTATCTGATGCACGTTTAAATGATTCTTTATACCTCCAGACCAGCCTACCAGGGTGAGCTAACTACTCTGGAGACTGAGATAGAACAGTTGTGGGACCAGTACGTGTTGCGGTATCGCTGCGTCGAGGCGCTGAAGCATCAGCTCAGCGTGCTTGAGAGTGCTCAGGCTGAGGTGAGCTACTGTGGAGAATGCCTCATTTTATTCTACATCCATGCCAATCTAGTATGATCGGAGGGTTCTTGGCTAATTCTGAGCTCCTATTGGTTCTTAGATTGTGATGATTGTTTGTTTGCAGGCAGCTGAAGAACAGCAAGCGGCAATCATGCAGCTCATTCACAAGTATGAAGCTGAAGATGTTCTAGGGAAACTTAGCGACTCTGGTATGTACTCAAGGGTACATTTAATAATTTTATAGGCTAATAGAAGTGTATTTTTTTGTTGATAATTCCCTTATTTTGTAGATGACATGGACTCGAGTGATGACGGCAAGGACTTGAGTGAAGTGAAGCAGCCGAGACCAGCCACCAGACCTAAGACACGGCTAAGGATTAAAACAGCAGGTCAGTCATTAGCAGTGATAGAGAGAAATTCCTTTCTGAGCAAGTCTACCTCGACACTCACAGTGAGTGCCAAGATCATAAATGTTGACGAGAAATTTTGGGGGTATTATTTCGCTGAGAGTTCCGTGTTTTTACGATAGGCTGTAATGATAATGAACGCGCCTAACCTCTGATTTCACCCATGAATTAAAATATGTCAAAAGATGTAAAATACCGCCACGTTATCTGAAGGCACAGCGGCGGCGGAGGCTCGTCGTGCGTTCGGCAGCATGGCGGCGCGCGACTCGCTGGACGAGATCCGCGACGAGGACGACTCGCGCTCTGACTCAGACTTCTCCGACAAGCAGGGCTTCGGTGACCTGTCCATATCTAGTAAGTGTTGTCTGTTACCGATGAGCCCTGGCCCGGGCAGTGGCCATAACTATTGGTGACCAACAAGGGTCCATTGCGTACACCTTGCGATGCCTAGGACATGTGGCCACCACAACGGCGGTACCGGTGTTTGACTTTACGCTGTCAAAAAAATATCTTTTCCAACATAGTAGTCGCTATAAAGATTTTTTTTAATGATGCCAGTGACTAGCTTTCTGTTCTGCAAGAGATCATTCAGTTACGGCATTGTATAGACGGCCGGCCGTCATAGCAGCTGCCACGTGACAACAATGCTGTCTGAAGGAACTCAAGCTTTACTGACAAAGAACCTTTATCTACGTTAGTTCCCATATTTCACCTTGAAATGGTGAAAGAAGTAACTAGGATGGGGACGATCCCCTCGAGCAGCTTTAATTTAACTTGACGTTGTAACTGCTACTAATTCACATCATTTTAGAAGCAGTTCTAAAAGAGATGCACAGTTATGTAGCGCAGGCCACACTGGGAATGAACGAACGAAGGGAAGTTCGTTAAGCTTCGCTCATGTAGCTACCGCATCTTGTCATATTTTGGTTCACACCGCGAATTATGAACCGAAGTATGAAAAGATGTTGCGGCGACAGGAACGAAGCTAAAGGAACTTCGCTTCTTTCCCAGTGTGGGGTGCGCCTTAGACAATTTCTTTGGTCAACATTCACCGCTGTCCCAATAGCCACTGGAGCCAAGATAAAGAAGCATGAGACCAGTTCATTTAACATTGTCAGCTTCAGCCCGCACATCTGTTGCCATTAAACTGTTTGTAACGCAGGGAAGGGAGCGGCCAGCAGTTCGGACGACAGGATGAGGTCTGCCGCTACTTCATTTGGTTCGTCATGCATTGCTTCTATTGCTAATTCATTCATAGTTAATTTTATAAAGAGAATCTCGTAGATTAGGTATTTAGCGATGGTATTAAGTGAAGGCCGCGTGATATTGCCTATGTTTTGAGAGAAAGAAAGTACCTAGTGCCATGTAGGTGAGTACGCCCATGCCTAGTGCCAGTAACAAATACCGTACCTATAGCATAGGTATCACGCATAACAGTATGGTGCATATTTTGTAGAATGTTGTGATGTGGAGTAACGCAGATTATGATTGCCAAAAAGATTTGAAATATGACAGTGATACTAGTAGTTATATGGGTATGTATGACAGAAGATGGGTCAAAGAAAAGTTGTAAGTATGACATCCTTAATACAATTTAAAGACAAGAGGATTAGAGGACTATGTTTCCTCACTTCTTCTTAACCTGAACTTGTTCAGCCGTGCCATCGCTAAAGCCCAATCCTGGAATATCCCGAGCTATTTTTTGTAACCTAGAAGAAGTGTTGAGTGTGTGTCAGTAAGGCCCGGCGTGCCCGCAGGCGGCGCGGCGCCGGGCGGCTGGTCGCGCGCGCGCCCGCGCCCCGCCCCGCGCCCCGCCCCGCGCGCGCTGGCCGCGGCGGATGATGACGACTTCGCTGATCTCATCGAAGGTCGGTGTTCAGTTATACTTCTCATTGATTTAAATAAACTTATGAAAATTAAGTGCTTTCCTTTAACACTGCTTTAACGTCCAATACTAAAAGTCCGATAAGGTTTTTGCCATCCGAAAAAAAGTGAATTTTGCAAACTGCGGATGTAACCGTGTTTTCGTAACAGTTGAAACTGTCTAAGGGCACTGCTATAGCATCAACTTCGAGCGTCCGCCAACATCGATTGTGAAGAGTGTCGATGTGGGCCTGCCCCTAAATGTGTATACCGCATGCCACCCCCCATGTTACTTGACGACCGTTGTTTGCTTCCTGGTCCAATCACACGCAGAGCATGCCTAGTCCAATTTAATTTTTTGAATATCCTTTAGTTTTTTTTATTAGATTTAAGTTTGTCGTTACACAAATACTTTGTTATTAAGTCATGTCTTCAACATAATTTTTTCGCCCCAGGAGTGGAAAGTGGCGACGCCGGGGACTCTCTGGGCAGTTCCTCAGAGAGTGAACTCCGCGTGACCAGCGCCCGGCCCAGCGCTGCGCCCGGTCGCGTCTCTGCACTCAGCGACAACGAGTTCTGAACCTTATCGCTTAAGCCGGAATAAGGCGCATTTCTGTTCGGAGTTATTTGTACTTTTTGTAGGTGTTTAGATGTGACGTAATAAATACGTGGAAATTGCTGATGGATTTAGTTCTTTTATTATCTGTAGGTGGACCTGTCACATGTTTATTACCTACTTCAAATTATGTACAACTCGTGCCAATAAAGTTAAGACTTGACGCACCCCGTGGTTTGACTTGCGCAGTAGACGGTTTATGATTTATGGGTCTCTAGCGGTTTGAGGTCCCCGCCGGGGCGTCATCGGGGCGGCGGGATGCGCTGTCAAGTCTCAACTTTGGCACAACTTGAACAACGCTACAAGGTTATTTTGGCAGGCCTACATATCTAGTACACCCAGAGCACTCTACAGGCCTACGTATCTGGTACACCCTGAGCAGTCAACCTTGCTGACTTTTCTTTCTATGGCATGAAATACTTTCTTATCTTGCTTTTTCTCAAGAGGACATTTGACTCTTTGATGTTTTTAGTGGAAATAAAACAGCATTGTTTTATAAAAAGTAATATTTATTCGTCTCGTCATCCAAGCAGTATCTGTCCACAATAAATAACTTTCTGAAGCCGTAGACCATAGACAAGCAGCCACAATACTTCTGTTCACCGTAAACCCTAGCTTAAAGTATATACATCGATCTAAAGAGTATAGGTTTATTTACAATTATATTTTACAGTCTCTAAGTATTTTTTTACGTAGAATAATTAAAAGTAAAAAAAAAACAATTCTTATCTAGAAAAGTACCTATAAATTGTAATAATCTTTAAAGAATTCTTATAGCTAGTTTACGTATACTTTGGATACCGGAAAGACTGACACACGGTAGATCTTGGTGAGATAGGTATCTATTCCTTTCTTTTAATTATTTGACGAAAGGCTTGACACAAAATCATGAGCAGTGGTGGCCCAGTGGTAAAGACTTACGAGTCCGCGACTTACGAGTGGGAACATTATAGGCTTATTATTCTTTTGCTTATGCATCACACAAAAGCTATGTTGTAAATTCTAAACGTTCCTCAATAAAAGGTGTGTCAGCAAATTTTAAAAGAAATGAAGTATATTAATAATAAAAATGTGGTATCAAGATATAGGAAAAGTAATAATGTAAAAAAAATAAACCCTGGAAAAAACGCTAAGACAAAAAAGTCGTTAAAAGATTCTAATAAACACTAAAATATATTAATAGCTTAGCTTAGCGGAAAATAAAATAAATACTTTAATTATTACAAAATTAAAAGCATGTTTGTTCTAATTTTTAAACAATTGTATTTGAACAAAATTGAGCAATAATTTCGATGTTAATATTTACACCAATCGTAAGTTCCCAATTTGGCACCGTTTAGGTACATAGACTTATTTTTTTTTAAATATATATACAAACGTGTACCTGACATTATATCTAAGAATATAAACTAAGCTGTATTTGTGAAGTAGCTTTCTTGATAAATTTATTCTCTTCCTCTATTATTAGAAATATAATGCAATTTAGAAGTGAAATAGGTTCATATCGAATTAATCATTTTTACAAAACATACATTAAAAATATCTTCACAAATAAAGACGATATAAAACTAGATAAGACTTAAAATAGAATATAACACAGATATTTGACGATACGTACAAGTTTACAATTTATTATTAGTTATGTTAGTTAAAAGGGAACTAACGAAGTAAAACATGAAATAAAACTTCGATTTTGTTAAAAACTGTACGAAATTTTGCCGTAACCATAATTTAAAATCATGAACGAACTACAAAACGTGAATGTTATAAATGAATGAAAATGAATGACAAAACACAAATTAAAAACATTATCGTAGGAATCAATTGAAATTATGACAATGATGTCTCAGCTTAGGCCATTCGAGTACCGAACACCATGATGTCATCTACATAAACTAAACTAGAAATTGCAATAATTAGGGCAAATACAGCTACCATGTTTGTCAGAAAAGAAATACTGAAAACATTTATAGTAATTTCATGCTAATCATTTGTTAAATCTTTTGGTCCCTTTGATCTATAATTGACTTACTACGCAGGTAGACCATTAATAGGTACTTGGTGATAAGCGATCGTTGTAGCGAATGAAATGAAGACGACAAATGATAATCTATGATTATAATATCATAAATTCATAATTCTGTTTTGATTAATGTTTTACTTAAAGTTAGTGGAAATATTTACAATTTATCATAACGTATTGCGACCTTATAAAGCTACATCGTTAAGTTTGGTATGACATGCTTAGACAGTTAGTTTACTTAAACAAAGAGTATTTAAAAATTTCTTACTGACTAAGGTTACTAAACATTCGTATTCAGTTACATGTTCGTATAAATTACTTGACGCTATTTTATGACCACTTAACCAATATGTAATAGTCAGATCTCGATTCTTATATCGATGAAGGATGAAAGTTTAATTTTGACTTAAAATGTGTCATACATTTTCGTGGATGTAAAATGTATTAAAGCGCCACAGTGTGTTAGGATAGCTCCTGATGCGAGTGGCTGGTGTCACTGGTGGCAGTCGTGCTCGCCAGGGAGTCGTGTTGTTCCGCAGCATGACGGCTCTCATCGCATACCGCTATGAATTGCTCCGCATATGCCCTAGAAAATTGACAATACTAAGTATTTAAAACAGGTTCATTTCATTTTCAATGACACACATATAACACATTAACAAAGTGTTCATATTATAATATCAGACTAAGAAAGTGGAACGGACTTGTGTAAAGTACAATCAACACTATTCTAATTTTTAAAATAATTATTACGTAAAAAATGAAGGTAGATTAAAATCGCTTATTTTATTAGTCTTATCCCCTCTAGAAATGCTTCTGTTTCCAATTGCACCAATTCTTAGATGTTATAGTATCTATCATAGTGAATTAAACTCATTAAGTTATGTAGGGTTTGTATGAATGATGTAAGTTACCTATCAAGACCGGTGTAGGTCCTCTTTAGGTCTGCGTCGGTGATATGGTCGCGGTCTGCGCGCCTCTTACGGTGGATCCTCTCGAGAGACCTCGCCAGCTGCGAGTCTCGCTCGCGACCCTCGCGACGACGCCGCTCCGTGGTCGCGCGCGGCGATCGACGACGGCGCACGCGCTGGAAAATGTCAGAATTGTTATGTCAAAGCAAATTAACTATTTGTAGCTCTGTGCTGTTTGAAAAGGACTGCCGATACCGACTGACAGATTAGACTGTAGAGCAGTAGTTAGAAAAACTAGAAGTATTTTTTCCGTTACTTTCTTTCTCCGTTTATAGACCATAGTGGTCATGATGACCAAAAGCTATAGATGGATTGTGGTGGAATAGTCTTCATCTACAGATCGCTTGCATTGACTGTAGGCGCAAGCCTTACTATTTCTCTGCCAACGATCTTTTGCCACACAGGTTTCGTTTTCATTTAGTTCTTATCAGAGAATTTGTGATGGTTTATAATTCTACGGCTTCCGTTATGAAGACGAGGAGGTTAGTGAAACCACGCTTGAGGTTTAAAAAACACAGTATACTTACAGCGTCATGCACGGGGTAGTACACAGGTCCGGGCGCGTATGTCGCAGGCGGTAGCGGTAGTGTCGCATACCGCGGCGGCATCACCATGCAGGCGGCAGGGACACGGCCAAGCTGTAACAAGGACATAGTGGATTGAGTAAAAGGTAATAACGTAACTCACAAGTTTCGATCGTTGGAGTAATTTGACACTTGAGGAATTATCATTAATGGTCACAATGCAGTAGGTAGCTGGTTGGTGTTTAGTGAACCAGGTGATTGGTTGTTGACACTTGGGTCTATTAACATCGTACTTATTTGATTCAAATTCAAATTCAACGAGATCACGAATTGCTGCATGTATTTGAGCACGAAACGTTACAATAATAATAATCTTCTAGGCTATAGATAAAGACTGCTTTGTAAGTGTGTAGGTATCTCCAGAAACCATCGGAATATAGATAACATTCAGAAATACACGACCCACTTCCAAGCTTACAGTAGGTAACGAACGGTTAAATACCTATCATTCAATACGCAAAGCTCAAAACTACAAATAAGGAACAAAATAATAAGTATTGAACTCAATAGGCAGCACGCAGGGGTCACCAACACACCAGTCACTACACAACAATCGCCACAAATCGCAGAGCACACAATACGCTCTTCAAATTAAAGAGAAATGCTAGCGATTGTACACGTCCACGTCCATACAAACATGGTGAACAGGGCTGACGGTCGAAAGAAGATCAAACTTGAACTTAAAACTGTAAGCTTATTGAATTATAGGTCAAACGTATGTGGAGGTATAATTACTAATTGCGTATTAAAAAGTCATTAGTCACATTCATATTGGATTTTTTGTCATATTTAGTTATGGCCGACCGAAAACGCAAAAGGAGACAAGATATGACCTTTTACGGGTAGAAGCCTGTCCATGAAGTCTCGAGTGAGAGAAATTGTATGCTCACTTATAAGAAATTCGTCTATTTGTCGTGATACATGCTGAGCTGTAGGTTCGACATTCGATGCAGCAGTTAAGTTTGTCAAATGTGTGTCAAAGACAACTCCGCAACTACTATTTTCCATAATATGTTAGTTCTTCGTCACTTGGTCGGAGAAAAAGTCTTTGAACTTTGTAGGAGTTATGCAGAGACCGAAGGGTCAATCTTTTCTATGTTAACTTTTTCGACCATTGAACTCAATGGTCGAAAAAGTTAAATCCTTTAATTTAAGTACTTCCATTTTCCTTATCTATCACAAATCAGTGACCTCCATGTAATCTCAAGTACATGAACCCTACATTTGCGGCTTGCATCTAAAACAATAGTCCATGATATGTGTGCCAGCGCACTTCCTAAACCACTGACACGCTGTGGGCTCTGAATAATTCACACCGTGTGCGTCTGGTGGAAGTCGGCATATCCTATTGTTCCACATTCTCTTCTTGCGTGATTATCCTCACACTGTTTGAGGAAAACAAATGGACTACTCTTATACAAATCATACAATTATGCCAATGAGAATCTATCTATTGCTTATTCAGCACGCTTTCTACTAGAGGAAATCAGTCTTTCGATTTCGTGATGTCAGTTTGTACTGACTGCGAAATGGGTTTTCAGTCCCCAAATTACAATCTGCTCCTTAAACGGACCTTACCCACATTATTATTTTGTTGGCTGTACTGTCTGCCTATTTTATTTTATTTTAACTTAGTATTTCACGTCTTTTGGCTTTCTACTAAAGAGATTGCATTATGCGGTGTTTTGCAAAAATCTCGCGTTTGACCTGAACCGACAACGAATAAGCAATTTCTAGGCAATCAATAAAGTGTTCTAGTGTGTCTAATACCTACATAAATACATTAATTTTACAGGAGAGATACGTAACTTTCGATCCCTATCTAATGATATGATGGTAAGCTTAGCCTATGCTACGCAGCTATGCTATTACCGTTTACTAGCTCGACATAAGTACAGTTAAGTGTATCTAGAGACTCATCGACCCCACAGTCAAACCATTGCAAAGGTTTTGTGGGGCTTAGCTTATAGCTGTTACTTACCTTTTTGGAATAAAGATAAATAAATAAAATAAAAAAAATAAAAAAAAAGGCTTTCCCGAATACCGGCTGGTTATATGCCCGTAGTTTCACAAAGATTAATACCATATTGTTGATGTGAATGTAGTCATAAAAGTTAAGATAAAGCAAGAATATCTACTTCTTCATAAAAGAATCTAGTAAGCCTCGCAAGTAGCCATTACGAGTGTTGCAGCATTAATTCCTCGTTGGACAGATAGTTATCGCTGAGATAATGTTTTTTCTAACAACTTCAACCGCAGGAGTGGAATGCGGGCGGCCTCAAATGTCGGCGTCGGAAAAATATGGATTGCTTTTACCCGCAGCGCGGTCTTGTGTTTTATGTTTGACGACTCTATTTTCCTAATATTCAGTAAGTTAGTACCTATTATTGGTTACGATAGGTTTTGATTCTAATTAATAATAAGTTCTTGGATCGCACTGGAAGGTCTACGAATGAAGTTTTGTTTTCAGTCTGGTCACAAAATCAAAAGCTAGTTAGCACTTTTTGAGAAACCAATTAGTAATGTTCCTTGTAGTTTCATTCATCGTTTTACAAAATTAAGTAAATTTTTGATATTTATAGTTCACATGATCAATCACAATTTGAATCGTTTTGATGGAACATACTTAAATTCGAAACATTTGTCTGTTCAACAACGTACTCGTAAAGAACGCAATGTTGCTGAACTGTCAAAATGAAACGGATGGTGGTTGATCGTGTGTTACGCAACTAGGGTGTAGTAGTGTAGAGTGCAGTCTACGATACACAATTCAGAAGATATTTTTCTAACTGTCAACTAGGTTTCTGAGCTTTTTCGAAATGTTCAGGTAAAAGTACTTGTTATTAACACTAACTGTCAAACATAATGTAAGATTAGAAGTAAAATACCAGCTAAAATAATGAATAATCTTGTGTCACTTTGATTGCCGCACGGGTCGATCCATCAGGTTAAGTTACTCTTGCCGGGGTTGGTCAGGGGATGGGTGACCATGTTAACATACCGAGATTCCTCCGTGCCTCGGAAAGCACGTTAAGCAGTTGGTCCCGGCTGTCATTCGAAGATCTTTGACAGTCGTTACGGGTTGTCAGAAGCCCGAAAGTCTGACAACCAAGCTTACCAAGGGGTATCGTATTACCTACGACTGGGTTGTGGAGGTCAGATAGGCAGTCGCTCCAAGTAAAATACTGGTATTCAGCTGCATCCGGTTAGACTGGAAGACTAACCCAACATATTTTTTATATTACCCCAATGCATTGATTGATTGCTGCTTATCACAATATAGATCTTTACGATCAAAAAGTATTGAATGAATAACGTCACACTGCTGATCAAGCATAACATCACAGCAGCTCAGATATTCGGTACCTCCAATATAATTGTCTCAACCTTCACATTCTCATCTGCCGCAGTATCTTCAACTATTTTCGCGAATTGTGAAATACTTTTTACAACTGCCATGTTTATGTCAATGATTAGCTTGTCCTTTGATATTAAGAACTGTTCGAGCAAATTGCGATTGAGAAATATTACTACTTGTAGATTCGAGAAGGTTATGGAGGTTATTTGATAAATCTGCACCATTTTATGGATAGCCTTTGGCATAAATATTAAGTGTAGTTCAAACAACAGCGCGAACAGCTCGTAAATTTCCACCGTTCAACAAAGGCATAGAACGATTAAGAGGACATAATAACATTAAAAAGCACACATTATTATTTTTACGGTATTTTCTCCCACATAGATGGTAGGTACTGTAGGTAGGTGCGGTAAGCCACCCATCATATTTGTATCCTTTTTAAGATATCCAAAGAAATCAATAAGATGTTTTTCTTACGTGGCTCGTTGAATTAAACTTAGGTAGTAAATAAGGATAAATACATTTAACTAAGTAGTTTGTATCTGAGTAAGATACAAACTACGAGCTGCATGGTATGCTCCCACGAAGTAAAACCAATCCTCCTTGATACATTTACAGACATGCCACTGAGACCAGATCATTATGCATGATTTACATAAATGTTTCGTGACAATGCATAGATCCAGCTTAGATCAAGTTAGAATTAACTATGCAGTCAATGTACATATTTATGACTAGATCACATTTCCTGAACTCCATTGAAAGCACGACTATCCTTAATAATATCAACAGATTAATTGATTGCAGTTTATTGAATGTACTTCTTTTGTCTAATATCTCTTATTCATTTTCCCACTTAGTAGTCCATCCATCCTAAATTCATTCGTCACCAACAGCAGGAGCTACAGAATAGCTGTTATAGCACCACATGTGCAGTGTTTTTCCAATGCTCCCGAGTAGTTCTATGTTGGGACCACGATTGGGACTGCTAGCCTGAGCAATTTCTAAGGTGCAACAGTTGGTTGACACCTGCTCTTTCTAATTTCTGGACAAACATGGAAAGTTCTTTGCCCTCATTGAGAGGCCTTGCGACAAGTGTATACACGCTGTCGCTCGACCGGTCCATTGTGAGGGGTGATCGTAATATGCGCGGGCGGCGATTGTTGTACTAAGCATTTCTGCACCCTAGGATCTATGGAATTAGAAGGTCTGTTGTCAAAGCCTTAGTTCTTATTAAATCTGATGTCTTTGCAGGTTGCGTTTACGTTGTTTCCTTCGATAACCAAAGGTTGCGTCTGTTTCTCTAGTTGAAATCCTCAGGCGTCACACTTACCTACACAGTTGACTTAGCTGGGTCATGTTTAGGGCCACCTATTAATGAATTCGTAAAACCATTAATTAAATTGATCTCGTTCAATAATGGAAAGTTCACAGTTATTAAGACCCCTTCTTCCATTGTGTCGAAACGAGCTTTATTTGAGAAAAACTTATGAGGTGCTAAAAAGTTGAAATATTCAGCTTCGTTAGGTTTACGATCATTTTGTAAATCAACAATATAAAACCCATCGAGATGTCACGACTTCGATAAAAAAAAACATCAAAACCAACATTTTAAAAGGAAAAAACAAAAAATGAGTCTCATAAATGTTCTACTAGCAAACAAGTTAGTTGTAGCCGACTTTCTTTTCACTTTTAACGTGAGATAGACAAACTTTGGCGGCAACCGGCCACCATGTGAAAAGTGAACGCCAAGGTCAAAGAATGATGCTCTCGTGAAAATAATAATGGTTACCGGGTCACTGTCCCACGTTCACGGAATTGTAATTAGCGATGCGTTTGTGACATTGTTTTGTGGAGAATTTGTGTATTTCGGAAACGTGTGGTTTACTTTTCTTAACAAACGAAACCTCTGAGAAAAGGCACGTGCAATGTGGTTTATTTAAATGGATCTGCGACACATTTTCTTTTAGTAGGTCCCGTAAATTGCAGTTAAGGACAAAAAAGTATGAAAAACGGTATGCAGCAGTGAAATTCTTTGATGAAAACTGATAACAAACGACGGATTGTATATAATCACGAGAACTAAACATCAATAGTCGGCAGCTGGACCCACAGCACAGCGCTGATTTGTCAGTAGACACCCGACAACCCTATATAGGATGATGCTGATATACACAGGACCATTCAACCGAAGTAAGTCTTTGGCTATATCACAAAACCATCAAAGAATCGTTCTTTAAACAAATAAGAGGAGATTGGATTCAGTTCTACTATGTAGGTGCATACGAGTCTAAGTACTTCGTGGCTATCGAAACATTGCAAGTTCCAGTGTTTTGCAAGGTACTGCACGTACGCGTTCGACCTGAACCGACATTGAATAGGCAATTTGTAGGTAAAACCATAAGTAACAGTTGGTTTCAAAGTGTTTTAGTGTATCTAACAATGTGTGGTTCACTTTAGTTCTGACCGGGGTCGGTATGGAAATATTTATTGAGTTAATTTAACACGTTCAGTGCCCTCCCGGAGGGTTCATTTCCAACATGGCGTATGAGTTCTATGAAAAGTGGGTGGAGTCGAAAGTGTCATCAGTCAACGCAAGTTCTAAATTGATTTCACACCAACAGCCAAGGCAAAAGTTCGATAACCCTCAGGATTAAATGTTAAAATGCCTACGAAACAATAAATAATCATCCCACTCGATTGTAATCAAAACAACATTCTATTAAAATTCCTAATCCACGTAATAATTTAGTCAATTTCGTTAGGAATGTTGCAATTTACCCGCAGTTGCAGTTTTTGTAATAAACACTGATAGTGATCTTGGAGAGTTGGTATGACTTCTTGCCTGCAAGTGGGGGCATAAATCAAGCCCGCCCCCTGGCAGAGGCAACGTGAGCCTCGCAGAGCTGTAACGGGACACTACGTCCGCGGGACTTGGAACAATGTTATGGCTAGTTTTATGAACTGAAGTCTGTTACATTGTTTTCCGTTTAACTGTTCGGCTCTTCAAATGGAAGGTACCACTTTATTTTTTACGAAGTTAAAAGTGCAAAGAAATCTACCTAATAGGTACAAACGTCAAGCTGCCGAAACTTACCAAATTAAAATATTGCATAAGAAAAAGACTGAGTAGAACTGCACTGTGAAAAATCCTAAAAATAATGTTTTAGTAAAGCTAATTTGAGTTAACCTGACTATTTCATTAAAGGTATCATTCCGTAGTACGGAATGAACGAAATAACATTAATATAGTAGTACCTACCTACTTTGAATCTGTCGACAGGTCGCCCATGACAGCAGTATATTTAACAGTTAAGCGCGAAATATTTCGAGATAATTCCCAATACTTACGTCAACGTCATTAACAACTGCAAAGATAATTAAAATGCCTGAACTGGAGCCCAAATATATCAAACGTAGGGCTTGAGCTTGATCGAGAGTTAACACACGATATAGACTGATTTAAAGAAGGTTCACTTTAATGCTGCTCAGGAAACTTCAAATCAGTAGTTTATTGATAGATTTATTGATTACTATGGTATCCATAGGTGAAATAGACCAGTGTCAAATCACATAATTTTATATGCCCTTGGTTATGTTCCCCAAAATGGCTTTGAGGGATACCAATAGTTGTTGTTAGCGCACAACGAAGATTTTAATTATCCATAAACCAAACATGGTAGCACTTTGTGCTACCATGTTTGCTGCACCTACAAACAATCGCTCCATCTAGTCATTAAAATATCCACGGGATTATTTTAACGTCCTGAAAGCCATAACCATAGTCCTAAAAGGTCTTTAACTCTATTCCAGGGATCAGCAATTAGCTTCATTGGGGGTCCGTTTAATAATAATATCACAGTCGCGCTCCGTTCGGTAGACGATTACTAGGACCAGAAAAAAAAACGAAGTAATTAATATTATGTGATAAATGGGAGAAATTAATATTATGTGATAAATGAGAGAAATTACAGTTTTTACTTTGAATTATCTATCTGAAGCATAGTAAAGTTGGTGTAAGGTAAAACTCAAAAAATATATTTATTAATGTTACCCGCGGTCTGCCATTGGGTGACTCCTGCTCTATTCAATTTGTTTCTTAACACGTTCAGGGCCGGGAGCCCTCCTGGAGGGTTCACCTGGTCGCATATGGGATGCCGGGAGACCTCACGGAGGGCTCATTTTAAATGTAGGTTTTTCTTTAATACAGCATTATAAACCGTGAAAATGAAATCTGATGTATAATATTGGTTCACGTTTACAAATATTCACAAAAAAATTAAAAGATTTGAAACTACGTATAGCGACAAGACCCCCTGAAAACAAAATTTTACTTAGTTTTACAGTGTTTTATAACACGGTTTTAAACCTAATGCCGTTGACCGTCCGCGATGGTTAACTTTAGCGAAACATAATGCCGGCAACCCTCCCGGAGGCTTCACTTCCAATATGTATGGTGGCATGGCGTATGAGTTCTATGAAAACGGGTGGAGTCGAAAGTGTTAAACTGGGCCTACTGTTATGTTAAATAGGGTTGCGCAGTGAGCCTGCGCGGAAGGTCGGCCGGTCGGCTGCGTTTGCGCAACTTCTGTCGCACATCGCACGCATCTGCACATTGCACAGATTTACGTGAATACGTGGTTCTATAGCTGCAGTGATGCAGTGCGTATGCGAGTTGAATGCACTTATTTAGACAGGTCAATCACTTTTGTAGCACACTTTAGATTGTATTGGTTGGTTGCGCTGCGCAAATGCTCTTAGAAATTGCACATCGCTGAATTGTGCGACGGTACGTTGACAAACTATTTCTAAGCATAAGCATATTCAATACATGTTCAAATATTTAACGCAATTTTAAGTTGAGCGTAGGTTTGTCCATTGCTAATATTAGCACTGTTGATCAAATCTGAGAGTTCACTCACATACCTACCCAGATTTCGTAACCATATATGGAAAATATTTGCCTAGTAAACATAGGCGTGATCTCGTTTATTTTCCTCTACATTTAAAAGGTTAATGGGAAGGTTATCTATAACCGTCAAGTAATACATTGTTAACCCGTGAATGCGGATGTTCAGGCCCAGTGCGTCGCATACATCACCAAAAGACCATTAAAGTGTCTATTAATGCTTATAGAACTATATTTTATACTTTCGCTCTCGAAGATGGCTGTTTTTTGAGTAAACTGAGTGTTATTTGAGTAATTTACTAGAAGCTAATGGTCGTGTACCGAGTTTTTTGTTTATTCATATTATGCATGAATGATTAGGTTTGTTTATGAGTGTTGTTTAGTCATAATTTCTTTTTTTTGTGGTGAATTGTTGTTATATTACGCATAATGTGTGTTTTATAGTTTCACGTACTGAAATGCAGTGTCTGGTATACTGGGAGAATGGAACTGTCCAACAATAGTTATGTCAACGTTGTATGTACCTTTGTAAGAGTGCTAAACAGCCTACCTAAATAAAAAAAAACAGAACATGTCACTGGGCTATAAAAGGAACACTGCTTAGCCAAAATAAACTTTTTTAGAAAGAAAAGAAAGAAAATAGGGTAGACATGACGCAAAAAAAAAACACAAAAGAAAACGGAAACAAGTTTAGGAGGTTTAGGTTTCGTTTTTTTTTCTCACTGTCTCTACCTTCTCATAGGTACCTAATCTTTAATCACCAAGTGCCCCTAACTATAAACTAATTATAATGTACTTTACAGCTAAACGTAATACGAACAACTAGCAACCAACCGGAAACAGGAACGGGGTTGTGCAACATAACCGCACCGGCTGATAACCGGTGACATGCAGCATGTAACCGTGAGCAGTGGGTTGCGCAACCGATGGTCGTTACTACTGTTACCAGTTTGAGATGAAAGTCACTTTCAGTGAATGTGATGTTGCGTTTCAGTGTGCGCTGTAAATATATCGTGACCCTGTAAGATCGTTTGTCTTCAATATACGTGTGCGTTGAGATTACATTCAATTTAGTCTCTGCTGATGGATGTTCTATTATTTAGTCCCTAACTAAGTCCACTGCAAAGATTTAGTGATAACTAATCTTTAGCTTAATAATGTTTGTTGTATTTGAACTGGAATATATAATAAATACCTACTTACCTCTGATTAGGAATCAAGGAATGAGTTTGTCGTTTTAAAACAACTGACCATTTTAAAACCATTTTGTAAATGGGCAAGTCGTGGTAGGTACTGGTAGCTACCAGTACAAGACAGATTTGTAGGGGAATTTTAGGCTTTTCTCATTGCTATCCAAGTCGGGCCGTACAGTCCCACGACTTGGATAGCCAACTTGAACTATCATGGTGGTTTCGGAAATAGAATTTTCAAAATTCAAAAATTGGCAACTCATAACATCATGTGTTATTTTATGAGTCTTCTTTTATATAAACATATAATAACAATACCAAACAGAACAAAACTATGAAACACAATAAAAACCATAACTTTCTCTAGCGGACACTAGTTTGTGTGAAAGTGACACGACACGCCATATCGATCGAATCAAGACTATCGACCGGCGCCTGCGCCGCTAGATCTTATTATGTTATTATGTTGACATCGATAGCCTCGGACAAAAGATATGTAATGTACGAACGATCGGGTGTTAATAAACCTGGCTAGTCTTAGAATATCGTGTTCTAGTGACAACTGTGAAAATGATGCAGTGTGGAAACTGGACAGCAAAGAAAAATTAACCTTCACTGAGCAGCTGAATATCAGTCAATTGCCAATGAATAAATAATAATGTATATTGCCTTATGGAGAGTAGTGTACTTAATTGAAAATCGATTCCAATATAATTAGAAAAAGATTAGGCGCTGATGATGATGAACCAAGCAAAAACTGTAGCAGTTGATACTGATATAATCATAGATTCTGAAAGCGCCAATAAAGTCAAATAATGACTTTACTATGCCAAGACATCTATGATTAGTATTATATGAACTTACGGGAGAGCAACACTTTAAATTGGGAGATTTCGTAACGAAAAGTTTCAAGTAAGCTTACCTAAAGATTCAAGATACTGTTCTGCATACCAGTTATATCCCATATTTCTATAGCTTCATTTAATCCATCAAATACGTACCAACTATAATTACATTTTACAACTTAATCCCCTGCGGATGACCTCCCCAACCTCACGAAGGCAATAATGGCCACCATCATCTCCCATATTACACCATGACTATGGCTAATAATGGTCAGTGTTGGCGATTGGTTCCACTAGTTATGCGACCTTTGATATTTGCTGTCGGTATAGTGTTGCCAAATAAACAGGTTGCTCAAATAGTTGTAGTAGAGGTACGGGCAGCAAAGATAAATAATTTAAGATTTTTCAAAGGGTCGTTTAGGATTAAAAAATAAGACACATAAACAGGAGATCTACAATCTAAATCTACAAAGTAATGATGTTTCGATTTGTCAAAAAACCAAAATAACTCAACTATCTAATTACGCAACACATTTTTGTAAACGATTACGACTAATCAATGTTACTGTTTCATTTTGACAGTTCAACAACATTCATTGCGTTATTTACGTTGTTGAGCTGTTTTTTTTTCGAACTTATGTTTCTTGCTTATGGGTTAGCAATCTGTTTCAAAACGATTCAGATTCTGATTGATCGTGTATTACGTAATTAGGTTTCTGGAGTTGTTTATTCGTTTAATGGTAAAGAATATGAAAATAAAGGAAAGTTTTCAATAGTAACGAACAGGTTGTGTCAAGAATTCTTGCGATTCTGATCATGTGTGGTTGACGAAACTTAATTTATTCGTTTGCATAAAAAGTAAGGCGTTCTAGATATTATTCTCTTTCTTATGTAAATGTAAACTGATTAAAAAGCGTTGACTTGGCCATTAAGTTTCGTTGCGATTATAAACTAAACTTTCCTTGTGGATGTTGTGTTAGGGTGACATCATCACATAGTTTTGACTTGCCCAATGCCCACGGGTTATAAATCCACCTTAGAATATTTTGATCAGATTTCGGAAATACCAAATTAGAAAAGAGTTTCTACCTATTGTTTGAAAGTTTTGCATGCCATAACATTTATCGGGATCATCTATAAACATTACATCTTATCTGTATATCTACATTATAAGCAAATAAATGATTTGATTTGGACATTTCAATGGATGTAGATTATGTTATAGGTAACCATAAAGAATGTTGGCTGTTTCTAAAATTAGCCATTATTTTGAACCATTCTACACAGACCTAGGCGCATGCGGTGTTAATCTTTGAAATAGAACTTGAGACTTAGATTTCTAAGTTTAATTAAGCTTCTATATTTAAAATTTTAGCTTGAATGACATTCCGTTCGTGATTAGGACTACAACTATGTCGTAGTTTTATCAATAAAAACACTTGACGACTTTAGAATGCTATTTTCCCACTCAGTTCGCGTGATTGGGAGACTACGCGTTTCCACGATTCACGCAATCGGAAAACGAACGATAAGCGTTGTGATTGTTACTATGTTTTTACGTGGCGGCTTCAAATACATGCCGATAAAAATAAACTGAGCCCACAAGTACCTCGACATGATATAATTCGATAAATTAAATCATGCAAAAACAGACAAACGACAGCCGTTAACGGTAGATGGTGAATCTGCTAATTCTGCTATAGACGTGCTTCAAACATAAATGCATCAATATTAAAAAAGTAAAACTTTCGTAAAATGTAATAAAAATGTACTGTCGACGTAACTTTTTGTCGGTCTGTACGTTACGGCGCGCGTGAGAAATAATTGTATGAACCCCCCTCCTTCCCTCCTCCCGCACAGGTGCGCCCGCGCAGTGCCGTACTACAAAATATCTCATTATTGTTCGTTTATTGCTCCTTACTGTTTACTATTGTTACTATATTGTGTGACGATCATGGGTGTTCTCGAGACAAAATGCTCGTAAATGTTCATTTCAGAAACTTTATTGATGTGTTAAATTAAAGAAGCTGAAAAATATTGGGAAATGTAGGTACCTACTTTTTACTTTAACCACCGCCTAGAGCTAAAAATGCGAAACTTTAGCTGGATCTCAGTTTTACGCAAGCAGAAAGAAAGATACCTATATCTCAAAAAAGATCACAAGAAAGAATGTCTTGTTCAAAATGGAGGATGACAAAAGAAAACGTCGCGGAAAGACTAAACTGAAATTTTTCTTAGCTTTAGACTACTTCTAGTCTGTAATTACTTGCTAGATTTTACATTTGACATTGCTTCATGCGCTACCTTTAATGTCATGTCCTAACTCATGTCCAGCACTATAATTATGTTGATACGACATTACAACATGTCAGTAAAACGTTTATCTCAAAATTTAATTTACATTCAAGTGATCAAGTTGCGATCTTAATTGATTTTCGTAACGTGTAGTAAAACTTTTAAGCAATTTCGTTAATTTTGTTGACATTGGGACACTTTAAATATGGCTTGTGTGTTTTGTGTGTTTATAGAATTTAAAATGACAGGATCAGCAAATACTTTCTGTTCCTCACCAACATTCATAGGATTTGTCAATCAACTCCTTAGCAAAATCCTTGTCCATTCTTTGCTGGTTTCTAGCAATATCTTTTATCAATATTGTAAGGTTTTCTCCGCGAAGTTTTCCTTTGCCATAAAAAATTCTTATATACTAGTATGATTTTCACGGAAGTGATGACATATGTTATGGTCAATTTTAGTAAGAGGACACTGAAAACTGCAGTTGGACCTTAACAACATGCCGAAGGATAGAAGAGATTCTTTGCCCAAAACATAATAAAGAAGGAGCCCTAAGACCATAACTTGTAAAATCCAAGAAGCCTAAGTAACATACCTACTAGTGGTGTATGGGAGGTGTAACCGCAGCGCTTAGTGTTCTAGAATGTTGCAGGCGTGTGCAGGTGAAAGGGACGGCCCTCCGAGCTGCGCCCGCGCAGTGCCTAGATTGGACACGTAGCGGGTACAGACCCGCGGTAAAGCGGGGACGTTTTATTTTTATAGAAATTAAAGGGTTCGTCAAAATTGCGGGAGAAAGAAACCAGAAAAGAAGATTTTATGTAGCAAAGACGGTGACAACTTGTACACTGGCAAGCAGGGTGATAACTTAACAGTTGATGAATAGCAGTTACCACTAGTATGTCTATTTTGACCAGTATCCACATCCTTCTTATATACCAATTTATTTTTTATTTTTTTATAATAAATTAGATTTGTTACATACAGCTGTAGTGGCAATCATGTCATTTGGTCTAAATAGCTTTTTATTATTTGATTTTGCTTTTATATAGATTCTTTTCAAAAGAAAATAATCTATATAAAATAAAATATAAAAGCAAAAAATCTAAAAAGATTTTGTGAATGTGAGAACGTTGTAGGCTTAACAGACTGTAGATCTGTCGACCATTTTCTATCTTGCTAAGTACCTGGTACTTGTTGATAGGCCTACACTGTCCTCTCATACCTATTAACTCTGTAATGTGAAAAAATTGTAAATACCATTTACTTTTAAAAGAGTAACCATGGAGTTTCTTGCCGGCTCTTCTCCATAGGAAACGACCAATTGGAACCGTGCACCTAGCTTCTGGCGTTTCATAAGTGCCTTTGTAGGTTTATGTGAAATAAAATATTTTGAATTTTGAATTCTTTCATTTTCCGACACAGTCGCGCCATTTCCCTTCCATTGGTTTTCCCAAACAAACATTTCCGTTCTTTATAGGCACCATGTACCATTTCAAGACGAGAGTTCGTCTCCAGTATGAAATGTTATATAAAAATTACTAGGTTTAACAACTTCCATTGTATCCATAGATTGGTGAATAGATGAATGTAATCAAAGATAATGACTATAAAACGTTATGTGATCGCCATTACTAAGGTCGTGACGGCCTCAGCCGGTGCTGCACACTGCTCCGAATGTTTCACAAACAGTATCCGACTCTGGCCGTTTGGAACGTTTTGTTTTACTTTATCTCAATAATAAATATTATGCAGTTGTCAGTAACAATGGTCTTCAACTCTAGAGTTGTTTTGTTGTTCATTTATTTGTCACTTGGTTTAATTACTTTGATTGAAGTGTCAGTCAAAGTGGAAATCCCATAATTGCAACTGGTTTGTTAAATACCATTATTTTAATTGATAGCATTTAAGCCAAGACCCTTATAGCACCTCGGTCACTGATCTACAAATATCAGTCTATTGTTTGAACTCCAGTATAACATTTGTAAATTACGCAAGCTTTGATCGTGATTCAAACCACCACACTGTTAACCTTTGAAGTGACATCGATCTGGCGGGTTACACTCTAAATTTCGTGCATTTTGTAGCAGGTTGGGAAATTTAAGACATATAGAACTCTGTTATCAGCTTGCAAATTCGGAGATTTGCAATTGGTTTGAGACAAGGACCTCTGTTATGAATGTGGCAATCATTTGCAGTCTTGTAATAATTCTTCTGTCACGGACTTAGCTGACATAAGCTGCGGAAGCTGGTGATATCATCAGTAGGAGTCCGAATTTTGTTTTGTTATGTTATGATAATAGACTTTCATCAAAAAAATTTGGGGAAAGTCTTTGGGCATCCATGTATAGGCATGGTGACAACCGGAAAAAGGAAAATTCCGTACCAAACAAAGTGTTAGCCAAACATTTTGCCATTGTCACTACTCTTCACTAAATACACATAACACAGCTTGCCATAACATTGTTTTATGAGCTAATCCTAACAATTTGCAAATTCTAGAAACTGTACAGTAAATCCTTTCTAGCGCTGCATGCCAAACGTTGCGATGACTTCACACCTTATGTTATGGGTCTGATTACGATCAAACATTAATAAACCTTTCATCATATCATACGCCTATCTTATTCATGTCTAATTGACCAAAGTTACATTAGTTATTTACGTTTGGCTTGCATCTAGGCCTTGACTAAGGGCCAGTTAAAAAACAAGCTTAACTCCTGGTTACAGGCATTGACATATAGTGATACCGAGGAGCTTCTAACCACTATACAGTAAAGAGATAGGTTTATACACAGAACACAACACATCCACTTACTCATACACACAGGCATGTAAGCACTCCCATATATACACGCATGCACACACACACACACACACACACACACACACACACGCCCATACACACACGCCCATACACCCACACACACATACACACACACACACATACACACACACACACACATAAATGTTTTTTTATTTTTTTTATTTCATCTTTTGTTCTTTTTATTTTTATACTTATACTTTAATTTAACATAAGTACTTGTTCGCCTACTGCACGTACCAATATTTTTGTAACCGTAATAAGACTCACTGTGAATGGATACTCTTTCCTAAGATACAGACAGATTTTCTGCCTAGTTTAGGAAAGGGAGTCCTATGATCCATTTTATATGTGTTGTGTACTGGTTCTATTTATTTATAACATCTAATTATATAAGACAACTTTGTAAACCGTGTACAAACTACTTATTGAATAAATTATTATTATTAAAAATCTTGCAAGCTGAACGGACCGAAAACTGGCGTCTTCTAAAGAAGCAGCGGTTAAAACAGACGATTTCTGCAGAATGGTTTTTGTGTAACGAAAATGATAAAATCTTTCTTGAAGGATAATGGTGTTAATGGTTGGGATGTACTAGATCGGAAGATGTTATATTATAGTTTTCCTTCACCACAAAATTTTGATGACAGGTCACCAAAAATATATAAAGATAAAAAGCAGTGACGTGCAAACGGGCCTAGCGAAGCAGCAGGTGCGAGTCGCACTGCGCATGCTCTCTACGAAACCAACTCTTGCGCAATCAAAGTTCATAAGATCATAAGTCATCTATAATAAAATAACGGTCAGAGTGCGTTTGTTCTGTACCGCGAAGTTTTCTGTCGTGTGCCGAATGTTTTGTAACAGCTCAACGATAGATAGATGAAGATGAATAGTTATTGTGGTCACTTTGAAGATGGGCATGAAATATTAGGTAGTATATTTCTAGATTTTGAAAGTTTGGCCATTAGAATGTATGGTTTTAGAGATGGCATAAAATCATTATTTTTGCATAGACTGTAAGACGTTTCGATAACCTTTTTTTGAAAGTACTTAACGAAGTTTCCATAACCTTTTTGCAATTTCCGTAAAATGGACCATTTGCAATATCAGCAGCGGGATACTTGTGTAACGCACACATTATAACAATTGATCGCAATGGGTTTAATTTTGACAGTTCTGTCACATTCATTGCGTTATTTCAGTTGTTCACCAGACGAATTATTGTAACGTATGGAGCAATGGATTAGCAATACAATATCCTTCAAAATTCTCGGATTGTGATGTGTGTTACGTAATTAGGGTGTTGATTGGTAAACGAGCTCTGGTTCTCAGCTGTAGCACCAGTCTTTATATGTATTTGGCACGCAAAAATCGCAGGTCAAATCCATGATTAAACTTAAAAAGAGTCGTAAATCTCTAGGCCTCCACAGTAACACATCGTGCAGTCTCTTGGCACCGATACAACGTCCTCATTCTAAAAAAACTTGTAAAATTTAACACACGGTCCGACTACAGTTACTATAATAATACCATCAAATTATTGACATTTTGTTAAATATCCATCAAATAGCACTGACCGGGCCATACGTAACCGAAACATGTTCATTGTATTATCAACCTAACTAACGAAGAATAAGGTGTATTATCATTTATTTGGAGGAACTGGCCAGAGCTTTTCGGCAAGTAGAAAAATAAGCTTTACAACAAATCTATCATTAGTATAATAGTTTCGTACCGTTAGCGTTCTGTTGGACTTGTATCACGTTTTTATGATATTTAATTTTAGAGATTTATGATAGAGAAGCAAAGTTTTCTCGAAATTAGTTTATTGTTTGTCATTATATTTAGGACAATGAATATTAAGTATGTTTTATTAATAGCGTTGCCGCTGTAGCTATTTATATCTGTTTAAGCCAAATGCAGATGCTTTGTCACGAATAGAAATTCATCATGAAGAAATTAGTTCAATAGTACCTCGCAAGGTGAACCATCAGATTCAGATAAAGATCGTATTTATTATTTGTGTGGAAAAGTATTGTATTTTTATACAGACCCAATGATAAGAGGACCCAGGGAAGTAGGCGCAGCGACCATTTCATAAACATAACCATTTTAGGCAAGTAAGAGTAGGCTACTACTTTTTTAAATCCACGATTTATGACGACTTACAAGAAAAGTGGAATTCTCGTCCTTGATCCCATTACAAACAACCAAAAATGGTCGAGCGAGAATTCTTGGACTTAGATACGTTTTAGAACACTTGATGGACAAGGTACAGCTGTCATATGATGGACTGCTTTTAACTTATCATTACGTTTGATTGGCTAACGAAGTTTGGCAGAGGTGATAAGATTCGCTCACGTAGTTGGCCGTTGCATCAGTTGTTAAGGGGTGCCCAAGGCGATGAGCCAAAAATTACCTATACGACTTTTACATAAGTGGAATCTTAACTGATTCAGTTGCATTTTGAGCTACTGAGCAGACAGTTGCATCACAAGAAGTCAATTATATTAGCGTGTAACTGCGTGTACAGTGTACACATACTTCACTGCGATGTAATGCATCTTCGTCGTCTCGTCCTTTCCAACGTTTACATCACAGACCAAACATATTTTATAATGATACAACCACAAAGTATGTCCTTAGTTCCTTACACAATGGTACTCGCAGAACTAATCAAACATTTTGTCAACAATAGCTTTCGCTGCAAAACATGATTTTCTATGAAATGTCGAAACATTCGACGCGTATGCACTGTGGGACTCAATGTTGCACTGACGCGGTTCCCTGCGGTTTTTTATCGCATTCGCAATGCTTGCTCAACGCACACCGCACGCCACCGCCGCCGGTAGGTACAAACCGCACGTTTTTAGGACATAATTGTACCTTTCCTGTGGGTTGATTACTACTGATTGTAACACAGTGCAATACTACATAAATTATATGAAGAAAGTTAAATGGTTGTGTATTGGCGAGTTGTTCTATCGTTATTACTTACGTGTGTGGGTTTAAATACAGTTGATCAATAACTCAGCAATCGTTCACTTACTTTGGAGAGCAGAGGTGGCCCATTGGTATCGGCCCAGACTTACGAGTTATAGGTCGTTGGTTCAAACCCTGTTATTGTCCCACTGCAGGGCAAAGGCCTCTTCTCATACAGAGAAGGCACGAGCATTGATCGCCACGCTTGCTCAAGACGGGTTGGTGATTTCAGACTTATATTAACTAAGTCCAGGTTTCCTCACGATGTTTTCCTTCACCGATGTCAGTAATGCTTTACTTTGTGTAATTTATTTCATCACCACTGATCTCAAAACTAAGAAGGAAAACATCGTGAGGAAACCGGCATGTTCTAGAATCGAAAATTCGAAGACATGCGACATCCACCAACCCGCACTGGGCCCGCGTGGTGGATTGGATTACAGCCCGCTCCCTCTCGCAGAAGCCTGTGTACCAACAGTGGGAACATCATAGGCTGATAATGAATGTTATGCGTTCACTTACCTGTAACAAAGAAAAACAATAATATTAATACTCACAGTCTAAATACCGAAAATTTCAGTAACAGAAATGTAAACAAAAGTTTCGGTAGGATACCGCACAGATATATATTGTAGATATTTTGTGAGAACGTTGTCCGCAACCATATTCTTGTTTCCATTTCATTTTGAATAAGAAAGAGAAATAAAATATTTTAAAAGTAGAACCGTCTTTCTAGCTCTGTTAAATATTGCTAGGAGTCGCAGTCATATAACCACGATTCTTTCTGCTTCCACCACTAACATTTCTTATTTTTAAAATAGATAGAAAAGATACGGATGTCACACATGTCAATGATAGTCTGGCAGTTCTTTCGAAATGGTTCGCAGCTAATAATCTTTTACTTAATGCGAACAAAACTAAATGTCTTAAGTTCTCATTACCAAATGTACCTCAAGTAGGTCTAAATTTAAAACTTGATGGCAAGAAACTAGATGCTATTACGGAAACTGTATTTCTAGGAATTACGTTAGATTCGAGATTGCAATGGGGCGCCCACATTAGAGCTCTTTCAGGTAGATTAAGTTCAGCTGCATACGCTGTAAGAAAAATAAGGCAGTTGACTGATGTAGCCACAGCTAGGTTAGTATACTTTGCTTATTTCCACAGTATTATGTCTTATGGCGTTCTGCTGTGGGGATCGGCAGCTGACGTAGATTCAATTTTTATTTTACAAAAGAGGGCAATTCGCTCTATCTATAAAATGGGTCCCCGCGAGTCCCTTAGAAATAAATTCAAAGAAATTGATATACTAACGCAGCCTTCTCTTTATATCTTAGAAAGTATTTTGTATGTTCGCAAAAACTTGGGACTTTTCAAAATAAGAAGCGATTTCCATAATATAAATACACGTAGTAAACATGAAATTGTAATACCCAAATTTAGATTAACTAAAACTAGTAAGTCATTTGTAATAAACAGTATTCGATTTTATAACAAGTTGCCAAAGACGATTACAGAACTTAGCGATGGAAAGTTCAAAACCCACATCAAACGTGTCCTTATCAAAAAAGCATATTATAAGATTAAAGACTACGTTGAAGACAAGGAAGTTTGGCAATAATTCCTTCTGCACATGTGGCTTCCCTGGTACCTCATTAACGGCATAACTATGTAAATATCTATTAACGGCTCCCAAATTACGATGATTATTTTATTTTATTTTACCTTTTTTCTTTTACATACTACCTTGACATAATCTCTTCGTTATTTGACATTATATACCTAAAATATTATATATATATATATATTTTTATAACAAATAAGTATTGTTACATACAGCTGTAGTGGCAATTATGTCATTTGGTTTAAATAGCTTTTTATTTTTATTATTTGATTTTGCTTTTATATAGATTCTTTTCTTTTAGAATCTGTGAATGTGAGAACGTTGTAGGCTTAACAGACTGTAGATCTATCGACCATTTTCTATCTTGCTAAGTACCTGGTACTTGTTGATAGGCCTACACTGTCCTCTCATACCTATTAACTCTGTAATTTGAAAGCATTGTAAATACCATTTATTTTTAAAAGAGTAACCATGGAGTTTCTTGCCGGCTCTTCTCCATAGGAAACGACCAATTGGAACCGTGCATCTAGCTTCTGACGTTTCATAAGTGCCCTTATAGGTTTATGTGAAATAAAATATTTTGAATTTTGAATTTTGAACACTGCCTAGCTCGGCTAGTCCGCCATTTCCATCATTGCTCCCTGGCAGTTAATGACCGTTTCCCACCGTGCAGCTCTCTTGGTGGTCGTAATTCACTGGTAGCTGCAGGTACACTCTCACTGTAGAAACTGAAAGCGGTCGGGTGACGTGCCACGGACCGCGTAACGGCGCAAACACACCCGCGCCCTCACACCTGCTCGGGCGCAGATAAAGTAATTACGTCAAAACCTATGTATGCTACCTAACATAGTACTGACTGAAATAGCTAACCCATGTTAAAGTCAACAGTATCGAGCAATGTATAAGCGAAATATAAGTTTTGGAAGATAATAATCAGTTTCACATAACTCTATCAATTAGGACCCGTATACAAGAAACAGTGACAGTAGTGACGAATCTAGATTTAAACTAGATTTATCTCATCCGTATTCTAATGAAATAGGTAGGTTTATTGTTCCCGCGTAAGATAACCGATCTGATGATGAAGACGATATACGGATTTGCCTACTAGACGAAGTCCTTGTTTCGGCATCCCAATGCAGAACTAGGATGCCTACCATTTCTACGTCCCGATCCAACACATGAATGGGTTAAGCAGGATGTCTTTCATTTTATTCAGTATTTACTACGTAATATAGTTAGTAGCTACATATTCTTAAATTGTACAGTAATCTTTGTATAAATCAAAGCTACGAACATTTTCTGACGTGTTGTGACTTTCATATCAACAAGTATCGCTTTCCCGAACTGAATGAGCGGCCTTCCAAGATATAAATACCGGTCCGAGTCTCTTCACTTTGCAATGAGTCCACTTGCTTCCACTTACAGAAACGTTTCCACTAGACGAGCTATTTCATTTAGGTGTGCCTTCATTCTTGTGGCTGTACCGTGTTGTGACATTCAGATGAATAGAAATGAAGAAAATCAGATAAACTACGATTTTTAGACAAAGTAGATTTTTTAAATTAAATGTTGGCTAGATAGACAAGAACCCACTTATCTGAGAAATCTTTACAGACGCTAGTGCAATACTAGAAATAGAATTCAAAACCTAATAAAACAAATAAAAAACTGTCACAATAGCCACTGAGATCCGAGATATCAAATGAATTAGTCAACATTCAAAACATTGTATTTGATGACAAAACTAACGGGAACTAGACCAAGCACACAATATTATCATAATCTAACGTTTAAAACAATAGAAAAAGCATTTTATTGTTCGAATTAAACGTAGCGTTATGGCAAAATTATAGAGATGGCCGGCAACCGGCAACACTATGGTTATGTCAAAATATCAAGATGGCGGCGTGTTCCGTGTTTGATAATAATTAGTTGTTACGCAAAATTAATAAGTTTAGTCGCGGGGCCGCGGTGATTTGCCGGAAAAATGGACGGTCACTAAGACAATAAATACTGTTTATGTAAGTAATTGTGGGATTTGGAGAGGTCTATCGACATACGTTATGCAGCGAGTTTATGAGTATGGCCACATTGGTAACGGACGGTTAGACACGCGTATTGATGTAATATACGCATATTTTTACCTATTGTGGTATAATAATTTTATTCTAGGTGCATCGTCCTCACATATAATTATATAACTTATGTACTTATACAAAATATTGTAAAACATTTTAAAAGAGTAACGGTGGAGTTTCTTGCCCATTCTTCTCCATACGAAAACTACCTTTTGGAAGGGGCAACTAGAATCAATTATTTTTTTTTGTAAATTTTTGACGTACAAAAGTGCCTTATACGGGCCTACTTGAAATAAATGATTTGACTTTGACTTTGACTTTGACGCATATTATATGTATGAATGAGAATTTTGGGAACATTTCATACGCAAGATAAAGAGTCAAGCCAGTAATAAATTGTATCTATCTAAAGTCCCAAGTAACACAACTGGGTGGTAAAATTGCTCCATATCATATCTGTTTGTAAACTTGGGTGAAATATATAGGCATGAATAAGTTCTATAAAGGTGGAGAGAACCCTTATGCAAACATTATAGAACCACGGGGAGAAAAATTGCAGCTTAATTTTGGTTCCAAATGAAATCCATAAGAGTTCTCACGATCACCTTAAGTGGCAATTAGAACTATGGGTGTAAGTTGTGCGCAGTGAATGGTTGATTGAATGATATGACGTTTCAATTCATTCATTGAGTGAAAAATGAAACGCAAAGTTCTTTTTAGGGGCGATAAGTCGAGAAGTGTTTTTGAATTTGTACTGTGAACAGCCATTTCATTTGGATTACATCTATTTGGTGAGTATTAAAACTTCACGTGTACTGATATGATGCAGGCATTAATTTACAGCACAAAATCCTTGCGAATGTTTTGTTACTGTGAAAGTATAGTATGGTTTCTTTGTAAATTTCGAAGCGCTTTCGATTTGATCAAGAACAATTAAATAAAGTGTGCTAAATCAATTGGCGAAATAAAAGTATAAAAAAATAAAACTGTTAAAAACCTAACGTAATGGTTTTAGACGTAAGTATAATGTCAAAGTACATCAGTTACAATTAACAAAACTCAGTGATTATGCGTTAGTGTGATAAAACACTTTCAAAACAAAATATTCTCAAGGACAACCATTTTCTAAACATGGCGATGTTTATGGCATCTCATAGTTTTTATTTTCATTTATTTGTTCCCTATTTGGAACTGTAAGGTCTAAAAATCACTTATTTGTATGTTGCTAGTGGCTGACCAGTGGATGCTACTACCAGCAGTAATAATTAGCTGTATTGTGGATCTCCCAGTACCCGTGAATTAGGGGTCCTCAAGAAGTCCAAAAATCATAATCGAAGAAGGTAAATGATTACATACAATAACGAAAATTATGTGACTGCAAGTTTTTGTGATTACCAATGTAGTTGTAAGTCAGATGTTTAAAAATAAAACTCATTTTTATACATTTATTATTGTTTTATTTGTAATCTTAAAATTATTGTTAATAGTAAAATAATCAAACTGTGTGAAGCAAGGGTAACAAATACATTTCAGTTCTATGTTCAATTGCTACTAATTTATATTTTATATCCTCAAGAAAACGAACACATTCGGTACCAGCATTTGTGGTCAATTTATATTTAAAAATTTTGAGATAAGAAGACGACATAGGACGCTCAAAAACATTTTCTTTATTAATAATCGCATTACAATTTAGAATGATTTTGTTTTCCTGAACTTTAATAGATCTTGTCTCCATTATCTCTTGTTTCTTTGTTACAAAAAATCGGTCCGTTTTTCTTTCCGATATAATAAAACCCTTACAATATAAAACTAACTTATGACTTTTACATTTTTTTTTTCACATATGGATAGTCCCTGGAGCTCTCTACAGTATAATTGAGGTCCAAAATATCGCATTCTCCGAGCCTTTTAGCTATTTGAGACAAAGGTTTGTTACCAGTTCGTAGCATATTTTTAATAAGGTATAGTTTGTTTTCGAATGGATAAGCATTAAAACTTTGCAAAATTCCAAAATGCTGCACTTCATCAACAACATGTGTTAAATTATGAACGTTACTTGTCATGAAATCTATGCCATAAAACAATTTGAAATTTCTCACAAAATACTTTAGCAGGTCTTTAGCCAACGGTAAGAAATTAAAATATTCTTCATTCGAACAAATTGTTATCGCACAGAAAAATGTTACAAAATGTTTCATAGCATCGCTGTTTAGTACCTCTGGCAATATAACAACACTAAGGTATAACATAAACGTTCTAAATTCAGAAGCTTTCCAATGACCTAAATTACTGAGATTCCTGACAGATCTGTGGATTTCAGAAGGTACTTTGCAATTATCCAGAAATTTATTTACTGTAGATATATCACTTGCTCGCCATTTTGTCTCCTTTTTTCCGAAATTTCCATCGCGCCAGCCAATAAGAAGGCGTTCTATAATCCCTAGGTCAATCAAGTGCATGGAATCCGCAACAGGAAATGTTTTAATCATATTAATTGGGAGATCCAGTAAAGGTGAATCCACTTTGTGATGATTACCTACCGTTACCGGAGTTTTTTTACGAAAGTCTTCATCATTTCGAGCAGGACAATCTAACTCGGGAAATATAACTGTATGAGATACATGTGAATATTCACCAACAGTAGTACATTTGTGACACCCGTGTTTACCATTAAAGTTGCAAACCCCTTTTATCATTGCTCTTGCAGGTGAATCGCAAACGAAGCATCTTATTGTAACAGTAACTTTAACGTTTTCAATTTGTATACCATTTTGAAGTCATTTTTGCATTTCTTGAATAAAAGGTTGTAGATATCCATTTAAATCGTTAGGTTTCCCATGACCCGCATATATCCCAACAATAAATGGTTTGATAATAGGTAATTCAAAAATCTTGCACAATATGGGCCAGAACTGCTGTTTAGAACTGTTACATACTGGGAGACCATCTATGTTGAAATAAAGAGAAATATTGTTAATACCATTTAGTAGATTTTTGTAATATTTCTTTAAAATAGTTGCAAGAGGTATAGCAATACCATTATGCCAATATTCACCAGGATTAACAAATATTGTATCAATCTTCCTCGGAGTCTTCATGAGCGTTCTTGGGTCTACCGGCAGCAAATTTGGCATCCTAGAGTTTATAAGTGGCGCTAATGTTTTCAAGGCCGAATGGCTTATGTTATTTTCTGTAGCCCATGCCCTGATGTCATCCCGAAATTGAAGAATGTGTTTGTATTCACATTTGTTTTCATTTGAGCTGTTGTCATCACCGTCACTTTCACCAGAAATTTCAGTTGAATTTTCATCGTCAGAGGATGGAAAGAAATTATATTACCAGGATCAAGGCTGAAAAAAAATAGGCACAGATCTTATAATATACTGTAGGCGTAGAAAGATTATTCATATAGCTACAGACTTCTTTGAATAGCACAGAATATCACAAGACAATGTCATACCAAAAAACTTTATAGAATTGTCGAATGAATTTAAATATGTAAGTACATAATAATATAAGTATCTTGATTTTTCCCTATGACATAATGACTCGTATTTGATGTTACGTTACGAGATATTATTTGTTCTTGCAATTCGATTATGAGCTAACGCTTGTTTAGTAACTCATTTATGTTATTAAGCAAGATAATTATATAATTATGCGATACTTTTCATGCGTCCAACGTGCACAAATAAAAAAAGTGGAGTTCCAAGCTCAGTTTCTTTGCAGATTTCGGGAATTGCAAAGAAACAAGAATGCCACCTGTACCTATATTTGTATAGGTACAGGTGGAATTCTTGTTCAGGTCTTCGATATAAATTCTGTTCAAATCTGATTACCGTTTAATAAATAACTACTGGATTTCCTTAAAAACACTACAAATAATGTTCAAAATGTATTTAAAACACACAAAAGAATGTTAATTATTTTTTATATGTACGGAACCCGTGATTCCACAGAATTTTTTTTCTTGACACAATTATATTTATAAGTAACCTAATTAATATTTTTCTTATATCACCTAGCTATTTTTTTAGAAGATTACTCATTATAATTTTAAATTGATATAATTACCTTTCAACATTACGAGTATCTGGGGATTGCTGATTAACAACTTCATGGTGTGAACCTTTTATGTCCACGTCCATTATATTTCTTAAAGTACGTAAAACCTGCCGATGATAACTACCACATCGCTTAATTTTTTTCCATTTCACGGAATTCATTTTTGATGAAGTAGTTTAAACCATGAACTTTACAACAACAGAAATAAAAAATGCTATCAACAGAGTGACGCGCAGGACGATCTGACTTAAGTAATCACAATTATGTATTTTGGGAACTGTTACATCGTTAGTGGTTTTAAATAAGTGGAAATAGCTGCTGTTGGTTTTCAAGAACCCACTATCTAAATTTATCTACGCGTTGGAGTGGCATATTAGAGTACAATAGGCCTGAAAGATGCAATCACGTTAGGTTCCAAAAAGGTTGCAAAATGATCCCTTTAGCCACTACAGGTGATATACTACTCTGTTATACTACTGGTTTGGAAATAGAAGTGCCAAATAAGAGTATGTTACAGCTTAAATGGAACAGTTGCTTACAAGTGATTTAAAGGCCTCATATACCACTGTTGCTTCTAAATTGGCAACAATTAAAACCCGTTTTCAACTTTAAGTAACAAAATCGACTCTATGCAACAATAAGATATAAAGTATAAACAAAATATACTCTTATGCAACTAAGAGTGATAGGAGGTACTCATATACAAATATGAGTAGTGTTTGAAGCTATAAGTTTTATCAAATACTGTTATACCACTCACTTGCAACTTAAAGCTATAAGATAAGTTGCAAAATTCACTAATGTGCTACTTGGGGTGTCTTAAAAACCTTAATAAATGAGTATTGACATCTACATTTTCTGAAGTTAGAATTTAATGTCAATTCAGCAGCGCTTATTAAAAACCCGCCAAACGTCTATACATGGAAAATTGTTGGGTAACAATTTTCCATTATTATCTATACCAATAAGGGACCCGACATCAATACGGTGAACGGACATGTCCTTAACTCCTTATGTATTGAAAAACCATTAACTGCGCTAAGTGTGTCAAACCTTTCGAGTGTCAAAGCCCTCGAGGCCTTCACACATTAGCTGTGTATGGACCATGAGTAGCCAGTATAGACACATTACATCACACACGTTTTTGCTGGGTCATTGTGAGGTAATTAGTCATAATTAGCAGCACAATGATGGTCACACATGTCCCTTTGTGCACCCGCGCAGGTAGTAGCGATGATCGATGAATGGGCGAGAAAAAGCCGATAAATTATTTGTAGCGCGACGAAGATTGAAGTTTTATGTGAAATATTATCGGATTGACTTTGCTATCCTTATTATTCTGAAGTTATTTGAGACCAGTTTGGGGTGAACTGACTTTCCTGGAGACTACTGAAATCATTGGGAATGGTGGTCTTCGTCCTTTAAAGGCTTCTTGCAAAATCAAAACCAAGCAATGTAATTTTGGTATTGGCAAACTATGAAGTAATGAGAACTTGGTGCCAAAGAATGTGTTGAAACTGAACCTTACATTGCAAACGTGATTTTATTTACCAATGAGAAATGACTTAGAGGAAGACGGCACTTACAATTCCTGCGAGCTGTGGAACACTCTAGTAACCCGTTTCCCTCAGTTTGTCTATTAACGAGCAGTTCTGCCTATCTGTTAGTGGACGGCATCGCACGACCACCGCTTACGCACAATCGTGGTGTTCAGCGCGACACGATATTACTGTGTAGCGCTCGAAGCGACAAATAGATAACAGACACAAGATCGGAGTTTCAGTTTGCTACAACAAGGACCAATATAGAAGGGAAAAGCAGCAAAAACGATCCCATATTAACTTCTAATTTAGTATATTTTCAAAGCTAGATTCGAGAGGAAATCTTTGAAAATCGGAGCCTATCATCCAGAAGTGTTGTATTATGAAGAGAGATACGCAATCGATCATGGTGTCCGGAGACTTTCCCGCCGCGCGGCCGTCGCCCCCCATTGTTCATATTTATTGATTTGTTGGCTCGATGCACGAACACACTCTGATAGGCACAATGCACGAAAACCGCACAAGTGCTGGTAAATAGTGGCGATCTCGTCGATAAGTATATCTTAACAGCCGCATATAGACAATAAGTACTAACTAACCTACTTACCTATGCTAAATCGTAAACTGACCAAGAACAGCATTACGATCTAGTTGGAAAAAAAAAAGTAATGCAGCGAAGTAAATGAGACCAATGAGAACACCGTTACGTGGAATAGGTAATGACGTATGGAAATATATGAAGAAAAGATTCTACAATAACAGCAGCGTATACTTAGGTATTACCATAATGCAGCAAGATCACATTTCTAAGTTTGGCAAATATGATCACAATAGACAGCCGAGAATACATATACACTTAGTTAATATACTGTGAAAAATAAATATAGTTATTACGATCAGTTTACGAGGGAGACTGATATTTTTCTGCGCATATTGAATATTTACAGCCACGGATGATGTCAGCCTGCACCTACTGCACAATAGCTCCATCAGTTTCGGTACATATTGCTGGGTTATTGCGCGGCGCTGCATTTTCATAATTCACATGATGCAAACTAGACATTGAGGAGTTTACGAGTAGGAGTGCTGTTTACACAGTGTTGTAAGGCGCTTTAATTGACTTGGTAGTGCACAATGAAGCCGCGATTTTAATTAAGATACGAGCTCTTGCTACTTCGCGTCGTGGTTTTCATGTTCTATCAAAAGAACCTATATGAAACGAAGCGTAGACAGAATAAGCGAAATGGAATATTGAAAAATGGCGTGTTGTTTTGTTGAGATTCATAGGCATCCATCGCTTCGTAGTTGCAGAACCAAAGCGTCAGTTTCTCTACATAAAGTAGGTATAAAATCTTTGAATAAGTGAATAAATTCTTTGACAACCTCACAAAAAGCTGTGAAAGTTAAATGAAGAAGCTGTGATTGAATATAAAGGCTATGAAAGTAAAACAGCGATGAAGGAGGATTTAAGTAATGTGGGCAAGAGTTCATATAAACATTACATAGTGAAGAGAAATGCATCAATATGACGCAACGACGATGACTCTGCAATTAGCAATGTACGCAATTATGATCGTTCAGCCTCAAGCGACAGCTTATTATAACCACTCAATCTTCAGGAAGGTCCTACACATTGCGTAACTCTAAAAACGTGATTATTTAAGCCTTTCTATCAATCACACAAGAATGTCTGTTTAATTCTTTAAAAGTTTTTGTATTTTTAGTGACCAATCAGTGATTTGATTGATTGTTAATTAGTTACATTACATCAGAGGTCATTAACCTTGTTCATAGTTGCGACCTGAATTTAAATCATCGCCTCTTTTGTAGAACCTTTTTAAAACTTAATATTTTATATTCTCTAATAAACTCTAGACATACTTTATTAATTCTTTTTCTTTCTGAATATTGTCAAACCTTATTTTTCCCATATCAAGTTGAAGGTTGCTCTACAAGCCTTCCTTTACATTTACATTTTCATTCAGTTATCCTTTGCGATATTAGTTAGTTGGAAAATTCTATCATTAATTTAGTCAGCATATTATGAATCCTTACGAGTCGTGTTTCCAAAAGAAGCGCCTTTAAAAAATATATCTTTAACAACCACAGAACCATCGGCTTTCAAGAAAGTACACATTACGTAACTACCAACGCGTAATTGTCCTGTCTATTAATAGAAGCACCTTCAGCACATCTAATGTTAATCGGTATGCTGCTGACGAATTGACACTGTTGTCATGACGTAACTGACATTATGAAACAAAAGATTATGATCAATGATCTTTTGTGTTCTTTCGATAGCTTGTCTTGTTTTGCGATCGTTGTTCTTTTAAACTTTTTATGGTTATCTGATGCTGTTTTGTTTTCGTTTTTCGTGAGTTTGGTGAAAGAATTTAGAGAGTGAGGTAGGTATGTGGTTTATAGATTTTTGAAGTCGATAAGGTCAGATAGATAAGTTGGCCTTAAAGTGGATCCGCAGTTGTAGCCCGCGAAATTCAAATTATCTTACGTATTTGCAATTTGCAGGTCAGATTTGTTCCATAAGAACTTTTCCAAAAGAGATTTGTTCTTATGGAACAAATCTATCTTAGATAGATATATTAATGATTCTCATGATTATAATTCTGTAAATACATATCTGTTTTAGTCGCGAATGATATTTGGATCAAGATACAACCTGGCACTGACCTGCAAATTGCAAAAAACGTAAGGAATTTTGAATTTCGCAGCTTCGGCTGCGGAATCACCTTAATGGCATGCCAACTAGTTTTGCCTTTTATGACGATCTCGAGTTGAGCTTTGTTGAGGTGTAATACATGAAAAAATATATAATAGAAAGAGATCCGACATATATTGAGTCAGTGTACAAGTACTGAAGAGAATGTATAGTGGCCTACCAAACACTTAAAGTTAAAAACTGACAATGAAGTGATCACCGTGCAGCTTTCATCTCGCTGCACTTGCCCTTGACGAAGGTACTCCACGTTAGCCTAACCAGGGGTCACACACGAGTGGCCAGATCGGGCGGCGTGTGTAATTGAGTGGTTTCTCCGCCATCGGAGAAAGTGCTGTAATCGTCGCGTTTCTACCCGCCCCCGGCCCCGCCTGCGCCTGCGCTATCACCAATACCACTTTTTCCATTAATTCGCGGAGATAGGCTATATGGAGCGTTGTGTCGGAACTGGAGGAAATGGGGTATCAAGTATAAAAAACAACTGTATTTGCCAACAACCTTGCTCAATTCTATCAAAGCTAACTAGCCTATAAACAATGACAGTTATTTGACTAATTAATATAACTAAGTAAGCGTCATCAATATTATGGAAATATAACCTATTACTCAGACATACAATGAAAGAGCCTTCGCGAGTACCACCGCCTGCTACCAGGAACGTTTAGGGCAACTGCCCCAATACGAAGTTGGTGCAGTTGTACTTTGGTTTTCTGATAAGTACGCGTCGATCTCGTGCGACTTGCTGCTTGATTTAAAATATGAGTAACCAACATCTATTTAATTTACATAAACTGCCTTATAATAACTGCCTACACTAAAAGCACGAGAACTCTTCTTGTTCTCACACACTATTGCCTATATTTCTTTTTAATTTCTTCTTTCGCAGGTCTGCTGGAAGAAATTTCTTAAGAAATAAGCAGTACCTTTGTACTGGATACTTATATCTGTCTGTATCTAATTTACTGTGTGTACATAACTAATAAAATAAATAATTTATACATTTTCTCCAAGAAGTATTTTTCAAGGGTACGAGGCTGTTGATAAGTAATAACGTTTTTTACATAAGTTACTAGAATTAATTAGCGGTCATAAATATTTCCGTTTTAAGTGAAAACTAGTTTCCAAAAAGGAAGTCAATATCACATACATATGTATGTAAATACTTGTATTTTTCTCAAATTGAATAATTAATTAACATTAAAAGACTAGACATAAGAATGACTAGACTCTTAGAAGTTGAATCTAGGTCTTAACGAAATGTGTCAACTTGAGTTATTTAGATAGAAATACCACGCGGTTTCAGCCTACCGGGAAGTGAGCTTATGATATTTCAATCGGTAGGTAGTACGACTGCAGTCTTAATTTCGAAGTCGTACTTAAAACATTTGGATGCATGCTTAACAAATCTCTACGAAGTTTCTGTCGTTGGGCGGACTCCCGTAATTCTATAAGATTTATTTATTCAAAACTAAGCAATCAGACAGCTTAGAGAAAGATTAAGACAAGTCAATGGTTGATTTCAATGTAACAACGTGCAAGAGGATTGGTTAACTTCATTCGTTCTATGAAAGAGCAGCATGATCTACGATCTGCTTCGGAACAGTCATATACATTATTTACCAAACCCCGGACAGCTAAATCTAGCAATATATCATTGTCAAAAGCAAATTAGCTACTTAAATCCACAGCAGACCACTACAGCCTGCTCCATTGTGTTCCAAAGCGGGCTACCGTTTAGAAAGCATTCTTACCTCCCAGACCGCGAAATTAAGATGTTCCCATTATAATTGCAAATGGCGGTGAAAGCAAAGCCCTTATGTTTACATATAATGACTGATCTGTATGTATTTATGCGGCTGATGGCCGTCGTCAAAGTTCCGGAGTGACAGTCCTCCGGCGGGCGGCGGGGCTCACGGAGGCTGCATGTCGCTGTACAGATTATGGTAATTTTGTGTGTTTATACTTATACTGATTATACGGAGGAAGTCGAGTTATCTGGGATGATGTTATTAGATACGGATTGTGGACTTCATACTGCCGAGGGAGGTCTATCTTCTAATTATGTGTGCCGATTTTGTATGTTTTAATTTATACTCCTAATCAGTAGTTATTACAGGACTCGCATTAAAGGTTTGTTTCCAAAAGACGAGAAATGTTAAGGACTAATACTCGCCAGACTACGTCATAATTTACTTTAAACATTGTCAACATGTTTGCGTGCGTCCACCTGGTACAACCAAACATAACAAATAATGTTTCAGTTCGCGGATTTATCTCACGGACAACATTCAACAAACCAATACCACAACACACAAACACACGAACAAACATAGCATCAATCGATAAAATAAAATCCTTTTCACAAATCGCGGAAATGCACGTCTGGTAGGCCATAATTTAATATTAACCACGACCATTCCGCACGAACTGAAAAACATGCTCGAACAAACCGCGGGAGCAAAACAAAACACTGACGTACCTCCCTCTCAGTCGTTGGTAGAACTCTGTCTCTCTCTAAAAATGGTCGGTCCCTTTGATCCGTGGCTAATTGCGCGCATTCCCGCAGGAAGCGGTCGATTATCGCGTTAATATGAGGAATCTTAGCGGGTAATACTGCCCATCACATTGTTTAGGGCTGTTATTGGCACACATGGTTTATGTGTGCTTCTTGCTTGATTCATTTTGTCCTACAGTAAGTAGTACATTCTTATTGGAATGAAATTTAGATAAATCTTTGTTGAGCTGATAAAAGGTTATATTTTATACATTTCGTGTCATCTTTGGTGGACTTTTATAAAATTTATGTTCTGCAAACATAATATTGAACCAGTTCTTAAATTGACTATCAAAAAGGAAAATTGAGCAATTTCCAGAAGAAAATGTTCTTGAAAGAAATACACACGTGGCTTTTTCATTATGAAAGTATGCAGAAGCACTCGTCTTCCAAAAACTTTTCGAAGGAAAACTTCTGTGAGGAGGTCTGCTTTATTTGGCGATATGATAAGTGATAACTATGTAGCAGATAGTACTTAGAACAATTTCCCATAGAACTGTGTTTCGGACACAACTGGACTTCGTGCCTAGAGCAAATAGCTGGCGATGATCTGATGAATGAAACATAACTCGTACCTGCTCAGCATCATAACATTAAACCAATCTCTGTAGCGTAATATAAATCACTTAACTTCATAAATTCAGCATCTTCGCTCCAGTTACCATGACAACGGGCACGCAGGCGCGTAAACAAGTGCAAAACAAACAAATATAAACCTTATCTTAAAACGAACAGAGATTCATTTTGAATGATCATGAAATGCGCAGCAAACAAATGATGACAACTGAAACTATGTTCTATAATAGTGCCGATAGGATTCAATTTCGGGTGTGTTTGTCAACAAATAATTGTCAAAGAGTGCGCGCGCGCACGCACTGCGCTCTAATTCGGAGCAGCGGATGCGATTATAATTATTGTTTTAATTGTGCGAACAACTCAGGCATTCGAATAATTGTACGAGAATCGAGTTGCAGCTCAGAACACCGTAAGCTTAAGCAAGTATTATAGCTATTAGAATTGTTTATTCTATTAGATCATGGGAATCAAAGATACAACATGATCACTTTTTGTTTAAAAACATTGTAATTTTGTTGCTAATTTCATACCCGAATGTCTATCCACCAACCAGTGAACGTTTATAAAAACTTGTGAAACTTATTAGGTACAAGCTTTTCAGTACTCACACTAGATCTGTTCGATCCGTGAGGGTGTTGTTAAGTATCATACTGAGAGTCCATACATGGGGGAACTTTCACGACACAAAAAGTGGTTACCTTTTTTTTCAATGGGGAATATTACATGGTTAGTACATGGGGCGCGGGCGGCCGTCGTTTAGCGGATGTCTACAAGTCATAAGTTCATATGCTCATTTTTAATGGATTTGGGGTAGTTTTGGTATTAAAAATGTGAATTTTAAATAGCAAGCTTTCGGATTAGACAGGGTTTTTTTTCGTATTGTATACCTTTGTGTGTTGAAAGTTTTTAAGTAAAAACAAACAACATACTCGTATGACATAGCATGAACAGCTGTACAAAGTAGGCATACTTTGGCACTTGTTTTAAGGCCGCGCCACACCTCGCAGGGCGGGCGCGGAATGTGGCTCAAGGATGGACGTTGGAAAAGGTTTTGACAGTAATACGATAAGTTTTATGGCTGTAACTTAATTCAAAAATTATTCAAACTTTAAAAATCGACTGCTGATATAACCTTTCTGTTGCTGGATAATTCACTGATTGGCCCTGTTATACAACTTCATTAGATAAAAGAAATACATGAACACCAGTTGGAATTACAACTGGAAGTGGAGCAGGTCGTCATCAGCTCTGATTTTAACACTGTCGTGATGATTGTGCAACTTTGAAGTGACCCTCATTTGTCGAATGCTAGCAAACGTGCAATAGCCTCACAGATTCACCTGTGAGAATCCTCCAACAGAAAAGTTTTGGAAAAGTACGGAGTTAGGTAGACCAGTGCATCACAACTGTGGTCGTATTTACAAGACAGTGTCAATATCAAGTCTAGTATAATTCTGTGAGGATCGATACCGGGCAAATACTGCTCGTTAGTAAGGTCGCAACACACGTAGCGGGTGACGCCCGGTGTCGGGCACAAGGATCCACTACAATGCCAACATACTTGGAGGCCTCTACCAGTCAGACAGGGTATTCTCTTCCTGCTGGAACTCATATGGGCACTTTAGACTCTTCGCTTGTAGTTGTGGATGGTGCTCCGTATAACTCTTTAAACTAGGCAGTAAGACAACAGAAGTTACCCCTTCAATTAACCAATTATTATTAGAGAATAATAAAAAGGTATCTTCTGGCAATATAACTCATAATATTAAATCAAAGGGAGTGCAACATACTTTAAAATTATTTAATCAAAACATCCAAGGTTGCTCTTCCAAATTACTCGAAATAGAATTGTTTTTGGAAAATACCAAGTTTGATATCATTTGTTTAACAGAACATTGGTTAAAAGATCATCAAGTGATGTCAATTAATTATGAAAATTATTGTGTAGTCGGCCATTTCAGCCGAAAACGTATGATACATGGCGGGTCATTAATATTAATTAAAAATTCTATTAAATCGAAAGAAAGAAAAGACATCATCGAACTGTCTGTTGAACACAACATTGAATTGTCCTGTGTTGAGCTCGATAAGCATGTTGTAGTATGCGTATATAGGCCTCCAAGTTACCAGAATCTATCTGTGTTTGATTCTGTAATGGAAGATGTATTAAAGAAACTTAGTACTAGTAGTAAGTCAATAATCATATGTGGTGACTTCAATATTAACTTGTTAGAAAATAACTCGAATACTGTCAGATTATTAAGTCTTTTTAGGTCATTTGATTTGTCAAATGTTTTTATTGAACCAACCCGAGTGACAGCTTCTTCTGCCACCTGTATAGATAATATTTTTTGTAATTGTGATTACTTACACAAACAAATTGTAAACAAGTTGCCATCGGATCACAGTGGACAAACAATAACATTTTGCTCCTACATACCTTTACAAAAAAATCAAATAAGGTTTAGGGCAATTACATGTAAAAGCTTAGAGAAATTGAATAATTCTTTGGCCAGTAGATTATGTGTTCAGAGTTTTAATAATATAGGTGACCCAAATGAGTTCTACGCCGAGTTCTTTTCACTATTAAACACGCAATTTAATGACACTTTTCCACTAAAGACTAAAAATATTTACACAAAGTTCTTATTTAGTGATTGGGCGACTGCAGGTATTCGTAAAAGCAGGGAAAAACTATTTGAACTTTATGGCCTAAAGCAACATACGAATAATACAAGCTTTCATAAGTATGTTGCAAAATATTCAAAAACTTTTAAAAGTGTGTGCAAAATAGCCAAAGCTCTTTATATTAGCAATAAAATAAAATCAGCTGATGATAAAATAAAAATTACCTGGCAAATAATAAATAATGAAACAGGTAGGAAAAAACAGCGAAATACTGAATTTAATTTAGAGACTGCACATGGCACTATCAACTCAGATGTAGAAATAGCTCAGGAATTTGAAAACTTTTTTGCTAATATTCCCCTTAAAACTACTGAAGCTTTAAATTCCTCACCAGCGCTTTCTGCTGCCTTACTTAGACAGAATGTGAAGGCATGCTCTTTGGAGTTCAGGTTTCAGCATACAAACCCCCAGGCTGTTATAAAAGCTTTTAAAGATCTTAAAATTAAATCAACAGAAGATCTCTGGGGAATGTCTGTAAAAGTCTGTAGATCTATTATCGAAACCATTGCGCCCTATTTAGCTTTCATATTTAACACCAGTGTAGACCAAGGAGTCTTTCCGGATCTCATGAAACACAGTAAAGTAGTTTCATTATTCAAATCCGGTGATAGTAAAGAAACCAACAATTATAGGCCTGTATCAATTTTACCAGTTCTCAGTAAGGTGTTTGAAAGGTTGATGCTCAATCAAATGTTACGTCACTTTAATAAAAATTCCATCTTTCATGAACATCAGTACGGTTTCACCAAAGGGCGTTGTACCACTGACGCCGGTGTCACCCTAATAAAGAACATTTTTAATGCCTGGGAAGAAGCACAAGATGCCATTGGTATCTTTTGTGACCTCTCGAAGGCGTTCGATTGCGTAGACCATGAGACACTTCTGCTGAAACTGGAGCACTATGGGATTAGAAATACAGCTCTTGATTTACTAAGATCATACCTGAAAGATAGAAAGGTTAAAGTTCAAGTAAACGGCGTAAACTCATTGGGGTCTGAAATGGCAATGGGCGTTCCTCAAGGTTCAATATTGGGTCCATTCCTCTTTTTAGTTTACATTAATGATTTACCCCAATTACTTCAAAATCAACCGAAGATGGTGTTATTTGCAGATGACACATCATTGATCTTTAAAATCAATCGACGGTCACAAAATCTTGACGACGTGAATAGCTCTATTCTTCAGGTCCAACATTGGTTTACGGTAAATAATTTGGTACTAAATAAAAAAAAAAACAAATGCATTAGATTTAAATTACCTAATGTTAGAAGTAGCGAATGTGACATCATATTGAATGGAGAAAAACTGGAATTTATTAATCAAACTGTTTTCCTGGGAATCACATTAGACGAGAAATTACAATGGGGACCTCACATAACATCTCTTGCGGGGCGGTTAAGCTCAGCCGCTTATGCTGTTAGAAAGATAAGACAGTTAACAGATGTAGAAACCGCGCGATTGGTCTATTTTAGTTACTTCCACAGTATTATGTCGTATGGCATTTTACTGTGGGGTCGGGCTGCTGACATTGAATCCATCTTTATTTTGCAAAAGAGAGCTGTCAGAGCCATTTATAATCTACGTCACCGCGAATCTCTCAGGGAACTATTTAAAAGGATTAATATTATGACGGTACCTTGCCAGTTCATTTATGAAAATATTATGTATGTTAGAAAAAATCGACATCTTTTTAATAAAATAAGTGATAGACATAATTTTAATACTAGAAATAAAGATAAAATAGATCAACCATTTTTCAGATTATCTAAAGTACATACATCTTTTATGGGGTACTGTGTTAAATGTTACAACAAAATACCTTGTGATATTTTGCAATTAAATGAAAGAAAATTTAAAGCTCATATTAAAAGTACACTTTGTAAACAAGCATATTACAAATTAGAGGATTATATCCAAGATAAGAATGCTTGGAAACATGCTGGTCCTGCTCCATAGGATAATTTAGAATCAAGACAAAATCAAACTGGTTGCAAATTTAAGTGTATATTTTATTATTATTTTTTATTATATGACATTGATTTTACTTTCTATGACCAATTCCTCGCACACTGACTTATTAATTGTGGAATCTTAGGAGGATCGTCTACTTTTACAATGTTTGTAAATATGTGGGCACCATGTATCTATCACATAATTAGTTTATCTGTTGTTGCTTCATTTTTAATTCTTAATTTTTTTTTTTTTTACCTATTGTGGTATAATAATTTTATTCTAGGTGCATCGTCCTCACATATAATTATATAACTAATGTACTCATACAAAATATTGTAAAACATTTTAAAAGAGTAACGGTGGAGTTTCTTGCCCATTCTTCTCCATACGAAAACTACCTTTTGGAAGGGGCAACTAGAATCAATTAATTTTTTTTGTAAATTTTTGACGTTCAAAAGTGCCTTATACGGGCCTACTTGAAATAAATGATTTGACTTTGACTTTGACCACTTTCTCATTTTATTTTATTGCAACCTCATGCGCATGAGAACAGCCACACGTCCAGTATTAACTGAAAATATTGTAGGTAACATAGATTTCAACTTCTAATCCAAAGCAAGCCTCCAGAATTTACCGCAAAAAGCAATAAAATAAGCTAACATATTATCTAAATAATAAATCAAGTATATTGCCAGTAGACGTTTATGACCTACTTCAAGTCAGACTAGAATATGTTCAATGACCTCCATTTAGATTACTGTGTGAAAATACCATGTTTGACATTTAGCATAAAGTAATATTTCAAAAGTGTGTTGCCAGCATCGCGAATTATTTCTGCTAATTTATATTCAAATTGAGTCTCAGACTGTCGGATACGAGTTATGTAAATGTCGAAATATCGCTGATGTGTGATTGATAAAGCTAATTAATAGTCGGAATCAATCAATAAATCATCTTGGAGGTTAGCAATATGGGCCATTTGTGCCAGTTATCTGATGCATGGTAAGTGAAGCTGCGCGCTCTGTGATCTTATCAGCTAAACGGTGTTATTATCAGGGTTTAGCTACTAGTTGATGTACGATAACCACGTGTCATAATTAGAACCAGATTTAGATTTCAATCTGTCCCAGCATCGCCCTACGAGGTCTCGTGAAGCAGGTGAAGTGAGGTTCTTACTTTTAGTTGCATTGAGTTGGTATGACAAATGTTCTAAAACCCAATAAGGCCAATCTGCCAAGTTTTACTTACCTACTTTATTTATTATCGACAAATACCGACCTTTGTATTTTCTCGTGATGAATGATTTAAAATAGGTGACATTGCATGCTTATGACAAATAAATGTAATTAACTCAAGCTCTGATGAACCATCAGTAACACTAATACCACGATCGGTTACAACCAATGAAGCCGGTAATCAAACCTAGTGTGCAGCTCGCGTCCCGCGGCGCGGGCGCATAGCGGCGCGCTTTTTGTGCCGTTCCGCTCTCATACACACACGCGAATTCTTCACAGTGCGGAGATATCTCACTGACCAGTACGTGGAGTTTGCAGATAACAATGCTATGCATAGCTAATTGTGATATTTATGTTCACGACTTCTGAAAACTCGTAAAGCTGCCAAGCTGTCTCGTAGGCTGCTCAATTATCTAAATGACCATTACCTATTTGTGATGGATTCCAAAGGCAAGATTTTTTTCCGCGCCTAAACCTTAACTTAACACGTTCAGTGCCGGGAGCCCTGCTGGAGGGTTCACCTAGTCGCATATGGGATGCCGGGTGCCCTCGCGGAGGGCTCATTTTAAATGTAGGTTTTTCTTAGCGAATATAGCATTATAAACCCTGAAAATAAAATCTGATGTATATTTTAACAAGATATGCGTTGGTTTCGCGCAAACATAATGCCGGCAACCCTCCCGGAGGGTTCACTTCCAATGTGTATGGCGGCATGGCGTATGAGTTCTATTAAAATTATTGACCTTTCCGAGAGGTCTGGATTTATGTACCTATTTCGAAAGAACCGTCTGCACACCACGTGCATGCGCACAACCCAAATCTAAGGAATGGTAATGCATTAGTTATTCCACAGTCAGTTTAACGGGCAGGCTTTCAACTTTGAATGTCAGTTTACAGAAAAACCAACCTACTAGATCTTCAATATTTCACTTTTCTCCATAAACATGATCTCCATTATGACCCGCGACTTTTTCACAAAGAAACTCCCGATACCCCGACGTGAATAATATACTAAATAATAAATCTGAACAGTTTGTTATTTTGTTTGAACGTGCTAATCTCTGGGACTACCAGTCGGATTTGAAAAAATATTTTAGCATTTGATCGGCTCAAACTCAAACTCAAAGCATTTATTTCAATTAAACCATTTACAGGCACTTTTGAATTGTCAAAGCTTCAACTTTCTGACTAACTGACCGACTGTCAGTTAGTCAGAAAGTTGAAGCTAGTTGCCCATTCCAAAACGTAGATCTCTATGGAGAAGAACGGGGGATACCTTCTTTTCGCATAATGTTCTTTGCCCTAATATACTTCGGCATAACGATTTTGGCACAATTTGTTTTGGCATAATAATACTTCGGCATAATTTTTTTAGGCATACATTTTATGTTGGCATAATCATCTTAAAGACTAATTTGTTTTGGCATAAATTTGATTCGCATAACGTTAGTAGGCCTAAGAACCGAATTGCTGCAAAACCGACTCCACGTAGTCTTGTTTATCCTACCCCTAGAGTGTAATTTAAAATCGCGTAGGCGCGCAGGGGCGAGGCGGCCCGCGGGCTGAGGAGCAGGCGCCTGCGAGCGAGCCGCCGCGGCTGAGGCTGGCCGGCGAAGCCGGCCAACAAGCCGAAGCTGCGGTGGTGAGCGAAAGCCGTCTGCGACGATTAGCACGCGTGGGGCCGCCGGAGGCCCGCAGCGCCGGAGCCGTGACAGAAACCCTGCCTGCTGCATGTTGCATGCTCGCTTGAATGCTGCATGCTGCATGCTTGCTTGCATGCTGCATGCTTGCTTGCATGCTTTAACTTTATGCTTAATAAATTTATGCTTTAACTTTATGCTTAATAAATGTATGCTTTAGAATATTATGCTTAATCATTATTATGGTTAGAGAAATTATGCTTAAAAAAATTATGCGTAAGCTGTTATGCGTAATTATATTATGCGAAAATATAATTGTGCCAAACAACATTATGCTAAGTTATATTAGGTCTTAAAATTTTATGCAAATGGATAGGGAACCGAAGAACGGGCAAGAAACTCCAAGGACACTCTTTTAAATATAGAAATTACAAAATCCTGGGTACATTACTTTTGTTGCTTCTATATGTGAGAACAATGTAAAATAAAATAATAATCAAAAACGATTAAAAAAATAAGATTAAAAATAAGCAATGGCAGATAAGAGATGACCAGTCTCAACCGACGGCGCCCGTTCACGAACATGACGCGTGGATCAGCACCATCCAGCTCAACCATTTTGTAGGGAACCGAATGATCCAACACACTCGCCACCATCAGCGAGACATTTAAGCTCTTTTCGGCTCTTTATCATCACGTTACTACCCTTAGGGGACCGAGCAAAAAGAAAAAAGTCAGAAAGTACGCTAAGCGAAAACGAAGTAATAGCGCGGGCGGGCGATGCGATGCGACGCGGTGGATCGTGGGAACAAGAAATTTTAAGATGCGGGCAGAAGCTGTCTTCTAACAAAGTCGTCGAAATATAACTGAAAAAAAGTAGTGAACTGTCGCGATGAAAGACCAAATCGTTTATTTTTCATAGCGGTTCCGGTGCTCACTCAATGGTCGGTGTCTTGTCTCAGGGTGCTGCGCGGGCGTCATGCTCTGCCGCTCATTTACTAGGGTTGACAATATAATTATTTCATTCTGTATTGTATATTTCTCATGCCGTGGTAAAGAATTAGCTATTCAGCAAGCTGGTAGCAGATCTAGCTGACTTCCCAGGGGGCGCTAGACGTATAGGCTACCGGTAACTACATATTTAACTTTGACAGCGTCTTTATTTCGGGCGGTAGTTCAAGTTTTAACTAGTGACGTGCGGCTAATCGTATATTTAAGTATAGCCACTATTGTATTGTATAATTGTATATTCGTTTTAGTGCGGTTTTTACTTATGTCTATTCTGAATTTGATTTTATCTGCTTACTTTATATTGACAATCCAGGCAATTGTCAACCCTATCCGTGTTCAATGGACGTTTGTCGAAAGTGACCAGTTATTGTGCGTACGCGCCGCGAGTGGCGCGAATTTTTTTCATATCTCTTTTTAAATCGATTTTTTTTTCTTGAATTTATGGAAGCAGTCAAAACTGTGAACCCGCTAGCGGTTATTGTTGTGCAAACTTTTTGCTGTAAATAAAGTTTAAAGAGAGCAATTAATTATGCGTTAAGCTTATATTATTTAGTCAAAGACAACCTACTCAGTACTTACATAATTGTTTGTATTTATTGTATCTTACTATCTACAATAAATATAAAACAATTAGATAGCTGATACTGAGTAGGCTGTTTTCTTCCGAGTTTGACAGGATTTTACGGGATACGAGATAAACATGGTTAAATCAACAAACATTTCTAACTAACCAAATTCAAAAGCTAAAGTTTTTGTGATGGTAATTTGCATACGGTAGTGCTTATTCGTTTTGTTGCAAGTAAGTAAGTAAGTAAGTAAGTAAATTTTATTTGTTTAAACATGGTGTAGATCGCATGCAGGATAGTTATGGGATACAGAAAAGTTCTAACATGTTCAGCCGCATATCGTGGCGTACAAATTGGTAGGAAGAGATGGTGCATAAGCCGTATAATTACAATTCAATAAGCATATTTTTGGATACAATTCAATGTCAAAGTAGTCATTAAATAAATTAGTCAATAAAAATATGAATTACTGTCATTAAAAATTTCAATTCCAAATTACAATTGATTACTTAAACAATAACGTCAAGTGTCAGTATTATAATGTATCATACTGCGTTAAAGGAGGCGGTCCCGCTGTCACACGGTGTCAGTTTTGATAGAAAACGCAGTTATTTAACTGACACATTTCGAAGTCACGTAACATGTAGTAAAGTGCTACCAATCTGACAAAAAAATCTGATTCGACAAAACAGTAATTTTTCAAATTGTTTTAAACTACATATGTAGTTACTACTTCTTGCTACCAACCATTTCTTTTTCAATTACAACGAGATATAATTTCGTCTCAATTAGATTCAAAGATACTCGTTATTATTCAATGAGCGTGTTACTCTAAATACAAAGTGGATACAGATAGTTCACAAAAAAATAATTTGCTTCTTTTTGGTTCTGTTTATCGTGGCTACCTTTATAAAGTAACTAAGACATTATACGTATGTTTTTTATATGATATATTATGTGTTTGATTTCACGTTTGTTATGCATATTTTTCTTTTTTGCAGTTTTATAGCGTGATAAAAACAAATCGGGTGTCCCTTCTGTATTTTCTTACTCTGTGTCCTGCGCGTACGCCGCGATCTAAATATCTGCAGGCGTTTGTTCTTGTTTATTTCGGTTTCTACCAGAATTACCGTTTCTCAGTGAAAACACAAGAAGTGAAAAGAGAAACAAGCTGTAGATTTATGTTAATTTAATTCATAAAAGTGACTAATCTTTTAAAATAAAAAGTATAAGCAATAGAGAATTGGTAAACATAGTCGGGAAAGGCTTTTAGTTGGTTAGATGAACCTGAAGAAGGAAGATGGCCCTGACCGGATACTGTAGCCTTGATGTTGTATTGTTATGTCCAGCAGTGGACAAGGATGGAGTTCTTTGATTGAGGCTAGTGTTGCTGTGACACAGTGTATGTTATATTATTGGGAAAATATATAGCTGTGGAATCAAATAAATATGAGGTTGTTGTACTCAGCAATGCATCTAAATTGCTTACAAATTAAACTGAAAAAAAAACAAAAAGAAAATGACCGTATTTTTTTAAGTAAATTTTTTTTGCAAACTAACTAACAACATATGTTCACAAAAAGTTGCGATTACATAATAGGCGTGTCAGCATATCAATCTGTTCAGGAAGGACCTGCGCCCGCGCAATGCGGAACACTCATAACATAACTGACGGCTGTACGCACTTAGCGGGGTTTTGTCGTGAATAACTTAGTTTTTTGTAACCTATCTAAATATATGACCATTAATAACAGGTTAGATTATGATCTAGTGTTTGGTATCCTAATTATGTATGTAATGCGTGACTTGTTCAGTTCGCAGTATTTTTTTTGGGACTCAAACATCGAATTATTTTGAAAAAACTGTGCGTGACATGAATTAAACATTACAAGTAACCTTTAATGCGATTGATTTACAAAAAAAATGTTTTCTTAGCGACCGGTTCAGCTAGGATGCAAGATATATTTGTTTTTGTAATTGTGTCGTAATGTTTTTATATTTTACGATAATCAAATCATTACGTTTGCTATATCATATTTAATCGATTTACTTTAATTAACTCATGCGCCTGCCATAACATTAGAAGATTACACTTTAACCTCACGATGTTCAATCATTTATTAATAATAACTGCGATGATAACGTGCGCTCATTATAACTAACGTTACATCAGCGTCGTGACTGTTGCTGGTTGTTGGGCAACCGACCCTAGTGCTGGGCACGTCCAGACAGACGCGACCACGCAGCGGGGTTCTAAAGATTACGTGCGTACGTAATCTTTAGAAGAGTTTTGTGTTATTATTTTGTTGTGCTAATTGTGAAATGTTATAAATTCAATATATACTTTCTCCTATATTTTTGACTGCTTTGTAGATCTAGGTCTTGTTCTGGATTCGATCCCGTTGTTGGTCTGTATTTAGGCCCGGTTGTTGCCAATGGACTAGCCCTAATAGGCGAAATGTGCATACATTATACAATATGTATGTATTTATTACGTTTTTAACTATTTATCTTAAGGGTGCACTACTCGACGGCTCGAACTCGTTGGTGGGTGTGACTAATATGCATGCTAATTAGTCTAATTATTCAGTTTTATTTATTTAGTATTTATTTATCTAGTTTTTTTATTTATATATTTATTAATTAATTTAGTGAAACGGACGATGATTTATAACGAAAACGAGCGCGTAAAATTTCATAAACAGACCTTTGGGTGTATAGATATTATGGTAAAACTACTGGATGTATTTACTCGAAATAAAATTATTTGAACCTTTGAATAAATTATCTATCCTTGTACGGTTTCTATTTTGTAATTTTTTTAACTACATAAGTTATTTATTTACGCCCAAAGACAAGTTACAATTAGTGTTGAAATATGGAAGTTTCGACGCTCATAACTTCCAAAACAATATTTTTTTCCAATTCTGCTTCCATACAGGGCTAGATAATGACAAAACAAATTGGTATAATTTTCAGTTTTAAACGTATACCGTCAAAAAGACGAGTAATCACCATACTACGTTAGTGTGGAAGAATGACCGACTACCGTACCCTTTATGTGCGTCTTTAAAAATCGAGGTTGTTTGTTGTTTTTGTTTATTTAAAGTTTGCATTGGTTTATGAAAACCAACACAAAGTATTATTTTACTTACCTAAAAGAGTAACTTAACTAAAACTGGAACGGATCTATTAATGTAATTAGGAATCGTCATTAATGTAATCGTAGCTAATGAATAAAATAGTAATGTCCCTCAATATGGTGAACGTATTCTGTGGCCATTCCATAGCTAATGAGTAAATGTGTTAACGAACGCGTTGATGTCTTTTGTATGCGCGGTTGGCTCGTAGCGGTTAAAATGTGAGAACAAGACGAAATTCCTTTTTTTTTTGTAATATTTTTTGAACTTTACACCCACTGAACCTTACACTCGATTATATTATATAGCCAGTTCCTAAGGCTAGAATATTTTTCAAACACTAATAATAATATTCATGTTATGACGAACTGGGTAAGTTGCATGTAATAACGGTGTATTAATTTATACAACATTATAAATTATGAAAACAAAACAGCAGTTACAAAAACGCCATATCATTTCAGTTACGCATCACTTCATTAGCCGTTATAATTGGACACTAAACGATTTTGCCTAAAAAATATTAATTCATTTTGAATAATTCACTGTCCGTGCTTATTCAGCTAAATTATTTACACGAATAATGAATGAAATTGGCGTTACGAAGTATTTCACGGTATTTTAAACGTTCAGGCAATAAGTCAAGAAGTAATCCGACAAACTAATTTCGATGATTAAGTTTTAAGTAAACTTTACTAATTATGCTATTGCAAAACATCCTAAGTCATGGTCGTCGTAAGGTTGTGGAAGCATTAGATCGGTCTGGTAATAAACTCATTAACATATCAAAATCGATTTTTATTTAATTTTAATTGAAAAGATACGATCTCGAACTAGGATATTTCCTGTCTCTTATGGTGCGTTTGTGAGTTTACACCTGAAAACACCTAAATAGCGTCAATAAGCCGCATAACTAAGCGAGTCCCATATCAACATACGTCATAACAACCACGACCGCGCTGTCCAGAGTGCACCGACTAGGCAGGAAGGAGTAATTACTCATTACACAAACAATCCATAAAAAATATGTCACTAACCGTGCTAGCAGGATGTGCAGGCAGCAGCACGAGCGGGGGCGGCTTCCTCTGCTTGCGCACGCCCCGGCGGCGGGCAGTAGCCACCACGCCTGCGCCCGCGCCCCCGCCCGCTCCCGCCGGCGCCTGGTGCCGCCCCAGCCACCGCGTCACCAGCTTCTCTTTGCTGTTGGCGCTGCCGTACTCCGGTTCCTCCTAGGGAACACAGCTATGGTAAAAATGTGCACAATAATTATAGCAACTTTACGCGTTAAGCGCACTTAATTAATTTTATGTAATCTGTTTATTGTCATAAGATTTTATTGTTTGCTGATTTGGTCATCGAAAAATCATCAATCATCTAATTCAGCGTTTGATTAACCACAGATTTTCGACTTTAGACTTTCAGAAACCATTTCAGTCTTTTCTTCCTAATGTTACATGAACTACATGTTTCAAATGATCGTTTCTTCGCCAATTTCTCGTTAACAGCCTGTAGCACACTGTACTATATTCTAAAGACAAAAGTAAAAAAAAAGTCAAATAATTTATTTCAATTAGGCACAAAAAAGGCACTTTTGAACGTCAACATTTAAATAATAATTGATTCTAGTTGCCCCTTCCAAAAGGTAGTTTTCGTATGGAGAAGAATGGGCAAGAAACTCCACCGTTACTCTTTTAAAATGTTTTCACAATATCTTGTATACATCAATTATATAATTATATGTAGATGACATTTTCCGTTCTCAAATCACTTAACCAAAAAACTGATCTACTCGTACTACATCAATCATCTTTTAAACAACTTCTGTTGTACTTTTTGTTTCGGAAAATATCACAACAGTAACCTAGACGACTTTATCACAGTGTATGATTAAGAGTATTCTATCTACTAACATAACATTATCAGAACATAACATCACGCCTGTAATCGCCTAAGGGTTAGGTAGAGGTGTACCTATAGTACCTTTAATTTTCCCACAATTCGCCAGTCTCGTTTAAGTGACATGCAATACGTGTCGAGGCTACTGCCATCAACCGGTCACAAAGACTCCGGGCTTCTACTGAGAAATTCTTGTTGGACGAATCCAATAACACTTTATCCGACCTGGAAATCGAACCCAGGACCTTATGCTCAGCAGTAATCACCGCTAGGCCAACGCCCATCTAATCTACACATGAATGCAAGTAGGTCACCTTCTTCTTCTTCATGGTCTCCCCCTGCAGCTTGACCTCCAGCTCCTTGCAGAGCTCGTGGTTCCTGACCCTCTCCACATCTTGGCCCTTCTTCACTTCATCCACGCTGACCACGAACTGCTGCACAGGCCTGAAGGTCGGGTCGAACTGGTTGTGGTCGTAAGCTTGTTTGGCGCGGAAGCAGGGGCAGATCCTCTTGGATAGATGGTAGATGCTGATGATGCAGACCAGGCAGTGCACGGACGCGATGATGAGAAGGGCGATGTTGGTGAGGACTGGGGTCCAGGCTTCCATTTCATCCTGTTGGAGGAGTGGGTAAATTAGAAACAGAAGTTTTAAGCTCATGTATCTGACCTAAGTTTAGTTGCTTGTTGTGGATGCTTAAAAACTTTACGTCAATTTTATTGAAATAACGTTAATATTATGTCCAATCACAAAAAATTTGCAGAAAGTCGGAATTTCATTGTATAAACATTCTCTATAATAATTATAATATACCTACAGGTAAAACAACATTAAAATGATGGATTTCAAATGGTACACATGTGGTGGTTTAATAACAGTGTATACAACACCAGCCTCGACCTTTAGACCTCGCGACCACCATCATTACAAACTAACATGGCCCATCACTTCATTTGTAGGCATTGTTTAGTAATCAAAAAGTGTTGAGTTGTATTTAATATCTATTCGAATTAAACTGCCATTAATATTTCGGCACCTCTGAGAGAAGTAAAATTAATGAACATCTGTTTGACTGACAAAGTGACGTGTTATGTGTTCTATGTACCGTTCTATGCCGAACATAACTACCACATACGTGTGCCTCACCTTTGTTGTTAAATGAATAAAATACAGAAGATGATTAAGCGAAAGACAGTATAAACAATAATTTAAAATAATGAAATAAAACTCACAGAAGAACCGTTTTAAGATACAAAATTAATTAAGATAATTTATTTATGATGATTAGCTTGTTCAGAACAATAACATTCTTAGAGTTAATATGAAACTGTAAACTGGCAATGTTATCTTCAGTTAATTCACATAGGAGCGTGGAAAAATGCTCCTTCAAGAACAATATTGTTAATAAATATTGTTTGACTTTGAATACTCGCGCGACAAGATAATCAGCCCCAGAGATTCACTGTACCCCGTTACATGGACATATCTGGGAGAAATGGTAACTCCATGTCGGTGTCATACACTCCCGCTAGTTTAAAGACGCAGACACAGTGCCGGCGGTGCGGCACGGACCGCCGGCTTTTGCCAAACGGCAATTCTTTGTTTGGCGTCTTCTTTGTGTGGCAAGCTCGGCGCACCGCGGCGTGCTCGGCGGCATTGCCATCGGCACTGTGTGTAGGGGCCTTTACACACCATATTTTAATGTTCTACATAAAACATGATCATGGCATGCTGGGCTAACGTACCTATTGGTGATAACAGTTTGATATCATTGGCAGATAGTAGGACGCTGTTACATTGTCTTTCGTCTTAATTGTTTCCCTGATTTTGTTTTGCCGATTTTATAACTGCACGCACCACAACACAATGACAGGGTTTGTCACCTTGTCGGTGCAAAAAATTAACGCTACTTAAATAAAGTGGATCCTACTGTATTCTGTAAATTGTTTTTTTTTTACTTTATTTTCTCTTCACCGTTACGTTCTGTAGTACCTAAGTCGTAATTTTAATGAAGCTGTAACAGTGCATTGAACTCAGCTGCACTTATTTTACGAGAATATGTACAGGTACGTAGATTTACCGTCCGATTCTACCAAGAACAAAGGCTAGTATTTAAGTTTCTAGACATTTTACTGAATATTTTAGTCACTGGACATAAATATTGCTAATACGTAAGAACATCACATAACTAGGTCCCATCACAGCGTGTTTTAATCATACTACCCTTGAATTGAAATATTACAAAAACATTCATATTATTTTACATAATCACTAGTGTATATTACACAGCTACATACATGATTCAAAAATGCCTTATATTTATATTTCTGTTTTCTATTCGTTGTGTCAGGCGTGCTTTACTATCATTACATCGAGCGACTAATAAGTGTGACCGCTCAATAATTGACGTAACATTCGTGCGCCCGCGCCGTCATTACGAGTAATAGCCGGCGAATGTGCATCACCGGGTAATGTCAGCCTTGACCGGGGAGTTACTACATCCGCTTGTTTGCACCCCATTATACTGTTAACACAGAAACTGAATCACAGAAATTGTGGGAGATTTGAGAGTTATGTTTGTTATTATTTTGGAAATTATTATAATTATTTTCAGAGGATAGCGTGTGACTTTATCGTATAGAAGCCTTTACATACTTATGTACTGGCGAATATCTTATAGTTAAGTAAGCATCTATATATACTAGCTACGGATACGTTTCAGACCTCACAGTGATACAAGATAGGATCCTTTCGATTCCTAAAGGAAAGTTTCATGTATTCCCATAAGTACTACTAATTTAGAAAACCTGCTCCTTCGTTTAAGTTACTGAACATAATAGGAGGTAGCAGTCATTTCTGACCGGACGATACTATCATTAAGAGTGTTTAAAGTCAATAAAATTGACCGTCTACATCTATAATTAGACGTCCTCATTACTCGAAACGTTTATTTACTTCTAACTAACTAATACATAAGATGCCACGTATCTCGCAAGTGGAACAAGGCTGTACAGTGCATGGCTCCAGCACAATCCGTGGCGCATGTACTCGCGGTACTGGCAGGTTCTATTCATTAGCCCACAAGTCACCCGGCGGCCTTCTAACATCCTCGCCGACAGTACAGATGTAAACAACGATGTATTTACGAGTTGAGAAGTGCATTGTAGGGGGTACTTGACAAATTTACATTTGCGCGTGTGTGTTTAGATACCATTTGCAGCAAAGTTAGTTAGTTATGTATATTACTGTCATGGCAGCCTCGTAGGTCATATTATATAGTCTTCTTGAACAATAAACACCTACATTAATTCGTTTTTCACTTCACAAACTACGTTTTGTAGGTATGTACTTGGTGCGGTACGAGCTATTGTTGTTGTTAGAACCGCGAAGGCTTCCACCCTTGATTGCCTACCCAAGTAGAGGAATGTTCCATAATTAATGAGGAACTGACATCCTCCACAAACACTTAGTTGTGGAGTAGGTATTTACCTGACTGTAAGTAGGTAAATAAATAAATAAAGAAAGTAAGGAAATACTTAACATTAGTACTAAAAGTTGAGTAATTCGTTTAGCTAGTGGTTCCTAGAATAAGTTAGCAGTAAGTGCCTGCGTTAGGTAATACGTTAGATATGTTAACTACGTGCAAGTGCTGCGATGTGGTACAATATGAGTAGGTAAGTACTTTCACGATATTTTCTCTTCACATATTTTATTATTAGGAAGCTTTAAAGCCTGCTAGTTAAAGTTATATAGCTGATCAATGTTTAACAATTGTATATGTAATTATATTTAATCTTTCATTATAGCTGGAAACAGGCATGAATTGAACATGCTAATACTTCATTCATTAATAATTTTCAAAAAGTGTCGTAAGCTTATATAATCATTGTCAAGAATATAATCAACTGTGATGGAGAGGCATGTAATTCTATTAAAATGTCTATCTTACTTCACAAATTGAGAGGTTGTCACATGAAAGCAACAATACAGAAGTTCTGTTCTTATAAAAAAGACAAGGGACAAAGCCTGAACATCGCCATCATATGAAATCGGCATGTAAGTAGAATGCTACACCTTGAACATATAGAGCTTGAACGAAAGTGCCCCATGGAGGATTTATGATCGCTATGTTTCTATTATCACGCAAAAGTATGCTGCCTACCTTCTTGACTTATCAATTTAATTTGAGCGAAACTCATTTGCTCTGCTCTGAGTTTGTTTCGGCATTTCTTCTCGAGGATCAGTCAGATAGCCAATGCAGGCACCATCCAGTTTTAAAATAGTCACAAAAAAACTGACGTGTAAGTGTCTTAGCTTGTGGACCTTTTGCACTTTCTGTTTTTAGGCAAACATCTTGAAAGTACAAATAAGCGCGACTGATAGCAAGTTACTTATGCAGGCAAATGTAGCGGGCAGTAGCAGCCAGCAGCTTGCCCAACCGTCGAGCAATAAATAGCTAGCAGCCGATGTAATGTCAGATTGTATGCTAATATTGATAACGTTTAATTGAATCAATTACTGGAGTACGCCGACTGGAAAATATGTTATCTGCTTCAGTTAAAAGTTTCACTATTCTTGAGCCGTATAGAACAGATCTTGATTGAGTATAGGTTTAGTTTACACGCAAACTGGGTTTTTTTATACTTGTCATTCTCGTATCGTATGTATTATCAGTAGCAGAAGTTAGGCATAGCTGCCGGTCTGTTCTCACTGCATAGAATACGAAGAAGTTAGCTGTTTCTTTAAAAAAAATACCGTAAGTCCCATATAATCCACAGACATAATAGCGCAAGGTTCATGAAATATTCCTTATCATATAATCACTTCGATACGGGTAGTCGAGTATCAAATCCAATGTCATAGCTATTCCCGACATCGCATCATCCACAAACAGTGATAATGTTTGCTCTTCATCATGTACTCACCTCGAAACTGGCGTGCGTGGTGGGCTGCCTCAGGGAGTCGCGCTGCAGGCCGGTGGCAGCCAGCACAGCTGCACTGTTGCCACAGGCCAGGCACAGCAGCGATAGAGCCAGGAACGCAGTCAACAGTGGACTCCTGGAATTAAGACATTCGTTACTAAAGCGCTCCGTGTAGTCTGGGAAAATGAAAGAAAGAACAAACAGTGAACCAAAATGGGAGGCATGTCGATCTTTTTATTTTTTGTAATGATAATTATTTATTTGATTTTTGTGCATTTTTCAGCATAAAACCGAAAGACGTCAACGTCAACAGCGGATTCCTGCGGCCTTCACCAGGCGATCGGTCCACATTGTGGTCTTCCCAAGTTCGTTGACTGATTTTTATTTTGACGTATATTTGTTTAAATTATATTTAATTATTTCTTAAAAAATAATTATTTAACGGATGTGCCTATGTCACATCCATTAAGGACGAGATTTTTGAGGACGTAAATATTTTATATGAACTTACTGTACCTACCTAATACCAAAAATCACACTAATAGATCCGATGTAAGATCGACCGTCACCTATCAGTTTATCGGACAAAAAATATTTTTATCAAATATTATGTTCATAGCTTTATAAAAATACTTATAGTATTTTTAATTAATTATAGTCATGAACATATTTAATTAGGTCACCATCTGCATTCTATTCGTAAACATATTCTATTTGATAAAAAATCATTTTCATTCGGTAAACACACGGGTGATGGTCAATCTTATTATATTTGATTTGATTTAAAATCGGATTGGTTTAGGATACGCGAAAGAAATGTGAATATAACTTGTGTTTAGTTATCTTTTCGAAGATGAAGGTGCCAAAGCGAAATTACATATAAGTAGTCGTTGCATACGTTAAGTATGGAAAACACTTTCTGAAGTCAAACTCAAACTTTTTTTTATTTCAAATAAACTTTTGCATTTATTTCAAATAAACCAATTACAGGCACTTTTGAGTTGTCAAAGGGTCGGTCAGTCAGAAAGATGAAGCTAGTTTAACGTTATCTGAATGTGTGAAACTAAAGTCATTAGTCTAAATGCCCCAAATAGAAGTTATCCTGCCAAGTTTTGCCTGTGACCCCCGTGCATTAATGTTGATATTTTAATCCCATTTGAAGTCGTGACTTCGAGTCAACCTCTGTGACCTCTTGGTAATTGAGCAGCGAAAGTTTGTACGTCTGGAGTCCATCTATTCAATTAGATTTAACTAACCAATAAACGTCGATGAAACGGTTAGTGAAAACTTAGCATCTTGGTGACTTTCATGGAACAGGATACGTGAAGGTCTTTAATTAGGTGTCATCCGTCTAACTAAAAAGTTACTGAAGGATTTACATCCAGTTTGAGCCAAGCGTTGTAATTGTGATTATGACCATTTCCTGCACTAATAAGGGCTAATTTCATCAATGAAACTGATTGTGGTCAGTACATTTAAACCGCGTTCAAGTGCTGGCAGTATTCCACTACAATGATGACACTGACAGCTCTTGAACGCGGTTTAGATGTGTTGATCGCGATCAGTTTCATTGGTGAAATTCGCCCTAAGTGAGGCTGCGATGAATTCCTTTCATGTGGTTTCTTTTGGCGTTATACTATGGTCCACATTAATGAGTAGGCCTCCTCAATGCCCTCTGGGTCCACACCGAGCCGTCTGCCGCTCATCGTCGTCCTAATTAAATGATATCGAGCCGTCGATACTTTCTCTATCGCACAGCTGTTAATTATTAGTTTTATATCGTTGAGATTGATGGCAATGGCTCTGGCCTCGATTGTGGCTCGCGAATATCAAAATGGAATATTAAACCAAAAATTGGTGGCTCTAAAAATAAAGGAAGATTAACTAGGCTGTTCCTTTGTGTATTAATTACCCCATCAAATGTGACGCGTAGTAGGAATAAAAAAATATGAATAGTATTATTATTACGGTGTGGTTTATTTGTCTCTAAAATTGGTAGGTCGTGAACTCGTGACGTAAGAACTGGCAGCTTCACGTCATAATAACACACTCAGCCCCAGCATCCAACACAACACAACACATACCTCGTAAACAAACTCGTTACAGATAAATAGAAATCCTGACTCAAGAGAGCACCTATTACGAGATTCCATTACAGACTCTGTGATCGCTCATCCAATAATTTACCAGTTTATCTTAACTAAATCGACGCTCATTCAGCATCAATCATCGATCGCCACTATCTCCCTTTCGGCACTTTACAAACTAATTATTTTCTCTCACGAATGTCACTTGAAAATGGACCGTGATGCGATGACGTTATGACACAGATTCGCCCGTGTGATGTCACGTGTCGCGGGCGAGAGAAAGCACAGATGCGCCACATACACTTGGCTTGAGGCATCCTATCAAGCTTCATGTCGATACTAGTGTTATGTTGTCTCTTAACGAATACATAACACTAGTGATTGTAGAAAAGGAAAGAATTGGACGCTTGATTGAAATGACTTGGGAATTCTCAGTTTTATAGCGAGGACACAACCAGGTCATCTTGGAATGTGATGCCTAGATGCGTGCATAAGGATCTCTTTTTATGCATCTACGGTTTTGGGCTAACATATTAACCAGTAAAAAAAAAAACCCAATTAATTTGGAGGCCAGGAGATTAGTAACTTTTCAGGCATTCTCAGAAACATCATTCAGAAATTCAGACTTCTTCTTGAATATATCTTGATTATTCAAAGGTCCACATTAGCGAGTCCATGTGAATTCAATATTGAATAGATTCATCTTCATTATGAGACATGGTGCATTGAGGAATGTTCTTATTAGCACCTTCTGCATTTATGCAGTGGTGTATTATCCCTGGTGAAAATGGCTAAAGTGCCTGAAACGATAATGGCGTCCTTTGTATAGTCAGGGAAATTAATTGTTAGAAAAATATACTCACTACGTGTTAAAGCCATTTCATACAACTGTCACCAAATGACAGTTGTGATATGAATACGATAGGTACTATAGGTAGTCAATTTGCTTATTAATTTCTCTGGCTCTACAAGATCAACATTCTTCATCACAGATTTATCCGTACCTTCAACCTCAATCGAAATGACACAGTTTACAATATTTTAGTCACCAGTGCGTTCTGAGATAAAGTACAACTACAGTGCTTAAGAGTTAACAACTTGTCTTCGTATGAACACGGTAATAAATTGCTTCCCTCCGAAACATGACGCATGTCGTGGCGGCTTCAGTGTTACGTGGGAATACAAGAATATACTGCACGTGTAGTGGTAGGTATAATGTTATGAAGTGATTAAAGTAACCCTATTTATTAGGTAACTGTAAAATAGGAATTAATGGGAGTTTATATCGTGATTTTGTCAACTGGTAATTATTAGTTACCACAACATGAGGGTAGGTTTTGAAGCTCTTGCAGTCTGCAACACCTGTCCTGAATATGTGAGGTTCGCTACACTGGTCGTAAACACATATATAGGTAAATCACAATAGGTACCTACTGAATGCCGGTACAAACCTAACACGCAATTCATAGAATCTTGATATTTTGTAAAGTTGCCATAGATAAGTCTCAGTTCTACTAAACCTATTATAGACGTATTTTCAGTAGTAAATCACAAATTGCAATAAATATGTTATAATTAACAAGCCCGAAGTTAAACTCTCGTATCTATCTATAAAAAGTGACGTTATGATTTTGTGAATACTACTACATTTGTTAAAAGTAATTACATTACCCATAATACCCCATAACTCGATTATTTTGCAAGTTAAATATTTTTTGTAGTACACACGTAAATAGGTTGAACAAATTGATATGCTAGATCTCAAAACATTTTGTTCACTCAAGTGTCGATCGCCCGTAGATAGGCTCTGACTTGTCCGAATCTAAGCAAAACAGCTTATTTTCCGCGACAACTTGACGTATTTAACATAACCGTATCAGACGTTGACTTGCCAACAGACTCGCTACAATTTAACTTGTTCCCGAAACAACTGAATGTTGAAATGACAAGATTTCGCCACATTGTTAGCAGTCTGTGTATAAACAGACACACGACATCTTAATTAATATTAGGAGTTCGCTAAATTAATTCACGTGAATGTGTGATTCTCACGACGCGACGCGACGTGTGGCGCAAATGCAGTTTCGGTGAATGTACGACGCAACGTATAGCTGAGATACTAAAATTATCATCAAGATAAAAACAATGCGCCCCCAAACGCTTAAATATGAGTACGTTTGCCCCGCAGACAGCGGACTAGACTTGAAATTCTGGACGAGTTCAGTGTTCACGAAAATACTCTCTTTCACGATACATTCTTTACTTTATCATTAACTGGTTTAGTAAATCGAGTTTAATATTATTTGCTACTCATCTATCTATTTTTATTTAAATATAAAACACTTACACACTATAAAACTGATTTACATCCGTAAGACGTCCGCGTAACATAAGGTCCAGTTGAAAACCAGCGTCAGACACTAGTTGTCAGGCATTTATGCTGAACTGGGCCTATTTGGCACACAGTGCTATTCTAAGTTAATTTTATTTTTTTGTTTATGTGTAAATATTGTGTGCGTTGACCTGAGTCAAAAAATAAATTTTCTTTCTTTTCTTTTCTTTCTTTTTTTAAATTTACCCAGTCTTAATAATGGAATTTTGTTTTGTTTTGCTTAGTTTATCGAAAATGTGTCAAAAGATGATATTTGCCCTTCCATCGAATACAACTCAGTACACATTCCTAAACTGTAATATTTCCATAAGCAGCCACCACATTCAATAAGAAAATAGCAACAAAAACCGTACAAATGCAAATCAATAAGCATATCTCACAGCTTCCAGAAGCAGTTCCCAGCTGGCAGACGACACAATAGTGTTAACAGTACCAGACACGTGTCTCGGCACGGATGAACACACAACGACGAGGAAGCAGCGCGGGCGCAACGGTACCCGAGACGCATCATTGCGAGCGCCGCGTTCCAACTAGACACACTGTGTTGTGTCTGAGAGTGGAGAAAAAATAGTGCTTAGTTATTTGTGCTGGACCGTATGGTGAAGAGAGCAATGAGATAGATTTAAGGATTCAACGATTCTATAAAGATGTATGAAGAAACATGGATAGGAATTTCGGCCAGTAGGTACTTATATTTGCGCTGCGCTGTCCCTAAATAAACGTGGATGGCGGCTGTATATCATGTTAGCTGATGTGTCGGCCGACCGAAATGAAAATATCAAGTTGATATGAGGATTGACTACAAATCAACGAGCTTTCGGTAAATATCATTTCAATGAAAATTAAAAACCACCGACAGTTGCAAGCCATTTTTCAAGCATTCTTGAAGTAGCTATGTTTGTGAAGAACAATCCAAGTCGTTTTGAACGTTTGGCCGATGTATACCCAAGAAACAGACGTGACAATTCAAAATTAAAGAATGTACCGTGTCAAACCGCTATGATGCGCAAAAGTATTTATAGCATGGCCCCAGTTGTTTATAATAAATTGCCAAGTGCTTGGAAAGACTTGAAAACGGTGCAATTCAAAAGTACACTTCGTAAATTATTAATAGATAAAACATACTACAGTGTAACTGAGTTTTTAACGGACAATTTTATATATATAGATATTTTATCAAACTACCTATTAACTATTTATTAATTATTGTTTTCCTTATGGAATAATTATGGTGTATTGTCTATGACCTGGAATTTTTAATGTTTGTTTGTTTATTTATCTTCAGACCACGATTTTGTATTTCTTGTATATACTGTTACTGACAATTTTAAGTTTTAAATTTTATTTAATGAGAGACATAACTAATTTAATGTTCCAATAAGAATTTAAATTTTAACAATTTTTTATAATGAAAATGTTTGCATGCCGAATGGTGAAATATGGCAGAACTCTGATGAAAACCTACTACTGCCTACTTATATATAACCCATATTTGCAAATAAATGATATTCTATTCTATTCTAATGCTCGAAGCTACTACACACACCTGAACAAGGTGTCGTATGCGCTCATATCTGCGCGCGCGCAGCGGAACACGCCATGCTCCGCTGCGCGACTCTCCCGCGCACACACGTCTAGATATGGGCACTTCTTACAAGGAAACGCATGAACATATGGAATTAAATACATATATCATGTGAGAGAAGTGGATGTATCAAGCTATTTTTATGCCGATGACGGCACGGTTGGCGCAGTGGTTAAGCGATTGACTGCTGCACTGCGTGTCGCGGGTTTCGATTCCCGCACGGAACAAATATTTGTATGACCTACAAGTAGTTGTTCCGGGTCTGGCTGTTTGTGTATGTGACTTTAAATGTTTGTAAACGCACCCACGATACAGGAGAAATTCCTAGTGTGGGGCAACGTTTTTTAAAAAAAAGAAAAAAAGAAGAAAATGAATTTCCTACTTATGTCCTTCTCCAGGTCATAGTCTACCTGTGTGTCGGTCCTGTTAAATTACATCGAAATCTGTTCAGTAGTTGAAGCGTGTAAAGGTAACAGACAGATAGACAGGGTTACTTTCGCATTTATAGTACCTATTATTGTATATTACCAATTCTATATTGTAGTATTGATGGCGTAGACCTAGGTCTACGTAGGTCTTAGGACTTAGAAATGTGTGATCAGCAAAGTCGTTGATGACCACAATAATCGCATTTCATATTACATATACAGGCTCGAATACTTCAATTCTTTGGGCATGTGTCACGACGGGGAAATTATTCCATATAACGTCTTGTAGTGCAGGGAAGGGTCGCAGGTCTGCACGCGGCAGATCGCCCATGCGATAGACCGACCAGATTAAATCCGCAGTGGGTGACCCATTATACGAATGCACACAGGCTGACAGAGAAGGATGGCGTCGCATCGTGAGGCAAATCACAGCTGTCCGAAATCTCACTGCAACGTGATGACCACGACTGCTTTGTCAAGAGAAAACCGACAAAGAAGAAGAATGACATAATACCGAGAGATGTGATAATATTACAAACGGTGACCGGTCACAGGTTCATCAATAACTTTCAGTAATCTAAGAAGTCTCGAATACAAGCCAATGAAACTCGAATTGAGGCGAATCAAATTAAGAAGTTATATAGATATATAAGAACTTATATAGAGAATACTCATTACGAATACTCCGAATTTCTCGCACGAATTTTTGTATCTCATTTTGCTTCTTTACACAGTTTACACTCGCATGTTTCTCTCATAAATTAATGCTTTTTTAATCTCTTCCTCTGTAGATACAGTCTAACGCATTCTCACTGAGATCTCAATCACTTCAGTTATAATGTGTTTTTTTAAATGTGAGTTTAATATCTGTTCCGACGGAGGAAATGTATCAAGTTTATTGTCAGCTTCCTAAGTAACAGAAAACAGTTAATTAAAGGAAATCATAAGAAGAATGGTACTCTGATAGTTTAATACCATAAGTCAATGCGCATATTAACGTGAGGGGAGATTGTTTAGGTAATCTACAATAAGGTTTATAGATATTACCTTGAAGAATATACATGTTTTCTGCGAACAGATATCCGCATTTAGTTCCTACTTTTACAATTTTATTTGCTTTTCAAACTTTTCTTAAGATTTATCTTTTAGGGTGTTCCTCAGGATTCTATATTGGGTCCAATATTTTTTACAATTGCTTTTAGCGATCTTATAGTTACAAACCGGCTAAAACATATTTGCGATTTATGTATTTTCAATAATATTTTTGATTTTGACTATGCAGTTATTTCTCACAATTTTGGAGCGAAACAAATCGAAAACACATTAATTCTATCTCGCCTAAATTTTCCTCACCTTATCACCCAAACCCGAGCCCACATCGGCAACATTTACATTACCTAACACAAGTACATAACATACAAGATGCAACTCAACAGCCGAGAGAAAGCGCTGGACTTTCATCAAACAACCTGGTTGCTATAGCAACGAGTTTGCGGAATGCTGTCGATTGATTTCCTATTTCCTGACTGAAGGATTTATGGTCAGCGTGGAAGTCGATGTAAAGACGATTTCATGTAGTTAACGACATGTGCTAGTATTGTGGAGGAGATTGGCGCGCTATAAACGCAGCAATACTATTAGTTTTATGATTAAAAAGTTAATCTTCTGATACATTAAACCTTTTTTTCTAAAAGATTTCCGTAGATTTTTTGAACTTAGGAAGTTTTTAATGGCTAGGTAGCAGGTTCTTTACTTCATAATAATAATTGTTGTTAACATCACGCATTTTAGTTTCTGATTGTGTATAATTTTTATCTTGTTGTAGTGGTATAAATTGAAACTCAAACTCATTTATATATTTGCATAACACAAAACAAATATTGGTTTTGTACCCCTGTGGGTTGTACGAGTAATTAAGCCATCCTTACCAAAAGTTACTTTTGAAATCTTTCTGCATTTTCACAGAGGCTCTGTCTTCCACATATTTACTAAGTTATACCACGTTTTCGACGCTTTGTATTTACATTCGATCTAATGTCGGTCTCCGAGTGAGAGGTCACTAGTTCAAAGCCTGCTGAACTGTTTTTATTTATTATGAAAGTAAACCGAGATTACGTCACTTGTGCAACGCTGTCTAAACTGATGGATGCCAGTTCATTATGTTATGCTCATGTTGGTCTTGATAAACATAGCTATCACCTCGGAATCGTCTTTTACCTCATTATTAGTGCCATGTTTTGGAATGGTAGGACTTTTGGCATAGTCCTTTATATTTTATGCAGATTTTTAAGGCCTCGAATCGTCATCGCCAGGACTAGAATTGCATTCGCCATCAGCATTTTTGAGATTAGCCTATCTTGCTTTCTCAAAATGTGTATCGAATGTTTAATAACCAGTGATGGTAGGCGATAGTCTTTGTTGAATGCCTTTATAAATTCCATGTCTCAATAATCGATATAGTCAATTGCATAAGCCATAGATCACAATGTTTTGCATATAAATGAGGTATTATTGTTGCGCCACGCGACCGATCAGCTAATGATGCGCGTGCGCTGACTTACGAGGAAGCTCTATTACGACAGTAATTTAATGGCAATTGGTTTTGAATTAGAACTTTTAAATTATTAGATGGAAGAGAGTTCAAATTCTAATTATTTCTATTAGGAGAAAAAAAAACCAGCTATGATCACAAAAAGAAAGAAAAATAGGTTTATTTGTCACAGAGACACGTGCATAAAAATAACAAAAATATAAACAACAGAAATATTCGTCAGCTGCACGTCATGACTGTGACAAGAATGCTTCCACTCAGCATAATTCTGTGCTATGAGGGACCCACAGCACAGCGCTGATTTTCAGTGGTCACCCGAAAAATACGTACAAAAGGAATGGTTATCCCGATAGAGTGAAAATAGGAGCACTGAGAGCCGTGGAAGAGTCATGAACAAGTCAAGTTAAAAATGTCAGTTCATGATATTTATGGATTTGGCCCAAATATCGATGAAAGAAAAAGAGTAAATAATCTATATAGTGGCCGTGTCAACAATGGCCGTGTCTTTATAGTAACTTATTGATTCCATATTCTTTGACAAAGTATTCTGTATTTCTTATAACAGCTAACTGGATATGGTTCACCGTTCGCGAGATGACACACTTGTAATAGATTTTTGTGTTACCTACAAACTTTTTACAAATCGCTCGTGATTCTGATAAACTAGTTCGTTGTCTTCAGTAAAAGTAGTTCCTCGCGCTAAAAAATATAAGTTATTCAAAAACTACCGCGAGATAACCCCGAATATTCTATCGAAGATTAAAATATTGTTGACATCCATTTTTATGTCGTTTTAAAAGTCTTAAATATTAAGCCATTTAGTCTAATCTCTCTCGAGGTATGGCTAAGTCCTGTTTATTTATTTCGAAAAGATAACTTTCTTTTTAATTTACATCTTAGTTACCTACAAGAGTGTAATGAACAGCAGTTTCTCTTTTAACAAATGCTTCCATATCGTTTTAATAAGTTTAGTACCTAATGCTACCTAAAGTTTTATTTTGTTAATTCTTAATTTGTGTATCATTATAATATTATCTTTATTGCAAAACCCATTTCACAGTAGCGAATTCATGCTCTGTTGCGTCAAACATATCGCTTTGGAAGAAACTTACAGCTCGGAATAAATTCACTCAAAAGAACTCTCTCCCAGTTTATTGCACATAGCTGACATGCATGATGCATCACAAAGATCTCTCCACCAGCTGACACTCACCCGTTGCTTCCTCCATTCAGGCCGTAGCAGTCATTGATGCCGGCGAGCACGCCGACCACTCCGGCCACTACGGCGACACATCCCGCCCACAGGCCGGCGCCCACCCGTGACAGGGCGGCGCCCTTCACCACGGCTAGCGCCCCGGCGCCTACCAGCAGGGCGCCGAGCACCACCTGCCCCAACCCCAGAAACACCACCAGTCGCCTCCGAGTAGGTTCATCACTGCCCGCTTCAACACTCTTAGAACTCACACTCTTGTCTTTGGTCACTTTCTTTACTTTCTTCTGAGGAGTCTTGCATATGAGCTGCTCAGTGGAGTCCTCGGACTTGAGGCTGGAGACGGTGGCCGTGGTGACCCTCACGTCGTAGGTGTCGGCTCGCTCGGCGTCTGCCATGTTGTCGGCGCATAACTGTGTGCGCGTGCGCGGCGCTCGGCTCTCGGCAGCGACTGACGCGCATGCGCCTGCACGCGCCGGTGAAAGTCGCGCACCTGTCTGTTGTGTTGTTGTTGTCCACTAGGTTCATTGATAACAAATTCAGCATCGTGTGATTATGTATTGTTCCCACAGCTTAGATATGCGTAGGTTTGATTGTGCGTGGACTCGTGAAGTTAAATTGAATTGAATTGAAAACAAAGTTACGTACTTTTGGGATATCAGGTTTAGCCATTGGTCCCAGTCACCGATCCAATATTATGGACAAGTTAGAAGACGACTCTTGAAACATATTCAGTCGTCTTTAAATTAATTAATTGGATAACGACGACGATAGCCATACCAACCTTCAACTTACTAATAGACGCCTTCGACTTATAAAGACCCCTTCAACCAGTTTACAACAATTATGTGCCTACTACGAACGATGCAGGATAGCTCACACTGTATTTAGCAGACGAGCGTCACACACGCAGAGAAAGCGGCTCTCACGGAAGCGCTGGACATTACCGGCGCGGGCGCAGGCCGACGGCGGCTGCACCAATCAGTTGCTGTGTTTACGTCTGATGCGTTGTTGACGACAGATTAGTGCGAGGATCTGCCTGGGAACTGGAGGTCAGACTGTATGAATCAAGGGCCCTATTACGACGTATTATTGCCACCATTTTTCCAGTGTGAGTGAGAGACGGAGCTATACAAAGCCGATAGCACTATCCTTTTGTCACAGAGGAATAATGATGGAATTAATACTTCATAATACGGCCCCAGGTCAGCTTTAGTGACAGTGTTGTGCTTGTTTCAGGACTGTGCGAAATTTTTCGCATTTCCTACATAAGTACTTACCTACAATGGTAGACAAAAATGGGAGAGCAGCTGAATATTCGTCTTTTGTGTATATTCTGACTTAACCGAAAGAGCGCATACCCACTCAAGCACTTTTTTGCGTTTCAGGCCAAGAATTGTGTACTACTACAGAAGTCAACTGCTCCTTTTTATTTTCTAAGAATCATCAGCTTCTACGTAATAGTCTAAGAATCCAGAGGCAATGGTAATATCCCATGCTTTATAGCTGAGATCTGTGATGAGCCGCTGATGGTACCGTTTTATGCTTACTGCTTGAAACTTATGCATGTGTTACCAGCTTACAACGGTAGGTAAGCGTTGCTTCCCAGTTGACAAATGAGTTGTGTACTAGTAGAGAGAAGTTTTATGTTGAATATTACACTAATGTACCTGACTTTATGGAATGCCATCAAGCTTTTTGTTGATGGTTCGCTAAACAATAAAAAGTTATTCAAATTATGCTTAATCGAGAACAAATAAATGATATTTATTTCTGTCATTTGGTTAAAGACCAAGAAACATATACTCACCTAAGACAACACTTTTACACGATACGTCAAAAAGAAATCATGTTTTAAAACTAGATGATGTCGGTGTTTCCTATGATTCTATGATCCTATCCGACTATGAGAAGAAACATAGAAGCAAACTGTGGTCACAGTCTCTTTTAACGTCCTGACTTAATCTTGGTCAGGTCATATGGGGACCATGCAGATTAGTGTCTGAGACGGTCTTTTGACGAAATAATGTAAACAGGATCCTATAATATAAAGAATATTTCCAGACGAAAATTCGATCTCTGGGTAACGACGAGTTATTCCGTCTTTCAGACTCAATTCAGGATGTAAGTCTGTAGTCTACCATCTACTAGTTACGAGTATAGCTTGTAGCCCGACCAGACTAGCAAGCGGGTATCACCTTAGGAGTACGTACAAAGTTTGTCGCTGAAATAGGAAAGTAAAATATTTACTATAGTCACATAACTTTCATATAGAAACTGTATTAGCTTGCACGTTAAACCTTGTGCAGACTAGCGCGACGCGACTCGAGCAGTACAATTTCTAAGAAAACTTCAAGGTATAAAAATAGCCGATGTCGCGTCGCGCTAGTCTGCACGAAGCTTAATCGTGACTCACTCTAGTTAGCTCACCGACCAGTCGTTTACTATTACAACATATTATATAAAACCCTTAAATCGCTAGCTTAGCAAATCTAGCTAAAAGGAGGAATTGATGAAGTAATTGCAGTGATAGGTACAGAAAGGACTCTAAGGACTCTAATTCATATTGCCATCTTCTCATCACATCTTTATCTAGAAAGATCACCAACACTATAGGTAATACTTATTAATTAAATATACTTCATGAATGTGAGCACGACTAAGACAATATGACACTTCATTTGTCTTCATCAATCATGATGCTTACATCTGTACCTATAGCCATGCATTCATAACCTAAGAATGTAGTGGTGATCACAGTTATAGATCTATAATAAGATCACCGGGATCATTGTCGCGACTCTCTAATGGGAGGTCCATTAGAGAGTCGCGACAGAAGAGTACCCCGACGTGTAGCATTTAGACTGGATTCCTCATTCATTCAGCACACATGCGAGTACATGCAAAACACAGAAGAATATTATTTAGTTGAGTATATTAGTACAATTACCTACATGATATTATACTCAGTAAGTAGTAGGCGAGTCTGTCTCAACAACCCACTGACTGACTTCCTTTCCTGTCGTACAAAAATAACACAAACCTAGTACCGATCTACCGGAGACATACTTGTCTTACTAACCGTAACCTACCATCAGCTGTCTTGTGCCTCCTTGTCTCTTCCGGTCGACACCGGTCCGCGCCGGAAGCTGTAATTCTAGAGGGGCGCGTGCGCAAGTCAACCGCAGGTGTCAAAAAGTAAAGGAACATGTTGGATCAGATGTTTGTGGTAACATTTTTTGTGTTTTTTTTTAGAAGTCTGCTGTTTCTGGTGTCCTTTTTAAATAATTTAATGAAATTCTTAACGAATATATTGTTCTTGTAAGATCTCCCCAATTTGGCTATGTCGCAGGGCGGTCGGTGACCAGACTAACAAGATCGAAGCAAATGTCAGCACCATCTACATTCTGTTCATCATTCACTATCTGATAGTGTGACTCGTGGTGCACGCTTCACTTATCACCAGCACTTGTCGTGACTATGAGTGCTACATACAGAACACTTTCCGCCTGTTATTCGGTTTTCATTCGTTTCCTCGCGCACCATCGTTTTCACCTACCATTCGAGATTTGTTCGAATCGGTTGAGTGAAATGCAGGTGCATGTCCGGCTTTGAATGTGGACTTCTTTGTGATGTCCAGATCTTTGAATGTGGACTTCTTTGTCATGTCCAGGTCTTTACCGTGTGTTGTTTAAACTGCGCTGGCTACAGTCCAGTGGCCTGACGCTTATATTATCACGGTATGGTATTATCATCACGTTTTGTTCCGAGTCCGAAAGTAATCGGGCGTTCCCGAAATATGCACTGAAGTAAAACCGAGTACGTACCTAGCAACGTCTATTTGAACATCTCCGGTGCATTACACATCGCAAATACAAAACCTATTAATGCAATCATATTTTTTATGACACAATCTCATCGCCCATTCAAGCCACATGGTAACGTGTCACGTTGCGTTAGTGTTACATCGCGTTGCATTCCCTCGCCTGTGATGGGGAGAAACGATAACCTTACTAGTCTCTAACAATTAGGTGCGGGTAACGTAATCTTATTTGAATATGCATAATTAGTTATACGTAGTTATACTATTGTGGCGGCATCTACATCGCCACATGCAAACGACGCATCAAAGACCTGACGTCAAACAAATCCTGTATCGCGCAATTAGAGTTTACCGAACGACATAAAGACTATCTGACATCAATTGTTAGGCAGTTGCCCGCCAGACACGACACCCGTCTGGTCGGAGGATCCTCCCTTTTCTGTAGGGGATGAGTGAACATTACACCCTGTTCCTCATACCTCTAAACTATTAATTGAGGTGTGAAAGAGGGAAATCTGCGTGACACTTATGAAACAACGTCCTACTTCTCCGAGAGTCCTAATGGGTGCAGCAGGTTTGCCTCGTGACATGCTTAAGATTATCCAACCAGGCCAATAATAACTTATAGTAGTGTCGAGTACCTACTTTATTATTTAAAATTTAATTACAAGATCAAAAAATCTTCCTCTGCTGGACGTAGACCTCCCCTGAATTGCCAGTGATGGCATTAAAACGTGATAACTCACAATCACGATTTGAAGTCACTTAAATCCAAGATGAAATAAATAATTTTTAAATACTTCTAATCTCGCTACAATCTAAGAAGCCCATTTGACGTTTCTCATTATACATGCCGCGATAACTTTGTATGAACGTCTACGTAACAAATCGAAAATCAAATTCATAATCCCAATTAATTATTATGTTATCAATACACTTTATCAATGGGTATCATTCATAAGCACCAAGCTTCACTTTATATTGGAAAAATCCACTCAAAAACACGAATTAATTGTCGATTAATTTTCCGACAGGACGTCATTACAATGTCATGTTTTGGGGTTCGTTAAAAACCACTTCGTGTATTATTGTAAAAACCACTGTTCGACACAAATGTAAATTTGTTGAAGAATAAATAAATAAACACTTTTCACAGAGCTCATACGCCATGCCGCCATACATATTGGAAGTGAACCCTCCGGGAGGGTCACTGTCATTAAGTTTGCACTAAAGTTAACAATCGCGGTAGGTCAACGGCATTAGGTTTAAAACCGTATTATAAAACACTGTAAAACGAAGTGAAATTGTGTTTTCAGGGGGTCTTGACGATATAAGTAGTTTCCAACCTTTTAAATGTTTTGTGAATATTTGTAACCGTGAATAAAACATTTTTTGAAAATAATATTGCTTGGATTATAAAACCAACGCATATACTTATAAATCTTGTTAAAATATACGCCAGATTGTATTTTCACGGTTTAAAATGCTGTATTCACTAAGAAAAACCTACATTTAAAATGAACACTCCGCGAGGGTTCCCGGCATCCCATAATTATGGAACTAGGTGAGCCCACCAGGAAGGCTCCAGGCAATGAACGTGTTAGCCAAAACAATAGTAATACTTAGTAAATTTTAAATACCATTAGGTAATAAGGTTTGGTTTAACACTTTTATAAAAAATTAACAAAGTGATTGCCGAAGAATTAAAAATAGTTCGATCGAACCACCGAAGTTCCGTTAAACCGAATGTGAAACGAATTTCGGCCCATCTCTAATATTAACCGGTAACGGCCTGTTTTCCCAGACATTGAATCAATATAAACATGATCATTATGTAACAAGACATCGACCTCTATGTACTCACGCCACATCCTGATACATACAGTATGTATCACACTACACAGTCCTACAGAGAGAGCGAACATTACGCAATGATCAAATCGAAAGTATCAATTATAACGCCAATCACTAGTAAATATACTTATGTATTGTAAACTGTTGTCAAATACTGCAAAAACTATCGTAAGTACTTTAGTATTAGTACAATATTGTTCAGGTACCATTTCGTAGCGGTGTCGGTATTTATAAAAAACCCGGTCTAGGTCATAGGTACTGCAATAACAATACCAAAATGTAATATTTTTTATTATTATTATTGAAAATAAAAAAAACTGTTAAATTATCCCAATACCATAAAAAAAAAATCAACAGGGGTCATAAGTTATGACTTGTAGATACCCGCTAAACAATGGCCGCCCGCGCCCCATGTAAAATTCCGCATTAAAATAAAATGACGCAATTTTTTTTTTCTTTTTTCCTGAAAATTACCACATAAATAGACTTTCAGTCCTCACGGATCGGACAGGGTTTTTTTACATGTTGTATAGTTAGAAGAAATATTTTTTATTCATTGGTCAAATACATTTTTTACAGTTACCTATAAGTTTTAAAAACACAAAAATATGTGTATAGGTCCAAATAATATTTTTTTTTAATTTTAATTCACATTTTATATCTATTCTACAGCGTCACAATTGACTTCATATTATTACAGGTAGATCTCGCAGTATTTAAAGTCATGTATATTAAAACACTACCCTTAGGTACAATACCCTAGGTCTAGGTGTCACTTTTATTTTTTAATCCTTACTTTTTTATAATTCTCACTCTTAATAAAACGTCTACCTTTATCAATTGTCGACTCCGTAAGTCTTCTTGATGAAGTGCGCGGCCTTCTCCGCCATCATGACGACGGGCGCGTTGGTGTTCCCGCGGATGACGGCCGGCATGGCGCTGGCGTCGGCCACGCGCAGGCCGCGCACGCCGCGCACGCGCAGCGCCGCGTCCAGCACGCTGCCCAGCGGGCAAGTGCCCACCGCGTGCCACGCCGTCATCGCCAGCTCGCGCAACTGGCACTGTATCACCTCATCGTCCTCTAAATCCTTACAACTCTCTGGAGTCAAGTCCACCACATAAGCACCTTTCTCATTGAAATACGTAGTATTAACCAGCGACAGAGCGACCTTAACAGCTTTAGGATACTCCTCCATATCGGCGACATTCTTAAAAGTACCAGAGTATATCAGAGGATCGTCCATCGGGTTCGTGGAGGCCAGCGTCACCTTGCCTCGCGACTGCGGCTTCAGCAGCACCACGGCAAGTGATATGATTTCGTTCTGCATGCTCTCATTCATTAGCTTCATACAAGTGTCATTCGTGTACCCGATGCCTCGCATGCACGCATCATAAGATAACTGTCCTTGAGGGATGCATGAAGGGTAAATTCCAAAATATGGCACGTTCGGGTCTCTGTCCTTCTGAGGCAGATATATACCTATACTGTCGGAATAAGACAACGGCCCTGAGCCATCATATAGGTATTTGATCACTTCGAAGTCACGATCTCGTTCATTTTGCGGACAAGTCCCACTCCCTGCGGCGATGTAGAACAGCACCATGATGTGGTCGTTCAGACCCTCTCCTATCGGCAGATCTTGAACCACATCTATACCGAACTTTTCGAGGAAAGCCTTTGGACCAATGCCCGACAGCAACAACAGCTTCGGAGTGTTGAAAGTCCCGGCTGATATAATCACCTCTTTGTTGGCGAAGAAGGACAATTCTTCTCCATTCGAGAGAGCCTTGATACCGATCGCTGAGTTGTTCTTAATCAAGATCTTCGTCACTAACGTGTCTTTTAAAACGTGGAGGTTGTTGCTCTGTACTTTATTAAGCAAAGCAGTTAGCGAACTGTCTCTTCGTCCATCTCTAATGGTGTGCGAGAACCTGCCGGCTCCTATCTTGTAAGGGTACGTCATGTCATCCACTATGTCGAAGCCTAATTCTTCAAAGGCCTTCAGGAGCTTTGCGTTAGGGCCATCTGGTACATCGGAGCCTGATACTTCAATTTCACCGTGTGTTGCATGGTACTGCATGAGCTCGCTGTTGCTGACGATCCTGTGGTCGGTCATCTGTTCGGTTTTCATGAAGTAGGGAAGTACATCGGTCCAGTTCCAAGCGTCTCCCACGATGTCCGCCCACTCGTAGTAGTCCACAGGGTGTCCGCGCGAGTATACCATGTCATTAAGGCTGCCGCTGCCGCCCAGCATCCTGCCACGCGGCTGCTTCTCCCGGCCACCCGCCAGTGACTGGCTCGAGGAGCCATCGTTTACCGTCGTGAAGTTCCAGTCGTAAGGGGACTCTTTGAGAGTTGAGCGGAAGCCTGGTATCTGGAAATTGATTTAAGACAAAAATTTATGACGCACGTGCTAATAATGCTTGATTAAGGAAAAACAATAACAATAACAAAAACAATAGCAATAATATATGTATGGCCATTGATTTACAATCTTCTATGTAGTAATATACATTTCTAGGGGCTTTTAATCCTAAGCTTTTAAAAATAAACCCTAAAAAATTCAAAATTCAAAATTCAAAAGTCATTTATTCAAACTAGGCTGAGAATCAGCACTTTTCGAACGTCAAAATTACATAAGACAGTCCCCCAAAACGCCCACCCTTCACCACTTCCTAGTGCTTTAGCTGGGAAGAAGAAGTGGCGCAACAAACTCCCCAGCAGCACAGCTGTCTGTTCAGTAAAAAAGATTCTATATAATAGTATGCAAAATGATATTTACATTACGCAACACAAAACATAATTTAAATTATAAAATTAATAGCCATATGACAGCTAGCACACGCCAATATACCAACCAAAAACATCGAGAACTATACTCAAGCAGAAATAAAAATAACTTAACGAAAACAATATCTAAATAAAAGCCTCCAGACATAAAGGGCGTGCCCGCTTACATATAGCTGTAACTAGAAGTTATAATTGATAAACTAGGACCATTGAGGTAAAGTAAAAAATTATCGAGGTCGCTAGCTAACCACATATTGCAATACAACTCATAAAAAAAAACATTGTAATGAGTAGATTATGCCAACAATAAATAAAGTAAAATTAGTAAAATTATAAACAATTATATAAACTCATATAACCTGTCAGTAAGTAAGCTAATTCTGGAGAAAGAACATTTAAACATTGTCTTGAGTTAATCACAGCGACCAACTATTCTTATCATTTAAGTAGTCGTTGATAGAATAGTATGCCTTTGAAGAGAGGTTGGATTTTACTTTAGTTTTGAACGCATTAAAAGGCAAATCTAGCAAAGAAGAAGGTAGCTTGTTATAAAAGGTTATACCAAGCCCAACAAATGAGTTATGAACCTTATGAAGCCGGTGAAAGGGAGTACGTAGTTTGTCCTTATTTCTAGTGTTAACATTGTGAATATCACTGTTTTTAGTATATAAGTGTATATTTTGCCTAATATATAATATGTTGGCGAAAATGAATTGTGATGCCACTGTGAGGATACCGATATCTTTGAAAAAATCTCTCAGAGAAACTCTGGCACCGAGCTGGTAAATTGCTCGAACAGCTCGTTTTTGAAGAACAAATATATTTTGAATATCAGCAGCTTTGCCCCACAGCAGAATACCGTAGGACATAACGCTATGAAAATAACTAAAATAGACTAACCGAGCTGTATCAACGTCAGTGTATTGTCTTACTTTCCTGACGGCGTAGGCGGCCGAACTGAGCCTTCCCGCTAGGCTCGATATATGTTGGCCCCACTGAAGTTTGGCATCTACTGTTATGCCCAGAAAAACTGCCGTGTTTACAGTTTCAAGTGACTCTTTATCTAAGACGATGTTGGGTCCTAGATTTCTAACATTTGGAAGGGCGAACTTTACACATTTGGTTTTCTTGCTATTGAGAACTAGGTTATTTGACGAAAACCAATCCGTAACCATTGAGAGTGCACTGTTTACATCGTCAAAGTCTTGTCTATTCCTGTCTACTTTAAAAATAAGTGACGTATCATCTGCAAACAGTACAACTTCACAGATACCCTTTAAATAGAATGGTAAGTCATTGATATAGACTAAGAACAAGAATGGACCCAGTATTGAGCCTTGAGGCACACCTAACTGAACTGGCAGCCCGGAAGATTTCACACCATTAACATCTACACATTGGGACCTATTATGTAAATAAGAATTTATAAGGTTGAGAGCTTCATTTTGCACACCGTAATGACGCAGTTTACGCAAAAGCGTGTCATGGTGCACGCAATCAAAGGCTTTGGAGAGATCACAGAAAACCCCAATAGCATTTTGCGAGTTTTCCCATGCGTTAAATATGTGTTTCAGCAGAGCAACACCCGCATCTGTGGTCGAACGACCCTTTGTAAAGCCATATTGTTCATTATGGAGGAGGCTATTTAAATTAAAATGGATTAGCAACTGCTTGAGTATTAACTTTTCAAATATTTTGCTAAATGCTGGTAAGATAGAAATAGGCCTGAAATTGCCAACATCATTTTTATTACCTGATTTAAATAATGGTATGACTTTACTACTCTTCATGAGGTCAGGAAAAGTTCCTAAATCAACACATTTATTAAAAGTAACAGCTAGATATGGGGCTACGATGTCTATTATATTGCTTAAAAGTTTAATGGAGATGCCCCAGTATAAAATATTTTCTTTCTTTCTTTTCCTTTACCGTTTTTGAAGCAAGTGATAATTATACAATACGTAAATGAACCAAAAAAGTCAGACAGCCACAAGATTCCTCTTTGTCAGTATGATAACGTGTGCAAACTCACAATGCTCTCCTGGGGCGGGTCGGAGCCAGCCTCCAGCAGCAGCACGGTGAACCGCGGCTCCTGCGCCAGCCGCGCCGCCAGCGCAGACCCCGCCGTGCCGCCGCCCACGACGATGAAGTCGAAGCAAGACCCGTCTGCATTTCATTCTTATAACTATACCTTCTTCAACAAGACATAAAATCACATTTCGCCACTTATGTTGTACTAGCGACGCGCTCCTGCTTCGCACGGTTTTTAAGATTCGACAAAAGATCGAGAGATCTTAATTATATTATGTTAGTTACACGAAAAGCGACTTCACTTTATAATAGAAAGCGACTTTGTTTTATAATAATAGGTCTTTACCAATGAAATTGCCGTTTTGTATGAAAAAATTTAAACGATTTTTTTTCATGTATTTTTTATTTGTATTAATCGAAGTAATCACCCATGCAATCAATGCATCTTTGCCAACGCAGTGGCAGTTTATTGATGCCCTTCTTAAAGAAATCAGCTGGACGGGAGGCAACAAATTTTTCAAAGGCATTTTGTACTGCCTCTCGGGTATTGAATTTTTTTCCCGCCAAGAAGTTATCCAAATTCTGGAAAAAGTAGTAGTCTGTAGGCGCAAGGTCTGGTGAGTAGGGCGGATGACGGAGAGCTTCCAACCCCAGTTCTTGCAACTTGGAGACCGTCTGCTGTGCAGTATGAGGTCGCGCGTTGTCGTGCAGGAGCAGCGGAGACGAGTGATTGAGCAATGCTGGTTGGAGATGTGCCAGCTTCTCCATCATTGTGTTCAGTTCTTCACAGTACACAACTGCAGTAATGCTCACCCCGTTTGGTAAGAAGCTGTGATGAATCACACCGGCGCTAGACCACCAAACAGTGACCATCACTTTTCTAGGGGTAAGTTTTCGTTTAGGGCATTGTTTAGGTGCTGAACCAGGATCCAACCAACTTGCTGAGCGCTTGCGGTTATCAAACAGAATCCATTTTTTATCGCAGGTAACAATGCGGTTCAAAATTCCTTCATTTGTGTGTCTGTTGAGCAGTGCAAGGCACGTCTCGACGCGTACTTCGCGCTGGCGATCATTGAGTTCGTGGGGCACCCATTTGTCAAGCTTTTTTACCTTGCCAATTTGACGCAAATGGACCAATATTGTTTTGACGCTAACGTCGAAAGCTGCTGCTAATTCAGCCGTAGATTGTGTATCATCTAGCTTCCACAATCGCCTTTAATTCGTCATTGTCGACCAAAGTCTTCGGACGACCGCGAGGTTCATTTTTCAGGGCGAAATTTCCAGAACGGAAGCGAGCAAACCAATAACAGGTGGTGCGTTGGTTTGTAGTGTTAGCTCCGTAAACGTCGTTGATGTTGCGTGCCGCTTGTGCCGCGTTGCTGCCACGCCGGTACTCATATTCCATAATTACTCGAATTTTTTACGTTAAAAATTCGAGTAATTATGGAATATGATTTTCATCGCATTCAATCTTTTACGTACGATGACGAAAAAGATTGAAATGCGATGAAAATGTAACACTAATCAATAAACAAAATGACTACTTTTGGAGAAAAAAAAACATGTTTTTAAAATAAAATTAATTTGAAATTAGAATTCTTAGCCAAACAAAAATTATTTTGATTTGAAATGGCCAGTACTGCAGAACGGCAATTTCATAGGTAAAGACCTAATATTTAGGGCCGATTTTTCAATCCTCAGTTAAATCGTTGAATGGTTATCTAGCGTATAAAATTATCTGACTGTTTATCAGGCGAATTAATATTTTAAATTTTTCAATCGTGAAGAATAGTTATCTATCTATGGTCTTTGTTAACCAACTTCACACTATCATAAGCAAGATACAGTATTCAACGTGTTAAACAAGGACAGAAACAAAACGTATGTTTGACGAAATTTTTAATATTTTGTCTAAATCCACAGATGGACAGCAATGGTGACCTTTTTTTTTGGTGTTTCATAGTTGTGGGTAGGACGTATTTAGTTGCAAAACGATCAATAAAAAAAATCTCTCTTTGTGTTTTCGACTTGGTACTAAAAGTTGAGCTTAATGGTTTTAAATTGTTAAATAATGTCATCCCAAAAACGTAAAAATAGTGATATATTTGGAGACATTGAAAAAACTTACGTCAATGAAATAAAAAACATCTATGTTTTCAACTATACAAGAGCACGAAAACACCCAGAGGCAAAGCACATTAAAACCCCAAACAAAACACACGTCAAAACATTATTTATTCCCTAGAATAGGTACTAACTGAGGCTTGAAGGGGCAGTTAACTTTATTCCTCAGTAACGGGCTTTATTCGTCAGATAGTCAGTATCTGACTATTGAAAAATCCAGAATCATGTTATCTGTGGAATACCTAAACGGTATTCGATTCTCTATTTGAGGATTGAAAAATCGGCCCTTAGAGATATAGATACTATAGTATAATTAGTATTTTCAACACACTTGCTCGTAAAGTGGCGCTTATTTAACCGCTTTTAGGTTCATAATGCGGTCTATTAAACACGTGTGCTTTTTACTTTATATTATCGCACTAGTGCGGTAATCTGCGCCACAGATAACTAATCTGGATTTGGTCGCGACTCGCCAAAAGCAATAACATTAACCTTGTCTGAATTGAACGCGATATCTACGTGTTACTGATTAAAAACGCACTAAAATATCTACACAATTCACGTATTATCACACCCACTTTTAAATCCTGTGTGTGTTTTTTAACTTTTAGTTAAACTATTATATTTAATAATAAAAGCGAAAACTGGGATGGATTTTGAATTTTTACAAACGTGAAACAACCGACCATAGACGACCGACATCCTTTTTTATCTCGTCTTAATTTATCTTATCATTGAAATGCCAGTGATTGACATAATAAATATCAACTATTTGTTCAAAGAGAATTTAATATTATTTTATTGAAAAAGAAGCCATTTTAATTTATTTATAATTATTATAACAACAATCTATTTTTCGGAGCTAGCCCGCATTTAAAGATGCGGTATTTTATTCCTTATTAAATAATGTCGTAGTCTATAATATATGTAACATGAGGACCCCTTTATTTTTTTTTTATTTTTTTGTGTGGGATATTATCAAATAACTTCTCCCGCTCCTCACTCGGCTACATTAATAATAATACCTCCTTGTGTTTAATGACTAATGACCAACATAGCACACTAGTATCATAATGTACTATAATAATAGATTAGAGACAAAGAGAACTGGAAAATAATGGGGGAGGACTTTGCTCAGCAATGGGACAATACAGGTTAATAAAAAAACCGGCCAAGTGCGTGTCGGACCACGCACAATGAAGTGTCCCGTAGTTGGGATGAATTTATCCCAAAAACAAACTTAACATTGTACTTGAAAAACATGTTCTCCGATACATCGATATACGCCACGGTCAATTCTCCAACTGTAAATGTAAGATTGTAATAATATTTTTTACATAATAAAACAACAAATTAACGACTTTCGGACTTTTCCCTTTACTTATGCTGTGCGACTTTGCTTCTTGCCTTTCATGGTTCTAGGTCAACGTATTCTAGGTAAAATATATCGCATAAGTGGGCGTATTTTTTTATTGCGCTATTTTACAAGCTTGAATTTTTTTAGAGCTCCGAGGGACCTATCTGAGGGAGTAGACCTACGTATTTGATATAAACAACTGGTATCAAGTTGTTTATCCACGCGTTCCTGAGAAAAAGGTTCTTGACAGACTGTCAGACAGACAGACAGATGGACAGACGTCCAACGAAGTTATCCCATAAGGGTTACGTTTTTTTCCTTTTGAGGTACGGAACCCTAAAAAAATAGAATATTGTTTATTGTTGCTGCAGGTGGTTAACATATTTATAAGTTGGTCAAAACCAAAATTTAAAAAAAGAATTAAGAACAAAATATATTATTATGATTCACTGTTGTAAACAATAAATACTTAATTAAAAACACGACAAAAACCTGCCATAAACCAGTTGTATTAGTTGATCTGTACATGTACACAAAGCGCACTCATTTTCTCGCTGACTAAACAGATAAATAAAATTGTGATTGTTGTCGAGGGACCGTCGTGACGTTGCGTAGAACACTTTTTCATCTAAGAGGTCCCCCGACTGCAATGACATTTTTTTTATCTGTTAAGTCAGCAGTATACAAAGCGACAGTGGCCTTTGTCCAGCAGTGGACGTCTTTCAGCTGAAATGATGATACTAAGCGAAATGTCACTCATTTAGTCGCTGACTAAACAGATCTAAAATGTACTTACATTTCAGATCTGTTTAGTCTGCGACTAATAGAAATAAACATCTTTTCATTTCATTTTAGTATTCTATAATCGTAAATGTATAACAATACGTACTGGTGACATCCGCCTGTATGGGGTAGGGCTCCTGCACTAGACACTGCGAAGCTGCAAAGAACTGCAGCGCGGCCGACACCGCAGCGCCCACCGACCCTGCGCCTGCGCACCCGCCCACCGTGTAGCACATCCTTGTTGGAAATAACAACCCAAATTATATATTTATACATATATTTAATACAGCAAATTAGCTGTTAATACTAAATTAAGTAAATCCTTGCACTCTGGATGTCTTCTCACAGAACTGCAAACATTCTAACATTATCGTCATACATTCATCAGCAAATAAGTACAATCCAGGGCTAATCTCCACGAGCGCTTGTTATTCAATACTCAATATATTTATTGCCTTCCGCGATGTGAACTTAGGTGGTAAGTTTTTTTTCATAACTATAGCCAATAATATAATTATTATCGTTCACACCCAGCCCATCAAATAACTTCTCCCGCTCTGGGCGGACCGGGAGGGCGTGTCAGACTCTTACTGACTAAAACCCACCCGTGTTCCTTCAGTTGCCTGTACTTTGCCACGGTATCCCTTTCGCGCAACGGGCAACTTTCCCGCAACCCCGCCCCCCCCCCTTCAAATTCCTTTTTTTCATCTGCCTGGCAGTCCTACTCAGTCAGTGAACATCCAGTCTCAGAGACAGTTATAGCCTCATGCGCCTGTCATGTAGTACAACGCTGTAGGTAGTAGCGTAACTGAATAAATCACCTCTAAACTAAAAGGATTATTTGCGCGTCTTTTTCATGAGCTGTATTGTGCTTTAATTTATTTACAAAAGACGTCACGAATTCAAAGAAGTTTAGTAGCATTTATTTTTTCGCCGTGGTTGAATGACTTGATGTACCTACTCAGTCCTAAGTACATAGGTATTCGCTCACTCATGTATGTATCCCAAACATGGAACAGTAAATACCAACATCAAGAATATACAGTCTGTAAAATTTCCGTTCGTAAAATGTTATAACTGAAAGTACCTACTCACCCAATTTCGCGAGATAACGTCGTCGCTCGATGAATTTTCAAAAAAAGTCCACCTTGAACGACATTAATATTAGCGTTAAATAAACATTTTTTTAAACCGTTCTCAAAACTGAAAAGATACGCTATTCCTCTGAAAGATGAATGCCAATTGTTGTTTTTCAATTAATTTTACACTTGCCTTCTTAACGTTTCGTTAGAAACTGACCTTGACTTCAATAGTTAGTGTGCATTGTATATTTTTGCTAGGTAAGTACCTACGTTTTTATTTTTATTGCGTAAAACACATAAAATGACAATTGCTCGCAATGGGTTTCATTTTGACAGTTCACCCTCCTTCATTGCGCTATTTACCTACGTTGTGGACCAGATGATTTTTTCAAACATAAAAAGCAATCGATTAGCCATATCCTTCAAAACTCTCGGATTGTCATTGAAAGTGTGTTACTGCTGATTGCTTTAATTTTTTGCTTTCAATTGTTATTTTAAATAACTTATTTAGCACATTGTACACAAACACTTGGTTAGCACTGAGCCTGCACTGAGGATTCATTAAACCACTTACAACGATTCGCAAAACATCAGGTTTTCGCTCAAATTATATTACTTTAATAGATGTTCGTTCTTCGTAGATTCAAATCACATCAAATCAATCGAATTGTTTCTTTGTTTGAACTAAAGCTCAGAGCACTCTTTAAAAAAAGGAAATTAAAAAAAAAAAAAACACCCTACTGTGGGTCAGTGGGTCGTCTTAGGGCGTAAAAAGTGAACTTTAAAAAAGACGGAAACGAGATGATCTATTTCTGTATACAATCCCACTTAGGTAATACTATGTATAAACAATCTCATGCAGTCAGAGGCGGAGAACTTCAGCATCATCAGGAGCAGGCATCATCTTGTACTTCGAGTTTGACACCCCTTTTCTAGAGCCTCTTGACCACAGAAGACGTGGATTGCGTGCCGTTTCTTATCATCATATTCAATATGAAAGGTATTCACTGACACAGCCGATGAATGAATACGATCACGGTAAATGAGCAATTAGGTAAAACTAATATACAAAAACACAACCTGAGCAGAGTGCACCGCGTCACACCTGTAGACTGAATGATCGTTACGTGGTCGACAATTGCTTTTTAAACATATTCAAAACACCTAAGAAGAAAGTTCTTAATTCGTTATAATTGTTTGTTTTATTTTTTCAATATTCTGTGTACCTACCTAAAAAAAGACACCGATTACCGAAGACGACTCAACGATTGTGTCGCTGTTCTCCCGGGTTCAATGATCCCTTGATGATGATATCGGCAATAGAATTATACGAATTTGTTTGTATTAAGTATAACCTACTTTAGATCAATTACTTGAAGCGTAAGTAGCGTAGGTAGATAATACAGCTATGATTCAAGCTGTTTGCGTGAAAAAAAAACTTTTGAATAATATATGGCCTTGACCTCGATCACCACAAATCTAAGAAAACAGCCCAAGTAATACAAAATCGATGTAATGGAAAAAGTGGAGAACAGATTTTATTTTCTATCTTCCTTAGAGAATTTGAAGAGTTTTAGCAAAATCTTGCTTCTGTATAGCAGCTTTTTAATAGCTTTGTAGTTTGTAAAGCTATATAATCCACTTTTTCAATCTTTTGTGCAGCCAAAGGTTTTATTTTAGATATTATTTCTGCCTCTGTACAGCTTCTAATACAGCTGTAAGTATAACCCAAAAGTGTAAGCCTTATGTTAGCATTAATTACGGCTTAGGCTATTTCATAACGTTTTAAAATTATTTAATACTTCTCCATGTTTTATAATAACCATTCATAAGGGTAACAACTGTTTAACGACGTCTATTGGTGCTATTTTAATGCCAGCTGCTTAAAAGCATTTCATCATAATATTTTATAGTCTTTATCTGTACAAACTTATACCGAGCAGAATTTTAACAAGCAATAAGATCTATAATCAACTTATTAAAGACATCAATAATGAGGCTCCGGCTTATGTCATAGCCAAGCGTTCATCATCATCATCATCATTTCAGCAGAAACACGTCCACTGCTGGAGCGGATTCCTGCAGCCTTTACAAGGTCATAGGAAGTCATAGCCAAGCGTTATTGCTGAATAATACGAAGGAGTTCCGTAAATTTAAATTTCATGGATGGACGAAATGAAATTAAATGAAATTGGTATGTAACGAATATCAAAATGAATTATATTTTGTACCTCTTCTGTTCTGTGCCTAGATTAATTTACTCTTGTATATAGGTACTTACTGACTTATTAATAAAACCAAATAGTTAATTTTCGATACATTTTTATTAATCATTTATATAAGTTTAAAACTTATGTAATGATAAAAAATATTTTAAAATATAAAGATTTGAACTTGAATGAGAATTACGTATTAGCCTAGGTAGTTGGATTTTAAATAACAGGAAATTGTATCTGATTTGTCTAGTTATTAAACTTGAATGTTATGGCAAGGTTACGGTTTGAAGTCAAACTATTTAACACTTTCGACTCCAACCAGTTTTCATAAAACTCATACGCCATGCCGCTATACATATTGGAAGTAAACCCTCCGGGAGGGTTGCCGGCATTATATTTACGCTAAAGTTAACCATCGCGAACGGTCACCATCATAATAAAAACACTTTAATTCTTACAGATTAAACTGCAGCCGTCGCCACTTTTATTGCTATCGTCAACGCATCCGCTGCTGCCGTCGATGCACCCGCGGTTTTTTTTTTTTTAATATACAATACAAACTCTAATGAACGATGCTCTAATCAAGCTCTTCTAAAGCCTAAATTAATTTAAAAATCGTCCAAGCTAAAAGAATTACAAAGAATGTAGTAAATGCCTTAAGTGTTTAATTATGTTACCGCCATTCGCTTTGTATTTCGATATTATTAAAATTTTATTAATATTAACCGACCGCTACAAGACAAGTATCATAATGACTAAAACTGAAGATTTCTTCGTAACAAACATATTTTTTTAAATCCAGTTCCACAGCTTTTTACAATATTTTTGTATCAATAGCTCTTTATTTCGAAGGCGCATGAAATATTTGATGCAGATATACAACACTTTCACAGTAAACCGATACTTACAGCCCTAATTCACTCATACAGGAAAAACAAGAGTTCAAATACTTTCTCGTACCACTTATATTTTTTTGTCGAAATAGTTATACACCATGTTCTTTTACAGAAGATTTTATTATTATATTAACAGAATTCAAAATAACATTTGCAAATGTTTGATAAGCTGTATGATATATAAACTGTATGAGAGCATAAATCATAAATCATTTATTACATGCAGCCGCACTTAAGATACGCGCACTGCTTTAACCTGTTTTCTCAGCCCATATAATGCATTTATACTTCCGGTAGACAACCAATAAAATGCTGCTAAAATGCCATACTAAAACTAAAGTCTGTATAATTTGGGGCCCAAATTAGTATTACAAGAGTTGTATAGCGGTTTATAATGCCAAATTTAAGACTTTTTATCCAACTTTTAGAATACGCGACAGAATTCGCTTAATCTCAAAGTTGAATAAAAAGTCTAAAATTTGGCATCCAGTATAAAGCTTTTGTGTGCTACTTGGGAGTTTTGTCTTTGAATATGCAGGAACAGCACCCTAATTGAAAAACAGACTATCAATCACAATCTTGAACTTTAAGGATATTGCTAATCCATTGCCTAATACTTATGTTCCAAAAATTTGTCTGCTCAGCAACGTATAAAACGCAATGTAAGTTGTTGAACTGACAAAATGAAAGCCATTGCTACTATAAGTGTGTATCGCAATTACCTCGCAGTTCAAATATAAAAATGATTCTCAGCTCTTTTTATTTATGAACACACACAGTAATTAAATAAATGGTATTTACAACATAGGCCGCCTTTTAAAATACATTTTATTTTATTAACTTCTTTTACAAATTAGAGGATCTACTTTTTAAACAAGTAATAACGCCTGATAAAACCGTAATTGCAATATAAACTCAAAATATAAATCCTAAACGAAAATATTGTAGGCGCTTCTTTCTAAAGTACAGTAAGTATTGACTCACCTTTATGTATGAATTGCAACAATGTCAGTAACCGACTAGTACATGCTCATCGACGTCTTCGTTAAAGAAGTCGATATCGGCTGATTATCAGTGAGTTTATCTCAACAGTTTTACATAATACCTACCTACGAGTACTCCAAAATGGCCGATACTACGACTACTGGAAGATCAAGGTCTCATCGTATTGTGTATCTGTACAGTACCGCAGAGCTAGAAGTTGTGTAAGCCAAAACAGATAAACTGCCGTCACAATACAATCTTGTCATTCGTTTGCTGCTCCCTTTTTAGAGTTCCGTAGTCAACAAGGAACCCTTATAGTTTTCCTCGTCTGTCTGTCTGTCTGTCCGCAGTTCAGCTCAGAGACTCTTAGTACTAGAAAGGGGTCATTCATTAATTACGTGAGGCGTTTAGGGGGGGAGGGGGTCGAGCCGAATCTCACGTGGGGAAGAGGAGGGGCGAGCCGAATATCACGTAATTTTTCGTAATTTTTCGTCGCCCGGAACAGTGTAATATTGCGAGAAAACTGGGTTATATTAAGAAAAAACATATTTCTCCTCTAAAATATGGCAAAATCCTACACAAAAAATAGAGGTGTCCCGCACAAGAAGACCCTCACGGATGTCACACGTTGAGCCACTGAGCTTCTGTGTGCAAGTGACGACATCATCGACATCAGAGTGAGGTTGAGGGTCAAATGGATATGTTGGTTCCAGTAGTCACTCTGGAGAGTCCCTGTGGACTGAATTAGAATGAATATAATAATTCTTTGTAGTTCCTATTTAAGTATTTTATTGTTCGATTGTCTTAATAAGATTCTAGACTACGTAAAGAAAAATAATTAATCGGCCGCTTATGCTATTAGAAAGATAAGATTAACAGATGTAGACACCACGCGTTTGGTCTATTATAGCTACTTCCACAGCATTATGTCGTATGGCATTCTACTGTGGGGTCGCTGCTGACATTGAATCCATCTTTATTTTGCCAAAGAGAGCTGTCAGAGCAGTTTATAGTCTACGTCGTCGCGAATCTCTCAGGGAACTATTTAAAAACATTAATATGATGACGGTAACTTGCCAATTAATTTATGAAAATATATATGTAAGAAAAAAATCTATACCTATTCTTTCATTAAAATAAGTGGTAGACATAATTTGTATACTTACCAGAAATAAAGATGAAATAGATCAACCATTTTTTAGATTATCTAAAGTACTTACATAAATATTTTATGGGGTACTGTGTCAAATGTTACAACAACATCAACAACATCTCACATAACTACTATATTGACGGGTTGCCTATGGAACGGGTCACAGAAGTCAAGGACTTGGGAGTAGTGTTTAACACCGGTTTGACTTTTCGGGATCACATCATGCGTAGCTGTAAAAGAGCGTATAGAAATTTAGGTTTCATGCTTCGTACGGTCCAAGGTTTCACGAATGTGAAAGCTATTATAGCATTGTATAATGCATTGGTGAGGAGCCAGTTAGAATGTAATGCAGTCATCTGGGCTCCGCATGAAGCTAAATATAGTCTCATGCTGGAGAGGGTACAAAATAAATTTATAAGATATTTATACATGCGTTATTACGGAGTCTATCCCTTTTACCCGTTAATGTATCCTACTTTATTTATTTTAGGTATGGTAGGATACAACGAGCTAAGGGTTAGGAGGGATCTTGCACTCGCATCGTATGTATTTAAATTACTGAGAGGGAAGGTGCATAATGCAGTTATTTTAGGCCAGGTGAGTCTGTGTGTTCCAGACAGGTACGTGTGGCGGCGACGGCAGCCACGACTGCTAGTGGAACCGCGTGCTCGGACCAACCTGTTAAAAGAGGCGCCGCTGACGCGTGCACTCCGCACGCTCAACCTCATAGCGAGTGAGATTGACTTATTCTGTTGTTCTCTGGGTGAATTCACAAGGAATGCTTTGTTTGTAATTAGTTATAGGTATTAGTTATAAGTAACAATTAAGTTAACTTAAGTATTAATTAAGGCGCATTTACCGCATTGGTTAGCTGTAATGGTAGATGTATGTAGTTAAATAAATAAATAAATAAACAAAATACTTTGTGACATATTACTATTATTTAAATGAAAGAAAATTTAAAACTCATATAAAAAGTACACTTTGTAAACAAGCATATTACAAATTAGAGGGTTATATCCAAGATAAGAATGCTTGGAAACATGCTGGTCCTGCTTCATAGGACAATTTAGAGTCTAGACAAAATCAAACTGGTTGCTAACTTTATTGTAGAATTATTTTATTATATGACATTGCTGTTCCTCACACACTTATTATTTAGGAAAATCGTCTAAATCCAACGCAATCAAGCACAGTATAATGTTTTACACAAAAAATACGCATTTTGAAAAATCTCATGTCAGATTTGTGTCTCACGACATCTCGCCAAGGGTCCCAGAGGGTCCAAAAATCGCTAAAATCGCCTGACGTAATTTATGAACGACCCCAAAGCTGTAATTTATCATGTGTATATTTTTTTGGGTACCTACCTCCCCTACGCGTAAAGTGGGGATGTTTTTTCTCATCTATCCCATGGTGAAAAAAATCACGGCAGTAGTATATATACAGTGTGATTCTTTATAATAGCACTAATACAAAAGAGTTCAATTAAAGCCATTTATTATTTTACACAAAATTTAATGCATCAGGTTTGCGCAACTGTCCTTTCGTGCAAATGTATTAGCGCAAGTGTCCTTGCGCCTTCTTTCGCGCATTTGTCTATTCGTGCGAAAGGCCATTCGCGGAAATGTCCCTTAGCGCAAAAGTCCATTCGCGGAAATGTCTTTTCGCGCAAGTGGGTTCGCGCAAGTGTCTTTCGTGAAACGTCTTTCGCGCAAATGTCCTAAGCTGCTACCCTTTAGACATAATGTCAAGCTTATCTTTTTTTCTAGCAAAATTTTTGTTTAGAGTTTTTAACACTTTCAATTCCACCCACATTTCATAGAACTCATATACCATGCCGCCATACATATTGGAAGTGAACCCTCCGGGAGGGTTGCCGGCATGACGTTTGCGCTGAAGTTAACCATCGCGGACGGTCAACGGCATTAGGTTTAAAACCGTGTTAGTAATAAATTTCTCACCTCGAAGCCGTGAGTGATCTATCAAAGGACGCTTTCATTATAATATTCCGAAGGTTTGCGTCACGTAGACGGTAGGGCAGCGAAGGTATTCTGCGACGATGGACGCAACTGTGTCGCAGGAGCTAATGATTTTTTATTTCTTTATTTACCGACACGATCTATCTGATTGTGCATGTTCGGGAGGCAATTTTTACTTTTCACCAGCTTACGCTCCTCATTTTGGCGGTATTTTTGAGGCCGGTATCCGTTTACCAAAATTTCATATTAGGCGAGCAATGGATAATTCTCATTTAAGTTTTGAAGAACTTCAAACACTTTTCGCTCAGGTAGAAGCTGTGTTAAATAGTTTTTTTTTTTTTTTATTGTTTATTAATCATTAACAGTTTACATACATGTTTAACTTTTAATTAAACATACCACACAAACCATCGCGGGTTTAACAGTGGTATGGCCAGATACGGCAACTCGGTGCCACTACATATTATTAATTAATGAACCAATTGGGTACACACATATATATACCCTAGTTAGACCTCTCTGTCCTTCTATCCGCCTCTCCTGACGATTTTCATTGCCTTACTCCTGGGCATTTTCTCATAGGTCGGGCTCTACCGCGCTGCCTGAACCAGTTTTGGAAGATTGCCACTCAATCATCTTACAGCGCTATGCCCGGCTGCAGCAAATATACCAACATTTTAGGCGGCGCTGGTAATGCGAGTACATCTCCGAGTTGCAACTTCGCCAAAAATGGCAGACCGCAATCAAAATCTCGGATGCATTACCCGGCTCTTCCCAGTACTGAATGGGGTTGCACGAGTAGCCGACATAAAGAGGAACTATACGGCGCGCTCTGGTTCGCATCTGCCCTTTACTTAAGCTACTTAAGGGTTGAAGCCTCTGAGTTTCAACGGGGGGAGGATGTTTACGCCTGCATATCCTGTAATATCCTTACAGGTTAGACCCAACGCGATATTGTAGTAGGTACACTTAAAAATTAAATAGTTCCACTGCTTGTACCTACCATAACAAATTCTACAGGTAGCTATTCTTTCAAATTTACCCAGAGCGCAACAGAATATGTCGACGTCATCAGCAATGAGGTTGAGAGTGCAGAGCGCGCTCGTGGGCTCCTTACTAAAGTATTATACAATGCCGTTATAGCTTTCATATTTGTGAAGCCATTAACCATTCTCAGGACAAATCCTAGGTCTCTATATACTTTTTTGCATACCTTAACTATATGATCACGAAACGTTAGTTCACTGGTGAAACGGACACCCGAGTCCTTCACTTCAGTGACCCTAGCCATCGATACCCCCCCGTCCACCGTATAACTATGTTAACCATAAGTTTACGCGCGAGAAACTTATGGTCACACATTTAGATGTGTGAATTATTATTTTTAGTCAAAATTTTCATCATCGTCGCGGACTTGTACGCTCCGCATATTATTAATGTAAAATACAGTTAATATAAAATTAAACAACCATACCTCGACACGGGAGTTTCATTGAAGCCCCATCAAACAATAATGTTAAGATTGTTCTTGGGATAAATTCATCCCAACTTCGGAATCCTTCATTGTGCGTGGTCCGACACGCACTAGTTATTATGTACTAGCACTTCGCCCGCGACTTCGTTCGCGCGGACTTACGAACGTCCCTTACGAACTTCTAAGCCCCCCTTTAAAGGGTAGTTTTCGAAAACTAATCATTACGATCTGTTTTATTTACCGAAATATTTAGACCGTAAGTATTTCTGGAGAGTGTCAAGTTTCCGAAGGCATGAAAGAAGAAATGCAGTTTTGGTGTCGCTTAATTTCAGAAGCGTACATGAATGTATGTACATTTTATTAAATAGTTTGACGATGAACCACCTAAAAAGAAATCATTTAAATGTATATTTTGTCAGCAGGATCATTTTAATGATGAGTGCAGTGTGCACAAAACTGTTGTTATAATTGTTTCGGTGAAGGCCATAGGGCTGACAATTGCCGTGCCAAATGGAAATGTCGACATTGTTATAAGTTCGGCAATCATAATCGAGCATGATGTCCAAGTAAGCTAACACAGACAGTGAAGTCCGTAGTACCAACCGATACCTTTTTTTTTTTTTGGGTGGGAAATTATCAAATAACTTCTCCCGCTCTGGGTGGAGCGGGAGGGCGTGTCAGACTCTTGCTGACTAAAACCCACCCGTGTTCCTTCCGTTGCCTGTAGGTACGTTGCCAGGGGCCACGGTATCCCTTTCGGACTTTCCCGCAACCCCGGCAGGCATCGGTCCTATCGGACCCCTTCACTTGCTGACATCTCTTTGAGGCGCGCGTGGAACACAACGCGCCGTCGACCCGGGCCTGGTCCTTATCGGACGGCGAGCTACCCATTGCTCACCGTCCGCAAGCCCGCGCCTACGGTGGCCGGGAATCGGCCTGCGATTCCCGACGCCTAGGGCGTCTCCTGCGGCGGCTAGGGGCGTGAGGGCGCGAAATTTGCCTCTCCCTCACGCGTTCTGCCTCCTCCTTCGCGAGCATTACTGCTTCGCAGAAGGAGGTGACGCCCTCCCATGCCCTCTCACTCCGTACCATGGCCTGCACTAGGGCCGGACGCGAGAGATCCCCGCCGCCGATCGACTCCACGAGGACACGGCGATGCTCTGCCCAAGCCGGACAGACCTCCACCGTATGCTCAACCGTGTCCTCCGGGCGATCCACGCAGTGATGACACCCGGGCGTTTCCTCCCACCTGATACGAAACAGGAACCTCCCGAAACAACCATGTCCGGTGAGGACCTGCGTTAGGCGGAAGGTGAGGACGCCGTGGTGTCTCTCTAGCCACTCCTCAAAGAGGGGACTTATCGCCGCAATAGTGGCGTGCCCAGTACTGGGTTGCGACAATCGCACTCTCCATGACGCCATGAGATCCGTCCGTGTGTGCCGTCGTGTCCGCTGTGCGGACGTGGAGTTACGCCCCGGCGTTTCGACTCCTCGCGCCACTCCCAGATGTGCGCGAGGACTTTTGCCTCCAGATCCCATGGCGGTAATCTGGCAAGGAGGTTCGCCGCCTCACCGGAGGCCGTGCGGTATCCCCAGACCAGCCGGGTGGCCATGACCCTCTGGGACGCGTTCATTGAGGCGGCGGCCAGCCCGCCGGTTGAACGCGCCCAAACCGGTGCCCCGTAAAGGGCCATGGACCGCACGACCCCCGCGTATAGCCTCCGGCAGAAGGCGTTTGGACCCCCTAGATTGGGCAGGAGTCGCTTCAAAGCAGCCCTGGCCCGCTCCAGTCTGACCAACTGATACCTTACATACTAATAATACATAAAGCACTACTCTGTTGCAGACAGCCGTATTAACCGCTAAAATCCCCCGCTCCCCCGCGTTCCACAGCCATTAAGTGCCGGAAACACCGCGCGTCGTGACAGATTTATGACTAACTCATATAAACAAAACACTCGAGTTTTTTATTGTAGATAATTTAGAAAATAAAATTAAACTACAATGTAGGGTGTTGCTCGATTGTGGAAGCCAGCGCTCATATATAACGGAACATAACACGAATTTACTTAAACTACTCATCTATTACTGAACTATCATCTATTAGGATTCTTAGATTATTTATTGTACGAGTACATAGTTTCGGTTTTTATTTATATAGGTATATATATTTTTTTTAAATTGTATTATTATTTTTGTTTTAAGTTTTTTGTAATCCACTAATGGGATTTTATATAAGTCCGTAGATGTGTCCGTGGCATCACAGTGGGTCCTATCAGAATACCAGCGCGGTGGTATTTATTATCGCCGTATTATGCTGAGATAGGGGCCTTTTTGGCCTCGCACAGGTCGTGATTTTTTTGCTCCCTTTTTATTTTATTTTTTATATAATTTTGTTTTTTATTTTTATTTTTTTTACTGTTTGTATTTCCTGTGCGTGTCCCAAATAAAATATTTTTCTTTCTTTCTTTTCTTTCTGAACAAATTAATTTATCAATATTGACATTTGGAAACAAATCACCACATCTTATTGAAAGTCTTATTGTACAGTTTAGTATTACAACTCGAAAAGGATTTATTCGTTTTATTCATGCAAATTCAACCTCATATTAATCACAGTAGGTAGGCACCAATTTCTTATGATTTAGACAAAATCGGAATTAAAGGTCGAGTAATGGCTGATGGTGGGTCTTGTGGCGACAAATTAGATATTTTAATCGGAAACGATTATTATCACTCATTCATGTCTCAAGAAAAGATATCGGTTAATCAAGATTTGTTCTTAGTTAATTCAGATTTTGGTTGGGTATGGACTGAAAGAATTAGTGAGAACATTGATAATTCCGATCAGTTAACTGTATTGACTTACTTTCAATCAGATGGGTCATTTGATACTAAGTTAAACGAACCTGATCTCCCCCTAAAACTAGATGATGTTAAACAGTTATGGGACCTTGAATCAATAGCCATCACAGATTCCCCAAGAACCACTCGCGATGAAGAAGCGATTAGGCAGTTTAATGAAACAGTTCAGTGCCAAAACAACAGATACCACTTCAATGGCCATGTACAGACGCCAGCACATCAACCTACTACAATCTGTCAAATTTCTTTAATCGATTTTCATCTATGTCACTAAATCAGGTTCAAAGTTGATTGGGAAAGTTTGACAGTTTCGGGTAGGTTGACCTGCTGGCGTCTGTACAGAATTACCCCCATATCATCCTAATAATCTAGGCTTAGCTTGGGGTCGGCTCAGTGGTTTAATGAAACGATTGGATATATCCAATCGTTTATATCCAATATTATGAATAGACTCATCTTCGTCAGTTATCTTCAACCTTAATTCGTAAATGAGGTCCTCGGGGAACTTTTCCAATATCATTACTCTGATGATTGTGATTTACATCTTCACCTAAAGAACTTAATACTCTAAGATGTAAGTATTACAATTTCATTTAGAACGTGCCTACAATCTTTTACCTGACTAGATTCCTCCGATTTAATTCTGAGCATCAATAATTACGCTAGGTTTGCCATACCGTTCCTTTAGTGTGTCGACAGCAATACGACAGTTTTTAACTGTTGTATCTAACCCATCAATTGCTTCTTTCGCGTCACTCTCAAGAACCGATTGAAGTTCAACAGTTTATCGACATCATTAATATTTCTCTTATCAACGTTTGATGAAAACTGATCCCAAAAGGTGATGTTCTAAAGTGGTATCACCACTTTAGAACATCACCATCAACTTGCCTAACTCCATTTTTAGTAACTTACTAATTGTGTTATCATTGTTGTCATTATTTGTAAAAACAAGTGCGCGGTTTCGATTATTCTGTTTAATATTTACATCTATTTCTGCTATTAACTCTTCGGCCTGAATATGTGTGGACGTATACTGTCTAATTTCCTCACCGTTAATTTCTTTTTATCAATTTACAAGAATTGTGAATTTACGATACAAACATTTCATTTACCTAGCCTACCTATAGTATACCTTTTAGTTTAGCACCAATTAATTCTAATCCTTTATAGTTGGGATCTTCTTCTGATAATTCCGTTAGGGCACACCGCGCAGAGCTTATGTTTGATTGGAGGAATTTATAGCACCGTGGATTTCCACTGAATAACCGTTAGGTACTGAATCTGAATTATCATCGCAATGATATTGGGGGTGTTCCCCCAAAATGGCCTCCAACCTCCCCATATAGCAACCCCGAGCCTCACATCTGAATACTGGTCTGATTTGGTATAATTTCTGAATCTGATCGCTGTTAAAACAATACACACACACGATAACATTGTAAACAATATAAACTGAATATCTGGTGCATCTGAAAGACACATGCACTGAGAAATAACGTTCACTCACCAATATACTGCTAGCTCCGACCATCAGGCCCAAGTGAGTCGGGAGTGCGCGCGCGCTGCCTATCACTGCGCGCCACCCCCTTTTTCCCCCGCCTCACGGCACGTATTAACTATTTATTATCTATACCTATAGGATATATTACTTCGTATTCGCGACAAATATGTCCGTTTTTCGAGGCAATAAGCCCACGTTCGCACGGACGTAAAAATATCGCGGCGGGATTTTATCGCGCACTGGATTTTCAACTCTCGGTGTTGAGTCGAGCGCTGAGAATGTAGTGCACGAAAAAAAATCGCCGTGATTTTATTACATCCGTGCGTACGTGGGCTTACAATAAAGTGCGTCGGCGCGGGCGCGGCGCCGAGGAGGTAAGCGGGCGAGTGAATTCAACCTACGACTCTTCAGTTGTTAAGCTGATGATTAAAACCAGTGGCGTAACTATAGGGTGGCAGGGCTGGCTAAATGCCACGGGCCCCCGACCCAAGAGGGCCCCGGCCCAAGAGGCCGCGAGCTCAGAAATATTATTTTACTTGAAAATAATATTTTTAATTTTTTTTAAGTTCTGCTTAAAATCCATTAAAGTGAGACAACTTAAGACCATAATACAATTTCAAGTTAATCGTTAAGCATTTCAACACATCCTAAACAAAAAGATGTTGATCAATTTTAGATCGCATCCATTGGTTTCTACATTTTTTGTCGCGGTACATTGGCAGCGCGGGTGAGCATTGACGATCGGCGAATTCCCTCATTTTGTTAACCAAGAAAGTACTTTTTTCGTGGCGCTGCGCTGCCTCTGGGGCGAGCTAGCAACACTATGTTAGGGGAATCCCGGATTTGCTATTTTTTTATGAGGGCTCTACTGACTGCGTATTCTTTGTGTGATTGTTTTGACAATTGGTCATTTGTATCTTTGATTTCGTATTTATTGTTTTATTGAATCTGCAAATGGTGGCAAAGTAAAGTTGATTGTGAAAGTTAAATATTAAAATGTCTAGTTCCAGAAAATATTTAAGTAACTTGGCTATTCTGTCTATTCAAAATTCTATGGCCCGATCTTTAAACTTTGATGATGTTATAGACACTTGCGGAACAGAAAGCTCGAAGAAAAGATTTTTCATAATAAATATCTTATTGAAATTAAATTGTTATTTTTATTTCATTGTAAATGTATGCAGGTTTCCTCACGATGTTGTTCCTTCAACGAAAAGCTAGCGCATGGAAGATGAATATGAAGTCTCCGATCCGCATTGGGCTAGCGTGGGGACTATAGCCCATTCCCTCTCGCCTAAGAGAGGAGGCCTATGCCAGCAGTGGGACGTATATAGGCTGGTGAATGTGAATGAATGTAAATGTGTAAACCCATGCTCTTGAAAATAAAATTGTTATTAGTGTTGGATAATTACCTAAGTGGTTTATTAAAATTAAACTAAGTACAACGTGACGATTTTTACTGATAGGGCCCCATCAAAAGAATTTGCCACGGGCCCCAGATATTATAGTTACGCCACTGATTAAAACCTAAGTCCTGATGGACTAAGGGATTGCGGGTATTACCAAAGAAGGGAACGATAACTGTATAAAAATGTTTATTGTACATAAGAAGCAGGTATAAATCCGTATCACATTAAATGGCTTAACTTTATTATAATGTTTACAATATGTACATGGGTATATTCTGCATTAAGTATAGACATCTATGTGGTACCAAGATTATAATAATACTTTTACTGAATGCATTATCTTCGTGTGTCCTCGATAGAGCTGAGAACTGAAACCCGCAGGGAACTTCAGGCCTTATGTATTGTAGCTGTAAACAAAAAACAGTCACAAAATCAAAATTGACGTAAGTAGAAGTAGATTATCATCGTCTATTATCAAATCGCCGCACCTCGCGCTACTCGCGCTACAACTGTGTGTCGACATCGGTAGCAACCCCTCACTTGATGGTTTAGAGCCGACAGCACATCAAAATTGCGTCTATCAAAATAAAGTCGAAAATCGCGTACGTGCCACTGTCCGCTGATCTCTCGGACTACTATAAGTTTATTTAATTTCAACTGACGCAAGATTGACATTTATTTGGCAGTGAGAACTACACTTTACTACATTTCGCTGTTATTGACCGTTCATAACGCCGGTAGCACACCTCCGACGCGAAACGAGAGCGGGCCAGTTGAAGTGAACTACTGCGGTTTCGCTGCGATGGTTTCGTGGCGGAGGTGTGCTACTGGCGTAATACTTAATCAAATCATTTCAGCAAACAGTACGTATAACACTAAGAGTAAACTTTGAGACTGCTGGTTGATTGGTAGCAGAAGATGATACAATACAACCAAACAATATGCCTTTTGCGTGCGTGTGTAAATCAGCTATTCGTATAACAAACAGAACGAGATTGTGCAAATTAAGAAAAAATTAAATAACTGCACGGCGCAGATAGATACTAAATACCTAATTACTATTATTTTGTCACTATTTATCAGCACCATCCAGTTATTTTTATTTTCATTTACTGGTTAATGATCATGACATGAAATAGATATAAGCACCTGATGATATGATACTTTACGGCCGCGTCTTATTTAAAAGCGATCGTGGCGCGAATACGCGATCGGTCGCGTACTTATGTCACTTTTTGTTCGAAAATCTGGAATGCGCCCTCTGTCGGCGCGACCATGCGTTCAGGTTCACCGAACAAAAAGTTCGAACAATCGTGTATTCGGGCGACGATCGCTTTTAAATAGGACGTGGGGCTAGACTTCAAAATGTCCTCTTGATGAAGCTTGAGTAAAATAAAACAGGAAAAATTCAAAATAAATAAATTCCATTGGGATTAATTCTATGTAATTACATATTATATACATATAAATAAATATAAATAAGACTATAAAACTTTCAATAGCACCGGTGTTTTGTACAGATTTGATGTACTACTGAAAGGTTGGTCCCGCGCCGTGCGCACGCGCCGTCACTGGGCAACACACTGCTCCCTCAACGTCCTGGAGCTAGATCCCGCGGACGCTGTACTTATTTTTACTACTTTTCCAACAGGTGGTTCAAGGAACTGCATCCAACTCTTGTCTGCTCTGTTTAAACAATTATCTGTTATTAAACTTCGGGTTAACTATGATGTCACTATAAAATAATTATTTTTCATTTTACTTGGGACCTCAACGTTAGGGCTCCCGCACAAAACTGCGGTGCGATGTGATACGACGCCGCATCGCAGGTTTTTACAGGAACTTGCAGATTTTTGCAATGCGATGCAAATTCCTAGTTTTGTGTGGGAGCCCTTACTGGCGATATGTGGGTGTACCTTACACAACTGTGTTGTGTTATTGTGTTCTTTTTTAGGGTTCCGTACCGCAAAAGGGAAAAACGGTACCCTTATAGGCTCACTCGTGTCTGGCTGGTTGTCCGTCTGTCACAGTCAATTTGCTCCGAATCTACTGGACCAATTTAGTTGAAATTTGGTACACATAATATGAATTTCTATAACCCGAACACGGACAATCTAAAAAAATATTTTGCAATCTGTACCGTTTGACATATTATCAAATGAAAGGGCTTGTTGTGGGGATCTCATTTTTTTAAATTTTATAATTATAGATATTTATGAAAATTGACCATTCGTAGTTTTGGTGATAAGCCCCCCCCCCCCTTATCTTTATCGCCGAAACTATGGAGCCTAAAATTTAGAAAAAATACAGAGGTTGGTTCTTTACTCATAGATTAGAGGAAAACCTATAAGAAGTCTATGGTCTTAAAATAACATGGTAAATCTCTCAAAATTGTGCGTACAAACTTACATTTGCAGATGGAATGTATGGGAGAACATGTTTTTCAACTACAGTGTTATGTTTGTTCTTGGGATAAATTCATCCCAACTACGGAACCCTTCATTGTACGTGGTCCGACACGCACTTGGCCGGTTTGGCACGCAGATGCAAATAGGTTTGTCACGCCTGAAGATTGAGTAGGTAACATGAACGATAAATGGATTGCTATGATACAGGACTTGTCACACTGGATGCGTTCTGCGTCCTACGGTCCGGTCAAATCGAACACAGCCGGCATCCTATGTGAACATCATTTGCATTTCATATATATGTCGCGGCCGGCGAGTGCTACTTCCAAGTTGTTCGCAGTTACTTGGATATTTGATACTAACAATTTTGTTAGAGATTTTGTATTAATTCGGGAACATATGTTTCTTCCCAAGAAAAGTCAACATATATTGGCTACTTTGTTAGCTTACAATATACACGCAGTTATTGATAATTTAACTGAGACTAGGTTAAGTGGCGAAACTGTATTTCTAATAATACTGTAATAGATTCTTTAAACTTTTAGACTCGACAATAGAGAAGCATAATAATATTTTTTTACTGTATCACCAAAATATTAATCGCTTCTCTGGCAAAATCCTAGACGTGGAATTGTTAATAGATAATATTATATGGATATCTTATGTTTTTGTGAAACTTGGTTAAGACCGGATAGGATGCTGTTTAATGTAAATAAATTTTCAGTTGCCAGTGCGTATAACAGGTCCTCAATAGGGGCTTGATATTATTCAATATGTAGTTGCTTCAGACATAAGGAAAGGAAGAATATCACTGCTTGCTCTGTTGATCGCTTATGTGAGGTAGCATGTGCAGAGGTTGAGGGCCATACTTTCCTATGTGTTTATAGACCACCAGCCTCAAACTTGTCATTTTTTTAAATAATGATGGAAGAAATACTAAGTAAACTTTTTAAAGATAATAAATTAGTTTTTGTTCGTGGTGACCTAAATATTGATTCATTAGTTAACTCACCTGATAAATGTAAGCTTATATAATTGTTTAAATCATTCAATTTAAAATGTATATTTAATGAAGCGACTAGAATAACAGCAATCTCAGCTTCATGCATTGACAATATATTTACTAATTGTAAAGTACAAGTCTCGTGCTTAATTAGTGGCGTCAGGTCCATACTGGTCAACTTGTATCATTTGACTAAGACAAAAAGTTGCACCTAGATAAAATCATTGAACTAAGACCTCTCACTAAAAATAAATTGAAAATGTTTAATAATAATGTCCTTAGCAATCTCTCAACTGCTAGTTTTGATTCACAAGACCCCAATATAAATTACGGTACATTATTTTCTACAGTATGCCATGAATTCAATATGCATGTCATGTCCTGTAAAAAAAGTAACAATCAATACTAAACCAAAATTTAATGAATGGGCCACTGCTGGCATAAGGAAAAGCAGAGATATTTTATATAATTTGTACAACGAGAAATCATTGATCAAGCCCTTCACAATTATATCAGAAACTATTCTAAGATAATCAAACGAGTCTGCGCCCAAGCTAAATCTAAATTAATAAGTAACAAAATGAGTATTTCTAACAATAAAATAAAAGCTATGTGGCAGGTAATTAACAAATAAACTGGAAACACAAAACAGCGAGATCAGAATGAATTGTCTCTAAAAATTAATAATGAAACCATTTCAGATAAGTTAAAAGTTGCCGAGACACTAGAAAATTTATTTACCAACATCCCAAAAGACGTTACGAAATCTCTCCCCTCATCATCTATATTAGCTGAATCTCTTCTAGAAGAAAACTTCAGTAAGGACATTCCAAGTTTTGAATTCAAGCCCATTTCTATTGACACAATTAAAAAAGCATTCAAAAATCTTAACATAAAAAACACTGAAGACTTATGGGGGATTTCCGTTAAGAAACTCACTCAGTTCTTGGAGATATCATTCAAACAATTGCCCCTGTCCTAACAGGCATATTTATTAAATGTTTAGATAGCGGTCCGTTTCTTGATTTAATGAAACATAGTAAAGTAGTATCAATTTTCAAATCGGGTACTAAGAGTGATCCCTCTAATTATAGACCTATATCTGTGCTACCAGCATTGAGTAAAATATATGAAAAAATCATGCTAGACCAGATGTTGTCACATTTTAATTCAAATGGGATTATACATAGTCACCAGTTTGGTTTCACGTAAGGTAGGTCGACGACTGACGCAGGAGTAAAAGTCATCAGTCACTTTTTAGAATCCTGGGAGAAGTCCCAGGATGCAATTGGCATTTTCTGTGACCTCTCAAAAGCGTTTGGCTGCGTTTACCACAAAACACTGATCTTTAAATTCACTACCACTACGGAATTCGTGGACAAGCTGCTGATCTTGTTCTTTCCTATCTATCAAACAGGCAGCAAAAAGTAAACGTTCGTGCGACGTCCTTGGGGGTCTCTAGTTAAGATGGGCGTGCCTCAAGGATCAATTCTTGGCCCTTTCCTATTTCTAGTTTATATTAATGACCTTCCTTACATGATGGCTAACTTATCAGATATAATTCTATTCGCTGATGATACTTCTCTTATTTTTTAAATCGATAGAAAAGATACTGATGTCATACATGTCAACGATAGTCTGGCAGTTCTTTCGAAATGGTTCACAGCTAATAATCTTTTACTTAATGCGAACAAAACTAAATGTCTTAAGTTCTCATTACCAAATGTACCTCAAGTAGGTCTAAATTTAAAACTTGATGGCAAGAAACTAGATGCTATTACAGAAACTGTATTTCTAGGAATTACTTTAGATTCTAAATTGCAATGGGGCGCCCACATTAGAGTTCCTTCAGGTAGATTAAGTTCAGCTGCATACGCAGTAAGAAAAATAAGGCAGTTGACTGATGTAGCCACACCTAGGTTAGAATACTTTGCTTATTTCCACAGTATTATGTCTTATGGCATTCTGCTATGGGGATCGGCAGCTGACGTAGATGCAATTTTTATTTTGCAAAAGAGGGCAATTCGCGCTATCTATAAAATGGGTCCTCGCGAGTCGCTTGGAAATAAATTCAAAGAAATTGATATACTAACTCAGCCTTCTCTTTATATCTTAGAAAGTATTTTGTATGTTCGCAAAAACTTGGGACTTTTTAAAATAAGAAGCGATTTCCATAATATATATAATAATACACGTAGTAAATATGAAATTGTGATACCCAAATTTATATTAACTAAAACTAGTAAGTCATTTGTAATAAACAGTATTCGATTTTATAACAAGTTGCCAAAGTCTGTTACAGAACTTAGAGATGGAAAGTTCAAAACCCACATTAAACGTGTCCTTATCAAAAAAGCATATTATAAGATTTTAGATTACGTTGAAGACAAGGAAGTTTGGCAATAATTCCTTCTGCACATGTGGCTTCCCTGGTACCTCATTAGCGGCATAACTATGTAAATGTTTATTAACTGCTCCCAAATTAAGATGATTATTTTATTTTACCTTTTTTTTTCTTTTACATACTTCCTTGACATAATCTTTTAGTTATTTGACATATATATACCTACAATATTCTATATTTTTTATTAAATTAGATTTGTTACAGCTGTAGTGGCAATGATGGTCTTTATTTTTATTATTTTATTTTGCTTTTATATACATTCTTTTCTTTTAGATTTTGTGACAATTCAAAAGTGCCTGTAATTGGTTTATTTGAAATAAATGGTTTGAGTTTGTGAATGTGAGAACGTTGTAGGCTTAACAGACTGTAGATCTGTCGACCATTTTCTATCTTGCTAAGTACCTGGTACTTGTTGATAGGCCTACACTGTCCTCTCATACCTATTAACACTGTAACTTGAAAACATTGTAAATTCTGTTTACTTTTAAAAGAGTAACCGTGGAGTTTCTTGCCGGCTCTTCTCCATAGTAAACGACCAATTGGACGTGCAACGTGCACCTAGCTTCTGTCGTTTCTTAAGCGCCCTTGTAGGTTTATGTGATATACAATTATTGAATTTGAATTTGAATTATTACTTCACCTTATACCATGGATATCCTACATTAATGATATGGCCAAACGTCGACCGACATATCATTAAACGTTGACGTTTAAACGATATGGCCAATGTTAGCTGGCCATTTCATGACATGGTAATTACGATTTGACTAGCGAGCACAAGCAAAGAACGTAGGGAACGCACCGGGCAGGCGCTTGGGGTGGTAAGGACGTGGAAGGGCTGCCCGGTTACGGGCGGCAGTCCTGGCAGTTAATTTTTATGAAAATGACCGGTTGCCGTGCCCGGATCGCTGGCCGGCCGGCTCGCTGACCGGTTGCCCTGACCATGAAGTTCACATAGGGTGCGGGCTGCGTTCGAGTTGACCGGACCGCAGGACGGAGAACCCATCCAGTGTGACATGTCCTCAAATGAAGTACATGCATGCAATACATGCATGCATGATGCATTTTAGACATGTTATTTTATTTTTAATATAGAATTAAAGTCACCAATTAGAAATGTGTAAGCTATAAGTACACTTGGGAGCAAATAAATCGAGCCACTACCTTTTTTCACGTAAAATGGTAAATATTTTTGGTAATATGGAACGTATCAATTCGAACTATATATCGCCTAAAAGTTTAGTTAATAACCTTTACAATGAGGGTAAATTATTGAATAATAACCTTATTGAATGATAAATTATTGGCTCTGCAAGAAAAATGGTAATTTTGATAGAAAATTTAGTAGGGCTAAAACAGTCCATAAAAACAATAAAAAACAAAATTATTGCAAAAAAAATATTCTTAATAACTGGTATTACCCCCCCGGGCCCTGATACATTCTTGTAGCCTATTAGTCATCGATCTGATCAGCGTTACGATGACATATTGTGGTATGTTCTCCCACTCTTCAAGCACAGCGACTTTAAGCTCGGGAATGGATGAAACAGCGGGAACCCTGGCTCGGACTCTCCGTTTTAGCTCGTCCCATAGGTGTTCGATCGGGTTCAAATCGGGACTTCGTGCTGGCCATACCATTTGTTGAATCCCGATCGCAGACAAGTATTCCGTAACGATCTGCGCGGTATGAGGTCTCGCATTGTCATGCATAAACAAGAAATTTTCTCCGACAAAACCAGCATACGGCATTACGTGGTTTTCAAGAATGTCAGTTATGTATCGGTCAGCTGTTAATCCACGTCTACCACTGCCATCGTTGGCGGGGTCGACGAAGACAAGTTCCGTTTTTCCGTCTAGAGAAATTCCTCCCCACACCATACAAGAACCACCACCAAAACTCACCGTTTCTCGAATGCAACATTGGGCAAATCTTTCACCAGGACGTCTATACACTCGGTTTCTCCCGTCATTGCTAAAAAGACAGATTCTTGACTCGTCAGAAAACAAAACTGACCTCCAGTCTTCTAACGTCCAATTAATGTGTTCTCGAGCAAACTCCAAGCGAGATCGGCGATGAGCTACAGTCAATTTTGGGCCAGTTGCTGGTTTGTGTGATGTTAAATTTCGTTCTTTTAGTCTTCGTCTCACTGTCCACCTACTGATTGCGACTCCTCGAACGTCACGTAACGCTTGCTGTAGCTGAACAGCATTAAGTCCACGGTCGCGCAACGAATTGGTTGCAATAAAGCGGTCGTCACGTTCTGTTGTTGCCCGTGGTCGGCCAGTTCCAGGTCGCCGAACAAAAGCACCAGTCTCCAGATACCTGCGGTATACCCGCTGTACCTTTGAACGACTCAAATGAAGTCTGCGTGCCACTTCACGTTGTCCGTGTCCAACCTCAAGTAAAGCTACAACTTGGGCAGCTTCCGTCGGTGTAGTATCCATTTTATCAGGTTATTTTGATTACACAGACACAGATAAAGACAACAATAACAAGTAATATGGGTATGATTAACAAAAACCTCAAATTTAATCTTTTCTTAACAGAGTACAATAAAAATGTCATAAGCAAATTAAATGCGATAATTTTATTCTACCCTTTAAACTTTAATAAAAATGAAATTTTGACAACTAACTACCCTCATTGTAAAGGTTATTAAATACCCTTTTAGGCGATATATGTTTCGAATCGATGCGTTCCTTAATACCAAAAATAATTACCATAATGCGTGAAAAAGGAAGTGGCTCGATTTATTTGCTCCCAAGTGTACAAATGATTGCATGCCAAATGGTAGAATATACCTGGGAACTAAACTTTCTTTTTGTAACAATTCACATACAAACTTACATTCTATGCAAATAAACATATTACCTATATTATATTATATGCAAAGTACATAATGTATGCGTATGATCAATGATATTAAAAGTAAAAACAGGTAGGTAGGCTGCCTTTCCGAAACTCGATCTTCAAAAACGGCACACGTAAGTAACGTACAGTTCGCGTCAAATAAATTTGCCGCTCTGAAGTTAAGTTGCGCATGCGCGCTACTGTTTTATAAGTAAGATTGACTACTGCGCAGTCATTTGTAGCCTATTTCAGAGCGGCAAAGTAATTTGACGCGAACTTTGATATTGTAATGTCCCACTATTGATCACAAGTGGAAGTAGGACGGAATGTCGTAATTATTGGAAGCGAAAGAGACACGCATTTGTTGCTGTCATTGACGCGCGACACTGAGTTCAGGTAGTGCTTCCTAGCCCAGCCTGAACATGCCACTTGCGGAGCGTATATATTCTCTATCTACCTCTTTTTACTTATTATATCCTTGTGTAAGATAGTAAGTAGCTCACGTTTTTTTCCAGATGGAGAAGTGTCCCAGCAGGATGGGCCCGACGGGCACGCCGGTGCGCAGGTTCACGGACGTGATGCGCGAGCCCGGCACGCGGATCTCGTAGTACCTGCCGCACTCATTCCTCATCAGCTATTGTTTATTTATTTATGCAAACTTCATGTATAGTAGTGGAGTCTTGCCAAGGGATATCGTGTTACCCGGTAACCGAGTTGTGGAGGTCAGATAGGCTGTCGCTCCATGTAAAATACTGGTATTCAGCTGCATCAGGTTAGATTGGAAGCCGACCCCAATATAGTTGGGAAAAGGCTAGGCAGATGAAGATGTACAGAGCCGTGTGTGAGTTTATTTTAACCATCTCGATTTTACGCATCGACCGCGTTCGGCGCTCCGATTGGCAGCCGGCCGGCCTTCACCAGCGAAGGGCCAATCGGAGCGCCGAACGCGGTCGATAGGTACGTAAAGTCAAGATGGTTATAAGAAACCACAAAGCACTCTCTACCAGCCGACCTTTGGGCTAGGATTTCTTACATACAAAAATGCATCTGCTAGGACTTTTATAGAATATTCGTTTCGGTACAGTCTAAAGCTGCTTTCTGTCCAAATAATTTAAACGTTTTAACGAAATGTATAGAGTCCAATAATTAAATAGGTTATTATTGACGTTTCTGATGTTCATGACAGTCACGTGACGATGGCATGTCGCTTAACTGTGTTTGAACGTCAACACACGAAATCAAAAACTAAACCACATGAAATGCCATATTATTGGTTATGTATTCAGACACTATAACAAACAAGGAGTACCATAATACATAAGCCCTATATTGTATTTTATCTACACTAATATTATAAAGAGAAAACTTTTTTACAAAAAAAACAATCAACTTCCAACAAAAAACCTACGAAGTGAAAAATTACTTTATTTTCGGAAGTCGGTGTCGAGAGAAAGTTATTATAACATCATCCACATACACTAAAGTGGAAAAAACAACGTATTATTGAAGCTAACTCAAAACCTCCTTAAGCAAAGTAAATAAAATTTATAACGGACCACCGCATAAGCTTCCTCTACCAAACGAATAAATTACATAAAATAAATAAAATTTTTCAAAATCGGTTCTCAATTTACGAAAATATCGATGAACGAACCTTGTATTTTTGTTTGTAATGAATAAACTCAAAAACTACTGGAAAAATTTAAAAACTTCTTTAACCAGTAGAATGCTATATTATTATCACTGAAATTATTATCACAAAAGCATTATTCATAAACGAAGCTGCTTCAGAAGAATCTACTCACTTGGGAGTATAATGCAACGGTAACAAGGAAAGAGAGTCAGGCACAGTACAACTACTACGAGTAACGAGACTTACCTCACTGTCCACCCGAACTGGTTGTCGATGGGCACGTAGAAGCCGGGCTGCGTGAGCAGCAGGTAGGTGCGCAGCTCGCGCAGCACGTCCTCGTCGGTCGTGCGCAGCGGGTACACGTGCATGATGCCGCTCGAGCTCCCGTCCAGCGGAGAGTGCATCGGGAGCGGGCGCCCCGTCAGCACCACCGTCAGGTAATGGTCCCTCGCATTGCGCATGTTCAGCTTGACGTTCAGCGTCTGATCGGGGTAGTCGAACACGGTCTTCGTGACCACACAGACGATCAGCCCCTCGTCGCACGGGAAGTCGCAGTGTAGCAGGCGCACATAGCGGTGCTCGGCGCACATGCTGTCGGACGGGTGCACCATGAGGCTGGCGCCGCCCGAGAAGCTGTCGGCGTGGTGCAGCTGCAGGCACTGGCGCTCGTCGACCACATGCGCCAGCCCGTAGCGCGGCGCGTCCTGGCGGTTCAAGCGCAAGTTCAAGGACGGCGAATGCAACTTGGAGTCGTGCCCCGCGGACGACGCCTCGCTCGCCACCGCGCTCGGCGCCGCGGACGTGCTTCCCTCTTCCGGTTCTGATATCTTCACTGACTTTTGTTTGAACATGTTTTTTATCGCCTGCACTTTCGACTTCCCAGGCGGGTCGGCGCGGTCGCGGCTCTCGTTGCTGAGCTGCGATATGACGCTCTCGGCGCCGGTGTCGGGCTGCGTGTCCGTGTTGACGCCCAGCAGGTCGGAGCGCGCCTGAACGAAGGATGCGCGGATGCGCATGATGCCTTTCTTGTCTTGGTACTGCACATCGTTCTTCACCTTTTCGAGGTTCTCGATGGAAGTGAGCAGGTAGCCGTGTGGTCCGTGCGACGCGTTGGGCTGGTACTGCTGGTGGCGCAGGTTGTACCACGGCGATGGGCACAGCAACTGCTGGCACACTCGTTCATCAAATATTATTGCGACTCGACCACAAAGCATTCACAGTGAGGGTAAACATACCATACCTCTCCGTAGAGCCAGCGCTTCCTGCCCTGCCCCCTGCAGAAAGATGTCTGGAAGGGGATGTGGCAGGGCACGCGGGTGTTGAGGAAGGGCCAGATGCTGCCCCAGAAGGCGCGGTCGCGCAGCAGGAACCTGCCGTAGGTGTCGAGGTCGTCGGCCATGGCTACGTGGTTGTGGTCGCTTCTCTCGCACGACAGCGCCTCGTGCGTCCACGCCGGCGCAAACAGAGCTATGGAGCAGCCCGCGGCGTGCACCACTTTGATTGCCTGCCACAACATTATCACCTCGTTACTATGATCCCGGCACGAGAACGATAATAGAGCACCTTTCTTTACATGGTGTCGAATAATAAGAAGAGAGTTTTGTCGACTACACTGGAATGAGCCATGGTCTTACCCGGCTATCGATTAACTGAATAATTATGAAATCAAAAAAATAAGTTATAAAACTAAAACCCAACTACGACAAAAAGTCTTCTAAAAGGTATAAACAAGACATCACAGACAGACAAATCAAAAATCCGGAGTCACACAAGTTAGGGCATAAATCGAACAGATTACGTGTGACTCCGGATTTGTTATTTGTCTTAATTTGTCTCGCTCGCCACCACGCTAGGCGCCGTGGACGTGCTTCTCTCTTGTGGTTCTGATATCTTCAGTGGCTTTTGTTTGAACAAGTTTTTTATCGCCTGCACTTTCGACTACGACAAAAAGTATTCTAAAAAGGTATAAACAAGACGTATCAAATGAAAGGGCTTAATTAGCACATTTAAAAAAATATATATAATAATCCCTAAATAATTTAAATAAAAATATAAATTAAAACAAAACCCAACTACGACAAAAAAGTCATCTAAAAAGGTATAAACAAGACATCACAGACCGAAAAATTGTAACCTGGATAAGTGAGATCCGAAGAGACCTAGGATTATTCTTAAAGAGGAGATATCACTTAAAGATGCTTATCATTTAGTAGTTTACCAAATAGTCGGGTTTAATTTTCAGTTGTCTCATTTACAGAGGCCGGCTAAGACAGGTCGAAAACTACCGTGTCCATATTCAAAAAAAGTTCATAATAAATATATTTTATCATAAATTATTATTACTTGTCTTACTTACGCAGGTTTTTGAACTACAGTTCCAATTATATGTAAAGAAAAAAATCTAACAAATGCATTCTCAGTTATAAAGGCTTAATTATTCCCAGTAACAGAGGTATTACAATGCAAGTGTCAGGACATCATTATAATGATCAGCTGTAGAGGTTTGTAACATATCCAGTGCCCACTCAACCAAGTTACACTGTATTAAATAAAATCACTTTTCGTGTCTGTCTGTGTGACCGCTTAGTAAACAAAAAAACAGATTTTGATTCACATTAACTTAGGATACAACAAAATTGATGTTTTGACATGTCGCCTCATCAGTACCTTGCACCCGTGCGAAGCAGGGGCGCGTCGCTAGTACGATTCAAGCCTCGTGCAGACTAGGACTACGCGACAGCGCGACTCGGACAGTACAATTTCTAAGAAAAGTTCACGGTAGAACAATTACCGGTGTCGCATCGAGCCGTCGCGTCGCGCTAATCTGCACGACGGCGACGCTATAAACCTCAGACCTTCCAAAGTGTTAGAAGGTACTACGGGCGTAATTCACCAATGAAACTGAACGCGATCAGCACATATTAACTGCGGTCAGCTGTCAGTGTCAATATTGCATAGCAATGATGACACTGACAACTCTGACAAGTGTTGAACGCGGTTTAGGTATGCCGATCACGTTTGCTTTCATTGGTGAAATTCACCCTTAGTTGTAAGAATTGTTCTCACCTGCTGTGTGTTGAACTGTCCGCCACCGAAGAAGTTCCGTCCCCAGACGTCGATGCCGATGTAAAGGTCGGTGAGGCGGCCGCATGCCCGCGCAAGCTCGGCGCTAGCCTCCACGTCTTCGGGAGACCATGAGTAGTTCGTAAACAGGCCGTCACAAGCCTCAAAGAACGCCCTACGACAACCAACCACTACACTACTTATAACATCATGGCGTCGTCGAAATAGCTGGGTGAACAACAACGGAACGACGAATCAACACAAATTTATTCTCAAACAACAGAAGACTTACAAATTTTTGTTGCAGAGTTTGTTCTGCCAGTTGAGGTTGCCCTGGATGGTGACGCTGTCGTACCACAGCAGCGTGGCGTGTGGCAGCTCCTCGTGCAGCAACCGGTGGAAGTGTTTGACGAAATTCAGCAGCATCTCCGGCGCTGTTATCTGAGCACAGAAACGGATAACGCAGAAGTTTAGGCCGTTCGCTACGTTAGGCGGATGCATACGAGTGACGGCCCGCGAACGCTGCGGTGCTCTTTGACTTTCCAGAAACTGAACCGCACGCGGACCGTCCGTCGCAGACGTCCGTATAACACAGCGGACGGAACTAGATTCAGGCCGCGATTTCAATCCTATGTATATACGCCCCCCACGCAACCCCGTTAACGCATTTTTATTCTTTATGCCATACAACACAAACATTTAATATAGATGATTGAGAAACATTTCATGAAGCTACTGATTGATGATAAGACATAATTTATGATAATTGAAATTATCTGTATGGCGTTCTGTAGTTTCTGCCTACCCCCATGGGAAGAAGGCGTGAGTTTATGTATGTATGAAATTATGATTAAAAAAAGCAAAAAAAAAACCTTGTTCTCAACATTAAGAAGATAGCCGTCGAACTTGAGAGTTTTTGCGATAGCGACCAGTCCGCTGGCTACGTTCTTATATTGTAACTCCGAAGATAACACCGCATCCCAAAACATCGCACCTTCTGACCACTCCGTTATTATAGTCCCTGTTATCATAACATTTTTATTCATTTATTGCAAGTACACTTTTGACATTGTTGAATCAATCATGAGGATCAATCACTCTAGTAAATATTGCATCTTATTATCATAAATATTCACACAATGTACAGCACTACCGCATCATCCCTAGTCAATATTTTTTATAAGGTAAGGTCACCAGGTATAGTGTCCACTAGTCACTGGCAAGGGTAAACTCGGGGGCGGCTGGATCGCTTCATCGCGAATGTATACGTACTATCGTGGACACGTATACTAAAGCCTATTCCTGCTTACAGCGCTCGGAGGCTACAGTAACGCTTACCTACGAAGAAAAACCGGTCAACAGCGAGTCGGACTCGCGCACCGAGGGTTTATCTAATTATTTTGGATGTGTTACTTTACGCACAGTCCTTCAAAAGTAGGATAGATGGACAGGCAGACAGGTGGATGGGCGGACAGGTGGATGGGCGGACAGGCAGACAGGTGGGACGGCGAAGAGGCGGACAGTACTTTACTATTAGCTTCATTCGTATAAGTATCTAAATAGTTTTGTGCCCAGAAAAAACTACAACTGTGCTTCACCCAAAGCAACCTGCGAGTAGGTAGGAAGGAGGATATTTTTGTTGTGAACCGTGAAATGTTTTTATATTTTCATCGGCGAGGCCTATATTCGTCAGAGAATTTTAACACTGCGGTGTGGAATATTGCAGTTTTAGGTCAGCGCCATCTCTTGACCAATAGTGGAACTAATGTAATTTTTGTTTGTGATTTCTGATAAAGTGTGCTATTTAGAGACATCGTTTTATTTTTCCTGTAATCTTAACATAAACTTATATCACAGAATAATTTCAGATTTTTCCCTATTCATTCTCATTCTTTGGAGATAAGGGGGGAAACGGTATTTTTTTTTACATTTTTCGTCAAGTCGAAAACTATGCGACCTAAAAAAAAAAAGAAAAATGTTTGAGAATGTGCAAATAACGCTCTTTCTTTGTGAGGTATCATATGATACCCCACATGCCCCAGTAGCCCCACTTCGAATTTTTAAGACGCCCGTACATTGCATTAAAAAAAAATCTTTCTTATTTGCAAAATAGTTTGGCAAACGTCATCTAAAACTATTCCAAATTTCAAGTTGATAGCATTAGTAGTTCTTGAGATCTCCAGCTGTGATAGACAGACGGACAGACAGACTGAGTCGCCATTTTGGTACGGAACTCTAAAAAGGGTCGTATGCACGGGATTTTGTTTTCAAAATGGTTACCTTTGCGTGACCGCGATGGTACGTCCGTGGTGGGTAGGGTTGTCAACCCTACTATATCACATAGTATCCTGCTATATTAGAGGCCTAAATACTATATTTCTAAAGAAAAAATATAGTAGGCGAATCTATTATATTTTGATTTCAATTCAAATGGTGAGATGATCGCAATAGGGCCAGTATTAATCTCATAAAAGCTGAAATAATGGTATTTTGTAACCTTAACTCAGTGAGTAAAAAAGGTTTGAGACATTAAAAAAAACCTGTTAATAAAGGTTCATAGTAGCAAAAAATATGCATACAACATACCTACTATATTTTTATATTTTCTTTCGCTATATTTCTGCAGGCAATGGCTTTGATAATACTATATTTGATATAAAAAAAGTTGGCATCCCTAGTGGTGAGGCGACCGCACTTTTTCTCTTGCAACCGAGCGAGTGGGCAGGTTGCTGATAGCCCAACTCCGGCTGCGTGACCGACTGTCAACATCGACAGACTGTCGATCCCGTACCCGGAGCATCTCAAAAGAGATCTCGAGCAAGAGAAGTTCCCGAAGGTCAAATCCCACGCTTAGGGTAACCCATGTACCTCTTCCTATGTACCCATCACCAAGGCATTCTTCCTTATCCGTACATCCCATCGATCCCAAATCCCTAGTCCACATCCCAGGCCTAGGGTGACCCCAAAGTACCCCCACCCTCCACCCACTAAATGCTCTTATCCCTATATCCCGTCGGTCCCAGAGGGATAACCTCGATTCCAAAACAGCCCACAATCAAAATATGCAATAGATGGAAAAGTCTACCCAGGTGGGTCCCGGCCAAGCCGGCGAATCCCACACCGCCTCGGCGGTCAGCCCCCAATATAATCTTGGGAGGCACCCAACAGTTTTTTGGTGCCGCACTCTTCAGCGCGGCCGGCTGCTGATTCAGCGCCCACAACCCAGGGTTGTTGGGAGCGCGTAAGTAGCAGGCTGCGACTTACGTATACTCTCCGACAGCGCCTCAGTTCTCCAATCTTTACGGAAGAAATATACTACCTCGAAGCTAACACTAGAATGTCACAAGAACAAATAACGGTATCTGGTCGCAACACGGTGACACTGCAATGGAATGGACACAGGGGATCGCTAGGTAACGACACAGCTGACGAACTTGCTAGACGAGGATCCAACACGGCGGTCTGTGGACCCGAGCCTATCATACCCATCCCCTTCAACCAAATACGCAGGTGGCTGCAGGAGTTCACCCACACACAAACGGAGCACTGGTGGACCTCGACAACGGGCTGCAGGCAGTCAATGGAAGCTATGCCATCCTTGGATAGCAGGCTGACCAGGCGGTTATTACGCCTGGACAGAAATGGCCTGCGCCTGGTGACACTTCCACACAATAGGCATAACGGACAGCCCTATGTGCAGGGCGTGCATAGAGGCTGAGGAGACCGTTGCGCACGTGCTCTTTGAATGCACGGGCGTCACCCAGATTAGAACAGAAACTCTCGGGTCACCCAGATCATACACAGATGTTCTAAACAGACCAGGAGACTGGTTGGAATAACCACCAAACGGCCGCTATGGCCCACGCACAATGGTCCACTTGATGGACTAAGTGCGGAAACCAAACCCCTTAACATAGAACATAACATAATAATTGATGTACTCAAGTTACGGCTTGGGTTTACGTTGTCAGCCGAGTGATGGACTGATTAATAAACGAAACTCGGCACTTATATACAATAGGTGTGTGTACTCGAAATGCTTAAATCTGAGTGGAGGCTGTCCGTGACTTGAGGTCGTGATTAGTAGCGCGAAACATGGAGTTTAAAAATAGTTTGGATGAAATCTATTATTATTATGAAATAGAATACTATCTTATCTAATACATCAAAATACCTCGAGAAGATCAGGTTAATAAAACAGTGGACTCCCGGGGGCTGGTGCCATTTGACTGTTATTTGTACCTACTACTAGTTCAGTAGCAGTGGCGAGGTGTGGTAAAACGAGAGGGGCAAACCGGAGGATAAAAAAAAATTGTTTTAACGTCACTTAAACTTTCATCGTGGCCGCGAAAAGTTAATATTCTTGGCTAACCTAACAAAATAACGGTGTCAATAAACCGTTTCATTAAATTCCCATGTATTTCGATCTACTTTTCTAATAAGAGCTTCATGCACCTACCAGTCCCGAACTCATAAAACAGCTACGAATATGGTTTTCAGTCTGCACATGTTTTTTGATGAATTCGTCAGATTAAAATGTAAAAACTTTATTCCATAAACTACCAGAATCTGAGAAAAGTAAACACCGTAAACAATACATTTTATTTACAACTAAAAACAATACAAATTGATCGTAAAGGGAAACATTAAAATGTGTGAAAAAACCATAGCGTCATTTGTAATGCATAGTCATATCTGGGCGAGCAAGGCCTAATTTATTTTATTTTTCAATAACCTTGAAAAGCATGTTTGCTCATAAAGCAAATAATCACACAATAATCTACATGCCGCCATCTTGATCCTACAGATCCTACTAATTACCTTTAAAATCTACTCTAAATAAGTAATTTCAACTTAATAAACTATCTACTCACCCCAAATACCTAATTACAACGTACTTTTTTTCACTAAACTCAAAACACATAAACACTATGTTAATCACTGTTCTATACCTACAATAATAAACTAATGAATTCAATTTATACGGAGCGAACAAAATGCAAATTAACTACTTAATTTGTACAAATTATATGGTTCTAATGCGATTACGTCAAAAAACAACCACACATTGTCAATCGAATGATGAATGTTATGATGTCCGAACTCAGAGCCGAACGCACTACGAAATTCAACGACAACAACCGAACAACTGAGCATTCATACTCGTTCCACGACGCGCATGCGTATTGTATCGTAACTCGGTACAGAGCGGCTTACCCGGCTGCTAAGAAACCGCGTTGTCATGTGACCGAAGTGACGTCAACACGGACTTTATATTCTATAGAAATTGAATTCACGATAAGCCGGACGCGCCTACGAGTTATTTTATAGCTCTTATTCGAGCAATTTACCAGCTAGGTGCCAGAGTTTCTCTGAGAGATCTTTTCAAAGATATCGGTATCCTCACAGTGGCATCACAATTCATTTTCGCCAACATATTATATATTAGGCATAATATACACTTATATACTAAAAACAGTGATATTCACAATGTTAATACTAGAAATAAGGACAAACTACGTACTCCCTTTCACCGGCTTCATAAGGTTCATAACTCATTTGTAGGGCTTGGTATAACCTTTTATAACAAGCTACCTTCTTCTTTGCTAGATTTGCCTTTTAATGCGTTCAAAACTAAAGTAAAATCCAACCTCTGTTCAAAGGCATACTATTCTATCAACGACTACTTAAATGATAAGAATAGTTGGTCGCGGTGATTAACTCAAGACAATGTTTAAATGTTCTTTCTCCAGAATTAGCTTACTTACTGACAGGTTATATGAGTTTATATAATTGTTTATAATTTTACTTTATAAGTCAATTTATTTTATTTTAATTTATTGTTGACATAATCTACTCATTACAATGTTTTTTTTAATGAGTTGTATTGCAATATGTTAGCTAGCGTCCTAGTTTATCAATTATAACTTCTAGTTACAGCTATTTGTAAGCGGGCACGCCCTTTATGCCTGGAGGCTTTTATTTAGATATTGTTTTCGTTAAGTTATTTTTATTTCTGCTTGAGTATAGTTCTCGATGTTTTTGGTTGGTATATTGGTGTGTGCTAGCTTTCATATGGCAATTAGTTTTATAATTTAAATTATGTTTTGTGTTGCGTAATGTAAATATCATTTTGCATACTATTATATACATTAATTTTTTTCTAACTGAACAGACAGCTGTGCTGCTGGGGAGTTTGTTGCGCCACTTCTTCTTCCCAGCTAAAGCACTAGGAAGTGGTGAAGGGTGGGCGTTTTGGGGGACTGTCTTATGTAATTTTGACGTTCAAAAAGTGCTGATTCTCAGCCTAGTTTGAATAAATGACTTTTGAATTTTGAATTTTGAAATGTTTTGTTGTTGGGACATAAAGACAAAAAATTTAAAGTAGGCGTTTTGTAAAGTTTTAATTTTATGGTGTATCAAATACTTATAGTGTGATTATTCAATGACGATAGAGTGGTTGTGTTCCGAATTTCTGAAAGGAAGCCGGTAGGAATCAGGTTGTTTGAAGCCATCGCCCCTGTTCAGTAGTAAGCATTTCTGTCTTATTGTTGAGAAATAAATACACAACATTTTTAACAATTTTAGGCTTTCTTGTGTAGAAAACAATTGAATAACGTGATACACTGCTATTCATTAAAGTTTTAACAAAATACAAGTATAGCAATTAATCTTACGACATAGCAATGACGAAATGTGATGAATGTTATTCTAAACTTCAGTCAATGTGACATAATCATTCGTATAATTATAAAACTACTCAGTGGTACAGCGCCTTGAAGAGCTGATCTTGATAACCGAGATACTGTTTTCATGTGTTTATTAATTAGAAATGAGCTTGAGATGCTGATTTCATAATGATCAAATGATCAAATGATGGCGTATCAAATGATCAATTGAGTACGTCGTTGAGGAATGTTTATTAATATGGGCCTGAATGAGAGTGTGCCTGGCGTTAATAATAAACGTAAACGAATAAATAAATAATATACGTTCCCAAAGGATGGAGGGAAGTGAAAGTCATATTCATGCCAAAGCCAGGTAAGGGTATATACTACATGGGCACGCCACTATTGCGGCGATAAGTCCCCTCTTTGAGGAGTGGCTAGAGAGGCGCCACGGCGTCCTCACCTTCCGCCTGACGCAGGTCCTCACCGGACATGGTTGTTTCGGGAGGTTCCTGTTTCGTATCAGGCGGGAGGAAACGCCCGGGTGTCATCACTGCGTGGATCGCCCGGAGGACACGGTTGAGCATACGGTGGAAGTCTGTCCGGCTTGGGCAGAGCATCGCCGTGTCCTCGTGGAGGCGATCGGCGACGGGAATCTCTCGCGTCCGGCCCTAGTCCAGGCCATGGTACGGAGCGAGAGGGCATGGGAGGCCGTCACCTCCTTCTGCGAAGCAGTAATGCTCGCGAAGGAGGAGGCAGAACGCGAGAGGGAGAGGCAAATTTCGCGCCCTCACGCCCCTAGCCGCCGCAGGAGACGCCCTGGGTGTCGGGAATCACAGGCCGATTCCCGGCCACCGTAGGCGCGGGCTTGCGGACGGTGAGCAATGGGTAGCTCGCCGTCCGATAAGGACCAGGCCCGGGTCGATGGCGCGTTGTGTTCCACGCGCGCCTCAAAGAGATGTCAGCAAGTGAAGGGGTCCGATAGGACCGGAAAGTCCGAAAGGGATACCGTGGCCCCTGGCAACGTACGTTACTTGATAATTTCCAACCCAAAAAAAAAAAAAAAAAAAACGGGGACTATACAGACGCCAAATGCCACCGACCAATCAGCCTGACCTCCTTTCTACTAAAGACTTTGGAGAGGCTATGTGATAGGGAACTGAGGGACGGCGCTCTGATAACAATACCGCTACATAGTAACCAGCACTCATACAGCTCAGGTAAGTCGACCGAATATGCTCTTCATCTAGTGGTCACCCAGATAGAAGAAGCGATCCAACAAAAAGGCACCTGCCTGGGCACTTTTATAGACATCGAAGGAGCCTTTGACAAAACCAACTTTTCCAGCATCAGTAGTGCCAGACATGGAGTAGACGTGAAGTTTTCTTATTGTGCACTAGTTTCAAAGCTCACACAAAATATTCAAAAAACTTGGATCACATACCAATAACTTTAACGCCATGTGCATGTCCAACATTAATCCAGCCAACAGGAGGTATTGTAATTAAGTGGTGACTAAAGTAACAAAATATATCTATTCCAGCCCAGTTGTAGAATGTGTATGCTTCTGAATTAGTAGTCCCATCGATAAAACTGAAATTTAAAAGAAGTATGTGGGTATAAAATAGATTGATGATCGTACTACACACCACAATCACAACGTGTACGTAAATAGTTAATTCAATCACTAAGTAATATTTTTTTTTGTTAAATAAGATACAACAGGAAGAAACTAATTTGTGGTATTATAATTTTCAATTATCTTTACCAGTCATCGTGATACCCATTGGCCATATCATGGCATACCAATGTTTTGGGTAATGTTTTGGATTCATAGCGTTTAGCTTCATCCAAGTCCGGGTCGAAATGACAGTAAATTTGGGGTTGTTCAATAGAATGGAAACGGTTATTTATCTCTATATTTCGGATTAGAAAATCACTATGCGGCGTCAATTCTTTACATAAAGTTCTCCAAGGTGGTGGATTTTCTAAAAACATCGTTATATCACGGTAGGAATCCAGAGGTTTGCAGAAGAAACGTGAGTCTGTCTTCGATTTTAGTTTCTCTAGATCAGATATTTTTTTCTGTTTTGGCATTTCTAAATCACTTTGCTCACTGATTACAAGAACACTGAATAATATTAAATATTATGCACGTAGTTGCAACTAAAAATACAGAAAATAAAATATCAAAGTTGTTTGTTTACGTCCCATTCGGCAGCCGTTAACTTGATAACTGTCAGTCAAGTCAAATCGACACTGACACAAGGAAGGCGGGACAATAGTAGAAAAAAAATACGAAAAAATATTGTTGTATCGATACATCGATATTTTTCGTTCGGTATATCGATATTTTTGGCGATATGTATTATTTCGGTATATCGATATAAAATATCAAGTATCGAATATGTATCAAATACAATATACTTCCAAAAGCAATAACGAAACATTCACATAAAAACATGCTGAAATCTCTATTTCCTGTCAAACATTCTATGGAACATTGACATAAAATAGAGATTTACAATAGAAACGGGTTTTGTCGACGGAAGAATAGACAAAATAACAGATAAACACTCACAATCTGTAATTTTGTCTTCTATAAAAATGTAAGTTGCCAATTTGCCTACCAGATTGTATCCTATTATATTTTTATGCATAAAATTAACTATTAGAAGCCATTTCAATAAAAAAACCGATACTTTTAAATTTAAGCTCCAATGTCTTCGAGAGCCTTTTTTTTATCTACAGTGCGGCGCGTTGGAATTCAGAGCCGTAAAATAGTAGCCTTAGGTATTTTTATCAATGTTTTATTAATTTAAGATTTTACATCAGAAGTAATTCTGATGAAGACATCCTCGTTTGGTATTTAAATGAATAAAAAACAAACAATAGAAATACAATACTCATTTTTTTTTCCCCTGATATATCGTATTTTTTTCCGTATATCGAAATCAATATATATATTTTTTTAAATATCGATACTATATATATATATATCGATACTATATATATATATCGATACTATATATATATATCGATACTATATATATATATATATATATTATTTTTTTTTTTTAAATATCGATACTATATATATAGATACTTTTTTGCACTTTTTGCATCCCTACAATAGTAGCACAGATTGAGATCAACCATCTGCCGCGCTAGCGATAATAGTAGTATAGTAAGTACGTTTTGCATAGTTTCGAGTAATTGGCGCTCAAAGTTTTTTGTCTTACTTTTATCTTTTCTAACTTGTTTTATTATGTGCAGCCTTATCATTAAATATGTAAGTATTTCTATTAAAATACTTATAAATGACAAAAAATATATTTTATATCTAGTACTGACGGTAGGTACGAGCATGGACATATACACAATAAGTTGCATAATAAGTCCATGGGTACGAGTTAATAACTTTAGCATCTAAGGCGAAAGCGTCAGGGTGGCCCGCGAAATTCAAATTTTTATATTTTTTGCAATTTAATTTTACTTCAATATGTTGATCTTAATATGATTCGCGGCCGTATCAAATGTTTATTTATAGAATTATAAAATTATCAATACAACTCTCTAAGTTCATGTAGTTATGTAATCCTATTGAATGACTATTTCATAAAATCATGATTATAATTATTTAAAGCCATATTTGTTACGGTCGCGAATCATATTTTAATCAACATACAACATGACACTGACCTGCAAATAGCAAAAAACTAAAGAAAATTTGATTTTCGTGGGCTATCCTTATTTTTTTTGGATGGGAAATTATCAAGGGTTTAGCTATAGCATACACAATATTGAAACAAATTCAGTATTTTAACCAGAGTGATAAAAATATTGTTATCCAGTGGGTACCGTCCCATGTTGGACTTTTAGGTAATGAGGAGGCTGACAGGCTAGCCAAAGAAGCAGTTCTTTTAGGCATACAAACACCGCGTGTATTACTAAGTTATTCGGAAATATTAAGCAAATTTATAAAAAGAAACAATTTATCTTGGCAGGAACTTTTTGACGAAAGATCAAAAGCGAAAGGAATTTGGTATACAACTATACAGAGTGAGCCTTCTCATATAGGTACCCTGTTTCTCCGGGTCGAAACTGAGTCGCAGTCAAATTGTTGCTGCGCATCGTTTGAGGTCAGGACATATTCCACTAAACAATTTGCTTATCTCATGAGAAAATCGGACTCTCCTAACTGTGAGGTGTGTGGTAAGACAGAGGATACACAGCATGTGTTAGTGGAATTTGTCCGATATGTGTACTAGCAAAAGAAACGCACTTCTCAACTCGATGAAATTGTCGGTAATGGATGTTGGAATTTTTCATGGTATTTTAGTCAATATATAGGTACTTTTTTAGATAACAAATTCAGTTAAGTTTTGTGTGAATAAGATTAGTTAATTTAGTTAAGAATTTAGTCGTTATTTGTAAAACCACGATGGGATGGACATCGTCGCATATGTGTACAAAAATCGTAAAAAACCGTATACTTATACATAAGATTAAAAAAAAAATGTGTAGGTACTGCTCATATCATTAGCAGACGTAAAACATGAATGATAATACCGCACTTAGAAACTCCGTTACTTACTGCTGATAAGCTAAGGAAAACATATCTACCATAAAATCGACTTACTGCCGTTATCCTTGTTGAAGGTTCGAACTCGTTGGTGGGCGTAACTAATATGCATGCTAATTAGTCTAACTATTAATTTATTTAGTTTTATTTATTTGATATTTATTTATCTAGTTTTTATTGATTTATTTATAAATGTATTAATTTATTTAGTGAAATACACGATGGTTTATAACAAAATCGAGTGCGTAAAATTTCATGAACAGGTCCTTGGGCGTCTAGATATTATGGAAAAACTACTGGATGTATTTACTCAAAATAAAATTATTTGAATAAATTATCTATCCCTGTACGGTTTCTATTTTACCATTTTTTACTACATATGTTATTTATTTACGCCCAAAGACAAGTTAAAATTGGTTTTGAAATATGGAAGTTTCGACGCTCATAACTTCCAAACCAATATTTTTTTTTCCAATTCTGCTTCCATACAGGGCTAGAGAATGACAAGAAAAATTGATATATTTTTTGGTTTTTAACAAACACCGTCAAACAGACGAGTAATCACCATACTACATTTGTATGGAAGAATGACCGACTAGCGTACCCTTAAGATATTAAAATAGCAGTCAGATCAAATTGTACAGCTCATTGCGCTAATTCCTAATCTATGTTAAACTCAATTTGGACAAAAATGATACTTACTGCAGTTATCGCAAGGGCGGCAGCCATCAACTCAACCTATTTTATAATTTTTACATAAGTAGATAATGCACTCTTATCAAGGCGATATGCATCGCTACATAAACTAGTACATGTGCCAAGGACACTGTGCGAGTCTCTTATTATTTATATTGCAAATTAATGTGTACGAGCATTTTTTTATTTTTTTTATTTAGGTAAGTATTCACAAATCGGGCATTACAATATAACTTAGGTACATACTAGGTAAACTTAGAGATACATAATAATATAATACCGCATGCCCTAAAATAGTGAACACAGCATGCACAATGTATGAGCTAGTTATAATCAATTACAGATAAGCTTATAAATAATATGCTGCCATTGGACTAATTATTATTAGTCCAATGGCTGCACAGGCACATCTTAATTTTAATTTTGGCTGATATTATTAGGTCTTTACCAATTAAATTGCCGTTCTGCAGTACTGGCCATTTCAAATCAAAATCATTTTTGTTTGGCTAAGAATTCTAATTTCAAATTAATTTTATTAAAAACATGGATTTTTTTTCCAAAAGTAGTCATTTGTTTATTGATTAGTGTTACATTTTCATCGCATTTCAATCTTTTTCGTCATCATGGATACGTTAAAAATTCGAGTAATTATGGAATATGAGTACCGTCGTGGCAGCAACACGGCACAAGCGGCACGCAACATCAACGACGTTTACAAAGCTAACACTACAAACCAAAGCACCACCTGTTATTGGTTTGCTCGCTTCCGTTCTGGAAATTTCGACCTGAAAAATGAACCTCGCGGTCGTCCGAAGACTTTTGGTCGACAATGACGAATTAAAGGCGATTGTGGAAGCTGATGATACACAATCTACGGCTGAATTTAGCAGCAGCTTTCGACGTTAGCGTCAAAACAATATTGGTCCATTTGCGTCAAATTGGCAAGGTAAAAAAGCTTGACAAATGGGTGCCCCACGAACTCAATGATCGCCAGCGAATTATGCATATGAATTTTCTCCTTTTCATGCCGTAACGTCCTTACTGCCTCATTCCTGTAGCCTTATTTATTACTTTTTTACCCTTAATTTCAAACAACAATGTCTAGTACGATAAATGATGTAATGTCTGACGTATAGGACATGTGTGTCGTATTTGATTGCAGAATTCGAACAGAGGCCCTAGTCTCAGTTTCTTTTAACCATATCGACTTTACGCATCGACCGCTTTCGGAGCTCCGATTGGCAGCCGGCCGGCCTTCACCAGTGAAGGTCCAATCGGAGCGCCGAACGCGGTCGATGCGTCGAGCTCGAGATGGTAAGAAGTAACTTACACTAGGGCCTCTGTCTCTGAACTCACAGACGGGCGACGTCTTAAGTACTGGATAATACTGATCCTTCTCTGTCACACTCCTTCTTCATGACTCCAACCGACGAAGCAGAAGTTGATGAAATGATTCCGCTCCTGGCTGGGATGGTATTCCGAATCATCTTTTTAAACTGGGTCAACATTGTCTAGCTGGTACCATTTCACACATGCTATCTGAGCATGTCATCGGGAGTGGTTCCAGTCCAGTTGAAAACAGCGAATATCTGCTCGATCTACAAAGCTGGAGATACATCAGTCCCATCCAATTACAGGCCTATATCTCTTCTTACGTCTCTGTCCAAATTTCGGAAGAAGCTGGTGAACAAGAGACTATTGGCGTACTTGCAAAAGAAGCAACTGCTGCCGGCCAACCAGTATGGCTTTCGGAATGGCAGATCAACGGTGGATGCAGTCTCTTAGTTGATGGATCATGTCATTTATAACCTTGACAAAGACAAAAAGTGTGCCAGTGTCTTCCTTGATCTTGCCAAGGCCTTTGATGCCGTGTCAACGCCCATACTGATTAAGAAGATGGAACGCTTAGGTATCAGGGGCCCATGCCCCTGATACCTAAGCGTTCCATCTTCTGGTTCAATGGTTTACATCCTATCTGTCCGATCGTAAACAGAGGGTTTGCCCAGGTAACTTCCAGGGTACATTTGCGAAAGTAGATTTTGGAGTGCCCCAAGGTAGTATCCTTGGACCTTGTTTCTCCTGTACGTTGATGGTCTATGCTCACTCAATTTGGACAACGCATAAATTTCTGCGTACGCTGATGACATAGTTATTATTTTCCATGGAGACTCTTGGAAGGAAACATATAGTGCCGCACAGGCTGGAATGCGGAAGGTTACCAGTTGGCTGCAACACAATCTGCTCGCCCTTAATGTTCAAAAAACCAAGGTAGTAAATTTTTCAGTAAGCATAAAAACAGCTGCCCCTAAACAATTTGCGCTCAAATCCCACCAGTGCAATTACAGTATAGGGGGCTGGTGCAGCCCCGTTTTTGAGCATGTGAATAGTATCAAGTACTTGGTATTTACATAGACCAGCACCTGTCATGGGGTAAGCAAATCCAATCGGTTACTTCGCGCGTAAGGAAGCTTTTGTACATATTTAAAAGACTTCGATCTATAGCTGACAAAGATACACTCAAGATGACTTACCTGGCTTCATGTCAATCTGTGCTTAGTTACTGCATAATATCTAGGGATTTTCGCTGGTAAGACTTATCTAATTACTGCGGAACGTGCACAAAGAGCTATCCTTAAGGTCTCTTATAGATTAGGAATCTAATACCCCACTGATATGTTATACCGAGAAACGAGAGTGCTTATGGTGCGCCAAATTTACATTTTATCAGTGCTATTTAAGTTTCATAAAACAGCAGCTGCCACAGTAGTAGCAGACCAGCGCACACGTAGAAATCCTAAGTGGAACACAGTTTGCTGTAAACTTAAATTTGGCAATAAGGCTTTCTCTCGTATGGGACCATACCTGTATGAAAAAGTTAACAAAAGCTTAAAATCTTCGCCTTGTCAAGGTTTGGGTGCAAAAAACAGGTTCTGGGTTGGCTGCTTGGGCTTAATTATGCTGAAACGGAAAATCTTTTATGTTTCTAATATTAAAGTATTCATCATCTCATACACACTAACACTCATCACAGGCATACATTCACTCATCACATTCAGACTCACACTCATCACATACACACATACATTTAGTCACCTTTAAGTTCTAAGTTTGATTAATTATACTGAAACTGGTGCATCAAAACGCAGCCAGGCTACGGACGCTAGTAAATCTACATCGGGTCCATGTGGGGCCCGGAAGTAGCGTCCGTGAAGCTCCTTACTCTGCCATACCTCCTTGCGATCGTTAGTGTCAAGCACTACAGGCTTGCGCCAGTTCTCTTTATCCAAGGAAAGCGGGGTAAGGCCCTTGTCCACCGCGACCACATCTCGATGCATCCCCACGCCCGCCGGCTTCTAGGAAATATTCCCTGAGACTGCATATCTCGCGATTGTGGAGGGTCTTCGCGTTCAAAAAGCCTCGACCTCCACACTTTCGCGGGATATACAGTCTCATTACCGATGACCGTGGGTGATGCATTCAATATGCAGTTAGCAGCAGAAAAATTTTGAACTGCAACAAACACTACAATTTAACGCATTCTTTTTGATAGTTTATAATCCTAACAGAAATAATACCGACAAATTGTAAACTGCCGATCTATTCTGTAATTATCTCACCGTCAAAACTAAGGTAACGTGAGTATGAAGTGAGCTGTCAATAGTGGCAATCCCTAGCATCATGACAGCTCACTTCACTCATGTTTTCACCGTGAGATATTAACAGAAGAGACCGGCTGGTATCAATTTTTTTTTGTTTACGGGGGGAAATCCTCATCGATGTCCTCCGCCCTGGGGAGAGCGGAGGGGTCTGTCAGACTCTTACTGACTAAAACCACCCCAGTGCTCCGTCTCACACTTGCACCGGGGATCACGGGATCTAATGCGACTTCCGCGATCCCCGACTACTGCCGGCCCGCAGAGGCGGGCCACCTCGAGTTAGGGGGGAGTGAGGTGTTAAACTCCCCCCTTACGTCATTGAGAGGCACGCGTGGAACACTACGCGCCACCATCTCGGGTCCTAAAGAGTAGGGGGTGACGGATTTCCCCAGATCCGTCGCCCCTGGACCCATTTAAGGGGGCTGGAAGAGGGCGTTATACGCCGACGCCCGGTGCGTCTGCTGCGGATTGGATTAGCGGAAGCAATCTCCCGCTCCCTTTCCGCAGCCTCCTTCTGCGAAATGACTGCTTCACAGAAGGATACCACCGCGTCCTAGGACTCCTCGCTGCCGACTCCTGAGATGAGGGCACGGCGCGGCTCCTCCCAAGCAGCACACTCTGCCAGCGTGTGCCGAGCCATGTCCTCCCGACAGTCGACGCAGTGGTGACACCGGGCGTCCGGATCCCTGTTTATGCGACACAGGTACTTCCCGAAGCAACCATGCCCCGAAAGCACCTGCGTCATCCGAAACGACAGGGACCCGTGCCTCCTATCACAATTCTACCCTAACCTAACCTATTTCTCCCAGTTCACCATTTTTCGATTGTTTATAATCTAACGGAAATAATACTTACTTATAAATTATAAACTAACGGTTCTCACAATTTTACGGTAACATAATAGGTACCTGATTCCTGGAATAAAGTATGATTTGTCCAACCTGTGTTTTACGATGGTCACCCTACAATAACAATCAATGTCGTAATTATAAAAATTGTACGAATTGCAAATTTGCCTTAGACATTTTACGAATCCGCCAGCGTTTGTAAACGGACGGTGCCGTTTGTAAAATGTCGATTCATACAATCTGCCTGCGACAGATACATGTACTCTAACTTTTCAGCATTAGTAGGTAGGGTAGGTATGTAGGTAGCGTAGGTAGGTAGGTGCGCCGTAGATAAGTACTTAGTGCTACCCGTGCGAAGCCGGAGCGGGCAGCTAGTACATATCAATGGATATTTTACTTTTTAATGTGTAACATCTTTCCTCTCGCTTTTCTGCAATCAATCTAAACCTAAATCTAAAAAATGTAAATAATCAAATCTGTGGGAGTGATTTCTTGAAAAGGGACGGAAATGTGTCACAGAAAGCCGGGAAAGCGCGTGACATTTAATTTGATCAATGGACGTGTGCGGTGCTAGAGTTGGCTATCAGAAACGACCTTGACGAGGCCCCGCCCCGCCCCCGTCAGATGTTACACATCTTATGCGACTACTGTAAGGCTCGCTCGTTTTTTCATCTTTTTTTTTCAGAATCTTTAAACTTTTGTTATTTTCAATAAAAAAGTTTCCTTTAGTCAAAAAGTCCTGACAAATGACAAGGGCGGACAAAGTCCAAACTGATGGCAAAAAGCCGGATTTGTCCGGACAAATCCGGATGTATGGTGAGCTTACATGCGGCATAACCAATAATAACTCAGGACATGTTGCCCCCTTGTCGCTACGTCACTATGTGCTAGCGACAGTTTCCGGGGGCCCAATATTGAGTGTGCAAGTCACCCCCTACCATTTTATCCGTGTAATTATAAAACATTTATCAGCCCAATGTTTTGTTTTCATGTTCTGCAATAGTCCTGCACCAACCGGAGGTTGCCCTTGGCTTCGGCCCCTCGTACGCCTTCTAAAAGACCGGGACCCCATGGTCCCGAGATAAGTAAACATATAAAAATAATTAATAATATATAATATTATGTTTGTAATTTTGTATGTAAGGGGTAGTCTCTGGAACTACCAATCGGATTTGAAAAATAATTTTTGCATTGGATAGCCTAATTCTTGGAGGAGGTTATAAGCTGGCGGACGAACTCACGGGCAGAAGCTAGTACCCAATAAAATTGTCCTTTTTTGGTGATGTTCGTCGAGTCGTTGAGTTCCTTAAGTTTTGTGTAGCTCCACACGTTTACTGACAAATGCTGCACTGGCTGGGTGTGGTTTATGCGTCAAAAGATCATGTCAGACATGTATCTGCAGGATCCTCATATTATTATAATCTGACTGAAGAGACTGTGACCTCTGAGTTTGTTTCTGTGTTTCTTGTCTGAGTAGTTGGATAGAAAACACCTGCCTCAGCTAGTTTTAAATTATTATTAATTTTACGTGGAAACGTATTACCGTATTACCCTGAATCTTTTTCTGAAATAAATTTCAATGATACATTTAATAATGAGCAAGTGCACAAAACAAAAGAAATAGGCAGTCGTGGGGACTGCCGACAGAAGTGAAAATTTAAAACTGGTAGGTATTAGCGCCATCTATATTATAAAGCACCTACAGCACTACGGCGCGAGCACGTCGGTGCCGCGAATCCATAAGTTTATACATAATTAATGTGATGTTTAATGTTGGTTTTAATATTAATTTTAATTGTTATTTTGATTTTATTATTTTGAAATTTATGTGTTTTTTTTTATGGACCATGTTGTTTGCAATAAGTAAAGATTTTTATTATTATTATTTATTATTATTATAATTTGCTAAAAACAAGTTTACAAAAAGATTAAAATTATTACATTAAAAATAATAATTTAGCGCTAGCTGTTTCTAACTCTAGTTTTTATGGCATTTCTGTGTGACTATTGTGCCCTACATAATATGATAAGCAAACATGAAATGAGGACAGAGTTGATAACGCTTGTTCCTTATTCTATTTTATTCTGTTTAATTTAATATGAGTCCGTTTGTGTAATTTCCTTGATTGATTAATAATATCTAGCTGCGCACTGCGGTTTCAATCGTCGTATGAAGATTTATTGTAAGGGATATTCACACAGGAACCGTGTATTTTCTTGCAATGCTTTGACCATGCTCAATGAAGGGTTCCGTAGTTGGGATGAATGTATCCGAAGCACAAACTTAACGTTGTAGTTGAAAAACATGTTCTCCCATACATCCCACTGCAAATGTAAGTTTGTCCGCACAATCTTGAGAGATTTACCATGTTATTTTAAGACCATAGACTTCTTATAGGTTTTCCTGTAATCTATTTTTATTTATAACAGCTTAAACTAGCATTACAGGGTTTACCCTAATACAACAGTTAAGAAATTAAAATAATAACCTAAGCTATACATCTTCACCTATGAAATGGTCTTTACCTATGAAATTGCCGTTCTACAGTACCTACTGGCCATTTCAAATCAAAATAATTTTTGTTTGGCTACGAATTCTAATTTTAAATTAATTTTATTTTAAAAACATGGATTTTTTTTTCCAAAAGTAGTCATTTGTTTATTGATTACTTAGTGTTACATTTTCATCGCATTTCAATCTTTTTCGTCATCATGGATACGTTAAAAATTCGAGTAATTATGGAATATGAGTACCTTCGTGGCAGCAACGCGGCACAAGCGGCACGCAACATCAACGAAGTCAAAGTCAAAGTCAAAGTCAAATCATTTATTTCAAATAGGCCCATATAAGGCACTTTTGAACGTCAAAAATTAAAAAAAAAAATTAATTGATTCTAGTTGCCCCTTCCAAAAGGTAGTTTTCGTATGGAGAAGAATGGGCAAGAAACTCCACCGTTACTCTTTTAAAATGTTTTACAATATTTTGTATAAGTACATTAGTTATATAATTATATGTGAGGACGATGCACCTAGAATAAAATTATTATAGGTACCACAATAGGTAAAAAGAATTAAAAGAATTAAAAATGAAGCAACAACAGATAAACTAATTATGTGATAGATACATGGTGCTCACATATTTACAAACATTGTAAAAGTAGACGATCCTCCTAAGATTCCACAATTAATAAGTCAGTGTGCGAGGAATTGGTCATAGAATGTAAAATCAATGTCATGTAATAAAAAATAATAATAAAATATACTTACACTTAAATTTGCAACCAGTTTGATTTTGTCTTGATTCTAAATTATCCTATGGAGCAGGACCAGCATGTTTCCAAGCATTCTTATCTTGGATATAATCCTCTAATTTGTAATATGCTTGTTTACAAAGTATACTTTTAATATGAGCTTTAAATTTTCTTTCATTTAATTGCAAAATATCACAAGGTATTTTGTTGTAACATTTAACACAGTAGGTACCCCATAAAAGATGTATGTACTTTAGATAATCTGAAAAATGGTTGATCTATTTTATCTTTATTTCTAGTATTAAAATTATGTCTATCACTTATTTTATTAAAAAAATGTCGATTTTTTCTAACATACATAATACACACATCAACACGGTCTAGGGATATTTCATACTCAATTAAATAACTCGAAAAGTACTGGCCGCATTGTAATCTTTCATACACCGATTTGTTTGTAATTTATCTCAGACTAATTCCAAATTCAAATTTTTGAAAATTCTTTTGTTTCGGTGGCATAAAAATGTCTTGATGTGTAGGAGAGGGAATTTTCATTTGTGCGAAATTTAGAAAACAATACGAATTACGTTTAGTTACAGTTTTTTTTCATTTTTAAACGAAAGATAAAGTTAAAATTGAGGTATTGTAGCCATGCAACGCCAACATTTGACGAGGGCGGAGATGTTACGAGCTGTGGGAATGCTGGAAGCTGGGTCTGTTCAGCGTAATGTTGCTGAGGCCATAGGGACCCACCAAAATATAATTTCAAGATTGTGGACACGCTATCGTGCCACAGGTGAAGTAGCGGAAAGGCACCGGGGGCCAAGTCGCATCACTACCCCCAGACAAGATCTATTTTTGCAAATTACTGCGCGAGCTCAACCAAATGCAACGGCGACTCAATTGGTCCAAAGGCTGCGAGTGGAACACCAAGTGCTTGTGAGTGACCAAACTGTAAGAAGGCGACTGCATGAAAGCAATCTACGCTCTCGTAGACCACTCCGGGTCCCACCTTTACGGAGAGGCAATCGTGGACGACGATTAGAATGGGTTCGGAACCACGTGGACTGGGGCCGTGAGCAATGGTCCAATGTGCTGTTCACGGATGAATCCAGGTTCGGCTTCCATCCAGATTCACGAAGGACGCGTGTTTGGCGAGTTCCTGGACGATGGAGCCGTCTTCAGAACCCTCAGGAAGTTCACCCATACCAAGGAGGAACAATTATGGTTTGGGCAGGAATTCGTCTTGGAGGACGGACGGATCTCGTTTGGGTGCGGGGCAATATGACGGCAGAACGATACGTCCAACAGGTGCTGGGGCCCGTAATCTTGCCCCACAGAACACAAATGGGGCAAGATTTCCTGCTCATGCACGACAATAAAATAAAATAAATAAAAATTGTTTATTGACACACAATGCCCGGGCACACACGGCGAGAACGGTAGCAGCTTGGTTACATACACACAATGTTAGGGCCTTAGACTGGCCTGCTCAATCGCCAGATCTAAATCCCATTGAGCATGCGTGGGATATGCTGCAAAGAAGAGCTCTGAAGGAAGTTCTTGAAAATCTGGCTACAGAAGATCAACTTTTTGCGCACCTCAGAAGGACATGGGACAATATTCCGCAGCAAGACATTGACAACCTTGTTCTGAGCATGCCGAATCGTTGCCGATGTGTTATGAACATCATGGGCGCTTTCTCAGACTACTAACTTCAAGTTTATAAACACAAATTAAATGATTTTTCTATTTTTTTCAATTTTTACTCATAAATTAAAAGTTAATTCATATACGGTTTCCGTCTATGCTTCATTTTTTTTCCATAAAATCCTGAAATTTTAATCGAAGTACCTTAACCATTATTAAAAAATGGTAGAATATTAAATAACGTATCTTTTAAATATATAATGTCATATAAATAATTGAAATGAAATGAAATGAAATTGTTTATTCTGTAAATAGGATATTGCAATCACTTTTACACGTCATATTAAAAAAAAATAAGAAGAAAATGCTAGATGAGTTCGGCGTTTCCTATCTGACTACTCTGAGAAGAAAGACCGAAACAAACTCAGAGGTCACAGTCTCTTTTAAAGTCCAGACATAATCTTGGTCAGGCCATATGAGGACCATGTAGATTAGTGTCTGAAATGGTCTTTTGAGGAAAGAACCACACAGATTTGAGTGGACCTGTTGTAACATATCTACTACTTATTAAAATAAAAAGGTAAGCAGACAGTTAAAAATATATAATTTGAGGTAAAACACAGAAAAATAATTAAAAAAATAACCTAACCTACCTAGCGCTCTCAGAAAAGAAAATATTTACAAAGGAAGTGTTACGGCTTTCAGGTACGAGACGTCCGTCAGTTCTGAAACATCCAGATTCGTTTCCCAGATAAATCTTGATAAATTCACAGGCAATGTAGAAGACGTCAGGCCTCGTTAGCTCTGAGGCCTGAAGATCCGCTTCCCAGTCTCTCAGACAGTCCAGACAGGACTTAGAAGTGGAAGGTCCTCCTGGCAAGAAACGTAGTGCCGTGAAGACAGAGTATGATTTCAGGGTGAAATGTATGTAGACCAATTTGCAAGACTTTTCTTGAAGAGATGTTTCCTTGAGCGCTTCCAGATCAGCTCTGCCGAATGGGTCCGTAGTCCCTCTGACGTTAATTTTTCAAATTATCTTTTTCTTGTTCTTTCAGAATTTAATTTCAAATTCAGAGATCGAAAAGGGCCAGACATATTCGTACCAAAAAAAACCTCTTTGATGAATTCTGAGAGCGTTTCAATTATTATTATAAAATGTAAGTTAGGATACAAATATTTTACAGTAAACAATTATAATTGCCTATAAAATACCATATTTCAGCTAAACATATTGATAAAAATAATTTAAATTATATAAATCAAAAGTAACCTTCTGGACTAAGCCAGTAAGAAAACTAGAGAGAAAATTAGAAGAAAAAAATAATGATAGCTTGACAGCCTGACGTAAATGTCATAACATTGAAAAATATGAAAATTAAAGAAAACTAATCGTTTTAGAACGATTCGCAAAATAATAATGCAAAATCAATAAACGAGTATAATACATAATATTAATGAATGTATAGTGTAAGTATATGATGTAGTGTCTGTAGTATGTAGATACTATATTTCCCCAATGACCCCGAGAAAATTTTTGGTCTAGAACAAAAATTTTGTAAAGGTTAAAGTATTACAGCATTCACAAGACGTACATACTTCATTCAATCACACCGACATCTTACGTAGTTAGGTCAGGTAGGATTCACATTCAATGATCACTACACGACCTGATAAATCAATAACAGTAGGCTTTTTTTTGGAGTTGTAATCCGCTCACGTCTAAAACCACTAATGAGATGAAAAATAAAAAGATTTTTTAGTTTAACAAGGGCTTATTTATATGGAGTTGTTAGCCGCTCCAAATAAACTTTAGTTGATATTTAACTAGGGCTTCCAATACCGGGATCCCGGTATCAGCCAATACCGGGATCCCGGAAATTATTCGAGTTTTTTTAATACCGGTATTGAAATGTTCATAACCGGGATCCCGGTATTAGTGATTTTATTTTAATTTTAGTACAAGACACAAAATAATAAACTATCACTACCGCACATAGACATTTTTATCCATTTATTTTATTTTGGAATATTTTAAATCGATATAATATCAATGATTTAACGACATGGCAGTTACACGCACGCAACGCATTAAATTTAAGTCGTTCTCTATCACCTTATTAAATGACATTCACCAAAGCCTCAGCGTGATCAAGGCAACTGTCTCTGCACTGTGCCGTCGTGATGCCACTCTTTTATCGGCTGATGCTTGTCTCATATTCATGCTGCGAAAATTAGACGAAGCAGACAATACCATAAGCCGAAATCTTGCCTCTACCCTCAAAATGCGTATAAAACAGAGACGCCTAATAATATCAGGTGTTATTCAATACTTGCATGATGCCGAGGCTTTCTTTTCCGAAGAAGAGGATGATGTGTTTTCAAAACCAACCTCAAATGAGATCTACCGCGTCGTTGTGAACTTATTATAGCGCGTCAAATTTTCGAATGCAGAGTCAAGACATGAACCTCACTCCACTGTTTCCATAGACAGTGACAGTAGCGACGACATTCCTTCATTGAGTTTGAGCATGCCCACTTATGTTGAATTGCCGATTGAAAAGCAACTAGAAGCAGAAATACAAGCTAAAACTCAAAAGAAGACGGCTAAACGGCAAGATTCTTCTAGCACTGATATTGATATTAATTCTATTGTACGCGTTGAAATGGGTGTTTATGATAGTGCTGGAGGTGGCCGAGAAATGTATCTTGATATGGCTTATAATTATTTGTTATGCATTCCGCCAACAAGTGTAGGAGCGGAAAGAGCGTTTTTCTCGGTCACATATTTATGCAATCGATTAAGAAGTTCGCTCTCTTCTCCCTAGATGCTCTTTCTTTCCTTAGAACGCAATTTCAGGAAGAAAGAGCCGCAGCCCAATGATATCGTGCTTGATGTGACAGTAAAATTGTGCTTTAAGCTTTTTTTAATCATTAGATTTTTTATTATGTTTATTTTTTTGTAAATGTTAACCAAAGTAAATAGGTATAAAATTATATTATTAAGATATCTTTTGTTGGCTAGATATTATGTGTTGATTACGGAGTATGTAAAAGTTTTTATTTTCACTGTTATTGTCTATCTTAGATGTTAAAACCCAAATATTGTTGAGATTCTTATTACTTACAGAAATATTGTTAGACAAGTTTTGTGAAATTCTATAATAATAAATGTGATTAGTCATAATTTTTATAACGCAAATTATCGTAAAAAAAAGACTGATCTAACTGACACTTAATATTATTGTTATATAAAAAGATAATTGTACCTACATGTAAATAATATATGATTTGACATTAAAACTTTGTTTATTAATTTTACCTTCTAAATACGTACTTAAAAAAAAGAATAAAATTAAAAGTGAAAAAAATAAGGTTTATTTTTTTTCAATACCGGTATCCCGGAATCCCGGTATTTAGAAAAAAACATTCGGTAGTAATACCGGTATTGAAAAAATCCGGTATTCGAAAGCCCTATATTTAACAAGGGCTTATTTATAAGGAGTTGTTAGCCGCTCCGAATCAACTTTAGATTTAACAAGGGCTTATTTATAAGGAGTTGTTAGCCGCTCCGAATCAATTTTAGTTGATATATAACAAGGGCTTATTTTTATGGAGTTGTTAGCCGCTCCAAATCAACTTTAAGAATTGATCCAATCAACTGCAGAAGTTGATGGTGACCAATAAGAAAGGCTAGGTAACCTATTCCTAAAAGCACATAAAGTATCTAAAAAGTAAGAGAGATTAAAATAATCTTCTTAATGGTTTAACAACCGATGAGTCTAATAAGAGGAAGAAAAAAAAAAAACTCTAAAGTTAGAAGACGAAAAGAAGATGGAGATGAATCATGAGTAATGTGATGAATGAAATTATTTTCATAATTATATACATTATATTTTAAAATCTTTAATATGCCATTTAGCTTGGTTGCCATTAATATCCTCTAGTATATAAACTAATGGAGATAGTTTCTGCAACACAGTGGACTTCACATATTTTGGCGCTAATTTTGCGCTGAAATAAGTCCCAGCCTGACTATTTACATAATTTTTTCGCCAGACTGTATCTCCTATGTTATATTCTTTAAAGGTATGACTTTCGTTGTAACGAGAAGAGTTACGAGCATGAGCAATATGGAGGGCTATTTGGACTTTATCGAAAATTGCAGACAATAAACCTATGTTAGTAGCATAGATGTCCTTAGGTAAAAACACGATTTCATCAAGATTATTAGTTGGCGTATAAAGTGAGCCAGAATTAACTGTTTCACGGCCAAAGAGCAAAAAGTTAGGAGAGAAACCAGTTGTAGTATTAGTTGTACTATTCATAGCGTATTGGATTTTAGGAAGGTGGGTATCCCAAGATCTGTGGTCTTCACCAACCAAAGATGACAAAGCTGTGATTATAGTACGATTGTATCTTTCAGTGGGATTAACTTGAGGGCAATAGTTAGGAGAGAAACATATGAATGGTATGTTATATCTGCCCAGAAAGTTACGAAATTCATGTGATTGGAATTGCGAACCATTATCCATAATAATAGTCTGTGGTACTCCATGAACTAGGAAAACAAAATTTTCTAAGTTAGAGATGATGTTAGCACTAGTAGCTCGTTTTAGTGGAAAGATCAGGGAATATTTAGTGAAACAACAGTTAACTACTAAGATAAATTGATTTCTACGTCTAGTCATAGGTAGAGGACCCATTAGATCCAAAGAAATTGTTTGAAAGGGCCTAGAACAAATTTTTGGTTTACCCATAAGGCCAAAAGGAGAGTGATTTGCGTGTTTGTAAGTTAAGCAATTATCACAGATAGAAATCATTTTAGCAATATCCTTAAACATAGCTGGCCAGTAATATAGAAGTGATAATTTTTTATAAGTTTTAAAAATTCCTAAATGAGGCTGATCTGGGGATCCATGGTTATCTTTGATAAGGGTTTCCCGTAGATTAGGATGAGGAACTTCTTTCCACGAGAAATCTTCAGTTAACGCGTAGGGAGATTGAGTATAGCGGAATAATTTATTATCGCGAATAGTATAATTGGGAAATTGATCAGGATTGTTACGACATTCTAAAACTAGTTTGTTATAGTGTTCCAAAGCTGGAGATACGGGTTGAGGATTAAGTGAGATAGGATTAACGCCAAGTGGAAATGTAGAATTACGAGAGAGTAAATCAGGAACTAAATTGTCTTTACCTCTTTTGTGTTTAAGAATAAAATTAAAAGACGATAACCTAAGAGCCCACCGCGCGAGCCTACCGGATGGATTGGACAAATTTAGAAACCATTTAAGTGATGCGTGATCTGTATAAACAGTGAATTGTTTCCCATTATCGATATAACAACGCCAATGTTCTAAAGCTGAAATTACCGCAAGAGTTTCTCTCTCTGTTGTTGAGTAATTGCGCTCGTTTTTATTAAGAGATTTGCTCATATAAGCAATAACTACTTCTTTATCGTCCTTTAGTTGTGTTAACATACCACCGATGCCAAAGTTAGAAGCATCGCAATGTACAGAGAAAGGGAGATCATAGTCAGGACAAGCTAGTATAGGAGTAGTAACAAGAGCTTCTTTTAGTTTATTAAAAGCTAGAGTAGCATCTTTATCCCAAATGAATTTAGGGGCGTTTTTACCGGAAGAAGTTAATTTATTAAGTGGATTTGCAATTGTGCTGAAGTTAGGAATAAAACGACGAAACCAGCTACAAGTCCCAATAAATTTTCTCACTTCTTTACGAGTAGTAGGAGTAGGAAATTCGAGTATTGCTTTAATTTTAGCCGTATCTGAGCGTAAACCGTTTTCATCCACAATGTATCCTAAGTATTTTAGTTCATTTTTAAAGAATTGACTTTTATCGAAGTTAATAGTCAAATTAGCAAACGTTAATTTCTCAAGAACTTTAACTAGATAAGAGATATGCTCTTCAAATGATTCAGAAATGATTATTATATCATCTAAATAACAAAAGACTTTATTGTCAAACTCAGGAGTAAAGAGCATGTCCATAAGTCTTTGTTGAGTAACCGGAGCATTAGTTAAACCAAAGGGCATGATAACAAAGCGATACATGCCTCGACCAGGAACATAAAAAGCTGTTTTATCTTTATCTGCTTGTTCTTTCAAAGGAATCTCCCAAAATGCTTTGGCAATATCAATGCTAGAAAGAAATTTAGCGTTTTTTAGATTATCTAAAATTTCATTAACAAATGGAAGACTGTAAGCGTCTCTACGAGTAACTGAATTTAATTTACGACTATCAACGCAGAAACGCCATTCGCCATTCTTTTTAGGAGTAATGATAACCGGAGAAAGCCAAGGACTTTCGCATTTTTCAATAACACCCAATTCTAACATTTTATCAACTTCTATAATGAGAGCTTTTTGTTTTTCAGGAGAAAGACGGTAACAACGTTGTTTAATAGGAGGTGTATCACCAGTATCGATATGGTGACTAATAAGATGAGTGCGGCCCAGTACTCCTCTACTTTCGAAGGATATAGCTTTAAATCGTTTAATCAAGTCATCAGCGATAGTTTTTTGCTCTAAAGAGAGATGATTATATGGGAGTACTTGTTTAGTAGTTTCAGTAACCACTGAACATTTATTAATTGCTTTAAAAGCCGAAGAAAGAATATGTGGAATAAGATTAAACTTTTTCCAAAAGTCGACGCCTAAAATAATTGAAGGAGATATATTTGGAAACACGAAGGCTTGGATTAGATGAGTTTGATTATTGTATCTAATCGGAATGTCAATTAAACCAACGGATTCACTTTTATGATTACTGGCAGTAGTAATCGTCATTGAAGATGACTTGGATAACGTGAAGCCTAATTTTAAAATATCTAGATGGGAGTTATTACCAAGTATTGTAATAGAACTACCGCTATCTAGTAAGCCGGAAAATATTTTGTTATTGATAGAAATATCAATAAAAGGACGATTAAAATCTTTTTCATTATCATAAATTGAAGTTATTTTATAACAATGAAAGAAATTTTTTATGGTTTGTAACCAATCATGCCAGTCTGATTGATTAAAGTTTTTATTACCCAAGTCATTGTTTAGTTTTTTGAGTTCTTAGTTTTATTACAATTAGGGCAATCAGTAGATTTAACATCTTTTAAACCACATTTGAAACAAACAATTAATGTACGAGGTTGCGAGCAATTAGTTAGTGTATGACCATTAATGCGGCAGCGTACACAAAAAGCATTATTATTAGTTTTGTTAATTGTATTAACTTGAGGTTTATTGTTAAAACGATTAAAATTTGTTCTAGAGGAAAACGCGTTAGAGGTTGAGGGTTTTGACGTTAGATTAGAAGGTTTATAATTAAATTCAACAGTTAAAGGATTATTTGTAGTTTGAGGTTCGCTGAACGTTTCTCTTTGTCTAGGAATTCTTCATATTTTTGACAACATGAAATAAGCGCAAAAATAGAGTTAATATTATTATTTGCGATATAAGGTGAGTAACAAGGACGGATGTTACGAATAATGATTTGGAGTTTTTTAGTATCCGATAGTTTTACTGAAAGTCTGGAAAACATGCCAGACAGTATGGAAATAAAAATAACAATAGATTCATCCTTTCCTTGAGTTCGACTATTAATGGCTTCTAATAATTTATGATCATAGTCAAAACCGCCAAAGTCTGTAATCAAAGCTTCGCAAAGTTCGTCCCATGATAACAAAGAGTCACGTTTAAAACGGTACCAGTGTAAAGCGTTATCGGTAAGTAATTCGAACGCATGATCAAATAATTTGTTTGAAGAAATACTCCTAGAAATACTAAATTCCTGTATTTTCTGGATAAATGAACGAGGACAAGAGTTTCCGTCGTATTTTATTCGTTTTAATTCGTTAAGGGAATTATTGGGAATAGAGTTTAGAGGTTGAGACTGAATGTCGGGGAGTATAGTATGAAACATCGTCTCATTGGGACTATTAGGAGTAGAAGAGGGACGGTTGACTGCTATAGGTTGAGGATTGATGTCGTTGGAAACAGTTGTTAAAGAAATAAATTTTGATTCTAAGGTGAAAAATCTCTCTTTAGTTTGAGTTAAACGATTTACCTCTGAGGGATCTGAATCAGTATCGATCCTCTCTAGTCGATGAAATAGATGATTAATAAAAGTTTTAATTTTTTTGTTGAATCTATGGTTACCCTGTTCTAACGATAGTATTTTTGATTCGATATAATTTAGTGAATTGGTAAGTTCGTCCAAATCAGTTTTAATATCGAGTCTAAAATATCTTCAGAGGGAGTTTGAGGTGCGAGTTGAAGAATTTGTTTTTTAAGCTGTATTACTGTATCTTTTGGTTCCTCTAATCTTATTTTGATTTCATATTCTAGCTCAGCTTTGTTTAAAAGCTCAAAGAAAATAATTCTATCCATTATTTAAAATTAATTCAAAGATGATAAAAATGTGTGAAAGGAGGAAAATGAGGTAAATGAGGGTTAATGAAAACTCGAGAGAGTGAGTGTTAAAGAGGACTCAATATGATCAGATTAAATCATGCAACTATAAAAAAAAAAAAATGTGTAGGGTAGTGAAGTATTTGAAATAGGTGTTATAAAGATGTTTAGGTTTGTATAAACGATTATAGGATATTCTCCTATAATACGTCGTAGAGTAAGCCAAACCCCAACTTGTAAGTGACCACGAATGGTTTTAAAAACACTCACAAGCGAAGAATGGATACGTTTACCAGTGGGTAAACGTTGTGGTGTGCAAGTGTGTGGGGTGCAGGGTAGTGAGGTATAAGTAAAGAGTTATGTGTGGGTGGTAACGATTATAGGATATTCTCCTATAATACGTCGTAGAGTAATCCAAACCCCAACTTGTAAGTGACCACGAATGGTTTTAAGAACACTCACAGGCGAAGAATGGATACGATTACCAGTGGGTAAACGTAGTGTGTGGGGTGCAGAATAAGTTTGTTGAGTATGTGGATGTGTTGAGTAAAGAAGTCTTCAAGAGGAGAGCTGAAGAGGAAAAGTAAGTTAGTATTAGACGTATCTGAAACCAAATACAAGTTATAAAAAAGAGACTAAGTCAAATAAGAGTCCAAAAGGAAATAGTACTAGTGATAGTTTGTTTTAGAATTTTGAAAAAGGGATTGGATAGAGCTAGCTTTGATTTTACATTGGGCGCCAAACTGTAACATATCTACTACTTATTAAAATAAAAAGGTAAGCAGACAGTTAAAAATATATAATTTGAGGTAAAACACAGAAAAATAATTAAAAAAATAACCTAACCTACCTAGCGCTCTCAGAAAAGAAAATATTTACAAAGGAAGTGTTACGGCTTTCAGGTACGAGACGTCCGTCAGTTCTGAAACATCCAGATTCGTTTCCCAGATAAATCTTGATAAATTCACAGGCAATGTAGAAGACGTCAGGCCTCGTTAGCTCTGAGGCCTGAAGATCCGCTTCCCAGTCTCTCAGACAGTCCAGACAGGACTTAGAAGTGGAAGGTCCTCCTGGCAAGAAACGTAGTGCCGTGAAGACAGAGTATGATTTCAGGGTGAAATGTATGTAGACCAATTTGCAAGACTTTTCTTGAAGAGATGTTTCCTTGAGCGCTTCCAGATCAGCTCTGCCGAATGGGTCCGTAGTCCCTCTGACGTTAATTTTTCAAATTATCTTTTTCTTGTTCTTTCAGAATTTAATTTCAAATTCAGAGATCGAAAAGGGCCAGACATATTCGTACCAAAAAAAACCTCTTTGATGAATTCTGAGAGCGTTTCAATTATTATTATAAAATGTAAGTTAGGATACAAATATTTTACAGTAAACAATTATAATTGCCTATAAAATACCATATTTCAGCTAAACATATTGATAAAAATAATTTAAATTATATAAATCAAAAGTAACCTTCATGGACTAAGCCAGTAAGAAAACTAGAGAGAAAATTAGAAGAAAAAAAAAATGATAGCTTGACAGCCTGACGTAAATGTCATAACATTGAAAAATATGAAAATTAAAGAAAACTAATCGTTTTAGAACGATTCGCAAAATAATAATGCAAAATCAATAAACGAGTATAATACATAATATTAATGAATGTATAGTGTAAGTATATGATGTAGTGTCTGTAGTATGTAGATACTATACTGTCCAGTCAGTGCAAGCATTTGTCAGTAATCGTAGAGCTCAACTCAGAACTTAAGGAGCTCAACTCGACGAACAATACCAAAGAAAGGACATTTGGGTAGGTCGCATAAAGTACTCAAACTGCCAGACCATCATTTAAACTAACTGAGAAAGAAAAAATTAAAGAAAGAGGAAAAACAATAAAAATAAAATATCCACATAGTCCTCACATTCACAATAATTAAAACAATATAATACTTTACAAAGTAATCATGTTATTTTGTATATAATTTTCAACAATGTCAATATGTATATAAAAAACTGGTATTTTTAATGATTTACATAATAATTAAAATGTCAAATTTTATAGTTTTATCACAAAGCTTAGCAGAGCGAGCAGCTCAATCCCACGCTTTTTTATCTTCTAAATAATCTGAAATTTTATAGTACCCTTTTTTACAAAGTTTGGTTTTAATACAGCTTTTAAATCGTTTAATGGGTAAGTTTCGAATATCAATGGGAAGTTTGTTGTAAAAGCGTATACATTGACCCATGAACGAGTTGCCTACTCTTTGGAGACGTGTGCGATGTACAGCAAGGTTGTGTTTATTCCTGGTATTTAAACTATGAATATCGGTCATTTTCTTATTAACACATTGATGTGGGATAAACATTGTACCTATTTAAAAGAACGCAGATTATCTAAGTGTTAAAACGGAACGCAGCGGATGAAAGAAAGAGAGAAGTAGGTGTGCGAGCGAGAGAGCAGAGTAATGGCGATAGCGGGTGTACGACGAACAGCCACGGTGTAACGCTGATTTTTTATAACGTGTTTCCACAAATAAACGTTTCGATTCTTAGTGCTCGTTTATTTTGTCATACAATCCCACAAAATTGGGGGCTCGTCCGGGATTGGCAAAAATAACGACACGGGTTCGAGTTTGAAGACGACGGACGACGGAGACCGGCGGCGGCGCGTGGCGTGGTGCACCGCGGCGGATATTATTCAAAAACTCAACGTACGACGGCATCGGCAACTAAAACATGACGAAAGACGAATCACGTTCGGGCCAAAGCTCGATGTTGTATCTCACGACGGATCTGATACCTAAATTCACCGGTCAAGATAAAACTTATCCAGTTACGCGATGGATTCAAGACGTGGAAGAAAATGGAGAAATATGTGGTTGGACACCGTTACAACAGCTGCTGATGGCACGGAGGTCCCTATCAGGCACCGCACAGCTATGGATGGAAGCTGAACGCCCTCACAAATCATGGGAAGAACTTAAAGCGGCCCTGAGTAAAGAATTCCCTGACAGTAGTAATTCGCTTTTTTTAAAATATCCCTAGACCGTGTTGATGTGTGTATTTTCATAAATGAACTGGCAAGGTACCGTCATAATATTAATCCTTTTATAGTTCCCTGAGAGATTCGCGGTGACGTAGATTATAAATGGCTCTGACAGCTCTCTTTTGCAAAATAAAGATGGATTCAATGTCAGCAGCCCGACCCCACAGTAAAATGCCATACGACATAATACTGTGGAAGTAACTAAAATAGACCAATCGCGCGGTTTCAGCGTCTGTTAACTGTCTTATCTTTCTAACAGCATAAGCGGCTGAGCTTAGCCACCCCGCAAGAGATGTTATGTGAGGTCCCCATTGTAATTTCTCGTCTAATGTGATTCCCAGGAAAACAGTTTGATTAATAAATTCCAGTTTTTCTCATGCATTTGGTTTTTTTTTTATTTAGTACCAAATTATTTACCGTAAACCAATGTTGGACCTGAAGAATAGAGCTATTCACGTCGTCAAGATTTTTTGACCGTCGATTGATTTTAAAGATCAATGATGTGTCATTTGCAAATAACACCATCTTCGGTTGATTTAGAAGTAATTGGGGTACTTAAATCATTAATGTAAACTAAAAAGAGGAATGGACCCAATATTGAACCTTGAGGAACGCCCATTGCCATTTCAGACCCCAATGAGTTTACGCCGTTTATTTGAACTACCTTTCTATCTTTCAGGTATGATCTTAGTAAATCAAGAGCTGTATTTCTAATCCCATAGTGCTCCAGTTTCAGCAGAAGTGTCTCATGGTCTACGCAATCGAACGCCTTCGAGAGGTCGCAAAAGATACCAATGGCATCTTGTGCTTCTTCCCAGGCATTAAAAATGTTCTTTATTAGGGTAACACCGGCGTCAGTGGTACAACGCCCTTTGGTGAAACCGTACTGATGTTCATGAAAGATGGAATTTTTATTAAAGTGACGTAACATTTGATTGAGCATCAACCTTTCAAACACCTTACTGAGAACTGGTAGAATTGATACAGGCCTATAATTGTTGGGTTCTTTACTATCACCGGATTTGAACAATGGAACTACTTTACTGTGTTTCCTGAGATCCGGAAAGACTCCTTGGTCTACACTGGTGTTAAATATGAAAGCTAAATAGGGCGCAATGGTTTCGATAATAGATCTACAGACTTTTACAGACATTCCCCAGAGATCTTCTGTTGATTTAATTTTAAGATCTTTAAAAGCTTTTATAACAGCCTGGGGGTTTGTATGCTGAAACCTGAACTCCAAAGAGCATGCCTTCACATTCTGTCTAAGTAAGGCAGCAGAAAGCGCTGGTGAGGAATTTAAAGCTTCAGTAGTTTTAAGGGGAATATTAGCAAAAAAGTTTTCAAATTCCTGAGCTATTTCTACATCTGAGTTGATAGTGCCATGTGCAGTCTCTAAATTAAATTCAGTATTTCGCTGTTTTTTCCTACCTGTTTCATTATTTATTATTTGCCAGGTAATTTTTATTTTATCATCCGCTGATTTTATTTTATTGCTAATATAACTACGTTTACGGAGCTAACACTACAAACCAACGCACCACCTGTTATTGGTTTGCTCGCTTCCGTTCTGGAAATTTCGACCTGAAAAATGAACATCGCGGTCGTCCGAAGACTTTGGTCGACAATGACGAATTAAAGGCGATTGTGGAAACTGATGATACACAATCTACGGTTGAATTAGCAGCAGCTTTCGACGTTAGCGTCAAAACAATATTGGTCCATTTGCGTCAAATTGGCAAGGTAAAAAAGCTTGACAAATGGGTGCCCCACGAACTCAATGATCACCAGCGCGAAGTACGCGTCGAGACGTGCCTTGCACTGCTCAATAGACACACAAATGAAGGAATTTTGAACCGCATTGTTACCTGCGATGAAAAATGGATTCTGTTTGATAACCGCAAACGCTCAGCAAGTTGGTTGGATCCTGGTTCAGCACCTAAACAATGCCCTAAACGAAAACTTACCCCTAGAAAAGTGATGGTCACTGTTTGGTGGTCTAGCGCCGGTGTGATTCATCACAGCTTCTTACCAAACGGGGTGAGCATTACTGCAGATGTGTACTGTGAAGAACTGAACACAATGATGGACAAGCTGGCACATCTCCAACCAGCATTGGTCAATCGCTCGTCTCCGCTGCTCCTGCACGACAACGTGCGACCTCATACTGCACAGCAGACGGTCTCCAAGTTGCAAGAACTGGGGTTGGAAGCTCTTCGTCATCCGCCCTACTCATACAGACTACTACTTTTTCCAGAATTTGGATAACTTCTTGGCGGGAAAAAAATTCAATACCCGAGAGGCAGTACAAAATGCCTTTGAAGAATTTGTTGCCTCCCGTCCAGCTGATTTCTTTAAGAAGGGCATCAATAAACTGCCACTGCGTTGGCAAAGATGCATTTATTGCATGGGTGATTACTTCATTAAATACAAATAAAAAATACATGAAAAAATTTCGTTTAAATTTTTTCATACAAAACGGCAATTTCATAGGTAAAGACCTATTACTTACAATAACCAAATAATAAAAAAATAAACTAACAACATTATTAAATTATTACATCATTAAAAGCACAAAACATAGTATAACATAATTACTTACGTCACATAGTACCTACAAACATAAGATAAACACAAACATACTTTACTTAGATTATGAAAAAAATAAGTATTATTTTGCTTGTAGCATAATATAAATAGCAATACCCTTGCAAATTCACTCACACAACATGTAAGCACATCAATCTGGGTTTGAAGGTCGTTGATGGTACGGGTAGCTCTGGTAAGGGGGGCCTTAGCAAGCACCCCTGGTTTTGAGTAAAGTTCAATTCAATTCAAATTCAATTCAATTCAAAAGTCATTTATTCAAACTAGGCTGAAAATCAGCAGTTTTCGAACGTCAAAATTACATAAGACAGTCCCCCAAAAACGCCCACCCTTCACCACTTCCTAGTGCTTTAGCTGGGAAGAAGAAGTGGCGCAACAAACTCCCCAGCAGCACAGCTGTCTGAATAGTTAGAAGAACATGATTCTATACAATAGTAATAATTTACTTTACGCAACACAAAACATTAAATTAAATTATTTTCTATATCTCACCTAGCACACGCCAATATACCAACAACAAAAAAGTAAAAAGAACTTAATACCCGAATGAAAGCCTCCAGGCATAAAGGGCATGCCAAATCACAAATGATAAACTAGCGAACTAGCTAACAATCGAAGTAAAATAAATAAACAGTTAATTACTAATAACAACAACAAAAACCATGGTCAGCAAGACGACCAGTCACCACAAGCAGCACCCGTTCACGAGCATAACGCAAAGGTCAGCCATTACTCCCCTCGCCATATTTGAGGGAAGGAGGCAACCCGACCCCCGACGCTACCGCAAGCAGTGACATTTTGAGTTGGTTTTGAGTGAAGTGTTTCTGTATTGTTTTCAAAATTTTAGGCTTAGTAGTTTCGGAGATAAGGGAATGGTCAATTTACATCTATTGTCTTACATATCTTAAAAAGTATTGTAGGAAAGTTCTTCTCAGGGTGTGTATTGGGTTTAAATTAGTTCGAACGCACGTCAACTTTGAAAATGTTAGATACGGGACACAAGTAAAACACAAGCGGGCTGTGAACGCACTAACCACAGAGTACATTCTAATATACTGAAACTCTTTATTTTAAACACACGCAAGCGTGCCCGCGGTGGGAGGCACGGGGTGCGGGGCGCTGCGCGGCGCCGTCTGCGCAGGCAGTCCACAAGGCCGCGCATCGCTACACACATACATAATGCTTATATGTAACATCTCCCAACCTTATTTTGAAAGATACAATTCTTAATAAAAATACTACACTACTTAAAGGTACTTATAACTAAACACACGTACAACGTTTTAACATTATGCCATCCACTGGTCACTTGCCTAGCGCAAGGCTTCTATAATCCACCTTTGGGAGCTGGCGCAACGCCCTACCGGGACGGTCCGGCGGCACAGGCGCGGGCGGCGATGTCGGCGCCGCTGGCGGCGTGCTTGCACCTTGCCCCCCCTCTCCCGCGGCGTCAGCTTGAGACGCGGGTTGGGGGCTCGGCAGAGCCGCTGATGATGTCCTCGTCACCATCATCCTCGATTTCTCCAGCCCAACTTTGTTGTACATTGCCTTTATATAACACAATCTGGTTTTTGTGTTTTTTTATTACACTCCCTGTTAAATGATCCTTGACCAAATACACAACTTTACCACTCCTGTCTACTATCGTCCCTCTGCACCATGTGAACTTATCTTTATTATGAAATTTTTTGTATAAAACTTCGTCCCTTTTTTTAAAAATTTGTGTATTTTTGCCGCCATAGAATTTATACTGCAAACACTGTTTTGATTTTACTGTGCTGTCCAGTGACGCGTTTGAAGGTGACGACAGTGGTTTAGGCGACACTAGATCCAACCTTGATCTTAGCTTGTGACCAAAAACTAATTGAGCCGGAGAGAACCCTGTCAATGAATGTACTGAATTCCGGTAATCGAAAAGATATTTTAATAGTTTGACCCTAGTGTCTTTTTGGCTGTTACTACTTAAAATACACGATTTTATGCCCTTTTTAGCAATCTTTACGTAACTTTCAGCCTGACCATTGCTCGCAGGATTATAGGGCGGTGACGTCACGTGCTCAATCCCGTTAATTGCACAAAACCGTGCAAATTCTTGTGACGTGAACGCCGTGCCATTATCGCTTACAATTGTATTTGGTAACCCGAACCTTGATACAAACTCGTATAGTTTTTCTAGTGCAGCTGATGAGGTCGTTGAACCATACATATCGTAAACTTCCACCCATTTTGTGTATGCGTCTACTACTATTAAATAATGTCTATTATCTAACGGACCCAAGAAATCTATGTGCAACCGGTAGAATGGTTGGGGTGGGTATTTCCAGGGGGCAAGCGGGGCGCGCGGAGGGGTAGGACGTAAATGTATGCAAACACTACAAGAATTGATCATAGTTTCTATTTCTTTATCAATACCCGGAAACCAAAAACGGGAACGAGCTTCGGCCTTTGTTTTTACAATTCCCAGGTGGGAAGCATGAAGTTCGTTTAATATTTTCATTTTTAGACTGTCTGGTAAAATCACTTTATACCCTCTCATAACACAGCCGTCTTCATAAGATAATTGATTCCTGCATGCGTGGAACGGTTTTAAATTTACATCAGACACGCTTCTAGGCCAACCCTTAAAAATAAAATCAATCACCTTCATTAAATTAACATCTCGGCTAGTTTCCTTGCGTAATTCGTCCCGCGTAACTGGCATGTGTCCGTCTATCACGAAGTGAATATACGACGCGCGGTCCATCGGGGCGGCCGCGGCGGCAGCGTGCTGAGCGCTGTCCCCGCGTTCGCTGTCCGCGGTCATTGACCGCGATCGCTTATCGTCGTCGGGAAGGCTTGCGCGGGACAAATAATCCGCGATGTTATTCTCGCTACGAACGTATTCGATTTTATAATTATATGCGCTGAGGAACAACGCGTATCTTTGTAATCGGTTTGCCGAAACCTCCGGTATACCTTTGTGCGGGCCAAAAATTGAAATTAAAGGTTTGTGATCGGTGCGAAGGATGAACGGGTCTGACTTACCGTACAAGTACTGATGGAATCTTCGAACTCCAAAAATAATAGCCGTTGCCTCTTTCTGAATCTGAGAATAACGTTTTTCAGCTGTGTTTAGAGTGCGGGACGCAAACGAAATAGGACGCTCGCATCCATCTTTATCACTTTGCGATAATATCGCACCTAAGCCATTAGGTGAAGCGTCCACCGTGAGGATTAACTTTGCATTTGGGTCAAAATGCGTTAAAACCTGATCCGACGTTAAATGTTTTTTTATTTCGACGAACGCTCTTTGATGTTCGTCGGCCCACTGCCATTTAACACCTTTTTTTAACAGATCGTATAAGGGACTTAAGATTTCGGACGCCTTAGGTACGAAATTACGGTAATAATTGACTAATCCTAAAAATGATTGAAGTTTGCCTACATCTGTGGGCACTGGGGATTTCTCAATTGCTATTACTTTATCAGAAGATTTTTTTAACCCGTCTTTGTTGATAACATACCCTAAATAATTGATTTCGTTCTTAAAAAATTCACACTTATCTTTTTGCAAAGTTAATCTTGCAGCCTCTGTAACACTGCCGTTAACCGTTGTAAATGTAAACCCGGTCCATCGGCTGTTATAAGAACATCGTCTAAAAGACATAACACACCGTCCATACCAGACAATAAGTTTTCCATTGCGCGCTGAAAAATAGACGGTGCACTGGTTAAACCAAAAACCATACGTGTATACTGAAACAATCCGCGGTGAGTATTTATGCATGTAATTTTTTGTGAGTCTTCGTCTAAAACAAATTGATTATAGGCCATGGACAGGTCTAACTTTGAGAACTGTTGACCTCCGTGCAATTTTGAAAACAGTTCGTGGACTGTAGGCAACGGGTATTGTTCTACAATTAATTGTTTGTTTATAGTTACAGAATAGTCTGCACACAGCCTAACACTTCCATTTCGTTTTAATACTGGCACTACGGGTGATGCATACTCCGAGTGATCAACCTGCTTAAGTATCCCTAAGTTTACAAGGCGGACTATCTCTTCATCTACCTTGTCTCGCAAAGCAAAAGCAATAGGACGCGCTTTGAAAAATTTTGGCACTGAATCATCTTTTAACCGTAATTTTACCTCGAATTTATTGAATTTACCTAATTTATCTGAAAATACGTCTCTGAATCTATTATGCAAGTCATCGATTGTTTTTGTTTCGTTATTTATGAAATTACAGGGTGCTAGTTTTAACTTAAATAAGGATAAAAAATCTCTTCCGAGCAATGGCGGGCCTTCGCTGCGTACGACGTAAGCATCTAGTGTGTGTGTGTACTCAGCCTATAAGTGACCGGTAGGCGAATGATACCGAGACACACAATATTACTACCCGTGTAGGTAAATAGCCTTTTCTTAGGTGGTAACAAGGGCAACCTGCTAAAACATTTGTTGTATAAACTTTCGGAAATTACCGTTACTGCGGATCCACTATCAATCTCAAATTTGATTTGTGAGCCGTATACGGACACGATTTCTGTCATGGGTTCTCCCCGCTCTGAAGTGATGTTACAACATAAAAACTCACCATCGTCGTCCCCCTCACTCACATCGCCGGCCACCACACACTTTACTTTGCACATTCTACGTAAGTGACCCTTTGTATTACACTTCCTACAAGTATAGTTCGCGAATCGGCACTGAGACGATGCATGGTTCTTTCGACCGCACACGGAACACTTCTCCATTACCGGTTCCCTATCAGAACCCGCACTCTTGCCCTGCACCTTGAACACTGAATGTTCTTGCTGTGTGGTCGACGCCATCGTGGAAGCGCCGGCGGCGGCGCCTGCCCGCGCGCACCGGACGCTCTGCGCCAACTCCACTGCCTTTGCCAGGGTCAAGGTATCTGTGTCCTTAGTGAACAGTTTTTCCCTCTCGGGACCCGCCAACATGCCCATCACGAAACGATCTCGCAATGCTTCCTCTACGTTGGCGAATTTGCAATGTTTCGTGAGGCCACGCAGTCTTGCCGCCCACTGCGCATGCGTCTCACCCGTTTGCTGCATTGCCGCGTAAAATGTGTATCGCTCCCCGAATCCACATTTTGTCGTGGAAAAGTGAGTGTCAAGGAGCTCATAGATGTCTTCTACTGGCACCTCCTCCAGCTGTTTTGGCAAGGCCAAGTCGGCTGCGAGCTGGTAGGTGCCGTCCGCGAGTGCGCTCAGTAGGATTGCTCGCCGTCTTGAACCCGTTGCGTCGTTTTTTTCGGAAATATCGTTCGCCACGAACCATTGCCGCAGGCGACTTTTGTACGCCTGCCATTGGTGCACTGTGTGGTCGAAATTACTTAATAAACCGAAACTAAACTGAGCCATCGTGATATAGCGTGGGTCGCTCTCGTCGCCACTGTTAGATACGGGACACAAGTAAAACACAAGCGGGCTGTGAACGCACTAACTCTTTATTTTAAACACACGCAAGCGTGCCCGCGGTGGGAGGCACGGGGTGCGGGGCGCTGCGCGGCGCCGTCTGCGCAGGCAGTCCACAAGGCCGCGCATCGCTACACACATACATAATGCTTATATGTAACAGAAAAGGATAATTGAAGTACAGAAACACCGTTTATAGGGCAAAAACAGGTAATACCTACTAGCGTTTCGCGAGCGTGACGTACGCTCTCGCGTTCTTCGTTCACTGTCGGTTGGGTTCCGGCCTCTCCCGGAATTACGAGTCTCTCGAAATTCAGCAATGAAAATTAAAATCTCCCGGCTCCCGGAAGGAATTTCAAATAGTCAAAATTCTCCCGGAATTTTAAATTCACTCGCGCTGGCGGAATAATTGACAGTGACAGTGACAACATCATACCGACCGCGTATCGGCCAACCGTTCGCTTTAGGCCATTGAAAGTCGCGAACTTGCGACACTCGGAAACTACGTTTTGTTCATACCTACCTGTATCAAACGCCGCCTGCAACCGTGTTTTTATTCGTGTTCGTATTCGATATATGGACAACAGAAACGAACCTTAAATTAAGAACATAATCAGGACAGAAATCCAAACGGTTTTCAATTTTAAAATAGACCGCAGTTTTTTATTTTTTTTAGATCAAGCTATCTACTAAGCTACCTATTTTAAAGTCTGTACGTTCAAATGGAAAATATAAGTTACAAAAAAAGAAAATGTTTAACAAAATAGCTGTTTTTTTTCTCTTGGATTTAGACTAACAAGTGGTGGCAACCCTAGTCGGTTGGCGGGGGCACGAGGGCGCGGGCGGGGGTGTCGTCTCCCGTCCCCCGTACACAAACGTTAAGGCTTATGACGCCTCGAGTGAGTAGCACCCAGGTTACACGCAGCTCACTCGAAATAATAAGACTCTACAGATGTACACATACATCTGTTGCGTGGCGTGTTCTAAGTTAATATAGGCATGTCACGTAACTATATACAGACAACCACTACTAAACATGCATCCTACACAACACGTGCAGGCGCGACGTGGGCCGCGACGCACGTTGACACTGAGCGGCGACACACTACAGTACTAGCCGCTCATACATACACGACTGTTTATCCCTCAAACCGTAAACGGCTAGATCTGTGAGCGGGGCGAGGGTAAACTACATATCTACCTGTAGGAGCGTCGAGTCGGCATCTCTGTCGCTGGTCGTCTTCGTCGGGCCTCCCCCAGGTAACTGGGGGTCTCACCTGGCGGGGACTGACCGCCGAGATGTCGTGAAGAAAGCGACGCTATTGTTATTAGCGTCGTGGCGCGCCTACAGAAATACGCATAGCAACCAATAACATAGATGAGCTGCATCACATTCTACAGGCCGATTTAGGCCGTCAATAGTGAGGGGCCCGCAGTCGCGGGTCACGGTATGCCTCCGCGGGCGAGGGGCGACGCCCCGACCCCGTCCGCCACGCCCCCTTGCGGGGGCGTCGCGACGTCTCGAATCAAACGTTAAGGCTACATCCTCCTCCTCTGACCCAGACATGCGCCCACGCGTCTGAGTCAGACAAGATCACGCTCAGGTCTACCGCGCCTACGCTTTTCGTTGACCGGGGCTGGCGGTACGTCGCGTCGCCTACGAATTGGATCAACTGGGAAACATGGTAACTCAAACTCAAACTCAAAGCATTTATTTCAATTAAACCATTTAAAGGCACTTTTGAATTGTCAAGGGGTCAGTCAGTCAGAAATATGAAGCTAGTTCCCATTCCAAAGCGTAGGTTCCTATGGAGAAGAACGGGCAAGAAACTCCACGGACACTCTTTTAAATAATAATATTGTTACAAAATACCTATTGGCTACATCATTCATGTTGAAATTATACATTTGTGAGAACAATGTAGAAAGACGTGCACGTAAGAAGCGTCCGTAATAAAAAGATAAAAACAATTAAAAAATTAAAATAAGCCGTGGCAGATAAGAAATGACCAGTCCCTACCGACGGCGCCCGCGCCCGTTCACGAACATGACGCAAGGATCAGCACCGTTTAGCTCAACCATTTTGAAGGGAACTTAACGATCCAACATACACGCCACCACCAGCGAGACATTTGAGTGAGCATGACATTCTCTCAGCCGCCAGGGCACATTCAAGTCAATGAAAGATGTACAGACGCCAGCACATCAACCTACTACAATCTGTCAAGTTTCTTTAATAGATTTTCAACTTTATTACTAAAGCATAAGGTTCAAAGTTAATTGGGAAAATTTGACAGTTTCGGGTACGGGGTAGGTTGACTTGCTGGCGTCTGTACCCAGTAAATGGTGGCTTTATAGAAGGTACATGGTAGGTGCTCACACGTGTGCTATGCAATTATGTATACAAAACTACGAGATTGAAGTTATACAATTCAAAGATAATTTATGCAATCTTCAGCAGCTCCAACAATATTTTCGAATGCGAAAATTAAATTAGTTTATGCACCCTTGTGGAGCTGGACCAGCATTGAGCCAAGCATTTTTGTCACCGATATAATCCGCAAGCTTATAATATGTTTGGCAGCATAGTGTGCGTTTTATACAAGATTTAAATTTAGTTTCATTTAGTTGTAGTATGTGGGGAGGTATTTTATTGTAACATTTTAAACTGTACCCCATGAAGGATGAGTCTACTTTAGCCAGTTTGAAATCCGGTTGAACTAATTGGTCCCGATTTCTAGTACTATAATTGTGTCTTTCACCTCTTTTATTTAATGAAAAGATTAAGTTTTTTCCTGTCGTACAGACGCCTGCACATCAACCTACTACAATCTGTCAAATTTATTTAATAGAATTTCAACTTTATCACTAAAGCATAAGATTCAAAGTTGATTGGGAAAATTTGACAGTATCGGGTAGGTTGACCTGCTGGCGTCTGTACATGATGTTTTCATAGATATATTGATAAGGTACCATCATGATGTTAATATTTTTAAACAGTTCCCTTAGAGAATCGCAAATATTGCTCTAATGGCTCTTTTCTGTAGAATAAAAATTGAGTCGATATCTGCAGCCCGTCCCCATAGTAAAATACCGTAAGTCATGATCCTATGCAAGTAACTGAAATAGACTAACCTTGCGATATCTATATCAGTAAATTGACGGATTTTTCTTACAGCACACTTTTTCGTTCAGCTTTTGCTGAACTTAGCCGTCCTGCAAGAGATGTTAAATGAGGACCCCATTGCAGCCTTGAGTCGAGCGTGATCCCCAGGAAAACAGTTTTATCTACGAATTCTAGTTTCTCCTTATTCAATACTATATTACAATTAATGATCACCGCTACTTACCTTCTCCAACACATACGTAGTGGAGCTCGCGGGTTCCTTAATACGGTAAGGTCCGTCCCATCGCGACGACACGACCCGCGGATAAACGCCGAAGTTCATAGCGTTTATCCACGGGTCGTGTCGTTACTCCCTTGTGTTAAGAATTTATATTATTTACTTTTTATAAAATGTTTATGTTACTATTGTGCTCATTCATGGCTGAGTTAGTCGATTACTAAATGAATAATATTTTGTAAGTAGGCAACATACGAGTTTGGAAAAGAGGGTCTAGAGTGGATGCGATGCGAAGTGAGATCGATGGTCATTGATTTTGTAAAGGATTATTATTGATTGATTTATTTACGCCATGCTGTCCTTCTGGTGGTTCTGATCTAACTATTGATTTCGGTTGAATATTTCTACAAAGAAAAGTAAAAAGTAGGTACCTACTCACGTACTTACCTAATTATTTACGTTACTTTCCATTATATCCTAGAGCAAAAACATTTTTACGAAGTAAACTAAACTTGTACAAACGCGAGCAGGTCAACCTACCCGAAACTGTCAAATTTTCCTAATCAACTTTGAACCTTATGCTTCAGTGATAAAGTTGAAAATCTATTAAAGAAATTTGACAGATTGTAGTAGGTTGATGTGCTGGCTGGCGTCTGTACATAACATTCACCCGCAAAAAAATCGACATATTCTATCTAAACCATAAAATAATAAGTTCTTAGTCACAAGTGGATAGTTCTACTAACGCGGAAATATTGCTGCAGAGTAAGTACGTAGGCTACTTGGGAATAATAAGTACTTGATTTTATGAATGAACGGCCGAGAAACTCGTGGGCTGTGCCACGTGCCACACAACGTGTAGGCGAACGCTGGCATCTCGTCACCGAGCGACTGACGAGGGAAGTTCGCCATTTACAGTTCTACTCTTTCCCGCTAGATGGCGTTAATTCAAGTTTTTAAGTTAATTCTTTCTGCGGTAGTATTCCTTCCAATAGAAGTATTCTTTTGAATATTTCCAAATTATTGCGAATACTACCGAAGTTTTGTCAACGCTACTCGCTGCGCATCCTCACTCATCTCTTGTGGAAACGCAGCCTAACCAAGGGCGGATCCAACCTTCGAATCAGGGGGGCTGGCGAAGAGCGAGCGCAGCGAGCTCGAAAATTTTAGCACACCGCCTTGTGTAGGAAAGTTTTTTTTTTAAAGTACACTAGCTACTAATTAGAATTATGATAGGAATTTTAAGAAGTTTTGAAATCATGTGAAAGAAATTAAAAAGTAATATCATTTTTTCAGTTGCTTGAAAACCATAACAGCATTATTTTGGTTGAGTTTTTACGCATTGCGCTGAAAGTAAAGCAGTTTTTGTTGCAAGTTAGTTTCTTATTCTTGGTTTCGTCACATTATTTTTGCTGAATACTCGTTTCATCCCACTTCGGCGGATGGGTGCAAATTATCGTACTTTTGCGTACGATAATACATATTGTATCGTACATCGTACCGGTGTCGAAATTATCGTACATATACGATAATTTAATACGTTTCTCATCCGTGGGGCAGAACAGAATTGGTAATTTTAAGATGGTCACACTCACATAGTATCTCTATGTAGTCTGTGGGTTATATCACAGAGTACATTTTATATAGGGTTATATCAAAGACAAAATTTTACAAAATAATATGTGTGTTACCCTTATGTATGTCTATGTAGTCTGTGGTGTTACTTTTAATTACATGCTCTGTGGTTACTTTATGTTTATGTTGATAATGTTGATATGTTCTGTACTGTGCTGATCAGCCGGTCAGCGTTCAAGTGGATTTTGCATTGAAGTCATACAACTGTGTTCATACGAATTTGCTAGGCAGTTCAATTCACGCCGAGAAACTGGAAATAAAGGTATGATTCCTGCCTACCGCATGATTCCGAGCACCGCTACGCGCCACTGCTGTTCGTGGTTCACTTCTCAACAGTTGTCAACATTCACGTGTAATCTCTGTGCTGTGATGAACGCCGCACTACTGGCCTGCCGCCGAGGCAAGGCGACACTGCCGCGCAGCAGTGCCGTCGCAGCAATGTGGCGCAGCATCGCTGCCGTGCTCGGAATGTAATCTCATATAAACCTATAGAAAATGTATGACGACCAGTAGTGACGCGGCTTCACTGACGCCCAGAGTACAGCTGTTCATATTAAACGAAAGCCAAACGAGTGCCAAGTAATGTAATAAAAAGGAATTGGTAACATGCATGATCTATTCTCATGAATTACAACTTGAATTTTTGACCATTATCTTGTTACCTGGTTTCCTAGTGTTCTACGGACCATAATTAAATATTGTGTCTTGTATGTATTGTAAGTTATAGCAGGGCTGAAATATTGCGTATATTTTGCTGGCAATAGTAACTTACTGACTAAAAACCAACTTAGTGTTATTTTAAATGACATTTTATAAGTAAATAAGAACAACTGCTGAAGGTAAAGTTTGCTCTGGTTTACTGCTACTACACAAATGTATTGCTTTTTCATAATACTTATAATTATTTATTTATTTTAGAAAGGACACACTGAGGTTGGAACGTTTTCATTTAGTCACAAGAAAGAAGACTATAAGCAGTATAAGACTATAATGCCTAAACGCTCACTGAAAACCTGGTAGGTAAATAATCAATATCTCAGAGCTTTTATTTGTAAATAAACTACTTGTATACAATAACAGCTATTAAGAGAGCTTCGAGCCTGGCCCACAGCTGCCGTTGCCTGTAGTCTGCAATGACATTGAAATGACATGCAATTGTTATAACTTGAAAAGGCATTGATATAAGATTTCATACAGATGAACAATGTAATACTTATGAGGGATCTATATTTATTGAATTTTAAACTGTTTCCAGGATACTTCAACGTTGTGTGATTTCTTGTATATTTTTTATACTAAGTCTCAAAGCAATATTTCACTTCTTTGCAACATATGGCGTGTACAACTACCCGCACATCCCTGCAGGGGCCATACAATCACAACTGTACAAGCAGGTTGCTTCAAACCTAGTGCTCCAGAAGTCTAAACCTGATTGTAAATATGATGAAATACTTAAAAGTACTAGTTCTCTGCTTAATTGGGAAGTGCCAAAGAAATACGACGAGTTCTCAGCAAAGGGCTTAGTGAATGGTAGCTATGTGCCGGAACACTGCAATCCCCTGTTCAGTGTTGCTCTTATAGTAGCTTACAGGAACAGACAGAGTCAACTAGACATATTCCTGCCATATATCCATAATTTTTTAAGGAAACAAAACATACACTACAGGTGAGCATTTTAAACTGTCAATTAAATAATGAGCAAACAAGGACCAGAGTTATTATTTTTAAGGTTCCGTTTCTTAAAAGGAAAAACGTAACCTTTATAGAATCACTTCTTTGTCCGTCTGTCCGTCTTTCCGTCTGTATGTCAGTCTTGCAGACAAGACCCTTGTTCTCAGGAACACGTGGAGGTATTAAGTTGAAATTAATATCAAATATGCAGGTAACCAATCATGCTACTTAATCAACGCAATAAAAAAATACGGCCATATAATATGCGACATTTTGATACTTACAAATAAATCAAAACCTACAGGGTACTTCCCGTTGATCTAGAATCTAGATCATGAAATTTGTAGCAAATATCGTAAATTTGTAGTTTTATCTCACAAAAATATTTTTGTTGTGATTACAAACTAACATTTGCGGTTGGTGAATTGACCGTGACGTATATCGATGTATGGGAGAACATGTTTTTCAACTATAGTTTGTATTTTGGGATAAATTCATCCCAACTACGGAACCCTTCATTATTCTCTTGTCCTCATCCCAATTTATTTGTGGTCGGCGCAACACCTATTTGTCTTCCATACTTTTCTATTAGTTTGTCTGTAAATCTGAGTTACATACTACATCTATTGACATACAGCAGTATATCTGTAATTAGTATATGAGATCACCAAATTACACAATACGATAATAATAACTCTTTTAGGATATACGTAATAGAACAACAAGACGAGAAGATCTTTAACAAAGGTATTCTACTAAACGTTGGAGCGAAGACAGCTATCAGAGACAAGTTCCCGTGCCTCATCCTGCAGGACGTGGACCTGCTGCCGCTGGACGAGAGCAACCTGTACGCCTGCACGCACACCCCGCGACACATGAGCGCCAGCATCGACAAGTTCCGATACGTACTGCCCTATGACTACATAGCGGGCGGAGTGCTGGCCGTCAAGTCTACACAGTTCGTGGCCGTCGACGGGCTATCGAATAGATTCGAAGGCTGGGGTGGCGAAGATGATGATTTTTCCTTCAGACTCAGCGCGCATAAATTCGATTTAATCAGGTAATTTGACTGTGCAACCATATTGTGTACAAACTTCTGCCCGCGACCTGTGCCGCGAATTCGTCCGCGTCGAAGAAAAAACAATATTATACGGCACTCAGTTTCTATCAGTGAAAAAATTGTTGTAATTGGATCAACGCTTCCAAAAATTACCTCCAACAAACAAATAATGTTATGTCTTTATAATATTAGTTTAGATTTGAACATTTGAAATGAATAAATTATAGAATACTCATTGCTCAGTCAGCCTTTCGAAGGCACTAAATAAAATGATTATTTATTAAATAATTGATCCTAACCCACTCTTAGTCAGTTGTTTCCTGTAATAAATATTAATACACCAATAAATGTTATAGATTTCCTCGTGAAATGTCCCGCTATACGATGCTGGCGCACCCACAAGAGCCTAGGAACAGCGCACGCAGACGCATCATGAGAGAGAACCTGCAGCACGGCGGCAAGGAAGGGCTGAGCACGCTACCCTACGTCACCACCCACGTCAAGAACAACCGCCTGTTCACACTCGTCGGGGTCCAGTTATAGCGACGCAGCTCGTGCAAGATAACGAGGTAAAGAGAGGCCCGTGCTGACGCGCGTCAACACCAACGATTTAATTGTTGGCAACGGTCTGTGTGGAACTCTCCTTACGCCAATGAATGTATCTGAGCTGATGTGATGAGCTCTTGTTATCATGCATTGTGTGAATTTGACTTTTTTCTTCTTTACTATTTTACCTTCGCTTTTCTTAGAGTTAATCAGTTTACGTCAGTCATTATAATTTGTTATTAGTTATATGAAAGCAAAATATGATATTATCAAGATATAATCTTGACCATACCATAATTATGGCTTTACTTTTTGTACCTAGTATTATCTCGCCTTAAATTCTAAAATAAATAAAACATGCTAGTTAATAATTAATAAAATAAATTTGTTATATTATAACGAATACTCGAAACGTAAAAGCGATTTTTATGCTTGCAGTTGGGTATGATACACTTGCGCGAAAGACATAATTATTTGTTAGACGGATTGTGTGCCAGGGTAATGTGGGAAAAAACTTGGATCACCCCAATAGGTGTTGCCACCCCAGCCGCAACTTATGGCCATCGCGCAAGTGTCGTACCATAGCAACTACTTATTTATTGATCTAAGAGGGTGCCATGTGCCGCGGCCGCCGCGCTCGTCTGGTCGCTCGTGCTTTAATTTTATAACAAAACAACTGAACATAGCATCCTAATTGCGTAACACACTTTCAATCACAATCTGAATGATTTTGAGGGATATTGCAAATCTATTCTGCTTCATATTGTGTGCAAAAGTTGTGCGCTCGGCAACGTAAATAACGCAATGAATGTTGTTGAACTTTCAAAATGACAGCCATTGCTAAGTGTATGACGCAATTACTCCGCAGCCATTAACTCGTTTTACGGTTTGTCGTAGTACAGACCTAGTCGCTGTCGGGGTGCCATAATGTAGTAAATACGATAGTGCGCCCAGCGCTGCCGCCGTTGATTTAAATCTCTGTTGCCGGCGCTATTATTTACCACCGCAAAAAATTAAGCTAGTGTCGATGTCCACAGAGGCTTTGTGTCTGCTTGTTCTCAAACTTAAGTAGAATTATTTTTTAAATAGTCACGATGTACCTCTTGTACAGTCGCCAGCAGGTCAACCTACCCGAAACTGTATTTTTTTTTCCAATCAACTTTGAACATTTTAATGCTTTAGTGATAAAGTTGAAAATCTATTAAAGAAATTTGACAGATGGTAGTAGGTTGATGTGCTGGCGTCTGTACACTTCTTGTGCTATAGGTACACCTCTACCTAACCCTTCGCGGAACACAGGATGTTATGTAAATCACACACATCAATACGTGATGTTATGTGTATTATTATTAATTGTGGTACACAAGCTCACATATTTCTGGTAAAAAAACAACACATAGTAAATCATGACTACCACAAACATTGTAGCTGCTGGTGGATAGAGCTCAATAGACCCCCTCAGTCTCATTAAAAGTGCCGTGTCAAGAACTGGTTTTTGACTTTATATTTTAAAGTAGGTAAACCTCATGGCCCAGCCTATCCAGCGCGGCCATAGAGCACAGAATCGTCTAATAACATTCGTGGCGCCGAAAGTGCGTTAACACTTACACCCCATCCATTTTGCCGGCATTACGTTTACGCTAACGCTAACCATCGCGGACGGACAACGCATTACGTTTAAAACCCGTTATGAAACACTGTAAAACGAAGTAAAATTGTCGTCGCTATACGTAGTTTCCATCCTACCTTTTAATTTTTTTGTGAAAATTTAAAAATCTTGGATTTTAAAACCAACGCATAATAATATCGCGACAATGTAAGAAGCCCGATTTGACACCTATCAAAACACTTTGTGTAGTGATGGGAAAAAAAAGTCAGTTGGTTTTAAACCCGATTCTCGAGACATATCGATTTATCATACTTAGAGTTTGTAATCGACAATTTATCTACATCGGTTAAGACTGATTCTCGAGGCGTATCGTTTTATTACACTTCATCATCATCATCATCATCATCATCAGGTAAATAAATAAATTCACTAGTAACATGTTTATTCACTTTCGTCACTGGATGATCTAGAAAAAATATGATTAGTTGAAGTGTATTCGTCGGTTACCCTTATTAAATTGATTTTCAATCGTATAGTCATAATGTACGTCCCGTCTTCAATCTTCCGTTATAATATTCTTTCGATCAATTTTCTTTTTAACCGACTTCCAAAAGGAGGAGGTTATTGGTGTTGTTCGGCCATAATTATTTTTTTGTTTGAAAGGGTATACTTCCGAGATGGCCAATGTCATCAGGTCAGGATCTGATGATGGGATCCTGGAGAAATCGAAGGAACTCTTCAAATATTATAGGCACACCTATAGCGATTTGGATATTTTTTTAAAGAAACTCGTGCCGTTTCTCTTGGAAAGGACCATTTGGCGAACTGGAACTGATGATGAAGACCACAGATGGCCACCGGGAGTGCTCAATAATAAGTATTTCACGGGTTGCGATTCGTTTACTTTAATATGGTTGCCAAGCAATTTATGCTCGTCACAATGCATATGGAGAAGTGGAGCTGTATGTGAAGTACCAGGAGAACTCTTCATCGATTAACGCCCCTGCATCGGGAAAAGCAATATTTTGTAAATGGTGATGAGTAGTTGACATTAGGCTATTGTTACTTATATAAATTACAAACTGACCCACTTAAAAGCAAGAAATAAAGACTTTTTTTACAAAAAAACGGAAGTCTTTGGATTGTTTTCGGTTTTGTAAAAAAGGTTTTATATGTTTAAAAATGTAATAAATAATACGGTAATTATAAGTTTCTCTCTTTTCTAAATGTAATGTTTGTAAGAGAATCGATTTTTCAGAACATCGATTTTATTCGGTAAAAAAACGGTCAAAACACTACGGCAACAAACCCTAAATTCCGAGAGGACGTTAATACAATGTCATGTCTCTACATGACATTGTAATAACGTCCTGTCGGAATATTAATCAACGATTAATTCGTGTTTTTGAGTGCATTTTTCCAATATAAAGTGAAACTTGGTGCTTACGAATGATACTCATTGTTATAGTGTATGGATAACATAATAATTAATTAGGATTATGAATTTGATTTTCGATTTCTTACGTAGACGTTCATACAAAGTTATTGCGGCATGTATAATGAGAAACGTCAAATCGGGCTTCTTAGATTGTCGCGAGATTAATAAATCTTGTTAAAATATACATCAGATTTTTTCGCTAAGAAACCTACCTACCTACATTTTAAATGACCCCTCCGCGAGGGCTCCCGGCATCTCATATGCGACTAGGTGAACCCTCCAGGAGGGCTTCCGACACTGAAGGTGTTAAGCGCACAACTTCTGTCGTCTTCACCAATCAAAGCCTATAGGTAATTTGTGACGTGTCAGTAAACGGTGACGCGGTTGGTTTGTATGCAAAGTGTAGACTGCCGCCGAGGCATGTCGTGCTGTGGCCGGGACAATGGTTGTCGGATCCACATGTTACTTGTGCACAACTTCGTGTGCTCATGCTTTATTTTAAGCAATAGGTATTTTTTTATGTTTTGAGCACAAATAGATCAATACATGGTTATAATAATACTAATATACTAGTAAGTTTAAATAAATCAGAGGCTGTGTTTCTAACCACAAACTGTACTTAAGGTAGCCATACAGGTTACGATATATTTGCGCAAGTTTAGGCTTGCACAAGTTTGTGTGAAACCGAATGGTTCGGATACTTGTGCTAATTCATTCCGCAATGTAATGTATACTTGTGCAAGTCCAATTTTGCGCAAGTGTAACTTAAAAGTGTGTGGCCTGCGATCCTCGATTGGGAATTAAAAATAGGTACCTACTGCATGTTATTCATTGTTGTTTTTTTTTTCAACCTGTATACCTGATATCGATGATTCGATTCCAGTTTTGTGCGACTGATTGAGGCATATTCTCCGGTGTGAACAACTATGTGCTAACACATTGATGCATTTCTTAGGTTAGTATTTATTAAATACACTATTAAAGCTACCTAGTTTAATTGAATTGCATTATGTGATATTTTTATCAATATAATGTTTTATATAGGTAGGTATTTTAGTTATAAGAATACAGGAAGATCTTGCTAGCCAGTATCGATAAATTCTAAACTGCAGGTCATGGAGAAAAACGCTGAAAATAACTATGAGCTCAATTTAAAATTAAAGAAAATAATCGTGTCACATTTATTTTGTTTGTTTTTTTTTTCAATTTAGATATTATTAAAATTTTCTTTAAAAAGCCCATGGTTCCTTTCAGCTTTTTTCTTTAGAACCTAAATATACTGGCATAAAAAATAACCCTGTATAATTTAGTAGTAATTTTGATGAAATCACATATTTTATCCACGTAATAATAAATTAAAGTAAATGGACGCGTGTGACCAACATGAGTATAAATAAACATAGCGTATGATGTCGACACAGTCGAGAATTCTTTGTCGCTTGTTCCAATGAAAGTGGTGTTTAGTCGATACACTTCTAGAAGCCTTTCATGTGGATATGAGATATTGTAAACCGTCGTCAAACGAATAGTAGGAATGTATAATGTTTGAATATTTTTTACTATGTTATTTAACTCACTAGAATTAATTTCGACGACCTAGCTAATTCACTTGCAAAAGATGTTGAACTTAACTATCAGAGGTTCAATAGTTTTGTAGTCTAAGGGGGTGATGAACAAATTATATATGTAATTAGATATGAATATCTCGTTGGGAATACATAAATCCTATCAGATTTTTTACTTTAGTGTACCTTTCAAAACTATGTTTTTGTTTGATGTAATCCTACTCGTACAAGTCTTGTTTTTGTTCCCTAAATAATGAAATATCTACATAGACTTGGATGATTTTTCAATCGACAGATAACTTTTGTTTCAGGATTATTACATGAAATAATGTAGCGGATTGACCATGGTTTGACAAAATTATTTTTTATACAAAAACTGTCAAACCGACATTTATGTATTCTTCAGACAAAGTTATCTGACGATTAAAAAGTCTGCCCTTAGTTAGATTTCTAAATTGTATTGCTTAGAGTTATCATAACTTATTACTTGATTTGTGTCACTGCTCATTGTTGTTTATTAAGTGTCCATTGTTTGTCGTATGATTCCATCGATGTTTCGCTTGCTTACGTTATCTTGCTACGTTCAATTCTAAATTCAAAAGTCATTTATTCAAACTAGGCTGAGAATCAGCACTTTTCGAACGTCAAAATTACATAAGACAGTCCCCTAAAACGCCCACCCTTCACCACTTCCTAGTGCTTTAGCTGGGAAGAAGAAGTGGCGCAACAAACTCCCCAGCAGCACAGCTGTCTGTTCAGTAAAAAAGATTCTATATAATAGTATGCAAAATGATATTTACATTACGCAACACAAAACATAATTTAAATTATAAAATTAATAGCCATATGACAGCTAGCACACGCCAATATACCAACCAAAAACATCGAGAACTATACTCAAGCAGAAATAAAAATAACTTAACGAAAACAATATCTAAATAAAAGCCTCCAGACATAAAGGGCGTGCCCGTGGGCGTGATTCTACTAAGGAGACGTGGCAATGGACAACTGTATTTGCAATTTTATATAAACGGATGTTATTATTATTATCCTTCTTCTTTTCGTGACACTCAAAGAATAACAATATACGTTGTTGATTACAAACCAAGAGTATTTATTTCACCTAGATACTCCTAAGTCCTAAACTCTTGCCAATCCCGCACTCGCTTCTATGTTAAAATTAAAAGTCGTTTTGTTACTTGAGTGTCGTAGAAATGTGCAAAAGAAATATCTACCAGATCTTCCTACATTATTATTCCTTTATTGAATTTTTATACTTATTAATTACATTTTTAAATATTTTTATTAAAAAATATAAAAATTCAGGCCATATCGGCATCAGGAAGGAGCAGGAGCTGCTGGTGGTCAGAGCTCTAGAGAGGAACCTCCACTATGCGTGTCGTGTCTAGGAGTACTGCTTTCTGAGTCAAGCCCTTGACCCAGCCGCGCTATGAGAGCCTCCTCAGATGTTGGTCTAGGCTCTCCGCTATTAGGCCATTAACCGTTACCATTACCGGTACCTATATTATTATTAACGCACGGCAATTGATTTTTATATGTATATCTATACATATAAAAATCGCAAAAACTCGAAAACGGCGCCACCGATTGTGATGAAACTGATAAGTTATGGCGAGCGCCCCGGAGAAGGTTCCTAACAAAAACGTAAAAAGTCATTGCAACGCAAGCTGGGCTATTAGCTAGTTTTACATAAATGTCGGTGAACACGGGCCTGAGCGTATTATTGCAATAAATTTTGTTCAGCGACTCCTATTGCTGAGTGTACGTAAAAACTAAGTTCTGGCAGGTCTATAAGATCTTGCACTTTCTATATTTGCCTACCTATTAAAAACTACGCTTTGCCTATATTTAGAACAGTTAAAAATACATTTTGGAGGTTTTGTTCCTAAGGGGGTATAGGGGGGGTACACGGTCCTCTTACGGAATCAACAATACAATACAGCAGCAACTACGCCTGATCAAGGAACATATACTCACCTAACGCGACAGTTCATTCAGGCGGGCGTTGTTGGTAAACATTTGTGAAATTGTTTCATAGAAATTGTATTGACAAAGCAAGATGACGAATGACGATGTAACGCAGTTCCTAACAATAACATCGTAGCGTTATTTCTGGCTCGAAATCAGTATGAAAATTAACAAGATCTAACATTTTCGCTGTCTCCGGGCAAGCTTGGCTTGCTGGCTTGCTGCCAGTGCTTGCTGAAATAAAATAACAACGTATTATACTGACAAAGTTATCATTTTGACATTGAAAGGAAATCGTCAAAGATGACATCTTTTTAACCTCCGATGCAAAAAGAGGAGTGTGGATGTAGGGCAGGGTCTATAAAAACTTAAAAAATATGAGCGTCCACCGGCGATGAACTGTTTCGCAGCTGCTGCTCAGTCAAAATAATCGCGGTATAGCACAAGTCGGCCGAGGAACTGGCAGCGAAGCAATACACGAGACCTCCCCCTATACAGCTAGGTGACTCCCACGTTGCTGGCGCCTAAACTGGAGGTTCAGTGTCTGCTAATGGAACGTCGAAATGAATGAGGCCGCGCAACATTCTAAATTCACGCCTGTAGTGGCCAGTGATAAACGAACCAGATTGCCAGACCAGAACTAAGTAATGATGATGAACTGCCGATACGAAAAGAAGCAATATTAAATACTGTATTTCATTTTGTTGTCGGTAATACTCTACATAAATGACAAGGAAGGAAACACAAAAATTTATATTCATTATAAATTCTAATATGTGACTACATTTGTTTTCTGGGCAAAAATAAAGCAGTCATGGCTGTGGATCTGAAAAGCTGTGACAGCTTGTCTCCCGACGAGGAGCCCAAACTGAATTGCGATAGACTGGAGAACGATGTTCCAAATATATTGTTGAAAGACGCAGTGAGTTGTATTTGTGTGCATACAAAGTTTATATGTCTAGGAACACAATTGGGGGTGATACATCTTTTGGATCATGAAGGGAACACAGTGCCGATATCACACGACGGGAAGAACAAGGAGCTGCAGGCTCATGCAATAGCTGTGAAGAGAATCTCGGTGAATCTGAATGGGGACTACATCGCCAGCTGCACGGCCGACGGCAAGGTGCTGGTGTACGGGTTGTACACGAGCGAAAACACTCGCCTCTCACTGGGCAGGGTGATCAAGTCTATCGCCTTGGATCCTTGTTACTTAAAGCCGGGCTCGGGGAGGAGATTTTTAACAGGTTCGAAACGTGATACTTATTTTCTTGAAATAGTCATATGCTCGAGCAATTAGAACTTAGTTGGAGATTATTGTAAGTACTGATGATTATTATGATTAATTATATACACCGTGGTATTTAATCGTCTTACAAAAGCAGCCCACTTCATGTATCCAATGACTAGTTGACTACCAAACATTTTTTTTAAATTATATACACGGAGACATTTTAGTCGTCTTACAAAGGGCCACTCAATGTACCCGACATAAAATACCTCTAGGAGCAATTAAAAAATTGTTACAATATATCAATTTATTTTTTATGAATATGTAGTAGTCATTGGATACATGAAGTGGGCTGCTTATGTAGGTACCTAAGACGATTAAAATGCCACGGTGTATAGATGTTCGTTACCGTCGCGAATCATAATTATTTAGATCAACATAGGTAGGTACAGTTAACAATACATCAGTGGTCACAATTTAACAGTGACAGCGCCTTTATGTCGTTCGTATCAGTCAGGTGCGGTCCCAGAGGGTACCAGACGTCGAGAGCCTGTATGATTATACGCGATATAGATTATGCCTACCTGTAATTTGAATCTTAAAACTACAGACGTATAAGTACAAACATATAAAGGAAATGTTAAAATAATATAAAAAAACCGGCCAAGTGCGTGTCGGACCACGCACATTGAAGGGTTCCGTTGTTGGGGTGAATTTATCCCAAAGACATATTCTCCCCAGGCACGTATACAGAGGGGGGGATAGTTGGGATTTATCCCCCCCCGAAATCTGACTGAAAAAAAAAAACGTTTTAAGCCATCTGTTTATTTATTCGCTTGCGTGTTCTTTCAATAAGTAGGTAAAATAAAAATATAGATAGATCTTGATCTGATTATGTAAGCGACGTTACTAGTAGCGCCATCTAACCTATTTAGAGAGAAACCGAGAACGAAAACAGTAATGAACGACATCTATCGTCGAGTAGAAAAACTAATAGTAGAAAGATCGTCGCGTTGAGTAGCGAAATATCGAGAAGCTTCCATAACTTTCTGCTACCAGGTAGTAGATGGCGCAATATTCCACAGTGTTCCAGAATACGAAAATGTAGTATAAATACGGCGGGGGCGGGAGTCCGGGAACCTGCATGTCAGTTTATTTCGAGAGCGATTCAAGTGAGAATCGAGAGCGACAAGCGAGAAGAAAAGTTAAATACCTCTGCAATAGTGACAGTATAGTGCAATAGACCAGTTTATTTTGATATTGGTTTCAGTTTCATAGAGAGTAGAGTAAATTCCTTCCGACTTGGTTCACCTGATACTTTGCCCGTGCCGTGAAATAAAGGAAAAAAACTTCAAAACCACTGTTTTCATTGGATTCGCCAAATCGCCAGTCCGTTACGTACGTGAGATAGTGTTGGACAATTTTGGACCTGCAGACGTCATAATTTGTTGGACCGTTCGCCCTATCCATCACAGATTACTTAAATAAAGTAAAGTAATGTGTGAAATGTGAGTGCTTCTTGATTTGTGCTTGTTTGAACGTATATAAATTGCTGCTGCTAAAATGAAGAGAATTGACAACTTTTTCAAGCCAGTGGCAAAAAAAATTGTTACTACTAGCGAGGAAAAAACTACTCCAAGCATGGCTTCTGCTGTTGATAGTAGACAACTAGAAACAACTTCGTTAAAATTTACAGAAAAAAATGTGATTTCAGCCGAACCGGCTGGAAGATGTAGAGATGAAGGAGAATGTTCAACTTCAAAAACGTGCAGTTTAGATACAATGATTATAAGTGAAACTTTTCCTGATATCGGCGTGGTTTCTAATGCCATATATAACACACAGTATCCTCCTCTTGTACTCACAGATGAACAGAAAAAAAATATTATTACACAGCCGTTTGTCCCAGATGCGTCATTTTCGTTTCCGGCTAGTAGCTTTGGAAAGAGGAAACTTAGATTTCGAAGAGAATGGATGGGATCATGGGAATGGTTAACATATTCGCCGAGGAGGAATGGTGTGTTCTGCAAATATTGCGTTGTCTTTTCGTCAGGCACCGCTGGAAAAGGTTCCCACCAAACACTTGGAAGTTTTGTCAGCAAACCATTTGATAATTGGAAAGATGCAACAGAGAGATTTCGCGAACATTCTGCTGCTAAATATCACCAGTTTTCTAAGTTATGCGCAGAAAATTTCTTACGCGTAATGGATTCAGCAGCTATAGACGTTGCATCGCTGCTTAATGATCAAAGGCTCAAAGAAAAGGAAAGAAATAGAACAGCACTAAAACCTATAATCGAAACTATCATCTTCTGTGGAGAGCAAGAGTTGCCGCTTCGTGGAGACAAAGACAGTGGACCATTGACTTTAGAAAAGCCACTTGGTAAAGATGGAAAATTCAGGGCTCTGCTACGATACCGAGCAAGCTATGATAATATCCTGAAAGATCATATCATTACAACCCCTAAAAATGCAACGTATTTTAGCCCTATTATTCAAAATGAAATAATAGATACTTGCGGAAAGATAATTCAGAAAAAAGTTGTGACACAAATAAATAGTTCAGAGTGTTTCGCGATTCTTGGCGATGAAACTTTAGATGTGAGTGGAACTGAGCAATTGTCTTTATGTGCGAGATACGTTTATAAAGGTATTTTGAGGGAGGACTTTCTCAGTTTCATTGAAATACACGACCTAAGTGTCGAAAATATAAGTGCAGAAATTTTAAAGAAATGTCATGAGATTGGTTTGAATCTCGATAAACTAGTTGGTCAGGGGTATGACGGAGCTGCTACCATGGGAGGACACATCAGTGGTGTGCAGACGAGAATCAGAAAAGAATTTCCTAAGGCCACATACGTACATTGCTCAGCACATCGTCTGAACCTAGTTCTTTCAAAAGCTCTTTCAGTTCCCGAGGTGAGAAATTCAATAGGCGTTGTGAAGGAAGTCTGCAATTTACTTCGCAACAATGCAATGGCCGGGAAACAGTTCAAGGAAAATGTGGAAAAGCTCACACCAAAAAGTAAGAAAAAAAGACTGGTCGGCATGTGTGACACTAGATTTATAGAACGTCACGACTCTATAAATGTATTTGGTGAGTTACTTGAACCTATTGTCATTACATTAAGAGAACTATCCTACACAAACAGAACTCATAGCTGCGATGGAAAAGAGTAGTTTCTTGATTTCTCTAAAAACCTGTGAAAGATTTTTCAGTTATACTCTCCCACTGTCAGCATATTTGCAGAACCCTACACACGACCTGGCCTCTGCTATGAAATTTTCCGATGACATTATCGGAAAACTAAAAGAGATACGTGACGATGTTAACCCGGTATTCTCAGAAATATATAACGCATGCTGCAAAATAGCGGAAGATGTCTTGCAAATAGAAATTCAGCGTCCTCGAGTTACTGCCCACCAAACTGCACGAAGCAACCCTCCCAGCAATACTGCTGAAGAATACTTCAGAAGAACTATTTTTATACCGTGCTTGGACGATTTGATATCTGGCATGAATGATAGATTTGCGAATCAAAGAGAGCTGCTTTCTTCTTTAGAAATTATTCTTCCGAAAAATGTGGACGAGAGGAAAATAAGTGAATTAGAAAATATGAAAATTTATTGGGAAGAAAGTGTTGGAGAATCACTAATAAAAGCAGAGTACAGTATGTGGTGTGCCAAGTGGAAAAACACAGATAAGAAACCAGTCGAAATTATGGAAATTTTAGACACGTGTGACAAAGTTTTCTTTCCTACCATTAACAGGCTAATACATATTCTGGCCACCCTTCCGGTTTCAACGGCATCTGTGGAGCGGTCATTTTCATGCCTAAAGAGAATAAAATCCTTCCTAAGGAATAGAATGGCGGGCGAGAGGCTTACTGGTCTCGCTCTATTGTCTATTCATTCCGCTTTGGCGCCAGATCCTGATATGGTACTAGACGTAATGGCTGCCAGCGGAAACAGAAAAATACTTATATAATTATAGTATAGTACAGTGAAAATTATAGTACAGTGATTACAGCGATTTTCACACAGTTCACATGGTTGTTTCAATGTTTGTCCCCCCCCGAACCAAAAGTCTGGATACGTGCCTGATTCTCCCATACGAAATGTATGAGGGAACATGTTTTTAAACTGCAAATTGAAGTTGGTCGATTATTACTTGTTAACCTGTAAAGCCTACTTAGCTGTGATAGTCTTCCTTTTAACTTCAGTATTCCTTTTAACTTTTAACTGCTGTGAATTTTTTCAACCATTTAGCTGGCAGGGGGAGGGACAATTGACCCTAACAAAAATTAGCACTTTAAAACTAGACAGACGAGAAAAAAGAAACATCCACTTTACGTGTAGTGGAGGTTACCTACCTCTAAAGAAATTACTACTTTGTCGGCGTGATTAATATGTATCATGACAAATTACAGCTTTCTAGTACTAACCGTCTCTGAGCTAAGCCGCGGACAGACAGACAGACAGACGGACATGATGAAACTATTAGGGTTGCTTGTTACGGAACCCTAAAAACCCTGATAATTATTATAATACATAATGCGAGCGCAGCAAATTCGGGAACTCAAAGGGCTAGATTTAAAATCTCAAAGGTTTTATAATTCAGCTTCAGCTTTTCTGCATACAGAAATAGGAAAGTTTATCAACTTAGATAAACTTTCCTATTTCTGTATGAATGCGATAGGGTACAATTTTTTTATAGCATTCTACGTTCTAATCTTTCATGAGCTTTTCTGTATAACTCGACAAAGTCTCCCATTTCTGTTTAAATGTTCAAAAAAAAAACTTACATATGCGAGAAAAGGATCCAAAAATGTAAATAACTCCTATTTCTGTATTAACAGAAAATCAATAGGTACCCAAAACTATCCGAGCCTGGGCAATTTTCGAGATCGCTCTTATCACACAATTAATATTCAACATCAAAAGTCGCCGAAACGGTCCGGACACCAAAATTACATAAAACAGTCCTCCGGCACGCCCGCGCTCCACCACTTCCTAGTGCTTACTTACTTATCATGATCCTGTCGGCGCCCAAGATTTTAAATTTTCTTTTTGTTTTATTTATTTGGGACAAAAAACGGTTATATATTACAACATTTATGTACAAAAAGTAGTTACATTACAGTCGAAAAAACGTATAACACTTCGTGGACAATAGTGTGCACTATTGTCCACGAAGTGACATCGGAGTATGAAAACGAACGCATGTTAAATGAATAAAAAAAAGAAGTACATAAGTATGTATTTAGACGAAAAACACTAAATACCGACGAATCGAAGGAAACGGATGACAAGAGCATCGTCCTATAGGCGACTTGCTAGATTAGGTAAGCTTAAAATCTAAGGCTGCGACCTCGCCTACAATAGTAGCAGTAAGGTTGGTTTTCGCAGTGTGCAAGTGTAATGTATATATATATCATGCGGTCAGCGGGCGTCTTTGACTCATAGGTACAAACAATCCACCAGCAAACTAGACAACTTTAGCTTGTAGCAAAGTATTACTTTTAAGCGACGACTTCGTTAGATCGCTTTAACTACACGTAGTACATATAGGTGCAAGAAAATAAAATGAACATAGGTACTTCATTTATTTTATGGAGAAAACGTTTTTGTTATAAAATAATTGCAATTGTTAAGCAAGTTAAGAAAAGATTATTTAGGTTGCTTTTAAAACGCGATCGAAATGTTCTTTAATTTAATGTCTTCAGATTTGTTCCAAAATAGTTAGAAAAGATGTTCAGTATGATGGCAAAAATCACGTCATTACTAGGATCACAAAAAAATTGCATGCTTTATATTAATTTTGTTTTGCTACTTAGCATTTATGCTTAGCATTCCTTTTTCTATTACAGCCGACACCAAGATAACATTATACGAAAAGACATTCCTGAACCGCCTTCGTAGCACAGTTCTGTGCGAATGCGAAGGCTACGTGCAGGCCATGTCGTGGCACGAGCGCTTCGTGGCGTGGGCAAGCGAGGTGGGCGTGCGCGTGTACGACCTGGTGGCGCGCTGCTCGCTCGGCCTTATCCAGTGGGAGAAGGTCCCCAACCGATCCATAGAAGATTATCGCTGCAACCTGCTTTGGTGCGCCCCCAAAACGCTCATGATCGGGTGGGTCCACATCATCAGGATCTGCGTCATACGAAAACGAAGTCAAATCGAACTTCAAACGCGAGATGTAACCGAGTATTTAGTCGATCCCGTGTACACTTTCCAGACTGACTACTTCATCAGTGGCTTAGGTCCCTTGGATGACCAGTTAGTAGTCCTGGGAGTACATAAGGAGTGCGACCCTGAAACCTGTAAGTCGCAAAGACCTGTGCTCACCGTTGCTGACTATAAAGACTTCAAACTTCGAACTATTTCCAAAAAGAGTCTCGACATTTGCGGTTACGAGCAGTATTCCTGTAACGACTATTATTTAGATATGCTTATAGAGGAAAACAGATTTTTCATAGTGTCTCCCAAGGACATTGTAGTGGCTAGTCCATACGATATCGACGATAGAGTTAAATGGCTCACAGAACAAGGTCGATTCGAAAAAGCAATTACCGTTCTCGAAGAAATTGGCGGGAAGACGTCGAAACACTCGGTGGTGACCGTCGGCGTGCAGTACCTGGACCACTTGATGGCTGAGCACTTGTACGAGGAGGCGGCCATACTGTGCGCCAGGATTTGTAAGAATGATAAAGTGTTGTGGGAGACACAAATATTGAAATTTGCTGAAGTGAACCAGTTGCGAGCGATCAGTCCGTATGTGCCTAAAACTCCTGAACAAGCATTGAGGTCTCACATATACGAGTTAATACTTTATGAGTATCTGAAGTTGGACTCTCAGGGATTCCTGAAATTAATTCAAGAATGGAACCCCGCGTTATACAAGACTGGCGTCATCGTTAAGAAAGTCTTAGAACATCTGCTGAACACGGAGGTCGACAAAAATATTTACTTAGAAGCTTTGGCTCTTTTGTATTGCTACCAAAAGAAATACAATAAGGCTTTGACAACGTACTTGACTCTCCAGCACAAAGACGTGTTCACTCTGATCACTAAACACAACATGCACAACGTGATACACGACAAGATACTAGATCTGATGACGCTCGACTGTGATAAGGCAATATCAATACTACTAGACAAGATACCTTGGGTACCAATAGAGGTTGTAGAAACGCAACTTGCAAGCAATGACATGTTGCTGTTTAAATATTTAGATGCTTACATTGAAATTGAACCAAATGGTAGATATCACGGCAAATTAGTTCGACTTTACGCTAAATATGCAAGGGACAAACTTCTTTCATTTTTAAAATGCAGTGATAATTACCCAATTCAAGAAGCTTTGGATGTGTGCCAGAACAACAAATTTTACCCTGAGATGGTGTTCCTACTGGGACGTATTGGCAACACGAGAGAAGCTCTGCAAATCATTATAGAGCAGCTGAAGGATATAAACCAAGCTATCAATTTCTGTCAAGAACACAATGATAAGGAATTGTGGATGGACCTCATCAAGCGGACAGTGGACAAGCCTGAGTATGTGACGTTACTGCTCAAGAGAATAGGAAACTACGTGGATCCGCGAATATTAATACAAAATATACAGTCTGGATGTGAGATAAAGGATTTAAAGGACTCCTTAGCAAAGATGATGTGTGATTATCACCTTCAGCTGTCAGTGCAGGAAGCATGTAAAGTGATCACTTTGCGGAACTACTTCGACATACAACAGAAGCTAATCATCAATCAGCAGAGAGGTATATCTGTTACTGATGACTTCATGTGTTGTGTGTGCCACTGTCCAATCATAGTTAGGGATGTATCCAATGCCTCAGATTTGGTCGTTTACAACTGTAGGCACTCTTTCCACAAGAAGTGCCTTCCAGAGGGAGTACAGTACCACACTTGTACGGTGTGCAGTGCCGTCAAAATGTGACCCAAATCACTAAAACTCAAGTCTCATAATGTTGGTGCTTTTATATGAAGTAACTTGTATTATTGTTCGTCCCTGAATCCAAAGTTCCAAATCCCAGATACTTACCAATAAAATAAAAGTATAATAAATGTGGTTGTTATATGACAAGATGACGACTAATAGAGAAAATACCTGGGCGACCGAGCCCTGCTCTGGTGAAAATAGAGGATACTCATTTAATAGTATAGGAATAGTTCATACTAATTCCATGTATAGTACATACTAATTCCATGCTGCCATTGTAGTAGGTACTTACTAATTCCATGCTGCCATGTCATTATTCTAAGGCAGCCATCTTGTTCTAAACTTTGGGCGACCGAGCTCTGTTCGGGAGAAAATACGGAGAAAACAAATTTTCCCAGATATGAGACCTAGCTAGATTGATTTTTCGCCCCCGAAAACCCCTATATTGCAACTTAGAGCCGTTTTCGAGAACGTGATTACAATATATATATATATATATATACACAAATATTGCTCATATAATAGTATAGGATATGGAAGAAAGGGACAATTCGCACCGACCCCAAATAAATTGAGATAAGGGCAGGATAATGATGATGATGAAATGTTGTTGTTATAATTTCAATTATTTTCGAATTAATAAAGCGATTTTTAGATTGAAGAATACAATATTTATTTATTTTCTAATAAAATGTTTTTGGAAACTCCATCGGGTCCAGCCCAGCGGATGTCACACCGCGCAGGCCCGCATGCGGGCCCAGTCCCGCCCCACGCTCACGGCGACCGGCAGTGACACCGCCATGCCGAACAGCTGGCCACACCCCTCCATTACTTGTTTAATTATAGCTGAAATATTAAATAGGTTACTTTATCCCTAAACAAGCTTATCATTATCGGAATAATATTTAATATTCTGATTAGATCACTCTGTTTAGGGTAAAATCACATGAAAACTCATAACGCGCTTATTTTAGTAACTAGGTAGGTAGAAGGGAAAAGTAACTGGCAAAGTTGACGCTCGCTCAGTGCGCCTGCAGGCTACCTACAGGCATTGTGAGGGTGATGTGGTCATTTTGAGCAGAAAACAATGTGGATTCAGACTCTTCCAGCAATCCAATCCATAGAGACGAAACAACTAAGGCTCTATGCTATTTAAAAACTAGTTTTTTTATATATTTGGTTACCAGCGGCTCTGGCCACGTCTCGGTCGTCCACCTCCCACACGAGCTCGTCGTGTATCTGCAGCACAAGCTGCGCGTTCACCGGCGGCGAACTGCTCCGCAGGTGCTGCTCTGTCAGTATCATCGCAATCTTGCACAAGTCTGCCGCAGAACCTGCCAATAGAGCAGGTGAACCACGATGAACATTATAAATGCATAGTTGCATGAGACCTCACTCCCATTGAGCTTACCGAGGGACGGGACGTAGAGGGAGTAGTACTTCGGCGGAGTCCTCGTGGCTAGTGTTGAGAAAGGTTGCTCTTATTAATGACGAAAAGTATTACTTTGTCACGGTACAAAATGAACACCTACACACGGTTTTACTACTGACGGAGCTAGATATTTATCTGCAAATAAATCTTTGACTTTATTTATTAGAAATGTACAGAGGCGGACTTAATGCCATAGGAATTTCCTACCAGTCAACCTTTGACCTTTGACTTTTAGAATTTGACTGTACAGACACCAACCAGAATATCCGATTTAATTTTCCCTGCATTTGGGTCTAATAGTACCTACAGATTTATGGAATCACGCGTTACTTTGCGGAAACCCATGACAGTATGTGATGGATTTTTTATATTTTTTATTACGCAATAACTAGATCCAGGCCAAAGCGGTTTAGGCAGGAGAGGTGCTGCGTACTGCGTCCAAATCTGAATCTATTTCAGTTGTAGTTACTGCGTTTTTTACCAATCGGATTAAGAGGGCAGAGGGCCTGCGATTCTCCATACAAATCTATTCCCGTTTCTTCCTGAATAATGTCTCTAGAGCGATGCTTATTATTTCATAAAATCAAGATCTGCTGTAGACAAACATTGTTTCTTATAAATTCGTAGAAGAAGAAGAAGTATACCTACAGATTTGCCCAAAAACATGAAACAGCTGCACAAGCACAGTTTCAGATGTTGTCTAACCTTGCACGACGAAGTTGACAGCTTGTCGTTCAGCGTGCGACTTCACGTTGAAGTGTTCGCTGGCGATGTTGGAGAACCGGCGCACGCGGCCGCTCAGCGTGGCCAGGCGCCCGCGCGCCGCGCAGCGCAACACCACGCCGCGACCGAACGCCTTCAGCGATGGAAACGTTCCTGACATTGTTACGACAACATTACATCACGGCCGTGGTCCCAGACAGAGGTGTGCCTGACCTATAGGATTGTAGGTATACTTGTAAGTCCCAAAAAATAGGACTTCAAATAAATAACTTGGATTGTTGGATTTATGGAATGCTACTAGAATAGTGTAAACTTGTCCACTATAACAAAAAATGAAGCAGTTTAAAAAAAACGCTTTTATTACTCACTAAAAATTAAAAATATTAAATTGACTTGAATAAGTTACGATAAAAGTACTATGCAGCTTGTCACTTCTTTTATACTTATATCCAACTCTTATTCAATAACTCATTCTAATTCATTCAAAACTCAGCCAAGTGCGTGTCCGACCACGCACAATGAAGGGTTCCGTAGTTGGGATGAATTTTATCCCAATAACAAATTTAACATTGTAGTTCCAAAAAAGTCCAAATCTATACCTAATCCAAAAATGTTTCTCTCAATAAATGAATATTTAGAGTCTTGCTTAAAATAACGATTTTCACTCATGTACTTGAAGGCGATCTGTCCTCTATAAACAATAAGATTTAGTTTATCCTATTTACTTCATATAAAATTATAATTTGTACTACCTGAAAAGGACGACATTAATATTGCTGAATAATTGTATTAAATTCATTATTGTTGACATTTAATTTTGACATAACTATAATTTCTCAATTTAATTGAAATGAAATGAAATTGTTTATTCTGTAATGAAATGAAATGAAATGAAATTGTTTATTCTGTAAATAGGATATTGCAATCACTTTTACACGTCATATTAAAAAAAAATAAGAAGAAAATGCTAGATGAGTTCGGCGTTTCCTATCTGACTACTCTGAGAAGAAAGACCGAAACAAACTCAGAGGTCACAGTCTCTTTTAAAGTCCAGACATAATCTTGGTCAGGCCATATGAGGACCATGTAGATTAGTGTCTGAAATGGTCTTTTGAGGAAAGAACCACACAGATTTGAGTGGACCTGTCCAGTCAGTGCAAGCATTTGTCAGTAATCGTAGAGCTCAACCCAGAACTTAAGGAGCTCAACTGTAAATAGGATATTGCAATCACTACACGTCATATTATAAAATATAAAAAAATTGTTAGATGAGTTCGGCGTTTCCTATCTGACTACTCTGAGAAGAAAGACCGAAACAAACTCAGAGGTCACAGTCTCTTTTAAAGTCCAGACATAATCTTGGTCAGGCCATATGAGGACCATGTAGATTAGTGTCTGAAATGGTCTTTTGAGGAAAGAACCACACAGATTTGAGTGGACCTGTCCAGTCAGTGCAAGCATTTGTCAGTAATCGTAGAGCTCAACTCAGAACTTAAGGAGCTCAACTGTAAATAGGATATTGCAATCACTACACGTCATATTATAAAATATAAAAAAATTGTTAGATGAGTTCGGCGTTTCCTATCTGACTACTCTGAGAAGAAAAGCCGATACAAACTCAGAGGTCACAGTCTCTTTTAAAGTCCAGACATAATCTTGGTCAGGCCATCTTGGAGGACCATGTAGATTAGTGTCTGAAATGGTCTTTTGCGGAAAGAACCACACAGATTTCAGTGGACTTGTTCAGTCAGTGCAAGCATTTGTCAGTAATCGTGGAGCTCAACTCAGAACTTAAGGAGCTCAACTCGACGATCAATACCAAAAAAAGGACATTTGGGTCGGCTGCATAAACTACTCAAACTGCCAGACCATCATTAAAACTAACTGAGGAAAAAAAAATATCCACATAGCCCTCACATTCATAATAATTAAAATAATATAATACTTTACAAAGTAATCATGTCATTTTGTATATACTTTTCAACAATGTCAATGTGTATAAAAAGCTGGTATATTTTAATGATTTTAAATAATAATTAAAATGTCAAATTTTATGGTTTTATCACAAGCCTTAGAAGAGCGAGCAGCTTAATCCCAAGCTTTTTATCTTCTAAATAATCTGAAATTGTATAGTACCCTTTTTAACAGTTTGATTTTAATATCTACAGCTTTTAAATCGTTTAATGGGTAAGTTTCGAATGTCAATGGGAAGTTTGTTGTAAAAGCGTATCTATACATTGACCCATGAACGAGTTGCCTACTCTGTGGAGACGTGTGCTATGTACAGCAAGGTTGTGTTTGTTCCTGGTATTTAAACTATGAATATAGGACATTTTCTTAAAATTTGATATATTTTTGTTTACATACAATAGGTTTTCAAATATATATTGTGTGGTTACAGTCAGAATATCAGCCAGGCTACAGATCCAGGTTGTAAGTGGCTTGAACAGCCTTTTTCTGTAGAACAAAGATAGTAATATGTCCGCACTGGTTCCCCAGAGAAGAATCCCATAAGACATAAGACTATGAAGATAACTAAAATAAACAATTCTAGCTGTATCTACGTCAGTTATCTGTCAATTTTCAATAACAGGCGGCCGAACTAAGCCTATGTTTTGATGCGTAGGCCCCATTGTAATTTACCGTCAATACTTATTCCAAGAAAAACTGTTGACTCGACAGGGTCCAACTCTATTCCATTAACTTGAATATTGGTAGTTAGCTGCCTGACATTTGGCGTTGAAAATTTAAGGAGTCTAGTTTTTTTTCGTTCAGTAGTAGATTATTTACATTAAAACAATGCACAACTTTAGAGAGTGCATCGTTAACTTGTTCAAAGTTGACTAACTGACGTTTGATTTTAAAAATGAGGGAAGTGTCATCTGCGAATAAAACGATCTTGTGATTATCCCATATGTGGTAAGGCAAGTCATTTATATAAATTATAAATAAGAAAGGACCTAGAATTGAACCCTGTGGAACGCCCATGGTGACCGCAGATCCTGCAGATCTCTTACCATTAACATCGACCCTCTAAATTCTGATGTTCAGATAAGAAGTCAGAAGTTCAAGAGCCTTGTCCCTCATACCATAGTGTTACAGTTTCCTGATGAGTGTATCATGATGTACGCAATCGAAGGCCTTGGACAAGTCGCAGAAAATCCCAAGAGTATCTTGCGATTCCTCCCAGGCCTCGAATATGCTCTCCAATAATTCCACGCCCGCGTCTGTAGTTGAACGACCCTTTGTAAAACCAGACTGTTTCAGATGAATTAAAAAATGTGCATTGAAATGTCCTAACATTTGTTTTAAAATTAATTTTTCAAAGATTTTGCTCAATGTAGGTAAAATCGAAATAGGCCGAAAATTTGTGGGTTCAGTTGTGCTACCAGATTTGAACATTGTACTAATATTAAAGAAAATAATTAAGTAATAATAATGATTAATAAATAATGCATGCTAATTTAGGATGATAAGGGCAGGCGAATGATAATTGCAATGCTTGTAAAACGATGCGAAGTCATAAGTACTAACATAACATAACACCAACATTGTACACTTAGTTCGCAATAAACGTTTTGACTTTGACTTTGAAAAACATGTTTTCCCATACATTCCAACTGAAAACTGGTTCAATATTACTCGTTAACTTGTAAAGCCTATTTAGCTGTGATTGTTTTCCTTTTAACTTCGTTATATTATATTCTACTGCCGTGATTTTTTTCACATATCCAAAAACAACCATTTAGCTGGCAGGGGGATAATCATAATTATGAGCTCAAACTCGAGGGGTTTACGTAGCCGTTAAAGAGTTCCACTATTCAACTCCTGGCTCCATCATCAGACCGTCGTTACCAAGTCCAATCTTTTGGAGTCGTCAAAACGAATGATATCAGCCCAAACTCGAGGGATTTACTAGAAGCCACTGAAGAGTTCCATTACCCACCTCCTGGCTCCATCATCAGATCAGCTCCAAGATACGTTTGCAAATTTTCAAGTTTTTTTGAAGTTGATGAAAATTACATATATAAATAAATAGATACAACATACAGGTGAAGCTGATACCTTAACACGCTTTTATAAGCGTGTTAAGGTATCATTCCGTACCCGACCGCAGGCGGCAACTGCAGGCGTCATGTCGCGGCGACCACAGAGCATGTAATTTAGCGGCGACACGTCACGATGATTGAAAAACCGGCCAAGAGTGTGTCGGATCACGCACAATGAAGGGTTCCGTAGTTGGGATGAATTTATCCAAAGGACAAACTTAATATTGTAGTTGAAAAACATGTACGCACAATATTGTGTGATTTACCATGTTATTTTAAGACCATAAACTTCTTATAGGTTTTCCTGTAAACTATAAGTATATAATTATTTTCTGTACTTTTTTCAAAATTTTGGGCTCAGTAGTGTCGGAGAAAGTAAGAAAGGGTAAGGGTAAATTTGTATGGGGGAATGGTAAATTTTCATCTATTCTCTTAAATATCTTTAAAAGTTTTTATTTTTAAATTAATAATAAATAATTGAGATCCTCACAATAAGTCCTTTCATTTGATATGTCACACAGTTCAGTATTCAAGTTTTTTTTTTCTTAATTCGCCCCCGAAAAGTCATTCGTGTTTGGGTCACAGAAATTGATATGTGTACCAAACAACTTAATGGGTCTACTAAATTTGGAGCAACTTGGCTGTGACAGACGGACAGACAGACAGACACACGAGTGATCCTATAAGGCTTCCGTTTTTTCCTTTTAAGGTACTTACGGAACCCTAAAAACGTGTTATCGCTCGAGCGTTGGCGGCACTACTGGTCTGCGGTCAGGCTGCACGTGTCGCCTGTCGCTCGCCCGTAGCTGCCAACGACGTGTCGCTAGCTACGGAAAGTATTTCATAGAAATTCACAAAAACCAGTCGTGTTGTGGCGACACGTCGCCTGCAGTTGCCTCCTGCGGTCGGGTATGGAATGTTACCTTTAAAAATAGAATAAAAACATTAATTACGTTGAAGTGTAGTCTACATGTACGTGAGCCTCAACAGCACTTACTGTTGAAGCTAGCGGCGACTTGGAGCGCCTGCTGGTAGTCCACGTCCAGGATCTCCATGAGCTTGCGCGTGCCGGCGCCGTACAGGCTCGCGTACACCAGCCGCTTCGTGCGCTCGCGCTCTTCGGTCACGATGTCGGCCTCTGGCTTCTTCAGCCTGTAGGTAATGGGCAAAAGAAAGTTGGCGACACTAAAATAGATTGCTTGCGCTGCTGCTTGTCAATTTGTGTTAATACAGACAAAACCGGAACTGTTATGGTTCCGTACCTCAAAAGGAAAAATGGAACCCTTATTTAGGATCACTCGTGTGTCTGTCCGTCTCTCACAGCCAATTTGCTCCGAATCTAATGGACCGATTAAGATGTTTGATGGTACACATATCAATTTCTGAGACCCAAACACGGACGGGTAACGAAATTAAATGAATTTCGAATACGAGGGTTTTAGGGGGCAAAATGAAAACAAGTTTTTTTTTAATGTGATAACGGTACACAGCAAATAAACTTTCATTTTACTTTTTGGTTGTGAGGATCACAAATATTTTTTTGATGTGTAACATCTTTCCATTGTAGTTGAAAAACATGTTCTCCCATGCATTCTGCAAACATAAAAAGAAAAATAGGTTTATTTGTCACAGAAACACGTGCATACAAAAAAAAAGAGTAGGTAAGCAGAAAACAAAATAGATGAATAATATAAATATTAATAAACATAACAGAAATAGTCGGCAGCTGCACGTCATGACTGTGACAAGAAGGCACCGGCTTTGTACGCACAACATTGAGAGATTTAGTCAGTCAGTAGTATTGGGTCAGTAGTTTCGGATGATACCTAGATAGAGAGACTGAAAATAGATGAAAATTTACTTTAATTTATTTTCTTAAATATCTTTAAATGTACCTAATTATTTTAAATTAAAAATAATATATATATTATATATTTGAAATCCTCACACCCTTTTATTTGATATGTCACTTAAGGTACAGTTTTCGTGTTCGACACGCTCATGGCCGGATTTTATATGCTTACGACGCCGACGCTAGAAAGTCGAGACTATGTCTCCGGTTTAAACAAAACTCGAATTCGGAGCTAATGTTCAGTTGGGTAGAAAGTTTAGAGCTAGAGGAGTATACCCTCACCACTGTGCAGCCAGCACCTTGAACAGGTCGCCCGAACCCGCGAGCGCGCGCAGCAGGCCGGTGTCGCCCGCGACGTGAGCGAACACGCGGCACTCCACGTGCTGGAAGTCGGCCGCCAGGAACGAGCGGCCGGCGCGCGGCACGTACACCGAGCGGAACATCAGCTGTGACGTGTCTGGTAAAACATACTACCTTTTACTCAGTGAATTCTGGATCTCTGGATCAGGATGACTTGCCGTCCAAAAATTTAGATTGCGCGAAAACCACAAAAATAAGTATACGTATCTACTTTAATATATAAATTACCAGCTGACCCGGCAAACGTTGTTTTGCCATATTAGGGGTATGAAAAATAGTTTAAGTGTTATTCTCAGACCCACTGAATATACACAAGATTTCATAAGAATCGGTCAAGCCGTTTCGTAGGAGTTTTGTTACAAACACACGAGAATTTTATATATTAGATTACATTTTCGCGCAATTAGAGTCTACAAACAGGAGTACTAGTCACAATACTGACGATACCATTCACTAAGGGTGGTCGCACATCTGATGGAAGATTCGTCGCGTATCGTCGGTCACGCAACGCCAGAACGGACAAGTAGATAATAAATCATTCAACTGATGATGTTAGAGCGTCGAGCACACTACTAACGAAGTTACGCCCGACGCATCTTCCGTCAGATGTGCAACCACCCTAAGGGGCCATCCATAAATCACACGTACGTCATGAATGGAGCACCCCCCGGGCCACCCTTGTCATATTGTGAACGTCACAGTTTTTTTTTTTTTTTTACCTTTGACCTTTCTCGGGACCCTAGGGTCCCGTACCTTCGGAAGGCGTATGAGGGGCCGAAGCCAACTCGCAGAGGCCCGTTAGACGTGTTTAATGAAACGAGGCACCAACCGACGATTATCCCTGTACGCACTATGCTAGTGAAAGAAAGAAAGAAAGAAAAAATGGTTTATTTGTCACAGAGACACGTGCATACAAATAACAAAAATATAAACAACAGAAATATTCGGCAGCTGCACGTCATGACTGTGACAAGAAGGCTTCCACTCAGCATAAGTCTGTGCTATGAGGGACCCACAGCACAGCGCTGATTTTCAGTGGTCACCCGAAAAATACGTACGGACATCATATCAGTAACTAAATATGAATGAAATAAGAAAAATTCCAGTGTGTAAATATTGATTCAATCAGTGTTCTGTCTCGCTCCCACCCTCACCGTCGCCACCCAACTGCACCCAAGGACAACCCCCGGTTGGTGCAGGACTATTGCAAGATATGGAAACAAAGGTATTGGATTATGAGTTTGGGTGGCTAAGTGAACTGGTTATCTAGAACTATGGAAAGACTATGGCCCCTGCCTGACCAATATTTTATATAAAATACACAGGTAAAATGGCAGGAGGTGACTTGCACACTCAATAATAGGCCCCCGAAAACGGTCGCTAGTGCAAAGTGTCGTAGCGACAAGGAGGCAACATGTCTTGAGGTGCTTATAAAGAGTGGAGCGGTATTCCACGGCTATCAGGACAATCCCGGAAGTACGGTCAAGATCTCTACCAGCATCTTACTGGAAAACTTCCTTCCTCCGAGCACGTGTGCTCTTGCGAATCTCCACTCAAGCCGGCCAATAAAGGCAAGAAAGAGGTGGGAGCTCTATTCCTCATCAGTTTTCACTCCAGCCGGTCAATAAAGGCAAGCCAGAGGTGAGAAACAAGACTTCTCCCGGGAGATAGGGTCCGTGGGGTCGCTACTGCCCGACAGCTCGCCACATGCTACCCTGCGGGTTTCTTAATCTGTCTTGGTCTGGCTCCTCATCCTAGACCTGTTCCGGCAAAGTAAACTCTACCGGTACGGATCTAGTTTGGAGCGCGCAAGCCCCACCACGACGTCAACGTAGAGATACGGCGGTGGGGTTATTATTATTATTTTTATTGATAGTTTGTAATATTTATTTGGAAAGTTTTCGTTAGAGTTGAAGTTTACAGTTTTAATACTTTAGATTTATACTTAGACATCAAGAAGTTTACCTGCCCCCTTGTCACACGATGTCAGAATTTGTAGACCACCCTCCCTACCCCTTATCGTGTGACGTAATTTATGGATGTCCCCTTATGAAATTATTAGAATACAGCTGGTACTAAGCACGTAATAAAAAACATGATAACCACCATCGCCTGCGTCGGGGAACATGACGAGCCTGAAGGGCGCCTTCGGTATCGCCTGCAGGTTGGGGTTGTTGGAGGCGATGCGACCCGTCGCCGCCGCCATCTGCACCCTACATGCATATAATTTCATATGTAAGTAAGTGCACACGCAATAATACCACAGCCTTACCTCCGATAAAGTCCCGACGTCTCTCATGAGAGACACTTAGGCCCGTATTACAGAACCTCACTCAAAACTCAAGCATTACTTAAAACTCGTTTAAAGCCTTTTGATTGGTTGAAACTAGTTTTAAGTAATGCTTGAGTCTTGAGTGAGGTTCTGTAATACGGGCCTAACGTCCCAAAGTCCATTAACCCATTAACTGCGCGCGTGTATCAGGTGACTTACGCGGCTCATTTTATGGCCTGACGGTTCTAATCAACTAAATCATTCAAAATTTATTATACAAAATCAAAAAAGTGACGTGAAGCGCGCGTCAATGTCAAACCGCGGGGCTTGACAGTTAAAACGTTACAAAATGGGCGGAACTTGATTTATTGTTGTGTCAGCTTTGTGGATTATAAATATTGTTTGAGTGAATGAAAGCCGATCCCGCTTCTGGACATAAGTCAGCGGACGCACGGAGAGGAGACTCACCCAGTGGATTTTCTCTGAGCGATTCCCGAGACGACTAGAAGCTAGCGAAGTTGCGAGTAGACGAATTGCGATTCCCCTCGCCACGAGTTTTTCGGCGTGGCACAAGAGGTGAACCTGGAGCTGCTCGTGTTGGAAACGGCAACCGTAGTGGTGTTCTTATGGGAAGTCTAGCATAAACTTTCGCCTTCGTGTATAGTCCTCCAGACCGTATTTCGGCCACGGCGGCCAATCTCAACGGAAACTAGCCTTCGGCGCGGGAGATATTATGGTGAACAAGTGTGTGCGCAGACACAGGTGCACTCTCTCTTCCCTTACTCTCATAGTCCGATGGGACGGTAATACAACACGACCGGAGAGAGATCAGGCGCAGGACCAACGGCTTAACGTGCGCACCGAGGCACGGGGGTATCACACCGCCAACTTCCAAACTCCGGGCTGTTACTAAGAAATTCCTAATGGAAAAACCCAATAACACTTTGCCCGACCCGGGAATCGAACCCAGGACCCCACGCTCAGCAGTCGCGCTTGCGACCACGAGACCAACGGGGCAGTTATTGCCTTCATGTAGTGCAGGATGAAAGTCCTAATAATTAAAAATCGCCTGACTCACCACGTTGGTCTAACAACTCCGTCTTTAACATGCTGAGCGATACCCGCGAGGAAGGTGGCGTGAGCCTTGTGCAAGTGCCGGTACTCCAGGATCAGCTTCGGCAGTGGATGCTCAGAAACGAGGCTGCGCAACTAAAACAATATGTATACGATGTTTATATATATATTTGGCATCGATGGTCGCAGGATCGGGAAGGTCTTTCAAGTCACACTTACCTAACTATGTAACTGTCGCAGATGGATTTTCGAATCCATCCATCAATGACAATCCATCTACGACATAACTAACCGCTTGAAATATGGGATCAGGCAAGTAGCTGCCTTATTTTAAGCGATTTTATAATAGCAAGTTTCATAAGAAGATAAGACACAGATACCAGTTAAAAGCTCACCATAGTTTCGGACGTGGACTTGGCACCTTTGCATATAGTCTCTCTGATCTTGACATTGCACTTGGTGTCGAGCTGCAGCTCATCGTATATTAGCGCGCGCACTTGCACGGCTGAGTTAATCTGGAACACCTTCCCTGCTGCCTTGTAACATTTCTGTTCTACTAACTTCATTCTATTTAGCAGCACTTCTTCCATCGCATTTAGTTTTACCATATCGATACATACGCCTCGACGCTCCATGTCTACAATTTTTAAGGAACCGTTTTTAAAGTCGTTAATTTCGGAGTCTAATTCTATAATTATCTCATCTTTTAGGCCGTATTCTCGGCGGCAGTGGGCAGCGGGGCGGTGGCGACGCGAGAGCGGTGCGTTCAAACGCATAGTTTTATATATGGAACCGTCCTCGCTCCTCGCGCCGCCGCGCTGGCCTTATACCTACCTATTATAAAACAAAATTTCTACCGATTTTTAAACTTTCAAATGTAATAAGACACTTACCTGCAATAATAGGTAGCAATTTCATTTCAATATCAATGAAAACCTTCCACAGAGAGTCTGCCACAAGCATCGCATGCAGTTTGGCCCAACATTCTTTCAAGAGGGACATGTACCAGGCACATTTTTGCAGCGTGCATTCTGTCGCTATTGTGTACGGAGCAGTGAAGGACAACATCTTTTGAAGATCCGTGAAGTTCTCCGGGGAATTGTCAGGGTCCAATAAACTGGCGCCGATCTTAAAATGATTAAATGTGGACTTGCAGAAGGGATGACTCAAGCTCAACATTGCTAAGTTCGCACCTGCGTAGGTACAGAATGATGTGGATTGTAGTATGGACCTAACTAACTACTCCATTTCCCTCCTTCCAATACCAATTGAACCTCCTTAGAGGTGGATTTTTTTAAATACCTTCTTGCTGCAGATGCCTTCATCCTACATAAAACGTACCATCAGCCACAGGCTTCTAGGCTTTAATAAAGCAAGAATTTTCTTCATTAGTCAGACGAAGACTTATCAATAAAAAATGTAGTCTAAGGTGACTTACCTTGGCATCATACATGTTGATCGAATTAATTTCCATTTGTAAGTGGCTCGCCAGGTAAATGAGTATGCTCCGGGCGTCGTAACATACCACTTTGTTATGTTCTAACAAGTTTTTTAGTGTCTCCCTAAAACAAAACTTTCTTTTATTGGTATTTGGTAAATTAGTACTATTACATAGGGGCTCGTGGCTAACTAACCCCAACCGCACGGGTCGATAACAAACGTAAGCTTAACTTAATCGAGTTAAGCTTACGTTTGTTACGTTTTGGGTGGTCCGTGGATGTGATCATCTTTACATGCCGAGACCCCTACGGGTTTCGGAAATAACCATGCCGTTGATCGCGTCTGTCATTCGTAGAACTTTGGTAATCGTTACGGGTAGTCAGAAGCCCAAAAGTCTGACAATCAGTCTTACCAAGGGCGATACCCCTTAGTAACCCAGTAACTGGGTTATAGAGGTCACTGACCTCTACAACCAACTGGAGCGACTGCCTATCTGACCTTGTAAAATACTGGAACCTATTTAGCTGCATCCTGTCAGACTGGAGGCCGACTGCAACATAGTTGGGAAAAGACTAGGCAGACAGTGATGAGTATTATTCTACAGCTGAAATACAAGTCATCTACCTCTAGCCTATATTTTGAGATTAGCAAATCTTAACTTACTTGAGCTTCTGACCAGTACTCTTGAAACAGTAGAACATATCGTCATTATTGATGACGACGCCATCAGGAGCGCACGTGTCGTCAGTGTGATGACTATTAAGCTGACAGAAATCATTGCTACAAAACACAAGCGCGACAATTAAAGTGAAATCAATAATATTTCAGTAAATAACAGGATAACACCTGCTTAAAATAGTCAATGATAATGTGCTCTGCTTGCGCTATTGACGCGTTTAGTGAAACGAAAGATTCATTTACAATTCAATTATATTTAAATTATACCTACGCAACAAATGTCATGAATACTGAGTTATTTCGTATACGTATCATTTAGACCAGAACTGTACTCTAATTGCATAATATAATCGGAAACTGAATCGTTTTGAAACAAATTGCTAATCCATTGTTTCATAAGTTCGAAAAAAAAATCTGCTCAACAACGTAAATAACGCAATGAATGTTGTTGAACTGTCAAAATGAAACAAATTTGTCGTAATCGTTTACGAAAATGTGTTGCGTAATTAGATAGCTGGACCTACCTATAAATTAATACAGCAATGATTTCATTATTCTTTATCTCACGAAGATTTTCTATGTTGTCTTCAATATTATCTTCATCAACCGTCAGTATTTCATACATAACATCTTTAACAGGTATTTGAGATTTAATAGGAGCAACGAACTTTTTGACCTTTTTTTCTTTACTGTCTTTTGATTTATTTTCTAGAACATTTGCACATTTCTTGGTCTCTACATCATTTCGTTTAGGTTTACTGAACTTCATGACACCATCTTTATTAGCTAATTGTGCTTGGACTACTTTCTTGGTAGTCTTTAACGTTTTGTCACTAACAATTTTCTCACTGTGCGTTACTGATGTTTTGTTCAAAGGTGCATTTTGATCAATATTTTCTACATCGGATTTACCTTTATCTCTAGCCGTATTTTGTTCAATATCGTTCGTACTTACAATATTGCCCAAGTCTTCATCAACTGGATGATGCGGGTCAACATTATTGAGCCAATTTTTAACCGTCTTTGTATACTTTTGTTTACGGAAATTATTATTTTTGTTCGGTAGCTTATCAGATTCTTTTAGTTTTTGTTTATTTTCTCCTACATTACTGTCGGTTTTAATTCTTTTTGTCTTAGGTTGAGGTATTTTTTTATTCTTACGTTTTTCACCTTTGGTCATGCTATTTTTATTTCCATTAGTTATGTTTTTATTCGTTGAAATATTTTTGCCTGGAAACCTAATATCAAATATTTTATCTACGCTAGTGTCTTTATTTTCTTCTTCATTCGCAGTCATATTAAAAACAAACAATTCAGAATCAAGCATGTCATCCCAATTATTAATCTCTCCACTTTTATTTTTATTTATACTGTCAGTGTGAGTTTCTTCCACAAATAGCGTATCATCATTAGAGTCTTTGTACGCTAGATTCTCATTGGCAGCAATGGTTGGATGAAGGAAATCTTCTATAAGATTATTTGTTGGTAGTGTGTTGATTAATTCTACAGACTTGGGTATTTCTGGTACAGATTTGTCTATTAAATTTAAATTAATAGATTTTTCTTCCAGATATATTTGTTCGCAAGGAGTAGGTAGAATCAATGGCGGTGGCAGCGTGAACGATGAATCAACAACTTTGTCATCGATAAAGCTAAAACAGTATTCGGTATTAGAATTGGTAGTTTATACTTATTAATTATCTGTTTAGTTCGAGACGCTTCACTTCTAAGGCGAACGCGACATTTTTAGTAGAAAGTCTTTCATATAATTTTTCTCTGATACTCACGTTAACACCCTTTTATTTAGAGCGGGAAACTGGCAATGCTGATTATGCTGATAATCATTGTTATTTTGAATACGTGCTAAAAAAGTAAAGCAATATTTAGTTGCACTTCTAACAACAACACTGAATCATCTGCTATTCTGCACAACTTCAATATTATTTTTTTACCTTTATCGGTTTTATCCCATTGCTTCATGAGTTCTGTTAGTACTTTATTCCCAAAAGGAGACAAATCCTGCTCATATCTTTTGTGATTAAATCGCACATAATAATTTCTTTCCATTTTTGTTAATCGAGCAGGTAATAGCGAAATGTTTGAAAAAGCGCGGTTTTTATTTTTTTGATAAGTTTCCGTTGTCGTGAAAGATGTTGTTTTATTCAGCCAAACATAAAAAAAATATTATTAAATGTTTTTTTATTCATGCAGCATTACCTTAATTCCACAAAAAGCGTCTCCACAAGAAATCATTGAAGATTACTGAACTATCGGAGTCGTACAACCGCGCGACCGGGGTCTGGTTGCACTCTAAGATGAGTGCATCCAGAAGAATCTGGGTGCGTTTATTTCATCTTCATCTTCATTTCATCTTCAGAACCCTTTCACAGTACCTACCTAAGTACCTACTTCATCATTATTATTTCAGCAGAAACACGTCCACTGCTGGACATCGAGCCTACCCCAAGCACCGCCACTTCCACCGGTTCTGTGCTTCCCGCCCGCATTAGTACCTACTTACTCGTGACCTATGCAATAGTCAGTCTGACTTATTTTAAAACAACATAATGTAGAGATATTACTCATGGTTATAGGTAGCAAGGTGTTAGGTCGTTAGGAACGCTGTTAGCATCGAGTTCCTTGTTTGAGCGAATGACTTACGGGCGGACCGTGAGTTTGCGCGACAGGCAGCGTGACACCGAGGAAACATTTTGTATAGCGTAGCATCGGTATTGCCGCGAAAACGCGTCGTCCGAGCGACGCGTTGTCACGGCGTTATCACAAGAGAGTATTTTCTGAGTCTCCCTATGTAGTCTGTGATTTTCTGTTTGACAGCGCGACAGATCACTCCTGTGTGTATTCTTGCGCGCTTTTTCATAGAAATTGTTCTACGGATATATGTATTTTAAAATGGAACTAGTTCGAACTGTAGATTTTTTTTAAATACATCGACGACAGGAGAGAGAAATAATTTTACTCTGCGATAAATAGGCTTTGGAGTTTGCCAGATGGCAATACTCTTTATTAAATGTCACTTGGATGTGAGCGATGTGACAGGTGTGACAGAAGTCACAATAAAAATCACAATTTCATTCGCAAATTAATCGTATTGTAAAACAAAGAAGGAAAATTCAGATTTATAATATCTATCATGTGACTACATCTGTTTTTTAGGACAAAAATAAGCAGTCATGGCTGTGAATTTTGAAAGCTGTGACAGCTTGCCTCCCGACGAGGAGCCCAAACTAAAGTACGATAGACTGGAGAACGATGTTCAAAATATCTTGTTGAAAGACGCAGTGAGTTGTATTTGTGTCCATACCAAGTTTATATGTCTAGGAACACAATGGGGGGTGATACATCTTTTGGACCATGAAGGGAACACAGTGCCGATATCGCAAGACGGGAAGAACAAGGAGCTGCAGGCTCATACAATAGCTGTGAACAGAATCTCGGTGGATCTTAATGGGGACTACATTGCCAGTTGCTCGGACGACGGCAAGGTGCTGGTGTACGGTCTGTACACGGACGACAACACTCACAACCTCACACTGGGCAGGGTGATCAAGTCTATCGCCTTGGATCCATGTTATTTCAAGTCCGGCTCTGGGAGGAGATTTTTGACAGGTAAATGAAAGAAATATTGATAACTACCAAGATTACTTATGTGAAAGTAACTCTTTCTTGCTATCCCAGTAGTAAACTCCTGTGGAATAACCATGCCATGGGCAAAAGCTTTACAGCCCAGGAAAATAAGTTAAATTAAAGGCAAATCTGCAAAATAAATCTTAGTTTTTGGATGTATCACCGGGATTGTTTATATTTAATTATATTATAATAACATATTGACTGTCAAAGGTCCCTAAATTCAGTTTATTCCTTATTGAATCCTGGACTTTTCAGTTCACACAGTATTTCTAATGACTAAATAAAGATAATCCTGGAGAGAATATTTCTTTATCTTTGTTTAGACACTAGGTTTTTGTTTTGCAGATTATATCTTATTTTCCTGGGCTATTAATTTACAACTGCCAAGCCAAACGTTGATTGTGGAAAAATATGCATGGATGTTTCTAGTAAAAATAAAATTAGTGGAGTAGTATTTAAGTACCAAAAACATTTTTTAAATAAAATAATTGAATCACAACACAACACATGTATGGTTTCATGAAAGTGCATAAGAATTGGGTTTTGCTTAACAAATAGCAACTTCAATATTATTTAATTTCATGTCTTGATGTGGTTGGTGGCTAAAACATCGGGAAAAGGTCAGCTAGATTAGGATGCTCACAAAAGACTCAAATGTCCACCTTTACCTGGGCTTATCAGAATCTCTGTTACAATATTTGTAATGTTTATTTAAACTAAAGGAGGCCAGGAGCTCTAGGAAATGAGTCACTCTTGTGATTCATTGCTAAACATGTTATTACAATAGGTAGATAACATAATGTCACAGTATAAATAACTAACAGTATTATATCTTCATAGAAAATGGCTGAAACAACACACTTCGAAATTGCAGTGTATATCAGTACGCAACAGTACCGAATGCGCAGTAGTTACCCACGGACACGGAAGGTTTACCTACCGAGCGATCATGTACGTGATTATTTCAAGGTCACTGCTGAGACATAATACTGTGATAATGTGCACCAATAGTTTAGACTAAAATTGGATACAGAACCTAATTTAAAGAAATTAAAAGAAACAATATTATGCCCACAACTTATTGTGAGTAATCTGAGCTTAAAAGAAAATCCCCAATTTCCGGTTATTACAACAACTTCTGTTAGGGTTAAAGGTTGGACATCAAAGGAAAGACCGTTCTAAGGATTTCAATAATACGTTTATTATCCTTTTCTTTATATATAGGAAGGTGTGTTTAACTAGTATTTAAGGGTACGCTAGTCGGTCATTCTTCCATACAAACGTAGTATGGTTATTACTTGTCGGTTTGAGGGTGTACATTCAAAACTAAAAATGATATCAATTTGTCTTGTCATTATCTAGCCTAGTATGGAAGCAGAATTTTTGTGAATAAATAAATAGAATTGGAAAAAGAAGTAAAAACAAAGCATTTATTTCAATTAAACCATTTACAGGCACTTTTGAATTGTCAAGGGGTCAGTCAGACAGAAATATGAAGCTAGTTGCCCATTCCAAAGCGTAGGTTCCTATGGAGAACAACGGGCAAGAAACTCCAAGGACACTCTTTTAAATCGTAATATTGTTACAAAATATTGGTTACATCATTCATGTTGAAATTATGCATGTGAGAACAATGTAGAAAGACGTGCACGTAAAAAGCGTCCGTAATAAAATATAAAAACAAATTAAAATAAGCCATGGCTGATAAGAGTTGACCAGTCCCTACCGACGGCGCCCGTTCACAAACATGACGCAAACATGACGGATCAGCACCGTTTAGCTCAACCATTTTGAAGGGAACTTAACGATCCAACACACACGCCACCACCAGCCAGACATTTGAATGAGCATGACATACTCTCAGCCGCCAGGGCACAATCAAGTCAATGAAATACGTACCCAGGAAATGGTAGCCTTTGGCTAGTTTAAGCTACATTAACGGGCCAAGCCAAGTCAATGTAGCGTGTGTGTGTGTGTTGATGATCATCATAATAGATTTTTATGTGGAATTTATATCATGAGGAGTGATTTAATTGTCCTCAATTTGCATGAACTTTCTGACTATTCTGCAGGTGTTTAAAATTGCGGCTTTTTGGAGTGTTATGTAAATTGAGTCTTTCGGGTCTATTAGTTTGAGGCTGTGGTGGAGGTGATTGGGTATAACACCCGTTGTGGAAACAACAATGGGTACTACGTAGACTTTTTCCTGCCTCCAAATTCTGGTCACTTCTTCTTTCAGTTCAGCATATTTACTGATTTTCTCACCTATTGTTTTTTGTAAATTATGTGTATTAGAGACTGCAATATCTATGAGGTATGTGACTTTATTAACTTTATCTTGAAGGGTCTGGTCTATTATAGTGAACGGTCAGGTCAATTAGTATGGCACGATCGTAATAGAGTTTGTGTGTGGTATTTTCTAGAATTGTTTTTGGTATGTACTTGTAATAAAGAGTGTTGTATCTTGTATGAGTTTATATTTAGGTGCTAGTTTTTGATGGATGACGTTTGCTACCTGATTGAGTCTGTGTGTATATTCGGTTTGTGTGAGTGTTGTGCATGCCCCTGTTATGTGTTGTTATTATTATTATTAATTAGTTTATGCGCCCTTGTGGAGCTGGACCAGTTTTGTACCCAAGCATTTTTGTCAGCGATATAATCCCCCAGCTTACAATATGCTTGGCAGCATAGTGTGCGCTTGCTTTTTTTAAAAAGTTCAAATAAAATTAGTTTGAATAAATACATCCAGTAGTTTTTCCATTATATCTATACGCCCAAAGGTCTGTTCATGAAATGTTACGCGCTGGTTTTCGTTATAAATAATCGTTTATTTCACGAAATAACAAGTGACAGTGACAATGACAATGCAATGCTTACGGCACTTTAGCCGAGCCGGTGCAGCGCCACTATAATGCCGCTAGCGGCACTTTATGCAATAGAGATAGTGCCGCTAGTGGCACTCTATACACTGGCGTAAATAAATAAAAACTAGATAAATAAATAATAAGAGTAATTAGCATGTATATTAGTCACGCGCAACAACGAGTTCGAGCCGTCCACTAGTGCACCCTTAAGGTGTTGGAACAATTTAGCTTACAATAATGGATGGAAATTCCGCCTCGCTTTTCGCTCATATTAGTGCCACATAAAGCTGCTATCGCATTGTAGCTACATAAGGAAACCGTAGTGTGATGGTTTCTGCACTTTACAGGGAGCATATGACTAAATCGACGATTTTCTTTGAAATATTGGTCCACTGAATTTCAACATCTACTACTGAACTACAATCTTAAGCAAAGTATAAAAAGCCAACACCTGTATCTAATGAAACGTCTATCGACAACATTATACATAATGTTAGAGGTGGTACTGGCGAAGCTTTAGAATTGGCCCATTCAGCCATATCGCCCAACTTTTTAAGAGAGACATGTCTCTCTTCTCTTGATCACTTATGTATTAAGTCGAGATTATAGCTCTGAGGATTTCATTGAAGCCATTAATGACTGAAGTTTTGCTGAAGTATTCAATAGCACAAACCCAGAAATGGCTTTTAACTCGTTTTACGAACTGCTTAAACTTTTTTACGACGTGTGCTTACCTACCATGAAAAAAAAGATTTCCACTCGTAAGGCCGCGCGCACTTTTTTCGTTTTCGTGCGTACACGTACGAACACGCACCAACGATCCAGACCTTCCAAGTACAAAGGGAGCGCGCAGACTGAGTGCGAGTTAGTCGTACGTATACGTACATATAGTTCCAACTTCCGAAAACAATCTGAACTTGTTGGGATTTGTTCTATTTGACGGAGAAAAACGTATCCAGTGTGCGCACGCAATTCGTACGACCATGGACGTACTTGTACGCATGAGTAAAATTCGTAAGAAAACGCATCCAAAGTGCGCGCGGCCTAACTCCGTGGTGGATAATTATCTAAAGGTATCAAAAACTGTAGTAAACGGAACATTGGCGGATACATCATCATGTGCACTTTTACGCAGCATACTCATAGGTAGGTATATCAGGAAATTTTATCCGAATTTCTATATAAACTAAAATCCACTATTTCATGCCCATATAGAATGAATTTAGTAAAATGTTTTTTTTTTGTGTGTCAGAAAATAAAATCCGATTTTCATGTAATTAGCTTAAGCGGTCGGCGGTGTTGGATCAGTCAGGACAAGTTGTTATTTTTCATCTAAGTATATAATATATATATATATATATTTAAGAACTGAATATAGAAAAATATAATCCATATCAATCAAAGTTTCAAATTATCGAAAGTTCTATAATTAAAATTAAACCTTCGCTCCAAACCTTGTCAAAATACCCCCCCCCCCCCCCCTCCCATGATGAAAACCTGGATCCGCCCCTGAAACGGAAAAGAGAGATGTTATGGTTACATTGTACAGGCGATCACCGAATATTGAAAACAAACAATTACCTACTTAAACAACATTTAAGACGATTGATTGAAAAGAGTAATACAATTGACACAAAAGTCTCAAAACAGTCATATTATAAATAGTGCAGAAAATATAACCAAGGCTAGGTATGTGGAAATTAATTAATAATAGCTGTTATTCTAACTATTAAATCGTACCTAATGAATCGGCAACAATGTACACGCGTAAAGAAAATCTGCCCATATACAAAAACAGAAATTATATATACGTCTGAATATCGCAAATCCTTATTTGGGGTACCGCAGGGCGGAGTCCTAGCACCATTATTTTTCATCGTTTATATTAACGATATGCCAAAATCCATCTCTAATCCGATGATCTTATTCGCAGACGATAACACAATACTATTAGTACACAAAAATATATCAAATTTTAAGAAAATTACCGATATTCATAGTTTAAATACCAGGAATAAACACAACCTTGCTGTACATCGCACACGTCTCCACAGAGTAGGCAACTCGTTCATGGGTCAATGTATACGCTTTTACAACAAACTTCCCATTGATATTCGAAACTTACCCATTAAACGATTTAAAAGCTGTATTAAAACCAAACTTTGTAAAAAAGGGTACTATAAAATTTCAGATTATTTAGAAGATAAAAAAGCGTGGGATTGAGCTGCTCGCTCTGCTAAGCTTTGTGATAAAACTATAAAATTTTACATTTTAATTATTATGTAAATCATTAAAAATACCAGTTTTTTATATACATATTGACATTGTTGAAAATTATATACAAAATAACATGATTACTTTGTAAAGTATTATATTGTTTTAATTATTGTGAATGTGAGGACTATGTGGATATTTTATTTTTATTGTTTTTCCTCTTTCTTTAATTTTTTCTTTCTCAGTTAGTTTAAATGATGGTCTGGCAGTTTGAGTACTTTATGCGACCTACCCAAATGTCCTTTCTTTGGTATTGTTCGTCGAGTTGAGCTCCTTAAGTTCTGAGTTGAGCTCTACGATTACTGACAAATGCTTGCACTGACTGGACAGGTCCACTCAAATCTGTGTGGTTCTTTGCTCAAAAGACCATTTCAGACACTAATCTACATGGTCCTCATATGGCCTGACCAAGATTATGTCTGGACTTTAAAAGAGACTGTGACCTCTGAGTTTGTTTCGGTCTTTCTTCTCAGAGTAGTCAGATAGGAAACGCCGAACTCATCTAGCATTTTCTTCTTATTTTTTTTTAATATGACGTGTAAAAGTGATTGCAATATCCTATTTACAGAATAAACAATTTCATTTCATTTCATTTATTTAGAAGCGAAAATGATCAGACTTTAGCAAATGAAATAAATAACAACTTAAATAACATAATATCCTAGCTCACTGAAAATAATCTCAAAATAAATTTAGAAAAAACAACTTACATTTCGTTTGAACAAAGAATAAACAATAAAAAACTAGATGTTCGATATGGTGACAAATATATTCAGGAGACTGATAATACTAAATTCTTAGGTATCTGGATCGATAAAAAGATGAACTGGAAAATACATATTGAAAATGTATGCAAAAAGCTTAGCCAGTGTTCATATGCCCTTTATAACTTAAGGAAAGTTACTAATCGGTCAACACTATTAATGGCGTACCACGGATATGTCTCATCTACACTACGATACGGACTTATATTTTGGGGGAACTCGCCCGATAGAGAAATGGCGTTCAAAGCGCAGAAGAAATGCATAAGGGCAATATGTGGCATTCAAAGCACAGACAGTTGTAAGCCACACTTCCAACAGCTTCAGCTACTTACACTTCCCTGTCTCTACATATACGAAGTAGCAAGCTATGTTAAGATAAATATACACCTTTACAATCACCCAAAGAGTCTACGCCACAAAAATAAAATATGCACAATACCACATAAAAAAGCTATTTTTAATAAAAAAATTCTTGGTGTGGCACCCAAAATCTATAATAAGATACCTGAACACATAATTGAAATAAAAAATATGGATCAATTAAAAAAAAAACTACGCGAATTTTTAGTTGCGAAATGCTACTATCATATTAATGACTATTTAAATGAAAGATGTTAGAGCCCTGCTACATCCGATTTATTATATTAGGGATAAACCAGTACTAGTTTCATGAATTATCAATAAATTATTTTGAATTAGATTTGTATTAGTTTTAAATCTGAAAGTAATGTATTATTTTGAACTGACATTTTATTATTATTATTCACATTTATTATTATTATTATACATTTTACTATTTTATTACTTTGACATTTTTCAAACATGGCATTTTCTTTATTTGTAACTGCATTTAAAACTTTATTGATAAAATGACTTTAAACCTACCCAATAGATAAATTTGCACACCTAAATAGGTTATAATACAGTGTACCTACTATACTTTTTAACACCTTATAAACATGTATTATGCAAATAAATGATTTGATTGATTGATTGTGTAACGAATCTACTGCTTATTAAAATAAAAGGGAAAGTAGACAAGTTAAAAATATATAATTTGAGGTAAAACACAGAAAAATAATTAAAAAAATAACCTAACCTACCTAGCGCTCTCAGAAAAGAAAATATTTACAGAGGAAGTATGTTACGGCTTTCAGGTTCGAGTCGTCCTGTCAGTTCTGAAACATCCAGATTCGTTTCCCAGATAAATCTTGATAAATTCACAGGCAATGTAGAAGACGTCAGGCCTCGTTAGCTCTGAGGCCTGAAGATCCGCTTCCCAGTCTCTCAGACAGACCAGTCAGGACTTAGTAGTGGAAGGTCCTCCTGGCAAGAAACGTAGTCCCGTGAAGACAGAGTATGATTTCAGGGTGAAATGTATATAGACCAATTTGCAAGACTTTTCTTGAGGAGATGTTTCCTTGAGCGCTTCCAGATCAGCTCTGCCGAATGGGTCCGTAGTCCCTCTGACGTTAATTTTTCAAATTATCTTTTTCTTGTTCTTTCAGAATTTAATTTCAAATTCAGAGATCGAAAAGGGCCAGACATATTCGTACCAAAAAACCTCTTTGATGAATTCTGAGAGCGTTTCAATTATTATTATAAAATGTAAGTTAGGATACAAATATTTTACAGTAAACAATTATAATTGCCTATAAAATACCATATTTGAGGTAAACATATTGATAAAAATAATTTAAATTATATAAATCAAAAGTAACCTTCATGGACTAAGCCAGTAAGAAAACTAGAGAGAAAATTAGAAGAAAAAATAATGACAGCTTGACAGCCTGACGTAAATGTCATAACATTGAAAAATATGAAAATTAAAGAAAACTAATCGTTTTAGAACGATTCGCAAAATAATAATGCAAAATCAATAAACGAGTATAATACATAATATTAATGAATGTATAGTGTAAGTATATGATGTAGTGTCTGTAGTATGTAGATACTATAATTGATTGATTAACTTTCCCCCAGAATCTGTAAAACAAATACTTAAAAAAAAGATCCTAGACATAGCTACCGCATTCAATTACTATTTTATAGATTACTGCAAGAAATTATGATAACGCTAGTCGTCTAACGTAACTACCTTTTGGAAGGGGCGACTAGAACCATTTCAATTTTTTTGTAAATTGTTGACGTTGAAGTGCCTTATAAGGGCCTATTTGACTTTGACTTTGACTTTAACGTGTCGTCGTAATAACGTCTGTAATTAATCCCTATCTACCAAACCTTTTTATGGCACCGACACATGCTATGGTAATATTTAAAATGATTAATTGACCATAGAATATAAACAGCAAAGGAATTGATGTTTCTACTAAGATTTTAAAATTAATGTCGAATTTAGTTGCACCCGTACTGAGTTCCATAATTAACCTATGCATAGAGCATGGTCACTTTCCAAACTTATTAAACACGACTATAATTAAGCCACTGCATAAAAAAGGTTAAAGTTAAAAATTATATAAATGTGTGTTCCAAACACATATTTATATTTTTATTCAACAATACTTATTGGTATTGTTGTTATCGCAACTAAATAACTAATTAGGTTAAAACTTAAACATAATTATCATAATACTTAGGACAGTATGCAGATTCTGGTATTTATTTTATTTCTGTGAATATTGGGAATGTGGATTATGGATAATTATGTAATGGTGGTATTTATTACAAAATCATTCAAAGAAATAAAATATAGAAAATTATTCAAAATAACACAGTAGATAACACATTAATTTCCTAGAAATAAGTTTAGCTTATGAGTTGTCTTTTTGAATTAGATTTCGAAAGCACGAAAGCAGTGCGGTACCGTTTCGGTACAGAGCGCTTACCCACCAATGAGGAAACAAGCAGTACCGAAACGATACCGCACCGACCAATAAGGAAGCGGCCTTAGGTTACTAAGTATTCTTTTTTTCTATTACAGGCGACAACAAGTTAACATTATACGAAAAGACATTCCTGAATCGCCTTCGTAGCACAGTTCTGTGTGAATGCGAAGGCTACGTGCAGGCCATGTCGTGGCACGAGCGCTTCGTGGCGTGGGCAAGCGAGGTGGGCGTGCGCGTGTACGACCTGGTGGCGCGCTGCTCGCTCGGCCTTATCCAGTGGGAGAAGGTCCCCAACCGATCCATAGAAGACTATCGCTGCAACCTACTCTGGTGCGCCCCCAAAACGCTCATGATCGGGTGGGTCGACACCATCAGGATCTGCGTCATACGAAAACGAAGTCAAATCGAACTTCAAACGCGAGATGTCACCGAGTATTTAGTCGATCCCGTGTACACTTTCCAGACTGACTACTTTATCAGTGGCTTAGGTCCCTTGGATGACCAGTTAGTAGTCCTGGGAGTACATAAGGAGTGCGACCCTGAAACCGGTAAGGCGCAAAGACCTGTGCTCACCGTTGCTGACTATAAAGACTGTGAATTCTGTGAAATATCAACAGACAGTCTCAACATTCGTGGTTATGAGGAATATTCATGTAACGACTATTATTTAGATATGCTTATAGAGGAAAACAGATTTTTCATAGTGTCTCCCAAGGACATTGTAGTGGCTAGTCCATACGATATCGACGATAGAGTTAAATGGCTCACAGAACAAGGTCGATTTGAAAAAGCAATTACCGTTCTCGAAGAAGTTGGCGGGAAGACGTCGAAACACTCGGTGGTGACCGTCGGCGTGCAATACCTGGACCACTTGATGGCTGAGCACTTGCACGAGGAGGCGGCCATACTGTGCGCCAGGATTTGTAAGAATGATAAAGTGTTGTGGGAGACACAAATATTGAAATTTGCTGAAGTGAACCAGTTGCGAGCGATCAGTCCATATGTGCCTAAAACTCCTGAACAAGCATTGAGTTCTCACATATACGAGTTAATATTTTATGAGTATCTGAAGTTGGACTCTCAGGGATTCCTGAAATTAGTTCAAGATTGGAACCCCGCGTTATACAAGACTGGCGTCATCGTCAAGGAAGTCTTAGAACATCTGCTGAACACGGAGGTCGACAAAAATATCTACTTAGAAGCTTTGGCTCTTTTGTATTGCTACCAAAAGAAATACGACAAGGCTTTGACAACGTACTTGACTCTCCAGCACAAAGACGTGTTCACTCTGATCACTAAACACAACATGCACAACGTGATACACGACAAGATACTGGATCTGATGACGCTCGACTGTGATAAGACAATATCAATACTTCTAGACAAGCCCAGGGTACCTGTAGAGGTGGTAGAAAAGCAACTTACAAGCAATGACATGTTGCTGTTTAAATATTTAGATGCTTACAGCAAAATTGAACCAAATGGTAGATATCACGGGAAATTAGTTCGACTTTACGCTAAATATGCAAGGGACAAACTTCTTCCATTTTTAAAATGCAGTGATAATTACCCAATTCAAGAAGCTTTGGATGTGTGCCAGAACAATGAATTTTACCCTGAGATGGTGTTCCTACTGGGACGTATTGGCAACACGAGAGAAGCTCTGCAAATCATTATAGAGCAGCTGAAGGATATAAACCAAGCTATCAATTTCTGTCAAGAACACAATGATAAGGAATTGTGGATGGACCTCATCAAGCGGACAGTGGACAAGCCTGAGTATGTGACGTTACTGCTCAAGAGAATAGGAAACTACGTGGATCCGCGAATATTAATACAAAATATACAGTCTGGATGTGAGATAAAGGATTTAAAGGACTCCTTAGCAAAGATGATGTGTGATTATCACCTTCAGCTGTCAGTGCAGGAAGCATGTAAAGTGATCACTTTGCGGAACTACTTCGAGTTACATCAGAAGCTAATCATCAATCAGCAGAGAGGTATATCTGTTACGGATGACTTCATGTGTTGTGCGTGCCAAGGTCGGATCATTATTAGGGACTTATCGAATGCCTCAGATTTGATGGTGTACAACTGTAGGCATTCATTCCATAAAGAGTGCCTTCCCGAGGGAGTACAGTGCCAGACTTGTACGGTGTGCAGTGCTGTCAAAATGTGACCTGAATCACTAAAGCTCAACTCTTAGATAGAAGCTGTATATATTATGTATAATGATTAAACAATATTTTTCCATTATAAACTTGTATAATTATGTTAATCAAACTAATTATTTAAAAATGTTTATCAATGTTCGGTGCTTTTATAATGAAGTGGCTTGTATTATTTTTCCTTGTATTAGATAAACCCCATGATGGCAGATACCAATAAAATAAAACTGAAATATGTGGTTGTTATAATTTCAATACTGAGATTCCAGAACCTACTAGCAATTGTTGGCAAAGTAGTGCCATCATCATAGGTCTGCATTAGGTAAAATATTTAGTTCCAAATATTACCACGTCAGACTCTTTTATGTCTACATGTACACACGGCTACATATCAAGCTGTACATTTCCAGTTTATGCTGATCTCGCATTGTATAGGATTTCTCTACAATGCGAGGTCAGCTTATACTAGAAATGTATAGCTTGATGTGTAGCTGTGCACTTCAAACGAAAGCTTGCAAAAAAAAAATAACACTGCGGAAGTGCCACTTTTTCACACTAGTTCTTTTTACTCTTCAGTATTAGTAGTAGTATTTATTTTATTTTTTTATCTCCGTCGTCAGCCCGACGCAGAGTTTTATTATTTGAGAAAAGCTTTACAAAGTAGATGATCATCATGATGATTATGTTGATGATGATGATGGTGATGACGAAGACGACAATGACGACGACGATGGCGATGGATAATATTGTTTATGTACAGACGCCAGCAGGTCAGCCTACCCGAAACTGTAAAATTTTCCCAATCAACTTTGAACCTTATACTTTAGTGATAAAGTTGAAAATCTATTAAATAAATTTGACAGATTGTAGTAGGTTGATGTGCTGGCGTCTGTACATCATAAAATATAACATCTGACATCTCGGCTGATAAGCGACTACTGTATGGCAAATGAATATGTGAAATCACCAAAAAGGTGTCTCCGAAAGGGACTAAACAGCCTATCGAAACCAGAATGTATCATTTTGAAGCCTTTTTTTTTATCTGTTTTCGTTTTTGAGAAGTTTAACATTCTTTGAAAAAAAAGTCCTAAAAGAAACGGTCAAAAATTGGTGTTTCTCTTTAATTAAAAAAAATATTAAACATACTACAATTATTTTCTTGCCGTCTTATAGTTCTCGTCTTATTGTTATAAACACTGTAGGCGTAGACTGCTATAATAATAATAATAAACGTTTCGGCACAAAGACTGTCCGATCAGGTGCGGGTCATCCAGCATAATCAAATGTTGGATGTCACTATTTGATCGCCAACGAAGTGCGGAGTAGTCATGTCATCGCGCCCCCCCCCCCCCCCCCGCAGAGTTACTGTGGAAGCAGGTCACTACAAGTCAAGCTGACGAGGGGATTGATGACAGGGCTACAAACGTAAGGACCCAATGCAATGAGGAATTGAGGACTGCTTTGGAGGGTGCAATGGGGTGAGTGGGAATATCGGTTCATGTCGTTTGTGCATGCATAACAAAAATAGGGCGCTGGTGGCGGTTCTGGATTCGCAGCTATCAAACTATTTTGATGACTGGGAAGACCTCATCGATACTCATTGGATTCTGTACTGCGCGGCTGTAGCGGCATGTGTAGCTCACGTCAAATATGCAAATGACAAGAGCTACACAACCGAAACCAGCCGTACCTACCAGTATAGAATTGAGCGCCGTATTGATGGGGCCAGAGCGCTCATCGGCAAACTTATCTGAAAGAAAGAAAATACGTTTATTTGCGGTAAACATGACGCAAAAAAAGTACAAAAAAAAATACAAGTTTAGGGGAAATATGCGTCATATCCACGCAAAACGGCTCAGCATATGCAATGCTGCGACCCTATGCAAGGCAGGGCCCCAGCGCTGGTTTTCAGCGACAGCCGGCGTTGACGTTATGAAGTGGACCGGTACAGCATACAACAAAATATAATTATGATATAAAAATTAAATAAATATACCTGGGTTTCTGTTTCAGGGAGGGCAATACTCGCCCTAGAGTAATGCGCTTCGTGAGGCGGGCGTTCTCAGGGGCTGAGATCAGCCCTGAGGACTGTGTCCCGTGTCACACAGCGCATCGACTTCCTGAAGTAGAAAGTGTATGCATGGGCAAACCGTATTCGTAGGCATAAGACTAAGAATCATTTACTTGCAGAAATACAGGTTGTAAAAGTTGATGCTTTAATGTACCTACAGTCCATATATTGCCTGTTTAGGGCATGCAAATTAATTTTACATTAATAGGTACCTACTTATTTTAATAAGATATAGGTACAGAAAAATACCTTTGTTTTTAAATTATAAGAAGGTACACACATAACAAAACTTAACCTAAGAATAACATTTTATGCACATCACAAAACAAAAGGAAACTGATTGATTATAAGGAGATTGAAGAATACTACTATATTGTTCATGTTCGAGACGTCGCGACGCCCCCGCAAGGGGGCGTGGCGGACGGGGTCGGGGCGTCGCCCCTCGCCCGCGGAGGCACACCGTGACCCGCGACTGCGGGCCCCTCACTATATGCGGCCTAATATCGGCCTGTAGCATGTGATGCAGCAAGCTGCATCTATGTTATTGGTTGCTATGCGTATTTCTGTAGGCGCGCCACGACGCTAATAACAATAGCGTCGCTTTCTTCACGACATCTCGGCGGTCAGTCCCCGCCAGGTGAGACCCCCAGTTACCTGGGGGAGGCCCGACGAAGACGACCAGCGACAGAGATGCCGACTCGACGCTCCTACAGGTAGATATGTAGTTTACCCTCGCCCCGTTCACAGATCTAGCCGTTTACGGATTGAGGGATAAACAGTCGTGTATGTATGAGCGGCTAGTACTGTAGTGTATCACCGCTCAGTGTCAACGTGCGTCGCGGCCCACGTCGCGCCTGCACGTGTTGTGTAAGATGCATGTTTAGTAATGGTTGTCTGTATATAGTTACGTGACATGCCTATATTAACTTAGAACACGCCACGCAACAGATGTATGTGTACATCTGTAGAGTCTTATTATTTCGAGTGAGCTGCGTGTAACCTGGATGCTACTCACTCGAGGCGTCATATCCGGTGCGATGGGGTCAATCGTCCGCTACCAGGTCGCGGGGCAGGGGTCTCGCGTCGGGCGGGCGCGCGTGCAATGGCGCTATCTGCCTGACATGGGGCCAGGCAGAGGCGTCGGCACGCGCGAACATCGCCTTCGCGAGTCGCCCTACAAACTCGTCCAGGCTCTCAATCCCGAGATCCCGGTGGAGTACGTCATTCCTCACAAAGGGAGGAGCATCGACAATGGTCCGCAGCGCAAGACTTTGTTGCGCGCGGAGCGTCTTGCGGCTCGACTCCCTTGTGAGGGCGAACCACGCGGGGGCGGCGTACGTCAAGATTGGGCGAATGTACGTTTTGTACACGCCCAACTTGACGCGCGCCGGGATGCGGGACGAGAGCACAGGTCTGAGTAGGTTGCGGGCGACCCTACCCTGCGCGGCGACCTTGCGGACGTGGGGCCCCATCGTGAGGCGGCGGTCGATGGTCACACCCAGGTATTTGACCCGGGGCGACCAATCGACGGCGGTCCCTTGTAGTTTCAAGGGTGGTGGGACAGGCGCGTTTCCGGTGATCATCGCCTGCGTTTTACTCACGTTTACCGATAGCCGCCACTTCGACAGCCAGTCGGGGAGTAGGTCGAGGGCGCGCTGCATCTTGACCGCCGCGTACTTCGCATTGAGCGAAGTTGTAATGTACGCGGCGTCGTCAGCGTACAGCGCGAGCGTCGCCTCTGTAGTGGTGGGGATGTCGTCGGTATAACGTGAGTAACACGCCGGCGACATACAGCTGCCCTGCGGCACACCTGCCAGCACCGGGCGGGCGCCGGAGAGCGCCCCGTCGACCACCACCCTGAAAGTCCTGTTCGACAGAAAGGATGAGACCACTCTAACAACGCGACGGGGCGCGTCGGAGGTGGCCAGTTTGTAAATAAGACCGTCGTGCCACACACGGTCGAAGGCCTTCTCCATGTCGAGGAATACTGCCACCGCGTACTCCTTCTTGTTGAGCGCTGTTGTCAGAAGGTGCAGTACCCTCGACAACTGGAGCGTCGTACTGTGGTCCGCCCTAAACCCGAACTGTTCCGGGCGTGGGGCGATATGTTGCATGAGGTGTCGCAGCAGGAGTACTTCGAACACCTTGGAGACTGTCGGCAGCAGAGTAATGGGCCGATAGCTCTCCGGCTTCACCGGGCTCTTTCCCACCTTGGGCAGCATGATGACGCGCCCCTCCTTCCAGGATGTGGGAAAGACCCCCGTGCGCAGTATCCCCGTAAACAGGCGCGCCAGTGCCGCTACTGTGCGGAACGGCAAGTGGCGCAGCGCTGTGTTGGTGATACCGTCAGCACCGGGGGCCTTTCTGGGCTTCGTTTTTAGGATGGCGCGTCTGACTGCGCCCGGCGAGAAAAAGATTGGCGTTTCCTCGGGAGCTATCGGCGATGCGAAGTAGTCTCCGAGGTGCTGCTCTACCGCTGCGACATGCTCGACGTCGGCGGTCGGGTTTGGGCGGAACTGACGCTCCAGGTGCTCGGCGAAGACCTCCGCCCGGTCCTCTGCTGCATACTTGAGCGCCCCGTCGCTGTTAAGCAGAGGGCGCACCGGAGCTGGGGTATTCGACAGCTGGCGGCAAAGGCGATGTACAGACGGCCAACTGTCAACAGCGGCGTCTATTCTATCTTCCCAGCCCGCGGCGGCATGTGCCGACAACTCGGCCTTTACCTTCTCCGCGAGACGGTTCAACTCTTTCTTCATCGTGGGACATCTTGTTACTTGCCACTGCTTGCGAAGGCGCCTTTTCACGGCTACCATCGCTTGGATATGAGCCGGTAGAGGCGGCAAAAGCACTCTCCCCTCCGGCTGTATCGTCGTCGCCGCTTCCAAGGCGCTCTGGATGCAAGCAGTGACATCGTCCGCCACTCGCTCTACGTCCGCGGAGGAAACTATAGGCCGAGTTGGCGTGGTGGTCTCCATCCTTTCTGTGAACTTAGTCCAGTCCATTAATCGACGTGGCGCTAAGGGCTTCAGTCGGGTCGGCTGATCCGCTAAGACGACGAGTACAGGTTGGTGGTCCGACTGTAACTCGTCGTCTATGACTTGCTGCGTGATCTGGCGGCGTAGCCCTCTGTGGACTACGATGTCCAGCACGTCCGGCATGTAAGTAGCCGCGTCCGGATAGTGTGTCGGCGTCTCCGGGCCGGACACCGTAAACCCGAAGGCTTCCGCGTCCGCGAAGAGTCGTCGGCCGTCGCTGTTTGTATTCATTGAGTTCCACGCCGGGTGCTTACAGTTAAGGTCGCCGGCAAGGATGACTGCGCTTGTATGCGTGCTAATTAGCGCCCGCAGCTCAGCCAGAATAAGGCGAGTCGCGGGCGGCTTGTAGCACGCATAGATATTTACTTCCTCGCCGGCGACGTGCAACTGCACACCCAGGGCGTAGAAGCTCGTAGTCGTCGGCACGGGGAGCTCCTGATGGACGACTCTACGCTTCACTAGTACCGCCAGACCACGGTACCGGATGTGTTGAGCCGACCTCTCATCCTTGCGGTAGACATGGTAACCCGGGAACCTAACCCTATCTTCGGGTCCCAGGTGTGTCTCGCTAATTAGCGCCACGTCGATGTTTTGTTCCCGAAGGAGATGGCGGAGGGGGGCGACCTTATCCCTAAGGCCGCGGGCATTCCAATGAATAATCCTCAACGGTCTAGCCATCACAGAGTGACAGCAGTGTGGCCAGACCGTCAAGGATGACCGCCTCTATGTCTCGGCCCTGCCTTATAGCTTTGATTAAGTCCATCAATAGCTTTATCGCGCAGGTTGTAAATTCAGTCTTGCTATTCGCGCGGTTTGGCGCGGTAGAGGCGCCGCCATGCGTCGCCGCCGGGAAGTTTTGCCGGGCGGCGATTGGCTGCGACACCATCTTGGTTTTAGCCGCTCCAGTGGCGGCGCCATGCGGCTTTTGGGCGAACCTACTAGCTTCGTCGCTCCGCCGCTGCGCCGAGTTGGCGCCACTAGTAGGTTCGTCCACTAGTGCTGTGTTGACATCCTTCGGTTGTACAACCTGCGCGATGGTGGCAGGGCCGGCCTCAGGGATCTCTTCTTGGTTTTCTGGGGGGGGGGGCTTCTTGCCTTTCCCCCCGCGCTTCTTCTTCCTCCGCCGAGAAGAGGAGGAGGCTTGGGTACCTCTAGGTGTGGGCTCGTTTGCCGCCGCCATTAGCGTCGGTCCGTGAGCCTCTACCGTGTTCACTATCTGTAGTGTGGCTGCTTGCTTTGTATTCGACGCCGTAATGGCGACGGTGCCCGCTCGCTTGTTCCTCGTCTCCTTGACGAACACGGGGCACTTTATAAAGCTCGCGGGGTGCGGGCCGCCGCAGTTTGCGCAGGTGGCGGGCTCCTCCCGCGGGCGGGGGCAGTCGCGTGCCGCGTGCTCGTCGCCGCATCGCACACAAGCGAGCGGGCGGTGGCACTGGTGCGAGCTATGACGAAACCGCTGGCACCGGTGACACTGAGCGGGCCCACGCTTTCCACGCCAAGCCTCGATCTTGACACCACGCATGTACATGAATGTCGTGGTGCCATAGATCTCTCTTGCGTCCGGGGTCTTCTTGATAATTGCGTGGAACACGCAGCCGGGTCGTCCTTGTGCGCCTTTGATGTGGCGCACATACTCCGGTTGGTGTCCCAACGCCCGGAGCTCCTCTTCAATCTCCTTCGGGTCCGTGTCCGCCGGCAGGCCCCGAATGGCGATCTTCAAGTTTCGCTCCGCTGGTAGTGAGTACGCGAACCAGGACACGCCCGCACTCTTCTCAAGGCCAGTCAGGTAGCGCTGGACCAGCCGATACTCATCCTCGGTCTCCGGGGTGAATCTCACCCCGGTCCCGTAGGGACGAGCATTCGGGGGCCGGCCCAGCTTGGCGTGAATGGCCCTGAAGTGCATGGCCCAGTTCGGTAGCGTCTCTACCACCAGCGGAGGGAAGCGTAGTTTCTTCTTCCCCTTCTGTTGCTTCGTTGTTGGCGCCGTAGTTGAGGCGCCAGTCGAGGCGGCAGGGGGGGGAGAGGTTGTCGTGTTGGGGGCCGGGGGCGAGTTTGTGTTTCTCGCCCCTGTGGTTACCGTTAGTGGTTCCGGTGACGGCGAACGCGGAGGTGTGCGGCGGGCCGCGTCGGCAAAAGTGGGCGACATCGGTGTGCCCTGACCCCGCGGCGCGCTTTCGCGCTGTGGCCGCGGCGGGTCTAGGCAGTACCGTTTCGCTTCCTCCGACGCGGCCTCGCCTGAGCTTCTTCTTCGTCGCTGGGGCCTTGCCTCGAGCTCAAACTCGAAACTGAACCCCAGCGGCGGTGTGGGAGACGCCGGCGACATCAGTCCGGCGGCTGGAGATCCGCCCGCGACAGGGCGGGGCCCGGATCGTGAGGTCATGTCCGGGGACATGTCTCCACGACCGGACGCGGCCGAGCCCACAGACGTCAGCGACATACTTGACCCTACGCGGGAAGAGCATGCCGACATCATCGCGGGCGAGTCGCAGGCGGAGAGTCGGGGAGGCGCCGGCGAAGCGGGCGCCTGCGTCGTTGCGGTGGCCGGCCTAAAATATGGGCCAGCACTCGCTGGCCGCTCCTGCTCAGCCATCGCCGGTCCCGCCAGCGAGAGGCGGGGGACAGCGGCGGCGGTGCGTGAAGCTGGCACAGCTCGGACGGTCTTTGATGTTGCGCCTGTAGATGGCGCCGGTGGTGACACGAACCGCGGCGGCGGTGCCGCGGAGCGTGCGGGGGGCGCGCGGGCCCGTGTCGTCGGCACGGGAGTGCGCGGGGGTGGTAGCGCGGGGTAGGCGACGCGGGGTGCGGCGGAGCGCGTTGTGGTCACGGCGTGCGGTGTGGGCGCGGGCGCTCGAGCAAGAGGTGCGGGCGCGCGCGCTTGCGGTGCGCGGCTTGTGGTCGCGACAGGTCCCGGGGCCTGTATAGGTACCGGGCGGAACGAGGCGGGACGGACGGGTACCGCGTGCTGGCGGCCCGACGACGGCGTGGGCGCAACGCGCGCAGGCGCCGATGTCGTCGGTGGGCCGGGGGGCACAGCGGCTCCCCTCCCCCCCCCCTCTTCTTCAGGTGACTTCTTCTTCTTCTTCACCTTCTTCTGGGGACCGGCCGGCGGTGCCCCGAGCGCTGCGTCGCCAATATTTGGCAGCGACAGCGCCCGATTCATCGCCGGGCGGGCTCCCGGGGACCCGGCATCGCAGCCCAGAGAGCCGCGCGTGCCGGGTTTCGGCATTTTAAAACTTGGTTACGCCCTCCGCGTCCACGACGATGCTGGAGTAGCACCGGGCAGCACGGGGCGACCCTCTCTGTGCCTGTACAGGGACCCGACGGTGTCCTGTACAACACAGAGAGAGACGAAGTATTGCGGACCGCGCGGATATTCGCGATAGTTATCGTGCTACGGAAGACTGTCGCGATCGGAACGTTGGGATTATTCGCTATATTGTTCGCTAAAAATGCTCTATACTTATAGTAAATTACATAGGCTTAAGTAGCGGCGGTAGCGCTAAGTTGCTAAATTAAAACTACCAATAAAATAACAAAAAATTATTCATGTTCGTACTCGACTCTAGGTCAACCAATCAGTAAGGGGCAGAAGCGTCGATAAATTCGGACAGGTTTCGACAAGTTCAAACCTGCTTAGGACTTGACTTAGAGTATAGCGTGACCATAACAAGGTTCTTAGTAATCAAACTTATAGTAACGTACATCGTTAATACATATTAATTACATTTAATAGGTTTGATTGGTTGTATGTGTGAGTGTCCTGCACATTCCTCCCGCCGTGCGTCGTCCGCCGCTGACGTCGCAGTCGTAGAAGCCGGTGCAGGATCGCTGTGGTCGATCGATAATACCACTATCTTTTTTACTGGACGTCGCAGGATACCTCCTTTTGTAGACACGTCCACTGTGCGCAATACTCCATCTGGGCCGGGGAGTGTAGCGCAGACGCGTCCTCTGATCCACATGTTTCTTGGGAGGTTGCCATCTACGATGAACACTAGATCGCCGACCTTGGAAATCGTGCCTTTAGTGTGTGGTTCTCTGTGGTTCCGGAGTTCTGGGAAATATTCTTTCAGCCATCTGGTCCAGAATATATCGGCAAGCCTCTGGGCTGCGCGCCAACTAGCTCGCAGACGTAAGTCGCTGTCGTCGAATTCTCCTGGTGCTGCGATGCGACCTGGACCGCCCAAAAGGAAATGATTGGGTGTCAATGGTTCACGGAGACGTGCGTAAGCGGCCGGCTGTTCACAGTGTGTTCGGCTTCGATGAGTAGTGTGTGAAGCACTTCTTCGCTCGGGAATCGCTCGTTCAAGGTGGTCGCTAGTGCTGTCTTTACGGATCTCACCATGCGCTCCCAGGCGCCTCGCATGAATGGTGCCCCAGGTGGGATGAAGCGCCAGTCGATCATCTTCTTCGAAGCTTCTTCTGCCGTAGCGGCGAAGATGGCTGCTCGTAGTTCCTTTTCAGCGCCGTGAAAGTTCGTTCCGTTGTCAGACCATAGCGCTGTGCTGGACATCCTCGGCGTGCTATCATGCGTCGTAGCGCCATGATTGCCGAATCTGTGTTGAGCGATGCCACAAGTTCAAGATGAATGGCTCGCGTCGTCAGGCACGTGAATAAAGCGACGTATCTCTTTTGATGACTCCGTCCTGCTGTAATGATCAATGGCCCGAAGTAGTCCAACCCGACATATGTAAATGGTCTCTGGTGGTGTACAGTTCCAGGCGACAGGAAGGGAGATTCCCTGTCATCGGCTGAGGTGGAGTGGCTGCCTTTATACGACATCGCAGGCATTTGCTTATGATTTTCTTGAAGGCCGGTCGTAGACGGATTACCCAATGTTGCTGACGACACTCGTTGACCATAGTTTCGGTGCCCGCGTAATTTAATTTACGGTGTATCGATGTTCGATCCACAATCGTGTCGTAATATGGTCTCCATCTAGTATCATCGGTTTCTTCAGGCGTTCTGTGATGTCTGTCATGGCGGTTATCCTGCTCTTCAGGCGAATCTCTCCCTCTGTGAGTTCTATGCACAGTGCGTGCAGACGACTGTTTCGTGATATAGGCTTCTTGTTTTTTAGAGCTTCTATCTCTTCCTGGAAGGATTGTTCTTGTGAAGCTCGCAGGATCAGACTTTCGGCGTGGCGTAGGAGTTCAGCAGTGAGAGGCAGGTGATTGTTCGTGATCTCTCGCCTCTCTCTTGGTTTGATTGGTACTGTCTGCTTTTTCTTCCTCCAATCGGTCATTGCTGCTGTTCCCTTTGGTTCTTTTGTAGTTAATGTTCTGCCCTGGTTGGCGGCAGAGATGCAGAAACTGTAGAACTCGTGCTGTGGCTCGTAAGTATCTCTCCCAACGTGAGAATCTATTGACGTTTGGTATAGCTTCGCTGATCTGTACGTTCTTGTTTCTGATGCTACAGGTTCTCTCTTCTCCTGTGATTATGACAGGGTTCTTCTCGTCAGCTGGCCATGTTTCTGGGGGTCCACGAAGGAATTCTGGACCGTTGAACCAGCGATGATCTTGATCATAGTGTTCTGTGGCGCACATCTCTTGTGGCGTCGTCTGTTGGGTTCAGTTTAGTCGGGATCCAGCGCCATTCAATGGTGGAGCTATGTTCTTCGATTGCTGCGATGCGGTGAGCGACATATGGTTTATACGATCTGGACCCAGTTCTGATCCATGACAGTGTAGTTCTGCTGTCGGTCCAGAAAGTAGTTGACTCTGGTGTTCGTTCATGTTCTTCCTTAACCGCTGTCGCCATACGTGCGCCAAGTACTGCTGCTTGCAGCTCTAATCGTGGAATTGACACTAGTTTCAGTGGTGTCACCTTGGCTTTGGCTGTGATCAAGCAGACGTAAGCTCTTCCGTCCCGGGTGACTGTTCGCCAGTATAAGGTTGCTGCGTATGCAGACTCGCTTGCGTCGGTGAATACATGTAGCTGTAGTGATTCCGTAGCGCTGAAGCCTGGATAGGTTCGTGGAATGGCTATATGTTCTAGTGCTCTGAGATGAGTGAGCCATTTCCTCCAGCTTGCGGCTAGGTTATTATCTAGGGCTTCGTCCCATGTCGTTCCACGACGCCAAACTTCCTGTAGGATTTGCTTGGCTCTGATGGTCACTGGCGATACAAGTCCCAATGGATCAAATAGGGACATGACTATTCGAAGAGCTTCTCTTTCAGTAGGCGTGTCGTTCTGTAGGATGTTCTGAGGTATGCGTATCAGATTCAGATTGAAGGTGAGAGGAGAGAGTCTTGTGTTGGCCTCCATATTAGACCGAGAACTCGTTCTGTCTGGATGTCGTCTTCCAGTTTGATGGCGTCTTCGGTCTTGGTTACTTGCCCTAGTACTTCAAAAAGGGTGGTGGAGTTTGATGACCATTTCTTGAGTTCGAAGTGCGATTCTCTGTGAATGCTACGCACTGCTTGTGATACTTTTACTGCTTCTTCTAGAGTGTCAAAGCTGTTCAGATAATCATCCATGTAATGCTTTCTTTTGATAGCTTCGACTGCCTCTGGGTGTTCATGTTGGAATCTCTCGGCGTTTGTGTTCTTTACATATATCGCTATAGCTGGTGAGCAAGAAGCTCCATAGATTAATGACTTCATACGGTATTGTTCAGGCGGCCGGTTGTCTCTTCGGTCTCCTCGCCACAAATAACGGAGAGCATCCCGGTCTTCAGGTCGAAGTTCTATTTGTAAGAACATTTCAGTAATGTCGGCGGTCACGGCGATTGAGTGCTGACGGAAGCGCATGATCACTCCTGGTAACGATTGTAAAAGGTCTAAATCGTTTAAAGAGACTTCTCTGGTTTTGGCTGCAACGTCACAGACAATCCTCAATTTGTACGGTTTCATTGGATTGTAAACAGCAAAGTGAGGTAAGTACCAGGTTCTATGATTTGAAGTGGTCTGTGGAGCTGGTTCGGCGTATCCTTTTGAAATTTTGATACTAGTGCTTCCATTTGTTCAGAGTACCTCTTCTTTAATTCTGGATTTTTATAAATTTTCCTTTCCACGCTGATGAGTCGGTTCAAAGCACTGTCGTAGTTGTCTGGCATTTTTATGCTTTCATCTCGCCATAATAGAGCGGTTTGATATCGTCCGGCTGTGGTTCTCTTCGTTTCCTGCTGCAGGATACGAAGTGCCTTTTCATCAGGATCATTGATGGGTTTTTTTGGATTGACTTGCATGTTGTCTGTTGTGACATATTCCTTCACCAGTTCATGAAGGTCGTCGTCTGTGTTAGCATGACTGATGAAGTTCACTCTATGGCCAAGTGCTCGTGTGTGACTTCCGTGCAGGACCTAACCAAGTGGTGTTAGTGAGGCCACTGGTTGGTTCTTCTTTCCTGTTTTGATTTCTGTTGTGATGATCCCAGTTATCTTGGCCGATCAGAAGTCTGGGTCTTGCATCTTCAGTTACTATTACTTTGGCTATGTCTTGAAGATGTTTACAGTCCCTGACTGCTTCTCCAGGTATTCTCTGCGCAGCCAACTCTAGCTGCTTGACTGTTCTTGCATGTAACTTTCGTTCAGATGTGTGAAGTCCTTTGATGAAGAAGTTCACTCGTCGAGATGTCACGTCAATCGTAGGCTCGCCGTCAAAGGAAAATGTACGTAGTGGTTCACAGGATCCTTCTGCTCCGATTTGATTGGCTAGGCTCTCGTTAATTAGTGTTACTGTAGAGCCGTCATCTAGGAGTGCGTAGGTATCTACAACTCCCGCGGGTCCAGAAAGTTGTACTGGTATTATTTTCAGAAATGACACCTTAGGTTTCCATGCTGAATGAACCTTCTCTTATTCTTCGTTGGAGCACTCGGGTTCCTCTTTCTTCTTATTCGCTGCGTTGGCGTGTAACATCTTGTGATGTAAATGTACACAGTCGTTTATTTCGCATTTCTTTGATTTACAGCTGTGTTGCTTTGTTCTGTATTTGAGGCAACGAAAACACATGCGATGTTTCTTAGCTATATCCTTCCAGCGTCAGTAGTTGCTTTCTTGAATTGTTCACATTCCATTATGCTGTGCCCCTGACGTTCACATAAACCACATTTTGGTTTATTTGGTTCTTGCGTGGTATGTACTCGTTGCGGGAGTCGCTGCGTGTTCTGAAAGGTTTGTGTTGTTGCAGCGATGTTTTCAGGCAGTGCATACGGACTGCATATTTCAGCTTCAATCTTGATGAATCGGGTAAACTTCAGAAGATCAGGTTCTGTTCTGGGCTGCGCTGCTGAGAACTGGTACCACTGTCTCTTCAAGGTTGGCGTGAGCTTCTCAACAATAGCTTTCGCTACTTCTGGATTGAAGAGATAATGTCCACAGTTGAGTGCTTGTAGTCCCAACTATGCTTTCCACTTTGGTGGCGAATGTACAAACTTCACGCGGAGATTCAGTGAGGCGCGGCAGAGTTCGTAGACGTTCTATCTCAGCCATTGCAATTGAGTCTGGACGTCCGAAGCGTAGCTCGAGTGATTTCATAACTTCAGTCGGGTCTGCGCACACTATTAGTAGACCTTGTACAGCTTCCTTGGCTAGACCTCGAAGGCTTCTTCTAAGTCTAGACATGTTCTCCACTGCTGGTAGTCGGTGTGCCGTCTCACAGTAGGCGGCGCGGAACGTGAGCCAATCTTGATGAGCTCCGTTGAAGCAGGGTAGTTCACTGTGTCTCATTGGCTGCTGGTACTGTGTGGCTTGCACAGCGTGTGTAATCGCAGCAGCAAGTTCTTTCATGTCCGTCCTTGGTTCTTGGACGGTCAGCGTTGTGACTGTGGCACCCAGGTCTCGCTGGCATATCCAGGAGTGCAGCCATGATGCGGTGCTGTAGTGTAGATCGGTTGCCATGATGTGTTCGTTGTCACGTACGTCGAGTTCTGTGGCCAGGGTGCGATGGGTTCTGCTGGCACTGGCTTTAAAAAGTTGTGAGTTAAACCTTCACATACAGCTGAATGTGTAACTGATTCCCCAGGGCGCTCAATCTTAGTACAAAAAACTGGGGACAGGAATGGGTACAATGATACAAAATCACGGAGTTTAAGTAGTCCCTGTAAAAAATAAGTTTAAATATGTTTTATAATTTTGTTGGATTATAATCGTAGAAGTTTTCATTAACTAAAGATAAGAGATGGCAGCTCTGAAGCAAATTATTCACTATAATTCGCCTTGGTGGTTTTCGTAACAATAAACAGTCGGCGTTGGTTGGCTCTTCACCAGTAAAGGCCAGTGAAAGGTCAATCGGATCGCCGAACGCGGTCGACGCGTAAAGTCGAGATGGTTAAAAGAAACTCACACTAGGGCCTCTGATAGCTCCAATACAAATGTCTGCGAATCTCTGACGTTTGCCGTGTTTTACGATATTTTGTTTATTTTTGTGATCTTTCTGTGTTTATGTTGTGCGTTTGTCGTTGAGTTGAGCGAAAGTTCGTCCGACTAATCCATATTTGTGAACAGAAAGTGATTTTGTGAGTGGTTGTGTCAAAACTGTAATAGGACTCCAGTGTAGTATTAAGTTTGAGATAGGATTCTTCTAGTTAATTACTTTGGTACATAGTAATAAAAAGATGATTACTAAATTGTATTTCATTTATCAATCCTTGAAATGAACACAAATACTATAGACTCTATTCCTATACTACCACCATATCTATACATAGCTATAGCATACCGGTGTCCTATCCAAATGGTTTAATGCTCTAAGTATCCAAACGTGTAGCTATAACTATGAATATCAGTTGGCGCTAGTTTCTTTATGAACGCAAAAGACACCGTTCCACGGAACAAGATTGGTCTCTATACAGGGTTACAGGGAAAGTCGTACTGAATATTAAAGGAGGTTATTATTCAGGTCATTTCTGATGATTTTGATTCTGAAATAAAATGTCCGAAACTTAACCGTTATGGAGATATTAAATTTTAAAGATTATTTTTAAAAATCCTTTATTTTTTGGTTTTTAGTCGTTTTCTTTGGGATTAGAGCTCCTAGAGTCGGTTTTTTTGATGTATCTAGTTAGAAGACATGTCCATTAATAAAAATGATCAATAGAAACTGAACCTACTACTAACAGCTTAAAAAACTGCTCGACAACGGTTAGCATTATGAATTTTCTAATAGAGTGTTCTTAACTTTGATGGGCTTTAAAAAAAAAAATGTATGGAACTTATTCTGCGAATAACTTAACAAAGTTCTACGTCTCTTTAGCTATTCAAAAAGGTATATCATCTACTAGGTTTGTTCATAAAATAATGTTATTAGAATAGGCCCATCTGGTAGTACAACATAACAGAATTTCGATACAAAAGAATCCGGCTTACTACCTGGCACTTTTAAACAATGAAAAAAGGTTTGGGTAGACATTGTTTGTGCCCGGGAGACGTGTGGTGACAGGTATTTATGTCATTTTAAATGTCTAAATTGTCAAATCGTGGATCGTGGTGTTTGTTTAGTCTGCTCATGCGAATCTTCCATGGTAGATGTGTTATCCGTGCCCTCCGATTTTTTTTTGTAAAAACGCGACTTGGCTTGGATTTTTGGACTGTTTCATCTTCCTAACTGTGTGACGTGGCTTGTAACTGGACTTTGATTTGTGTTGTGAACATGGCAACATTTACCAACGAGGAATATGCTGACATCCTAATGTGTTATGGATTTTGCGAAGGAGTGTCGTTGCGTGCACGCAATGAATACATGCTAAGGTATCCTACTCGCCGAGTACCTGATATTGGCGTATTTGACAGAGTTTATCGAAGACTACGAGAAACTGGTTCTGTGCTAGTACGTCGGACTGACATGGGACGACCTCGTGTTCTTGATGACGACGACGAAGACGACGTCTCTTTGAAGCCGACCCAACCACGTCAACAAACGTTGTCGCTCGACGGCTTGGTATTTCCCAGTGGAAAGTCTGGTTCGTAATGCACAGTTCTGGGCAATACCCTTACCATTACACGCCAGTGCAAGTAATTGAAGAAGGGGATCCATTGAGACGACTAGACTTCTGCAGATTTATGCTCAATGCCGATAATGAAGATCCGGATTTTTTAAAGAAAATCATGTGGACAGGTGAGTCGAAATTTGACAAAGACGGCATCACAAACTATCATAACACCCATTATTGGGCTCCCAAAGCGCAAGGTAACCCCAAGAAAAAAAGACCAAAAGTGTCACAAAGGAGATTCAGTCTTAATGTGTGGATGGGTATAATATCAAATAACTTGATAGGGGCATATGAAAACTTTTTGAGGGAGGAGTTACCCTCTTTAATGCAAGACTTGCCTATTGCATTGAGACGAGACATGTTCTTTCAACATGATGGCTGCCCAGCGCACTACAGAAGAAGTGTTCGAGCATGGTTGGACGAGAATTACCCAAACCAATGGATTGGAAGAGGCGGACCCATAGCATGGCCGGCGAGGAGCCCCGATTTAACGCCGATGGATTTTTATGTGTGGGGTCATATGAAAAGCCTAGTATACGACCAAATGACACCGATCGCAAATGTCGATATTCTAAGACAAAAAATTATTGATGCGGCTGAGGAAATGAGGCGGAACCTACGAACTTCTGTCGTGAAAAGTAATTTAAGAAAAAGAATGAGACTTTGTGTAAGAAATAGCGGCGGCCATGTAGAACATGAATTATAAAAATATTGCTAAAATTTTTGTCTTTTTTTACGTATTTTAGCTACTTTTACCTCAAACTAAAAATGTACCCTCTCCTAACTTAACTGTTATTTGGGCAATGATTTGCCTATTTAATAGAAAGTGTTATACCTTTTTGAATAGCTAAAGAGACGTAGAACTTTATAAAATTATTTGCAGAATAAGTTCCATACAATTTTTTTTATTAAAAGCCTGTTAAAGTTAAGAACACTCTATTAGAAAATTCATAATGCTAACCGTTGTCGAGCAGTTTTTTAAGCTGTTAGTAGTAGTTTCAGTTTCTATTGATCATTTTTATTAATGGACATGTCTTCTAACTAGATACATCAATAAAACCGACTCTAGGAGCTCTAATCCCAAAGAAAACGACTAAAAGCCAAAAAATAAAGGATTTTTAAAAATAATCTTTAAAATTTAATATCTCCATAACGGTTAAGTTTCGGACATTTTATTTCAGAATACATATAAATCATCAGAAATGACCTGAATAATAACCTCCTTTAATATTCAGTACGACTTTCCCTGTAACCCTGTATAAGTATATTACAAAGTACTCTGTGCTGATTCCCTTTAATAGTTTGCGTACATTTCGTTTCATCAAATAGTTCCTTTGCCCTAATATTGGTTCTACTGTTAAACTTTAAAGACCTTAGGTTGCACCGTAGCGTATTTGTGTTAGTCTCTACAACAGTGGAGCAAACATTATGGCATAGGAACTATTTGATGAAACACACTTATGAATTCAAACTGAACAATTTTTGTTAACACTCATCAGATACTTTCGGAACTGACATTACCCAAGTCAAGTATTAGGCATGGAATTAGTATGTACTACAATTAGTACAAGTGTGGTCAACTTCAAACTTCAACAAAATAATGAACGTAGTTGAATGACATTCCTTTTCAATTTTTTGTTCATAGTATGGGGTAAAAAAAAACAAATAAAAATAAACATTAAACATTTTAAAATTGCTCAAAAAAGTCATAAAGTTTTTGTACTTTTATGTACCTAATAATCCCCAACAAGCACTAACGTGAAATGAAATATAAATTTCTTGTTTATTCCCATGTGGTGGAAAAATGGACGCGCACATGATTCTGTGAGGTTTTGAAAATGTTTTCCTTTATTGTTCGTGTTCGTTGAGCGGAAAATATTGACTAATTTGTGACAAAGTGTTGTGTGAAAATGACAGAAATGCCTCCTTATCTCGCGGTCAAAGATGAGGAGAAAAACAGTGGTCAGGGTGACAGTGATACTTCTTCAGACGTAGACGACTGGGATTTACCTCTGAGTTTCGATAAACCAAGGCACCTTGAGCCTATAAAAGGTGCTGAGCGAGTGGAGCACACTTGGAGAGTCAAAGAGAAGGTAAGACAGTGACTTTCAATTGATAACTTGTGTGTACGTTACTGCGTAGCTGAGTGTAACGTAAGTGCGATGAAAACAAACGCACATGGTTGATTGAATGAATGCGTCGTTAGCTCAGCTTTGGTCGATAAAAAAAACAACTTTGTTTTTGTAGTAAATACGATTGTGAGTTTTCCGTGTCTGCTCCATTCATGATTTATGTACCTAGTTGCTTGCGTGCATTTGTGCATGTACCTGCGTCATTAAAATGTTATGTATCTACTAACATTTGTTTGGATGTAAACAATAATAATCAATAAGAACAACAAAGTCATAAAAACATAGTTGTTTTGATTTGTCAACAACTAATCAACAGTAGGTACTAGTCTCAAATAATTTCTCCTTGAAATATACTTGGCTCATAAAGACATAACAAATAATTTATGGAGCCACCATAAATTATTTGTTATGAACTTAACTATACTACTAATTAAGTAATGTAAAGTGTTTGTTATTAAAGTTATTTCTAACATGGTTTTTATAATATTGTTTGATGTTATGTAAAGTTTCTTCTTGTGTTGCCAAAAATGGTATAAATAATAAAATACCTACTATCTTGATTTGGACCCATTCATTGTCTGCATGATCTAATAACTGAAACAACTGTGTAATATGTGCAGTAATAAATAAGTAAATTTGTGATGGATTTAAGTGATAGTTCATCTTTTATACTTTCAAATCAAATCAAAAATATTTATATATATATATTGACATCTTACTCTTTGATGCATTATAAATAAATTATGTGTGTCTAAGATATTATTATTTTTAACTGATATACCCCAAACTGTATTTTTAATTTGTACCTTATTATGCAATCAATAATCTCAATAATAATATCTGTCCTGTAATAAATGTATGTACCTAATATTTGTACACCACACTTGGTAGAACGTGATGATACTGTTGACTAATCTTAAGACCTACGATCTTAAGACGACCGATTATTACAGTAAAACCCTGCTTTATGCAAGGGATGCATTCTGGACAAAATCGCGTTAAGCGTTATCTGCATAAATAAATCAATAATCATATAACAGGGTATGGTGAAATAACAAGCCAAAAAATGTTTGTGCTTTTATTGCAAAAATTAAACCTATAAATTGTTACAGAAAAGTTTGTAGTTATTTAATCCTTAGACACAAGTAGTCAAGTAGTCTTATTTAGTACTTTTACATGAGAAATAGTTACCTAATGTTTTTTGAGTAGGGTTTTGTTTGGGTTCTTCCAAAAGTCTTTCGTAGCAAACAACACTGTTTTGTATTGCTTGCTGAACACCTATAATGAGATTAATATCACTGTCAGAACTAGCGTAATCCCGCCGCGTAAAGCGGGGTAAATTTGCGCGTATTTAAAAAGTCGTGCTATGACGTAATCGCGCTGTGCGGGGTCGCGTAAAACGCCGTATTAAGCTTCGTGCAGACTAGCGCGACGCGACAGCGCGACGCGACACCGGTTATTGTTATACCGTGAAGTTTTTTTAGAAATTGTATTGTTCGAGTCGCGTCGCGCCGTCGCGTCGCGCTGGTCTGTACGAGCCTTTACAGTATAATTTACCATATTCTGACAAATAAATGATTATGTTTTCCTTTACTAGGATTTGGAAATAATATGTTTGCTAATAGTTTACTCTACATCCACATGATACCTACACTCAACAGATGGTTCATAAATTTTAAAGCTTATCAATGACTGATATCATAATAATTTCCTAGGTTGTAAAGTCAGTTTGTCAACTATTTAGGTTTTACCAACTTAATTTGTTTTAGTATATATAATAATAATAAACTATGGATTGCATAGCAGTGGTGGCCCAGACGTAACGGCCGCCACTTACGGGTTGTAGGTCGTAGGTTCGAACCCTGACAGGCGCTTTACTTTGTGTAAATTATTCCATCACCACTGCTCTCAAAACGGTGAAGGAAAACATCGTGAGGAAACCGGCATGTCCTAGAACTAAAAAAAGTTCAAAAACTAAAACCCGACTACTGAAAAATCACGCTCTAAAAAGTATGAAACAAGAAATCTGCTGTCATGGAGCCTCGATACGGGATCAAAAGCGTTCTAGCTCTAATCATAATTCCACCCCAAAAGGACACCGATTTCCCGCCTTGCTGAATGGTTCCAGTGGCAGTTCTTTACCTTTTCAGAGTCTCCAGGTCTTCTCCAGACACGGACACGTCGGTTATCTGGATGAGTACTGATTCGCGATTCGTCAACAAAGAGACAGTTTTGCCAAATGTTCCTCCTCATCTTCTTCATTTTGCCAGAGCCAAGCCCACTTTAATCTCCGCCGCTGACGTTGCCGTGAATTCCGAGGTGCTCGTCAAGACCTCCGTGCTCGTAGTCCAGCCTGGTGTAAGCAATTCCGAATGGTCTGAGTGTTAACTTCAAGTCCAGAGGCGGCCCCCTGCACTTTTGCTTTTATTGTAGTGGCGTTGATTGTTGGGCACAGGCTGCCAGCAATTTGATATAGCTCTTCTGAGCAGCAGTCAGAACAGTTGGGCGACCACTTCGGGGTCAGTCAGCTAAATTATCCATGCTGTGGTACCTCTGCAACGTGGCCATGACACAGGATTAGGATACAGCAACTCTGCATGTTATTTCTCTTGTGGAATATCCTTCTTCCCTCAGAGTTACAATTCATGCTCATAAAACTTCTGATCATTCACTCTTGTCATTTTATCAATAACATCTTTCCTTGAAAAAATATTCTACATCTATTAAAATTGACTAAGTCAGATTAATGAATGAGTGTAAGCTTGGATTGAATTTCTTTATATATGGAAAAATAAATGAATTTGTTTCTTTGTTTTATATTCCAATTCTATATTTTTAAGTAAATAATCTAAAAAGAACAAAAGATATTTCGATTTTTTAACTGATTGCAAAGTTTTTTGATGTGCATACTTGTTTAATTTAGTAAAATGATATATACCTAGTGATAAATAAAATTTATTATTAGTGTTTTTATAAATGATTATGGATATAATAACATTGCTTAGCTAACATTGTATAATTTTCCTGCATATTACAGCTGTTACTTAAATCAAATTAAAAAAAAAACGGTGAGAGGGTCATCTTAGGGATGAAATGGATATAGTAAATGAAATAATTTTGTATTTGTTTAGTACAAGACGCACTGCGTGGCCCTGGTGCTGTGCCTCAACGTTGGAGTGGATCCCCCCGATGTGGTGAAGACACAGCCATGTGCACGACTTGAATGCTGGATTGGTATGTAACCATTTCTATTTAATGATGATACATACCTTGTTTATTCCTAGAGGTTGGAAAGAAGTCAGCTCAGCAGTATTTTTTTTTTAATTACTCCAATATAGCACTTTAAACTTAGATAGGTAGAAACTGAATTGTTCTATGCATTACTTAATGACATGAAAAATCAATATGAAATAATTTATACTTATAATAATATTGAAATGTTAATCAATAATGTAATAATAATTTAAAAAAAAATACCTTGTTTTCTGGATGTATGTTCCTGATTGCAGCAAAAATTTGGCTGAAATTTGGCACACAAATAGTTTAAAACTTGGATTAACACATAGGGGACTTTTAATCCCGGTAGTACATTCTAAAGTTTCTAAAGCTAGTTTGTTTATAAATTATTTTCTAAAACTTTTTATTTTTGGTATGAAATCTGAGAAGAGAGATGCCTATAATCTTTAGTGGGATTCAACATTCATCCTTATAACAAAGTCACCTTTTCTCATATATTGCTCATATAAATGTAATAATTTTTTTGATGTAAGAAAAACTGAATATTTTAACTAATATTATAAATGCGAAAGTGAGTTTGTTTGTTTGTTATGCTTTCACGCTAAAACGGCTGAACAGATTTGGATGAAATTTGGCACATGGGTAGACCATGACCTGGATTAGGACATAGGATAGTTTTTATCCCGATATTCCCACGAGATCGAGACTTATGCGGGTGAAACCGCGGCGCGCACCTAGTTAAGGAATAAATTTATGTGGTGTCCACTTCACTAAGATACATTAGCCTATGTCTTACAGTCGCTGTAGAAAAAAAGGATGTAGAAAATGAAAAATAATTTGTAGTTTATTTTTTTAAGTACATATTTTGTTCTAGAAACTAGGCCATTAAACTTCTGTCAACAAAACAAAGGTGAATCATATTTTTGTTTTTGTCAAATACATTTACCTAAAGGTTTTAAGTGAACATGAAATGGTGGTCTTTAGTAACTATAGAGACCATCTGAAATGCGGCGCATGATTCACTATTATTGACGCCTGTTTTTTCGAGTGTCGTGAATGAATCACATCGCACATGCCTAGTGATCATGATGCCTACCTTTTTTGCTCTGACCAGTCACACTGCGCATATTAAAGAATGTGGTACGATGCAATGCACTACCAACTACCTCATAAAAACAGCTAGCCTACGAAGGTCGTCATCCTTTTTTAATCCAAACTGCATACTAATATTATAAATGCGAAAGTAAATCGATCTGTCTGCCTTTGTCTTTTCGCGCTTTAACGGCTGCACGGATTTGGATGAAATATGGCACACGGATAGACCACCTGGTGTCCTATGTCCTAACAGCATAGGATGGTTTTTATCCCGGTAATAAGTTCCTGCGGGATAATATCCGACCTCCACGCGGGCAAAGCCGCGGGTAGAGGCAATGTTTTAACTTTTTTTGTTTTAACGTTTACTAATGTTTGCCATAATTTAAAATGCAATAATTTTATATACCATACTTGCATTTGCCATAATTTCATTAGAAATAACGCTTCAGTTGCCATAATCGTGAAATTACATAAAATCATTTTCACTTATTTCATTGGTCATAATCATAATCGATCAAGTGTCATAATAATTTTAATCCATAAATCTATTTGCTATATTTTTCATTTTCAATAATGTCGTTTTCCATACCATTTATCCGCCATAACATTACAATGCTAGTTCAGTACAAGCGCCTGCCAGTGAAGAAGAATTTTTGAGAGCATCGGCATCCAATTTAAATTAAAAATAATATTGTTTTTCATTAAAATAATATTGTTATGTTACTTGAATTATATTGATTATTATATGATATTGCCGACGATCTAAAGCTAGCTGTGCAAATCAGAACGGAGGTGGATTGCGAACTCCTACAAAAAGATATCGATACCGTCTATGAGTGGAGCATTACGAACAAGTTGTTGTTTAATATTAGTAAATGCAGCGTTATGACTTATGGCCGAGGGTTGAGACCAATAAAATACGATTATAGATTGGGGGGTATAGTGATCACCCGTGTCACCAGCGTTAAGGACTTAGGAGTGACTTTCGACCGCAGTCTGACATTTAGAGACCACGTGTCAGCCCTTGCGAAGGAATCCTTCAGGCGTCTGGGATTTGTCTTGAGGAACGCTCGTGACTTTCGCAATCCCAGTATTATTAAACTTTTATACACCACTTTGGTTCGGAGTAAACTCGAGTCTAGCGCCTGTGTCTGGCATCCACATACTGCGTCTCTGACACTGATGCTTGAGAAAGTTCAGAAAACCTTCCTGAGATTTTTGTATCAAAGGCTGTACCATTACTTTCCATTCATGTACCCAACGAACTATCTTCTAGGGATGTTGGGCTTCAACTCATTGGAGGTAAGAAGGGGCTTTGATCAGCTCACGATTGCCTGTAAAACCCTAAGCGGTTGTATTGACTGCCACGAGCTCCACGGACTTTTCTGCTGCCTATTTGTGCCCGACAAATACCTTGGGCACCGTCAAAGCCGCCGTCATAACCTGTTCGCACTACCGCTATCTAGATCTGTTGCTAGAGCTGAATCCCCGATATGTCGAACCCTAAGGATGCTAAACGCCCTCCTGACTGCCGACCCTGAATGTGATGTGTTTGCTGATGAATGGAAGAAAATAATGCGTGCCTGTCTGGTGTTTTGTGAGAGACAATATGCGAGGGTGTCCACTGTTACATGTTAGCAAATAAGTACCAATAATTTTATCCACGAATTGTATATCTTAGAATTTGAATTTAATTTTTGTATTGTATGTTATTTGAATGCTTATTTTATTTTATTCTTTATAATTCTATGTTAATTAATGTAATTGGACTTGTGCCGTTTTAATTAACTATAAATAAATAAATGATTATACGATACAGATATTTTTATTCACAAGGAAACCTGCTTTGCAAAAGAGGAAATCTAGCGCTCCGCGGCCGCTGCCGCGGCACGCTCGCTTCGCTCGCTCGCCTTTGCGCGTTGTGTCGTCACAGTTCTAACAAACTGTTTATTATTGATTGTTTGCTGCAATAAATCATTTGATTACAGACCAAATGCCTTAATGACATTATTTTTTGTACAAATCAATAAACGTTTCTAAATTATATTAAATGTTAGATCCCGTGGGAATATCACGATAAAAACTATCCTATGTACCAATCCAGGTCATGGTCTACCCATGTGCCAAGTTTCATCCAAATCCGTTCAGCCGTTTTAGCGTAAAAGCGTAACGAACAAACAAACTCACTTTACTACTACTACACGAAAACAGCCCACGGGAACGTACCACCACAGGTATCAAAAGTATCATATGTGTTAATCCAGGTTATAAACTATCTGTGTGCCAATTTTCATCCAAAGCCAATAATGACAGATTAATGACAGTAAGTAACATTACAACAGTGCTGCCATCGCTCGGACGATCTTCGATCAGTTTTTAATCCTTTTCTTCTGGATTTCCGTGGTCTGGACCTAAATGTTTCCCCGCTGAAAACACTTGATCGCGTGTTGTGCCCTATAACGCGTGCCGTAGGTTCGCCCTGGCTGCTTGAAATTAATTATAAAGCCTTTATGACTTAATTTATTAACACTTCGTGCCGTGTGGTGTGCCTAAATAACGCTTCAATGTGCGCCCCCATTTTCTAGATCGCGGTGTTCGATATTTTTGTATGTATATGTTTTGTATTTGTATGTATGTTCAGCAATTTTCACTGAATATCAGTACCCAAGGCCTGGTTTTATATTATGTGGGTTGCTTCTGAACTCCCAAATTTCGCTAGAGATTATGTTAATTTTATTACTTTAGAGCGATCGGATTCCACAATATTTGTTGCTTTTTGCTTTCGCTTTAGTATAACGTTTAAAAAAATGTGCCGAAGAAGTATTAAAACAATGATTAGGCTCTTGAGCTTTCAGGGCGTAATTAAAGATATGAGATAGATAGATACAACCAGCCAAGTTTCCGTTAAGTCACGACTCAGCTGTGTGGAACGTTTTGAGGTCAAACGCCAGACTCACAGCAAACAGCTGATCGTTCCGCCGGAAATATTGCGTAGCGCGAACAAAACGTTATCATGAAATAGTTACATTTTTGGATATAGCAGGAAAAGCTGTCTGTATCTACTGGAAAATAGCGAAGGTTTATCGCAGTCGATTTAATAGTTTAGGTATTGGGATTATAAGACTTGAAATATTGTGAGCTGTGTAGGTAATCATCATGCATGGATAAAATTAGTTCTCTCGTAGGTACTCAGGGACAATTATTATAATGAATGCTATTTCGAATGATAACCTTAGGGCATCTTAGTGATACGATGGTACAATGTTATTTCAGACATTTGTAATATTATTTCATGACTATAGAAATACTTTCGTTAAACCTGTGAGGAACTGTCCACCTAGAAATACGGTTTATGTTGCGTTAATTAAGTATGCTGACACTTTTTCTATTGTTACAAAACGGAACATGGTACAAAACTACCTGAACAGGTAGTTAAGGAGGATCCGTAGTGGTAGCCCGCGAAATTATAATTTTCTTACATCGTACTATATTTCATCCAAATCCGTACAGCCGTGTTAGCGTGACAGTAGATGCTATAAATGCGAAAGTGAGTTACTTTCGCATTTATAGCATCTATTATAGTTTATTTATTTATAGTTAGTATTGTAATGATTATAATTCTGTAAATACATATGTATTTGTTAGGGTCGCGACCGTTTTCTTTTTTAGAAATTTTATATTTAACGGGCTACCATTGCGGATCCACCTTAATAAATTCCAATCAGGAACCTATTTCCGGTAGTACTTGATATTCACCAGTTCTACAGAGCGCAATCTTAAACCACTGCGACCGAAGCCATCAGTGTTGATATAGTAGAAACTGAAGCAAGTTGTTCATATTAGATCTAAGAAGCATTTGTCCTAGGTGCTAAGGATTGCTTGCTTGTTCTGCAGACCCTCAGTCGCTGTCTCCGAGCAAGGCGCTGGAGAGCATCGGCCACGCCCTCCAGTCACAGTACGAGCGCTGGCAGCCGCGCGCGCGCTACAAGCAGAGCCTCGACCCAACCAGCGATGAGGTAACCAATATCTATCTTCACAGTTAGGCTTTGCGAAGCTTTCTGAATTGATTTGGTGTCGAAAAACTTCATATCAGGAAATAAAGCCAATAGACTTTTTGTTTTACAATTGACTACTATCATTTAGTTTAAATGCAAACATCGACTACTCGACCAAATCTTGGTCGTGGGATCCGGATAATTACCATTCTATGTGGACACGTCGGTGAAACCGACGTGAAGCCTAAGCTAAACAAGAATGTCACTCTTGGGAAATAAAATTAAGAGACAATTTGTGATACGTATGAACGAAATAGGTTTCAGTAGGAAGCCTACAAAAATGAGGGTGTCGTCGCTAGGCGCGTGTAAATTAACGCAATAATTAGTTAGGGCGCGACGGGCGACCTCCGGCTTACGCGCTCGACCTTGAGATAATTGTCGCGATACACCTACCGCGCACTCTCGACAAAGAAGGTCCACTTCAACATACCTACACCGCTGTACCGTGGATAGAGTATTGTATAGATTCGCTGTCAGTGTGGTATATTTCATGATATAGCGATAGTCTTTTTTTTTTTTTTTTTTTTTTTTTTTTTTTTTTTTAATAAAACGTTGCCCCACACTAGGAATTTCTCCTGTGTCGTGGGTGCGTTTACAAACATTTAAACTCACATACACAAACAGCCAGACCCGGAACAACTAATTGTAGGTCATACAAATATTTGTTCCGTGCGGGAATCGAACCCTTTGTCTTTGACAGCCACTTGCATACCTACTGCTATTTTGTACAGAACCTAGTCGCGTAATACTTTGCAAAGAAATCTTACCCTGATAGCCAGTAAAACGGCTATCAGGGTAAGATTTCTTTGCGAAAAGTTTTATTATGCGAAGGAGGTACTGAAAAATATATTTCTGTCACGTTTACTTTTACTACTGGATCCAAAAAGAAGTGTGTCCTTGTCTGATTATTATTATTATTTAGTGTCTTGTCTATTGCTATACTCTGTCGACAACCTACACGAAAGAAACAACATTAGGAAGCTCCAGTGGATTAATTGTTCAATAGACTCTAAAACGATTCTTACCAAGCGCTTGTGTGTGCGACATAATAATAATATGTCGTAACTATCGTTTATCTACTCTCATATCGTAAAATTCGAATTATATCCATACGTGAAGTTGTACTGAACTTGGGGTCCATAAATCACGTCAGGCTCAAAAGGGGGGGAGGGGCTTCGAAAAAAATCATGTAATATCACAACGGGAAGGGGGGGTGTAGTGAGATATCTCGTGTATTTATATTTTCGTTTAACACGCATATCTAAACTGAAAACTGGCCCCCTAAATAAAATACTTTTCTTTCTTTCTTTCTATTTAAAGATAAAATATTCTGTAATATTTTAAGATACTTTGCACCGAAAAAATACACGTGCCTTATTAGTCTAAAACCTCACCACGTATCGCCAGGAGGGAGGGGGGGTTAAACATCACGTGATTAATGGACGACCCCTATCGTGGACTTTTTTAAATTCTTGATCGTTAACTTTGATGTTTTGTTTAGTAGGTTCAATGCCAGTGTATGAGAGTATATAAAATAGTTTATGAAACTGCCCATAACTGGGTATTAAAACACTCGTGTGATACAAATAAAAACCTGCCTACGCACGGCTCGGTTTTTAAACACACACTCGTTTTTAATACCCCTCATTATGCAACAGTTTCACAAACTGCTATTATCTATGAGATGCATTCCATTATAGTTGCGTATAGTTAGGAGTGACTTTTCTGTGCTTACTTATTATGTGTACGTACATTTTTGTCCCGTGATACTCGAACATCACACTCATACATGAACATGACCATATATTTTGACTAAATTAATGTAGTCATTATGCATAGTAATTTTATTGATAGCATATGCCATAGTGAAAATATAAATATAGCTACTTGTGTGTAGGTACGGGGGGTATGTATTTTGCTAAAAGAAATAAATTTTATAACATTATCTTTCAAGCGAAGGCCAGAGCTCAAAGTGCAGCAATCAGCATTTATCTCTCTAATACACCAAACATTATGAAATATATATAATATAGTATGGAATATAGAAAATCAAATATCAATATGAAAATATGAATTCATAAATAATAACATAATTTAATAATACTTAATTTATAATAATATTAATTGTTTGAATTGTTACTTATCCCTCTTCCTCTCTCCTAATGTTGCTGTGCCCGACAGGGTCCATATTGATCTTTTACTTGTTTATACCATCTATGTAATACATATGGAATGCAATAAAGTATTGAGTATTGAGTATCAGTTTCGTTACAAAAAACATAGTATTATAGACCATAATCATACCAATTTATATAATAATAATAATAATAATAATATTTATTCAAAAAATTACAAGGCATCATTTTTTACAGATTTGCTTAAATGTAAATTATATTCCTAAGACTTACGTGCCTGAACTAGGTAATCCTGTGTTTCAGGCGGGAAGAGCTTAAATAGACTTATAAAATAAATAAATAATCAAAAGGTTGACAATAGATCACTAATTATATGTTGAGTAGCTTAACTTAGTTTCTAAATTTGATAAATACTTAACATAGGTGAAATTTGTACATAATATTCACTGTAGTACAGTTAGTAAATTCTCTGTATCTTCGTAAGACATACTTTGGAGAGCATCCTTGAGAATTCTCTTACAATTTGTGTAGTTCAGGGAATAAATGTTTGCTTTCGAGTTTAGTCTATTATAGAGAAGAGGACCGAGGTATAGATAAAATTTGGATACAAAAGCATGTTTTGTTGAATTTTGTGGACAAACTATATCTCTACGTCTTTTATTAGTATATGCAGTGCTGTATGGTAGCGCTGTGTGTTGTTTTAATACAATACCCATTATAAATAGCTGACGAACTGTTAATACTTCACAAGATTTGTACAGGAGGTTAGTAGGAAAAAGAAAAGGGCGGAAAGTAGAGACTTTGAGAATCGCCCTTTGAGCTCTCTCGATGGTTAGTAACATTGTTTTACCCACTCCACCCCATGTGGTAATACAATAAGTTAATATTGATTGACACAGTGCAAAGTAAACTTGTCTAACTAGTTTTGGATCAGCAATATATCTTAATTTTTTAAAAACAAATATTAATTTGCGAATTCTATTATTTAAAGCTTGAATATGTTGTTTAAACGAAAGTGTTTCATCTATTATAACACCAAGGTATTTTGTTGTATTTGCCATATTAATTTTGGGACAAACACATTGGTTATCCGTAGGAATTGTGCAATGATGAGCATATAATGTCGAGACAGTGCTTGTTGACGTTTGCTTGCGCATTGAAAACTTAATATAATTTGTCTTGTCTGCATTTAGTGTTAGTAAATTATGTTGAAGCCATTTATTAACAATATCGAAGCCATTTTGCGCAAACTCGTAGACATTTTTTTCTGAGTCAGCCGAAAATAGAAGGGCAGTGTCGTCAGCATAAGAAACAATTTGGCCGTGATCTAGATTTAGGTTACAGAGTTCGTTTATGTATATTAAAAATAGTGTAGGCCCTAAAATACTTCCTTGGGGAACTCCGAAGGACGTGTTTTTTTTACTATCGCTGAGAACATTATCAATCCGTACACATTGGGTGCGGTCTTCTAAATAGCTCTTAAATAGTTTCAGCTGGGCGCCTCTGATACCTATGGCTTCAAGCTTGCGCAACAGAATCTGAACAGAAACCGTATCAAAAGCTTTGGCGAGGTCCAGGAAGATTCCTACTGTGTGGTTACCATTATCAAGTTCTTGTGCTAGATAGTCAGTCAGATGGTGCACAGCATCGTCTGTTGACCTTTTAGGCCTAAATCCAAACTGCCGTTTAGATAAAATTGATTTATCCTCCAAGTATTTGTAGAGCCTTTTATTCATAATTTTTTCTAATATTTTAGAAATAGTAGGCAGTAAGGAAATAGGTCTATAATTTGTCACTTGATCTTTACTGCCTGATTTGTAAACGGGGACAACAACAGCTTTTTTTAGGCACTCAGGAAAAATACCTGTCGATAAACATTTTTGGAAAATATAAGTTAGTGGCGGTCCCAAAATGTGCCTGAACTGTTTAATAATTTTATTTGATATGTTATCCCAGCCAACTGCACAGTCGTCCTTCAAACTCATAATTATCGTTTCCACCTCAGTCTCGTCAGTGTCATGCAACACAAAGGATGATGGAATAGTGTTACATGTAAATGGTGTGCTTGTTAGATATTGTGATTGGCCCTGAACATTTTCAGCCAGACATTTACCAACATTGACAAAGAAAATATTCGCACTGTTGGCAGATGCTAACTTTGATGAGTGTGCTTGTAATAGACCTGAAGATGACTGATTTTCTTTAGAGGTATAGGTTACATTTTTAATAAAATTCCATATTTTTTTACTATTTGTACCAGCTTTTTCTAGTGCAATTTTATCGTAGTTGCTTTTTACTTTTTTTAGAAGATTGTTACAGAAGTTACGATATCGTTTATACGACATTTGCAAAATTAAATTATCTGGATTAGATTTAGCTTTTATATGTAGTTTATCTCTATTTTTCATACAGCGAATGAGTCCTGGCGTGATCCATGGTTTTATATTGTAGTTTTTGTTATTTCGCCGAGATATGACCGTGTTTTTCTGAATTCCATGTTGTACATTTTTGATTAGGTACAACATACAAAACTGCGGATCAGCGGAATCGTAGACTGGGTCAAAGTCGATATTGCGTAAGTCATCTTCAAGTTTACTTACAATTAACTTAGAAATTGTGCGATTGACTACTTTAGGTATTTTACAATTTAAAATGAGTAGGGTAGCATTGTGATCGGTTATTGTAGAATTAATTACAAGGGTAAGTGCAGGGAAGTTTGACTTGAGCATAATATGGTCCAAACAGGAGCCACTTTGATGAGTAGGAAACGTGTGAGCAGGAAGCAAACCATGGAAGGCGCATACGTTAAGGTATTCCTCAGCGAATGCGTCAGCGCTTTCTGGAAGAATATTGATATTAATATCTCCAATTAAAACAGTATTTTTGAAAGACGACAGGTTCTGCAAGGTGTTGTTTAGGGAGTCAGTGAAATTGTTTATATTTCTAAAAGAGGGGGGTCGATATAAGGCAAGTATCGCTAATTCTGACCCAATTGTAATTAACAATCTGTTACAGTCGTGCATATTTGGTTCCTCGACAGACACATTGAGATGATTTTTTGCATAAACTATCACCCCATCGTTCTGATTGTAGTTTATGTTACTTTTATACATATTATATCCCGGTATTAGTGGTATGTTATATTGTTTGGAAAGCCAACATTCGGTTAATACAATAACGTCACAGTTTATGTCTAGACGTTGTAGAAAAATGCTAAAATTGTCGAAATTTTTGAAAATACTGCGAATATTTTGGTTTAGTATGGTTAGTGGACTAGTGTGGGAGGAGAGATATTGTTTACAGTGTTCAACGTCACAAATGTGGGATTCAGATACAGAGAAATTATCGATGTCATTAATTAAATTATTAATCATAATTATAAAAACAAAAACAAGGGCTAAAAAAATACGTAATTAACGACGCTCTTAGGCGCCTCCATAATCAACAGAATTGATGTACCTTTTTTCAGCCATTATTTTCGCAGGGCAGTCAGAAGCGTTTGTCTTGTGATTGCTCGGCTTTTTGAAGTGCAAGCAAGTAGCACATTTTGGTTCCTCGGCCTTCTTTGTGCATTCTTTAATGGAGTGACCCAGATCACCACAGTGGCCACAGGTAATGGTGGTTTCACGACATGACTTGGCCGCATGTCCGTACTGCTGGCACTTAAAACAGCGTGTGACTAGGGTAAAGTCTCTCACAGGGCATGACGACCAATTTACAAACACTCTTGCTTTTGATATCAGGGCTTTACGTATGTCTGCAGATACTTCTATTATATAATTACAGGTTTCAGCGTCCTTCTTACCTGACTTATGGCTTAACTTAATGGAGGATAAAAAGGTCTCGAGGCTGCAATCCTGAAGGGTCTCTGCTAGATTCTGGTGGAATAAACAAGTAAAAACTTCCTTCTCTTGCATGGATGAGGGCACTCCGATAACTACTATTCTAGGCTTCCTTTTTGGGGGTTCGTCTACTGTTAGGCCTGAATTTGATAAATGCATCGATTTTTTCACCTTCTCAATATCTTCCTTTGTTTCAGTGCTGATAATGACACCGCCATTTTTCGTCTTACGTAGTCCTCTTACCTGAAGTTTCATTTGCTCGGGGCATATAATTTTTTGGACAAGTGTTTTTGTCTCCTCACTCGACTTCAGTTTGTCGTTAGGGTATATGGCCACTGAGCTTAAATTTATGGGCTGTATAAAATTGTTGGTACCTTTTTTAACCATCTCAGCAAAAGAAGTTCCCGTTACTGGTTTCATTGAAGCTCCGATTGACAGCTTAAGGTCTTGCAGTTGCTGCGACAAATCAATTTGGTCTTCGAGTGTTTGGACGGTGGAGTGGGCCCGGACGGCTCTCATCTTAAGGGACTGATACTGAACGGCCATCTGCGATGTGCCGTGACTAACTTTTCGGCATAGGGCACTTATACGCAGTTTTTGCTCCATGTTTAATTTGCCCTCTGTTACAATAGAGCACACTTCACTTAGGCACTGCTCAATGGATGACATCCAGTTCTGGATTTCCGGCGTAGGTATCACTTCCATCATGACATCTTCTCTTTGGCTGGGTGGTTGAGGGTGAGGTGCGGGCTCGGGTACAGGTGCAGTTGCAGGTGCTGGTGCAGGCACAGGTGTAGGAGGTGGGCTCCGAGCACATCTGCCACCCCTGCTAAAGGGACTGGTTGCCATTGTGATACAAGTTATTTACTTGTTAATCACATACACAATTTCACAGAAACGATTTAAAATACATGTTATGCTTACGTATGACACAGTTTGCTTTAGTACCGGCTATTTGGTAAAACCAGGTCACGATTCGGCAAATAATTATTTAGTTATTTTAATAAAAATGTTCGACACGTCTGTTCACAACAAAAATTGCAATAAACCCGTGTATATGAAAATCATTTGGTCGTTCTATGCACAAAAGCAAATCTAGGCGAATATGTCATACATTGATTACCAACCCCTTGAGTACTCGACTAAAACTGTTCTCTTAAAATCTGAAAAAGATATCTTGTATGAACCCAGTCGTCAGCCATAGGTCTCAGTTTCTTCCCGTTCTTTCGTACCGATTGGTGGTAAATGTTGTCAAAGTCAAATAATTTATTTCGAGTAGGCCATTAAAAGGTACATTTGAATATCAACATTTACAAGAAAATAGAATTAATTCTAGGTTGTCCTTGTCTGTGACGAATGTTGTCCTTGTGTGCGACCAATAACAATGTGTTGTCTTTGTGTGAGATCAGGTCAAGAAGCTGTGCTGCTCACTACGCCGCAACGCCAAGGACGAGCGAGTGCTGTTCCACTACAACGGACATGGCGTGCCCAAGCCCACCACGCAGGGGGAGATCTGGGTCTTCAACAGGGTAAACTGGAATTTATGCTTCTTTTGCTGCGCCATCAGTCTATCACAGGCTCTGAGTCTCTGGTAATACAAAGCTAAAATCCTAGTGTGTTGTTATGCAAGAAACCTCCAAAATTACGGAACCCTGCGTCCCACATTGTTCACCTAAACCACGCAACAGATTTTGATGAGGTTTTCACCATCGTTTAGAGAATTTATCCCGGAAGGTTTATGTGTATAATACGTTAATATTAAAGTTACGTTTACCTAAGAAATCTCGATGTTTTGTCGAGTCGTAAAAATCGTGCGAAGCAGGAGCGGGTCGCTAGTAAATAATATAGTAAATATGGCGCCCCGCACCAACAGTCTACCCGTGGTACGCACCGCAGCACCTCCACCGCAGATAGCACTACAATCATAGAAAACTTAACTTTAATGGAACAAAGGGTATTTTGAAGCATTATTTTGTTAGGGAAAGTGTGTTTCAATTAAACTTTATTTCACGTGGATAATTTCTGTCTTTAAGGTACTGTTTTGAAGAAATTGCATGAGTTTAGATAAAGTAGGGTAGGAAACTGCATATAACTAGCTATGAAAACTCTCTCTCTCTCTCTATTATAAACTTATACTCGCGTTTTAATAATCCCTGTTTTGTAACTTTCATAAACTACTATTATTTTTTTATGCTTGTATTTCCCCACTAGGCGTACACGCAGTACATCCCGCTGTCGATGTACGACCTGCAGACGTGGATGGGCGCGCCCTCGCTCTACGTGTACGACTGCTCCAACGCCGGCGTCATCGTCGACAACTTCAAGCAGTTCGCCGAGCAGCACGAGCGCGAGTATGAGGTAATGTCCTACTGTCTCTCCTGTTCTTATCATCATTATCTTGCCCTTATCCCCTTTTATTACGGTCGGTGCGACATGGCATTTTTTTATCTCATACGTCTCTATTAGTCGTCATTTCGGTAGTCACCCCCCTTTTCTAGTCAGATCATCTTTCACACAATTCATCCATCGTATCTTTGGTCTTCTCCTACTCTTATAATAGCCATTAACATCTCAAAACTCTCCTCACAAAGCTGTCTGAGCTGTTCTCACATAGGGTACAAAAATACCCATCACATAGCCGTCATCTACTCATTGTGTACACAAACTAAGTAACATTGAGAAAAACTTATAGCTGGGAAACCACTTTTACTTTTGGTGTAACAAAATCACTGTTTACGGTAGGTCGTTCGTTCACTGTGCTTATGGGTGAATGGACCGGTACGGGAGTTGTGGAGGTATTTAGTTTTAATTAAGCAACATTTAAAACTAGTTTACATTTAAAAAATCAGAAAAAGTTGGAACTTTGACCTCCGTAACCAGAAGGTTCCCGGGGATGGTCCAGTACAAAAATATCAGAATTACGGCAAGAATAAGCGACTGTCGGCTTCGTTACGCGTTTTTATACCCGTTATGCTTTAGTGTACAGGTAAAGCTCTTCACCCCAGAAGCAGTTCGAGTAAAATCAATGGTAAGGCTAACCAAAAAAAAAAAAAATTGCACTCTGTTTTCTCCCTAAACTATTGATTTGAGAAAAAAATGTGGTCGTCACGGGACGTCCGGCGGATGTAAACATCGAAAAGAGCGGCGGCGGAGGTCGGTCTTACCTCCAAGGCGTGCCAGAAGATGTTCAAAATCATAACATGCACAACATCACAGACACAATCCAAGTTATTACTCAATAAAATTTAAATTAAAACAGACATGTTACAAATATCTATAAAAAATCTAGTTTAGTTCCTGCTTGTTAATAGGCAAAGCACGTCACTCCTCAGGCCCAAATGACCTCAAAGTCTGAAGAGGGCTCGGCGCTGCCGGCCGCGGTGTCGTACAAGAACTGCATCCAGCTGGCGGCGTGCGCGGCCGGCCAGGCGCTGCCCATGAACCCCGAGCTGCCGGCCGACCTGTTCACGGCCTGCCTCACCACGCCCGTCAAGATGGCCATGAAGTGGTTCGTGCTGCGGGAGAGGACGCGCGTCGCGCCCGCCGACGTGCACGATCTCATCGATAAGTACGTTCATGTTATTACTAACCTACAAATATGAGGTAGTTGATCAGCTTCATCGAAAATCTGTGGTAGAAAGTTATAGATGTTTTCAATGTTTTGTATTTATTTAATAAGTACATCAACAGTATAACCATAAAGCATTAGCTTAAAACAATATTTTTAGGTATTTCTTCTAATGTATTAACAAATTATAGGCGTACTTAACATTCATAATTATATAAAACCGGCCAAGTGCGAGTCGGACTCGCACACGAAGGGTTCCGTACCACCGTACATTATTTAAGAAATAAATGAAAATACTAAACGAAGTATATTATTATTTTTCATCTTAAATTTATAAAATCGTAAAGATAAAGGAGAATGCCCGTTTTCTTAGGTTCTTTGGGCCCCCAAAAAAGATTGTCGTGTCACGGTGGTTTTAATTTTATTATTAGAACCAAAGAGGCGCTAGCACTACACAAACAAAATGATCAATATTTCACGCAAATAAAACTATAATAGGTAAGTATAATAGATAATAGGTTTATTTCTGAAAAACGTTATATTTATAATCTATACTAATGTTTGAACGCTCTAATGTCTGGTACTACCAGAAGGATGAATTAATTAACGTTTGTATTCGGACGGCGCGCCTGCTGCACTAGTAAATTATTGGCACAGCACAAAACGTAATCGCATCCGACAGTACAAGAACCAAATATGTACTGAGTCGCTTGAAACAATTCCTTGTATGAGGGTAGATACAGGACTGTCCATAAAACTAACAAAATCATACCCTACAAAATTTGCTCCTATATAAAATGCATTTTCTCTTAAAATATGGCACTTAGAACAACGGGCGATATGTCAAATTTTAATAAAAAATACTTGGTATAATTTGTATTAATCTATATGATTCAGCCTAGTCAATAAAGCCGAAAATGTTGGGCTCTCAGTTCAAACGTTTTAAGAAAATTCAACTTTCATTTACTTTTCGACCAATTGCTTTTGAGCCATTATTTCTTTTTAACTAATTCACAGAGATGTTCGACTATAAGATATAAAAGGAATATTTATGTATTTCTACAGTTAAACGAATTGTACATACTTAGGGACCCAGTTAAACCGCCATAAATCTGTAACGTCATATTCTAGAGAGTTGGAAATTTCTTAAAAGATTTATGAAAATCTTAACTAATTTCTAATACAAAAATTATTGACCCAGAGATAGTACTTCCTGAGATTTATGCTATGCCGCTTTATGCAAGCGTCTGGACTGAGAGCCCAAATCATTTGATCATAAAAGTTTTAATTTACGTTTAAGAAATTTATAAACCTCTGCTTTAAGTTTTTACTATTTTTAACTAATTTCCCTATAAGTCTCAGTTCGATTCGCAAGAAAAAAAAAAGTGGCCCTCAGTCCAGATGCACATGACCCGGGGTGGGGTCTCTAGACATCGCCAATGCTTTCAACACCCTGCCATGGAGTTGCATCAGGGAGGCACTCTAGGCTCTACCTACGGACCGCTGACCTAACTCTGTCGTGTGGCGGAGGCTTATTTGACGGACAGGGTGGACAGGGTCGTCATCTACCCAGGTCACCAGGGGGAATGGAACCGGCGAGAGATGTCGTGCGGTGTCCCACAGGGATCGGTCCTGGGGAGCATCTGTGGGATATTGATTACGATTGGGTGCTGCGCGCCGACCTCCCTAGCGACGTCAGCGTGGTTTGCTACGCTGACGACACGTTGGTCCTGGCGCAGGGGAGGTCGCACCAGGCGGCGGCCGAACTAGCGACACGCGGGGTTGCCACAATCGTCGACAGGATCCGGTAGTTGGGACTCGAGGTGGCTCTGCACAATAGGGATGATGACAATTTTTTTATTTTTATCCGTCTTGTAGATTATAATAAAATAACGTACTTACACGTATTTTTTCTTTTTTGCGATACATTGAATTGCCATGACGTCACTAGTATGTAGATTTTATACTTACTTGTATAAAACTACGTATCAACCCCCACTCCCCAACTTTAATGCGTTTTTATCCAAGTCATTTTTTATTAATATGATAAAGCAAAAAATACGGGTCTAATATTTTTTTATTGTCTAACTGACGGACTAAACAGAATTTCTTTTTTTTTGACCCAGGCGTCGCCCCTATTCCGAGGCCATGTGTTTTCATGGTCCTCGGAACATGCCACACAGACAGACAGACAGACAGATGCACAGCGGATGCTTAGTAATAGAGTTCCGTTTGGCACCCTGCGGGGGCGGAACCCTTCCAAAGACACTAAACAGGATCTGCTCACTCACTAATCAATCATTTATTGCATTCCACAATGTGTACTAGTTAGGTGGTAAATCAGTATATAGTATAGTATGGCACAGCAAAATAGAAGCTTTGTTGAACAAAATGATAAGTTAAGTTTTAAAAACTTAACATAACATTAGTCTCCTTAAAACCCTTCAAAAGACACTAAACAGGATCTGCTCACTCACTAATCAATCATTTATTGCATTCCACAATGTGTACTAGTTAGGTGGTAAATCAGTATATAGTATAGTATGGCACAGCAAAATAGAAGCTTTGTTGAACAAAATGATAAGTTAAGTTTTAAAAACTTAACATAACATTAGTCTCCTTAACTAAATCTAATGGTTTTTTCTAATATGTATGAATTTTCAAATGCGTAGTTTCTATATTAATAATAATAAGATAATAAAGCAGTTTATCGATTAAATATTCGTTTACAAACTAACTTAACTAATTAACTTAGGAATAAAACAAGTTATTAAGCTATTTGGGTTAGTTATCACAACAGAAACCAAGAAAATGTGGATGACCTATTAATTTAACAAAGAAGATAGTATTAAGAAATTCCTACTCCTCCCAGGATCCCCGGGCAGGTGACGGACCGGCGCACGATGCTGGGCGAGCTCAACTGGATCTTCACGGCCATCACGGACACCATCGCCTGGAGCTCGCTGCCGCCCGAGCTGTTCCAGCAGCTGTTCCGCGCCGACCTGCTCACTGCCTCGCTGTGCAGGAACTTCCTGCTGGCCGACAGGATCATGAGGTACAGTCACATGCAAAATTTGTTCCACGCCTTAAGGGCTATTTTTGTCTGCTCATTTCACGATAGAATCTGATTTACCGGCTCGGCATTATACATTGCGTCGAGATGTACCCCACTCTATTTGTATTGGGTATGGTCGGGTACAATGAATTGTAGCGTAGCTGGTAGGCAGCGATTAAGTCGGACCTAATCGCTAAAACACCTGCGGCAATTCGTATCATTAATGAACTGCACGGCAAAATGTATGTGTTCACACGTCATTTGAGTGAAGTCGCAAGGACCCTGTTATTTATTTTATCTTCTATACATATTATAAAACAAAGTCGCTTTTCGCGTAAGTCTGTATGTTCGCGTTGTTCTTCTAAAATACGTCACGGATTTTGATGAGATTTTCAACACAATTTAGAGAATGTATACGGTGTTCTTCCCTTGTTTCGCTGACAGAAATTTCATAGAATTTCGTTTCGCAGCAAATGTTTCATATAATATTTGATCCTAGTATTTTTATTTCGAATATTATTGTTTTAACGACTATTTACTTGAATGAAACATATTTCACAGAAACACAATTCAATGAATTTTGTAGTCACATTTTTTTATTTAACAAACTTATCAAACAACAATCCGAACAAACAATATTCGTTAAAATATTTTTTTCACGAATATTGTTTGCTCGTTGTATTTTTCCATGGTATTTTATTTCAACGAAACTGTTCAAGAAATCAACTCTGCTAATCAAAGTTTTGTATTGGACAACAAACAAATGCAATAATATTGAAGTAAAAAAAGTCTTCAATCTTCTAACTATGATACGAGCACGATCTAGTAACTAGCACTCCGACCAAATAGGTTGGGTTATAACTGTGAACAACTACGCGCGAGTCGAGCGAGCGGTGCCGCGGCAGCGGCCGGCGAGCGCTACGTCGAAATTGGTCGCAGTAACAAAATTAGGGTCAGATTGTTTTCCTGCTTGACTAGAATTTACCCGCATTGTTTTTGTGAACGCGGTGTTGTAATTTTGTAGGAGGGTATGCATTTTGACAAAGGTGTGAATTGAAACGTTTAGAAACAAGCACTCGATATTTTTTTTTTTTTTAATCGTTGCCCCGCACTAGGAATTTCTCCTGTATCGTGGGTGCGTTTACAAACATTTATACTCACATACAGCCAGACCCGGAACAGAACAACTACTTGTAGGTCATACAAATATTTGTTCCGTGCGGGAATCGAACCCGCGACACGCAGCGCAGCAGTCAATCGCTTAACCACTGCGCCAACCGTGCCGTCCAATTTTACAATGTTTGTAAATATGTGAGCACCATGCATCTATAACATAATTAATTAATCTGTCATTGCTTCATTTTTCATTATTTTTACTTATCGTGGTGAGTAATTTTATTCTTGGTGCATCGGCTTCACATATAATTATAATTATATAATGAATGTATACAAGATAGACACTTTTAATTATTATTATGTAACTGGGCCTCAGGTCGTACAACTGCACGCCGGTGTCGCTGCCCGCGCTGCCGTCGCTGGCGGCGCACCCGCTGTGGGCGGCGTGGGAGCACACGCTGGACCTGGCGCTGGCGCAGCTGCCGCGCCTGCTGCGGCCCGAGCCGGCCGACTACACGCACTCGCCCTTCTTCCGCGACCAGCTCACCGCCTTCCAAGTGTGGCTGGACCTCGGCAAGTGTGAGTACCGCCCGGCGCCGGGCGCGCGGCGCCGGGCGGGCTGCAGCTGCGCCTCGCTTGCAGGGTGCGGCGCGCGGCCGGCGCCGGCGCAGCTGCCCATGGTGCTGCAGGTGCTGCTGAGCACGCTGCACCGCGTGCGCGCGCTGCGCCTGCTGTGCCGCTTCCTGGCGCTGGGCGCGTGGGCGGCGCGCGCGGTGCTCAACGTGGGCATCTTCCCCTACATGCTGAAGCTGCTGCAGGCGTCGGCGCCCGACCTGCGCGCCTCCATGGTCTACATCTGGGCCAAGATCATCGCCGTCGACCCCGTAACTATTTTTTGATTTATTAATAACCGACTTGTTTTTATAGTTTGCACCGCACGTACAAAAAAAATAACAGCAACTATTCCAATTTTTCTTTCCGTAAAACTTTATTCAAACTATTACAAACATTTTAAAACCAAAAAAAGTCAAATCGACCCAGCCGTTCTCAAGTAATGCGCTTACCAACTAACAGCATTTTGTTTTTAGTTATATACACATGATAAAATTTAATGTATTTACTCCAAGAAGATTATACCGGGAGTAGTAATGACCTACTAACTACGCCGCACTCTACCAGAGAGGTACTCTATAAATTACTGTATTTTTTAAGAACGTTCGCATTCTAATCTCAATCACAATACGGGTTCAACATCAAAAATCTCGATATCAAAAACTTGTCAAAAATTAATTAAAAATCATACATTTTTGACAAATTTTTGATGTTGAGATGATGTTATGACTAGATTTTGAACATTTTTAATTGCGGGAATTCGCCTTCAGATGTACACTCGGGGAAACTACTTGTTAAGCCGATCGACTATCAAATTAAATTGACTGTATTTTCAAATCACAACTGTCGTTCTTTAACAGTCGTATAAATTAGCTATAATATGGCTAATTTACGCATGGTCTGTTAAAAGTATCTGATGAAAGTGTAAACAAACCTTGTTCAGGTTAAATTCTTGCGCAATCATACACTAAAGGAAATTAGTAACACATCATAATGTATTAAGAATTTAAGGTTTCAACTTTATATCGCGCCATTTTTTCCAACAATATTTTTGTTTGAATAATATGATTAAATTGTAATTGAAAAATCATCGACAAAAATTGAAGTTATTATCTATTAAATCTATGTCACGGGGTAAGTCTCCGGGCCATGACGACCTGAGCATTGAACACCTAAGGTACGCAGGATATCATATGCCTAGAGTGCTGGCAATGTTCTACTGCTTGTGTGTAGGACATTCATACTTACCAGCGCCGATGATGAGGGCTGTGGTGGTGCCAATTGTCAAAAACAAAACCGGGGATATTAGTGATAAATGTAATTATCGACCGATTTCTTTGGCCACTATTGTTGCCAAGGTGCTTGACAGTTTGCTGAACACTCAGCTTGATAAACACATACAGATACACGACAACCAATTTGGTTTCAAATCAGGCATGTCTACTGAAACGGCTATACTGTGTCTGAAGCAAACTGTCAAGTACTACACGGATAAAAATACGCCTATTTTTGGGTGTTTTCTTGACCTATCGAAGGCGTTTGATCTGGTTTCTTACGATATTCTATGGCAGAAACTACATCAAACAACGGTGCCCGAGGAACTTATACGTACTTTTAAATATTGGTATGGGAACCAGATCAACGTTGTTCGGTGGTCGGGGGCATATTCGACTCCGTACAGGTTGGAGTGCGGCGTGAGGCAGGGGGGGCTGACATCGCCGAAACTTTTTAACCTGTATATGAACGCGCTTGTGGAGGAGCTCAGCAGCACACATGTCGGCTGCCATATTGATGGAGTCTGCCTAAATAATATTAGTTACGCGGACGACATGGTGCTGCTGAGTGCTTCTGTAGGTGGACTATCGCAGCTGCTGGGCATTTGCGAAAAATATGCTGAGCGACACGGATTGCTGTATAATGTAAAGAAAAGTGAGTGGATGGTCTTTCAGGCTCGGGGAAAGTCCTTAAGTCAAACACCACAAGTTAAACTGAATGGCTACCCCATTAGCAGGGTAGAACAGTTTAAATATCTTGGACACATACTAACCCCGGATCTGAAGGACGATATTGACATAGAAAGGGAGCGTAGAGCGTTGTCTGTTCGTGCGAATATGATAGCACGCAGATTTGCTCGCTGTTCGAGAGATGTCAAAATTACCCTGTTCAGGGCATTTTGCACGTCTTTCTACACGAGCAGTCTGTGGGTGAATTATACGCAAAAGCAGTACAGCGCTCTACGCATCCAATACAATAATGCGTTCAGGGTGCTGTTGGGGCTGCCTCGCTTCTGTAGCGCGTCGGGGATGTTTGCCGAAGCGCGTGTGGATTGTTTTCACACTACCATGCGCAAGCGGTGCACATCCCTGGTGCGCAGGGTGCGGGTCAGCCCGAACAGTATCCTGAAAGCCTTCGCCCAGCGGTTCGACTGCCAGTACGTGTATCACTGTGATATGGTACACGTACGGGCTAATGTGGAAATATTATTTTAATTAGTTTATATTGCATTGTGTGTTTTAATTGTATGTATTATTTTAGTATTGAATGATTTTATTATGTTATGATATGTTTGTAATTGGTCCTTGTTGGCTTGAATAAATAAATATAATAATAATAATAATTAAAATTAACCTCAATTATTGTCAAAAGAAAAACATATTAACGAGATTAAAAATTAGAATTTCTAGTTTAATTATTCAAGTAATCAAGTCAAAACACTTAAATTGTAAGTGGCACTACAAATTTACATCCACAGATACAAAATACAATAGACGTAGATATGGCTCACTCTGTGTTCGGCGCTCGGAGTGGCAACACGCCGAGTTCGGTTTCGTGACAAGTCAATCGTCATCCTTAGGATGCCTCGTTGCGAGATGAAACACGTGTCCATTTCTTACAGAGTTTTTTATGACTAGGAATAGTTAAGCGGTTACTAAATATATCTACGTCTATTGTACTTTTTAATGGATTTCCGCAAGGTCACGCCTAAATCAATTAACTATCCACATGTACGGTTTGATCCATTTGTTTATACTTTCATTAGGCACTTCTGGAACAGACTATAGTGTCTGCTTACCCGAGCGTGTGTCCCTGACCGTACACACACGCTCACACCTTACGCCCCGCACTTCAACTTACACTGTCCTGCTCTTGTTTCAGAGTTGCCAAGTTGACTTGGTGAATGCGAAGGGACACAAATATTTCCTATCTGTTCTGCAAGATCCTTCAGTTGACGTAAGTATCAAAATTACACTAAAAAAATGACGAATATTTTTATGGGTCTGTTCACGAAACTTAAATTGTCAATTTCTAGAATTTTAGAATTTGAATTTTCATTTATTTGTAAGAATGTAGTTTTACATAGTGTGCGTGTTAAAATATTTTTTTTAAATATTGATGTGCGATTTCCAGTTACAGTTCTAGTCCACTATTATCCCCAAGAATTTTGTCATTACCACTTGTTCTTGGATACTGTCTTCATATTTTATACTAAGAGTCTGAAAGTTTGATTTATAAGTTTGAAATTGAATTATTTTTGTTTTATTTGTATTGATTTTTAAATGGTTGTTATTAAGCCAAGTTATTATGTCTTTGATTGCTTCATTAATTTCCTGTTCCAATTTATTTTTGTCAGTACTTTTTATTATTAGTGTCGTATCGTCAGCAGATAAGATTGTTTCGTTTGCATTGGTAAGGTCATTAATATATAGCAGAAATAAAAACGAACCCACCACGCTGCCTTGGGGTACTCCTACTGCATTAGTTTTAAAATTAGATTTATATTCTACTTTGCTCCATCAATGACTTTTGATATTTCCACACATTGACGCCTATCACTTAGGTAAGGTTTAAGCCAGTCATTTGTTCTGCCCCTTATTCCATATTTATCCAATTTGTTTAGTAATAGCTTATGATCAACGAAGTCAAAGGCTTTACTCATGTCCAGAAAAATTGTTACTACAGGTATGTTGCCATTCATTGCCTCAGTTATTATTTTTATTAAATTAAAACAAGCTAAAGAGGTGGTGCTATTTTTCCTGAATCCAAATTGTTATATCATAATTATAGTCTTTTTAATATAGTCTTCTCAAATATTTTTGATATTATAGGAATTAAGGTTATCGGTTATCTTATGAGAAACCTGAAAAATTATTGAAATATAGCACTGTTGTGCTGTGATGTTGGACGAATGTGAGACTATAAAAGTAAAATTTTCGTAGCGCAAAACCAGTCGTGTCAGTCACACCACCTGTTAATAGTTACATCACTTTTGCGCTCTCAAAAATTTAGTTCATTTCACCTTTGATTTATTTACTTAGTGATGAAGATTTGTATTTTTATAAAAATAACATTTTGTTTTTATGTAAAGGATAGCTAAAGACTTATGTGAGACTTTGAAAGTTTTGCTAAACATTAGAAACAAATAAATAATAGTCGAACTCGTGCACCTCATGTCAGATCGTAGTGTTAATTTATGATACGTATTGCAGAGTGAACACAGGACGTTAGCGGCTTATGTGCTGGCTGGCATTGTGGACAACTACCCAGCAGGGCAAGAAGCTGCGTTACAGGTATGTGATCGTTTACTTGGAAGAAGTAATTAGAGTTTTTGTTTTAAGTGTGCGACTCATTACTGAAATAATAAAAAAATTGAGAAATAAGAAAGTCAAGCGTTTAAATACATTATTTGCCCGCATATCACACACATATGTAATTAAAAATTTAAAATGTACTTTTTATTTCGCGAGCATTTATAATGTACCGGTAAAGTCACCAGCCGAAGTCTGCGAATAAACTATTGCGATATCAGATGTAATTCGACTACTGCTATTTTATTTTTATTCATTCCCTTGCACTGTTACGGCGCCCGATTCGGGCTTCTGTCAAAAAACCCGCGTTTGTTGAGGAACCCGATTCGGGTCTCCCGGCAATGCCGTCGGTTTTGACGTAAATTTGCTTATAAAAACTGTATCTATCTTTATCTAACTTGCACAGAATCTAGGAAACAAAACAAGAAAGATATACTGTCACTGTCAAGTCTTTAAAATAAACGAATTACGTGTAATACTCAGAACAAAATCGCATCGCCAGTCTAGTGTTCGCACGCGCCACAGAAGCGCGCCGACAGATTTATTGAGTGTATTTTAGTGACTGTGTGACTGTTTTCCTTCCTTCTACTACCTGCACAATATAGCTCGGTAAGTAATAAACAGTTTTTATTGCGTTTAAAGTGTAATTGATAAAGATTTTGGACATAAATAGTAATTTCAACAAACATCGTCAGCCGTTGCGGCGTCATGACGTCATGACGCGGCGGCCGCACCACATTTCGACTTATTACTATTAGTAAATAAGTTAATGATAGCAAACTATCGCTATTACGTATGTTTATATGTATCGTATTATTGATATTAGGCATTTAATTTAAATATTATCGTATTATATTGGCGTAACATTGAAATGAAAAATACCTACCCAGGCGGCCAAATTCGGCCGTAAAAATCGTTTTGATAGTGCGATTTTGTTGTTGATTCCGGTAATGTTTTTCTAAGGCAGCATGCGTTTTTATTGTGCTTATCGATTTTTAAATATCTTCAAAATGTAGAATGTTAATTTGTATTTTAAAATAAAGGAACAGAACGTAAACTGTGACCCAAAGTTTGAGAGGTAGTTTTTTACGGCCTTTTTGCGGCCTTTTTCAAGTGGTTGGGTTGGGTATCCGATACATTCGAAATAAACACTTGTAGCAGCCGAAACTCCGTCTGTGATAAGCATGTGAACCAAACAATACATTAAAATAGTAACCCAATCCACTTGGCCTTCAGACACAAAGGAATTGAACAATTAATAGACCCGTTGTTATCGTTCGGTGCACGGTTGACTGTGATGAGTCATGCTATTGTAAACATTTGTGGTATGAAAAAAATGTATGGGGAGGTGTGTTATTTTTATTTATTAATGTGAAATGATTTATATTTATGAAAATAAAACAAATACTTTTTGAAGTAATGGTTTTATTTTTTTATGAGAATTACTTTTGTACAAAAAACTGGGAAAAACCCCTAACCATAATTTCAAGCTAGAATTGATAACATTAGAACAAAACTGGACTAATCCATTCAGAATAAATGAGTTAGCTTATTTAGTAATAATTCCAACGACATAACTTGTAGAGAGCTACCTATCGTAATTTTAGAGATATCATCGTTTGAATCACACGCGCCGCAAACGCGCGTTAAGCGCGGCAGTACCGTCACATCGCGTGACTTTAATGGTCGGCAAACCACACCACCAGTGGAAATTTACAGCTAATACATATGAGTAGTCAGTAGTAATATGTAGAAGAAAGCCAATTACAGTTTCCACTTATATAAACTTATTTATAAAATTGACAAAACGGTACAAACAGCGTGAGAGTTAAACATAGAAATAAAGAGAATAAACAAAATGCATTACGCAACAATGTTACCCTTCAAAGAAAAAGTTACATATTTTTTTAGTATTTTTCGGACACTTCGTAAATAAATCAAACTTAACATCATTCGACATGCTCTTAAAATATATGTGTTTTGCTTATAGATAGTTTTCACAATAGGTACATGAATGAGATGAGGTCTCCGAAGAAACACAGACGGTACACGAAGTCCAATCTTGGCCACCAACTCAGGGACGTCAGTAGACCCAGTGGGGTTCCTTTCATTAAAGCCGAAAACCTGTAAACTTGTACAGCAACCAAGTCAATCATTCAGCATTTTCTCTGTGTCAGCCGCGCGCTATAAAAGCTACGATGCCAGATTTACGTACTCAAAGAATAATATTTGAATTCCGCGCCGTTTTGCATCATGCACCGTTGCCAAACTCTAACACTATAGCGATAAGCAGGATGCGAGATCGCATCGATTAATGAAGACGTCAATTATGTGGTACATTGCATAGCTTTCTCGCTCGCACAAGCTGGCTTCTTATGAGGCTTCTGGACCTCTCATCTTTCGCATAGAAATTGGTAACGTTGTTGATACCATTAGTAGGTACTCATTTTGCAAATAGTACAAGTTATAGGCAATAAAAGTTGGGTTAAATAGCAAGTGTTGGAAAATAAAGCGAAAAATGTAAACTTAAATAAATCAGATTCGATAGAATCGCAAGAAATCGTATTCAAAGTGTGTGCATTTAGTTTTAAAATTCTATAGGGTATGAGTAAGAAATTTCAAGTGTAAGCAGATCTCACCTCTAACCGCACACACATAGAGTATAAAATGACAAAAACAAAGACTAATGAGTCGAATGAATAGGCGGAACCAAACGATAAGAGAACAAATGGCAGGCGAGAATGGAATGGTGAGCAATGGGTAGCTCGCCGTCCGATAAGGACCAGGCCCGGGTCGACGGCGCGTTGTGTTCCACGCGCGCCTCAAAGAGATGTCGGCAAGTGAAGGGGTCCGATAGGACCGATGCCTGCCGGGGTTGCGGGAAAGTCTGAAAGGGATACCGTGGCCCCTAGCAACGTAAAGGCAACGGAAGGAACACGGGTGGGTTTTAGTCAGTAAGAGTCTGACACGCCCTCCCGCTCCACCCAGAGCGGGAGAAGTTATTTGATAATTTCCCACACAAAAAAAAAAAAAAGGCGAGAATGGAATGCGTGCAAAAAATACGTACCTATATGCTCAAACTTAAGTTAAACGAGTTAAGCATAAACAATAATGTGTCCACATTAATTAAACAAACTTTTTCAAACAACTCGCAAGTAAGATGAGACGTTTTGATTAACTTTTTAAATCTTGCTCTGTTTTGATGCAGTGTTTTCGAGACGTGGTGTTTTTCCTTACAAGTATTTTGCATCCTCTAACCCACACATGTTCAAAGCCACGCTCTTTGGCTTGAGCTTTGGTTTTATTAAGTAGGAGTTTATTTTCCAGTGTTAGGTGGTCGTTGATGTACACACTGTTATTACCCTGTAAACCCAGATCTCCAGCATTCAGTTATTTTTTTTTCTTCGACGCCACTATAAAATCGTTCTTAAGGTACTTGTTGTGTACAGAACAAATAATGTTTTTATTTAGTTTGTCATTCCGTGTCGGCACCCTTGCTATGTAGTTAATCTGATCCTTCTGTAAATGAAAATCAATTGTTTTACCAATGCGAGACCTCTGTTCATTCTCAGACTGCCGATTTTCAAGCTGGGTAATTCGATCCTGCAAATTGACATTCACTTCTTTGGTTTTCTTCATTGTCTCGATTTCATCTTCCAGAATTGACACTTTACTTGCCAAAGCTTTTATTTCCTGACCGTAGGACTTAAGGAGCTCACTCTGGAGAGCCTTCACACCCCCTATCAACGCAGGCAATGCTTCCATTTTAGCTGACAGACATTGAAGCTCAATCATGATGGTCTTAGAGTTCGCTGGTAATGCCTTCAAACAACCAGTTACCAATTACCAGATTACGATTTTGAATGTCGACAATAGTGGCGATTTTAGTGGTGAAGTGACAATAACAAGACTTTTCTGCCAAGAAAAGGACAGAAAGTTAAAAAGTGCCTCATTTATCACAATCCAAAAGCCAATAAGTGTTAATTAATCAATAGAATATGTCCCTTTCTGAATTTGAGGTTATTTGGTTGTGTTTAGGGTTCGATGATCTCCGTGTGCCTGGAGCAGCTGAGCGACGGGTCGGCGCGGCTGGCGCAGTGGGCGTGCGTGTGCCTGGGCCGGCTGTGGCGCGGCTTCGACGCGGCGCGCTGGGCCGGCGTGCGCGACCTGGCGCACGAGAAGCTCTACCCGCTGCTGCAGCACCACCACCCCGAGGTCAGTGTGTTCGATGATCTGCGTCTGCCTGGAGCAGCCGAGCGACGGTCGGCGCGGCCGGCGCAGTGGACGGTGCGTATGTCACTTTCGTCTGATACTTTTGGAACTGACATTAATATGCGTGTGCAGGTTCGCGCGGCGTGCGCGTTCGCGCTGGGCACGTTCGTGGCGGCGGGCGGCGCGCGCACGGAGCACGCCAACGCGCTGGACCAGCAGGTGGGCGTGCAGCTGGCCGCGCGCCTGCAGCCCGACGCCAGCCCGCTCGTGCGCCACGAGATACTCGCAGGTATACATGATATTCTCCCGACCGAATTTCGGTCACGGCGGCCTATCTCGATTAAAATTAGCTAGTTACGCAAGAGATATTACAGTGCACTAGTGTGTACACAAACCCAGGTGTAAATTTTAACAATTTTGTAAAGTCAATACGCATCATTTCTTAGCGATCGAGATAATGTCAATTTGAACTTCAAATGCGACATAAAATTATTCATGTTTGCATGGTTCTATTTTTGGCAGCACTTATTAACCAAATTGTCAAAAAAAAAATATCTTCACATGGAAGCTGGTCGGTCAGCTTAAAGCATAACACCCTTGCTTGACGCAAATTTGATGCCCGCCATTGTAATTTTAACTTCACTTTCAACATGATCATTCCTGAAAATGAAAATGACAGCCAGGAAATTGATAATTTATTATAATGTTGAAAAGACCCGTGCTTGCACCGCAGATGTGATTTAATGGACAATGTAAGCTAATTGTCATATTTTTTTTTTGTTTTTTTTTACTTTTTCATGATTTTATTTACAAAATTTCAAAGCTAACAGACTTAAAATTAAAATAATATGTACAGAAGCCAGCACATCAACTAACTACTACAATCTGTAAAATTTGACAGTTTCGGGTAGGTTGACCTGCTGGCGTCTGTACATTGTATAATTATATAAAAAAGGAGGGGAACTAATCACAGAGGCATCAAAAAATTCGGCCGCATCGCTGTTAAGAACGGAGGAATGTATTGTCAATTTGCTAAATAATCCACTTCCCTGACTGTACATATTTCGTCAGAACTCCCAATATAATAAGATTTTCTTGTGTTTGCAGCCATACAATGGATGGTGTTAATATTTGAACAGCACTTCATCGCCGTGTACATACAAGAGAGAGTACGAAAAAGTGACAGGTGAGATCATTTTTACGACATTATTCAGAATAGTGCATACCAAAATTCATTATGATGTGGACGACCTACGTTATTCTGAATTTTATTAAAATACACAAAAATTGAAAGCGTAGATTGGAGTTTTAAAAAAAAAAATTGGCTGCGAATAACACATAAGTATTTATAAAGGCTGACTTTTCTAACGTGGAATAAATTTGCATCTAACAATCAAAAATAATCATGTTAAATTTTTGACAGCTTTTCCATACAAAAAGGAAAACCTGTCAAAAATTTAACATGATTCCTCGCCTGCACACCTGCCTACTCCTTCAGACAATGCAAGCCTGTGACTACCGCCACCTTATGTAGCAGTACTATTTTAATATTACTTCAGAGGGAGCAAGAGGATGCTGGAGCGAATGGAGCTATTATAGGTCACGTATAGCCAGTGGCGTGTCTAGGGGTCAAAATTGGGGCAAGCCGACAGATTTTTTACGATTAAAAAAAAGCTGCCACGTGAGGGATTGACTGATTTTCATATGTTGTTTATGGTACAACATTATTATAATTTTGGTTAGAAAACCTTAAAAATACGAAGAGTTCTACTTATTGTTTCAAGCATTAGTACGTAATTGTCATAAGCGTTTTATATTAATGAATGCGTATAAACAACACTATTCATGTGCTTTCATGGCACCAGCTACCTACCTAAGATTGTCTAATAAACAATCGAATGCCTATTTCAATCTATTCTTCGACTGACAAAAATACTTGCTTTTATTTCCGAGAAATAGGTAAGTAACGTAATTTGAGATTGGTTACGGTGATATAAAGAGTTACTTATTGTCAAAAAACTCAATTTACATACCTTTTCGAACACAGTTTCCGAATTCCCGTTTCGATGTTAAAAATAACACTAAAATCAATTATAAAGCGCGGAATGACATCGCCGCAATAACTATCACATCATTTTAAAAATAAAACTATTTAATTACCTGGAAAGTAAAATACTATTCTCAAAATATTCATTTCAAAACAGTAACAAATTCGTCGTCGCGTCGCGCGGACTTGCAACTCACTTTACGCGGGTCAACAAAGCGGTTATTGCATTTGCGTGAACTTAATGCCTCTCAAAATAAAAAGTACTCTGTGCGCATGTGCGCTCAAAAGCCGGGTTTTTCATTTGATAGAGAAGCCCACGAGTGTGAGCGAGAAGGCGCATTTGAATGCATTGTATTGGCGTGTAGGTTTGGCAACAAAGCCCGGAATTTAAATGTTATTCTTATGATTATTCTATGAATGATTGAGTTTAATGAGTACATAGATCTGGCAACCTAGCACAGTGCGCGCGGCAGAAAAGCGGGGATTTCGAAATTGGATTATTCCTATGACATGCGTGATTGAGTTCGAGTTCATAGCCTGTTTTTTTTAATTAGCTAGCCGTGTCTGAGAACATAGAGTGGCATGTTTACAATTGCATTATTTTGTAAACACGCATGAGAGTGAGGGAAGAGAGAGTGCACCTGTGTCTGCGCACGCACTTGTGTCGTGCACTATTACATCTCCCGCATTGATGGCTAGTCTTCGCCGAGATTGGCCGCCATGATCGAAATTCGGTCTGGAGGAGTACTATTGTATGTTGCCTGCGTGCCTAGGGAGACGAGCCGCGGCGGGCGCGTGGACCAGGGCTGGGACGCGCTGTCGGACACGCGCGCGCACGCCAACTCGCACTCGCACGCGCTCGTGCGCAACGCCGCCGCGCTGTCGCTGCCTTCCATCGGTATGGCAAACTACACTCATCTTTTTCCTAACCTTATCCCAATTTGATTGGGGTCGGTGCAACATGCATGCATGCATGTATGATCTTTTCACACAGACCATCCATTATTTCTTTGGTCCCCCCTTACTCTTAAGCCTGCGCAAGACACAGCAACAATTTTTAAACACTTTTAAGTCACGGGTATTTGGGTATTTGTTCAAAGTTTGAAGTGTTCAAACAAGTGTTGAAATAAGTGTTCAAATATGTGACTGTGTCTGGCGCCGGCTTTATAATCATCCACATTCATACTATGACAACTTAAATACATATAGCAAAACCATTTGTTTTAAAGTAACTATGGAGTTTCTTGCAAATCTTCTCAATACGAAACTACCTTTTGTAGGGGGCAACTAGAATCAATTCTTTTTTATTGACTTGTTTTTTCTGACGTTCAAAAATGCCTCTTAAGAAATAGTCTAATTAAAATAGACGATTTGTTTTTTACTCCAAATGTCGCCAACTTACACTCGCACACGGAGGGCGCGTTTGCAAATCGGACAAAATTATGCTGTTTTTCGGTTCATTTTGTAACAAAACTAAACCGAATCAAATATAGCTATAGACTGGTTCTTCATCTTTAAATTATATTAACTTTTTGTTCAAAATTATAGTTTTTTATATTGTAAAAACGATCTTCCATTGCCATTTTCCACAAAATTGACGATAACGGGTCGAGTTTAAGTACATTTTTTGTCATATCATCAACATATTTTTAGATTTTAATAATTCTATATATAACGCAGACATATCCAATTCTAAAACTTAGTAAAAAAAATGTTTCTAAATGTCACACATAGTCAACTTTTTGACATATTTTGCTATGACGGATGAATCTTAATCGATTGCATTAAGGGTTATTTTATTTTTGGTCCCTGTTTTGATGTATTACACAAACATTTCGAAAGATACCTCAGTCCGCGCTCGGCCGATGTCGTGAGTGTGTTGTACTCTGTGTTGCCAATTTGCAGCGGCTCGGGTGGGAAAACATCGCTGTACAAATACAAAATATTCGATAAACCACAAGAGAAGTATCTAAAAAAATCGCTAAAAATGAATTAAACAAAAATACATGCTTGCGGTTCTAATCCTTACTAGCTAACATACGAAAAATACTATATAATTAAGACTACTATGGCCCTCGCTTTAAATCCGTCCTTTATTCACTAATTGCATAATATACTATTGTAAGTGCCTATGAATTATAAAGAAAAAAGAACTTTCGTATCAAAATTAGTTCACTTGACTACTATTCCCGCAGCTAACCGTGCGTACACTTGTGTGTGTGACCTTTGTCAATGTAGTAGTTCGATTCCATAGCTATCAATTTTGCAAACGCGTCCTTAACATACACTCGCACTATATCTTAAACATGTACTCCAGCTCGCACTTATTTAGTACCCTAACTTAAAACTCACAATCTAACATCAACGTAAACTCGCACTCTCACACATTGAATCCTCCTTACACGAATCCCGAATTTAAGTTCTTTAATTTTACTCGTAAATCATCTTGTTTTACAAGTCATCAAGTTTACTGAACCATTGTAATCAAGGGTTCGGCTCGGTGTACATGAAGCTGTGGAACATCCTGACGACCATGGCGCGCGAGCCGCACCCGCAGATATCGCAGATGGCGACCGACATCATCAACTATATCGCTAACCAGGTATGTGTAAACAAGCACATGAGACTGTTTCAACTTATTGGTCAGTGTGGCCCAGAGGTAAGGGCCCAAAATATGAGTTCAAAAATCTGTTCAAATCCTTGTTCCCTATTGACGTATTTCCACTTAACATCTTTACTTAAGTGGAAATCAATTAGATTCCAAAATGACTAGTACTGTGCTGTCGTGAAACTAACCTATCGTGAAAGCATTAAAGTTGTTTTTTCTTAAACCGGATTTACATTTCGAAACTAGTTATTCATTGATAGTTTAACGTATTTACACGTTAAACTATGAATGAATAACTAAGTTTGCGCAACTAGTTTCGTAATGGAAATCTGGCTTTATTACATGTGACTAAATTCAAAAGCGATTTTCTCATGAAATAACCTAACACCATCAAATTGTATCAATACTTTTGGAGATGATCGCCTCGAATGTTGCGTAAATGTAACGTCTGTATGCTTCGCGCCGCGGGCAGGTGGACAGCGTGGGGCGCGAGCTGGAGCTGGCCCGCAGCGGCAGCCGCGAGCCGTCGTCGCTGCCGCCGTCGCCCAACACGCGCTCCTCGCCGCTCGCGCAGCACGACCACACCAGGACCTTACCAGCAGGTACTATAATAATAAAATGTCCTCCCGACCGAATTTTGGTCACGGCGGCCAATCTCAACGGAACACTCTCTATTCCTTTTCTCTTATTATCCGATGGGACGGCAATCCGACACTCGCACAGCTCGATCAGATGTCGCAAAGAAGCAGTCGACGCTAGCTTCGGCAAACACGCCCGAGGCACTACAGTTTCGCAGCAGCCCCGTCAGTGCTCTAATAGCGTTGTTATATTGGACGCGGAGGGCTAAGTATGCTTTATGGGTGTGATAAACAGGCTGCATATGAATGAAGAGGCCGAATGATGAGGTCGGCTTCCAGTCTAGCTGGATGCAACTGAATAACCAGTGTTTTACATAGAGCGACAACCTATCTGACCACCACAACCCAGTTGCTGCGTAATACGATACCGCTTGGTCAGACTTTCGCGCTTCCGACTAACCGTAACCACACTTGATAGATAGTACAGACCTATTTTTATTTTCTTTTGCGAATTTTGCAGCGTCATGCTCATAGCTCATGATACAAACGTGTGCCCGCGCAGGTAACCGGCGCGGCAAGGCAGGCCTGCCGCACACCATCTCCGAGGACTCGGTGGCCATCCGCGACAGAGACCTGCGCGACAGAGATAGCACCTCTTCTAATTCTAGTGAGTCCTATTTTATGTACTTACATTTTAAATTACAAACTTAATATCACTTTGTGTTATATTATGTTTTATGACGGCGTCCACCAGTGGCGAAGCGTCAAGAACAATGGCAATGTTGGCCTAGGAAAAAAACGTGGTCTACAAAAGTACGTGGTCTGACACAGACGAATGTGGAAGATGGTGATGTAAAACAGGTAGTGAGAAAGAAGTTCTTACTTCTTCTAGGCTAACGCTTATAAGGCTCAATATAGGATAAACGAGGCAACGAACGTGACAGATGATTTGGAAAGAGTGAAGAAAAAATACTTCGGAATGAAAACGGAAGTGAAAGAGATGGTAAAAATGAAGGAGGAGGAAAAGTATAACAGGAAGTTTTCTAATAACTTTAGGGCCAATGTTAAGCTGTTTCGGAAACACAACGAGAATTTCATAAGATAATTTACGAGCACACAATCTTAACACAAGGATTCCAGTGCTTGTGTTAGCATAAATGGAGCATACACGAACTGGTTCTGTATCTCGAGGGGTGTTAGGGTTGTATAGCGTCACCGTGGGTCTTCAACTTGTACATGGATAGTTGCCTGACGTTGAAGATGTAGTGATAAAAATAGAAAAGAGTATTCAATGGTTTGCTCATGTCAAGACGATGAATGGAAGGCGACCAACAAAAGGTATTTACAAGGCAGATGTCAATGGAAACGCCGGGAGGGGGCGCCCTAGGATGACATATTATAGTGACCTTATTGGGGATGTTCTTCAGAAAGGTCAGGTGCGTACAGTGGCGTGGCGTGGTAAAACGAATGAGGTAAGCCGGAGCATAAACAAAAACATTGCTTGTTTAATAATTGTTATGACGTCACTTCAACTTTCATCGTGGCCGGGAAAATTAACTTCTTGTTTACCTAACAAAATAAACCGTTTCATTAAATGCATAATATATGTATTTCGATCTACTTTTCTATTATGAGCTTCATGCAAATTAGTGAAAATAATCTATTCCTACCAGTCCCGAACTCATAAAACTGCTACGAATATAGTTTTCAGTCTGCACATGTTTTTTGATGAATTCGTCAGATGTAAAAACTTTATTCCATAAACTACTAGAATCTGAGACAAGTAAACACGGGAAACATTTTAGGAATTTAATTAAACACTAATCTAAAATTAACAAAGAAAGCCAATTATTGTTTGATTAAAATCAAACAATAATTAAGTTACAACGTTTGAGAAGTACTAATTAAGTGAACCGAAGGGAATAGTAAAGTGCGCGCCGCCGGGTTGGGAATGAATCGGTGGTTCGAGACGTCGCGACGCCCCCGCAAGGGGGCGTGGCGGACGGGGTCGGGGCGTCGCCCCTCGCCCGCGGAGGCACACCGTGACCCGCGACTGCGGGCCCCTCACTATAGGCGGCCTAATATCGGCCTGTAGAATGTGATGCAGCAAGCTGCATCTATGTTATTGGTTGCTATGCGTATTTCTGTAGGCGCGCCACGACGCTAATAACAATAGCGTCGCTTTCTTCACGACATCTCGGCGGTCAGTCCCCGCCAGGTGAGACCCCCAGTTACCTGGGGGAGGCCCGACGAAGACGACCAGCGACGGAGATGCCGACTCGACGCTCCTACAGGTAGATATGTAGTTTACCCTCGCCCCGCTCACAGATCTAGCCGTTTACGGATTGAGGGATAAACAGTCGTGTATGTATGAGCGGCTAGTACTGTAGTGTATCACCGCTCAGTGTCAACGTGCGTCGCGGCCCACGTCGCGCCTGCACGTGTTGTGTAAGATGCATGTTTAGTAATGGTTGTCTGTATATAGTTACGTGACATGCCTATATTAACTTAGAACACGCCACGCAACAGATGTATGTGTACATCTGTAGAGTCTTATTATTTCGAGTGAGCTGCGTGTAACCTGGGTGCTGCTCACTCGAGGCGTCATATCCGGTGCGATGGGGTCAATCGTCCGCTACCAGGTCGCGGGGCAGGGGTCTCGCGTCGGGCGGGCGCGCGTGCAATGGCGCTATCTGCCTGACATGGGGCCAGGCAGAGGAATCGGTGGTCAGGCTGCGCGCGGTCTTATATGGACTCGATCACATGTTCCGGGCTGGCCGGAGGGGTGTAGGTCGGAGATGCAGCTAACAATACATTTTATTTAATTTACAACTGCCAGTCAGCCATTGATATTTATCGTAAAGGGAAACATTAATATGTTTGAAAAAACAATCGGCCTAACTTAATTATGTGTTTCTTATTTACAAAACTTAACCTTGGAAAGCATAAATAAATAAATAAATAAATCGTTTATTTATAAAAAGGGGCACGTTTACAATAAGTAACTTAATAATTAAAATAGAGCACAGTTGCTTATTTGCCTGAACTAGGTTGAACCTGTGTTTCAGGCTAGGAAGTGCATAAATACTTAATGTAATAAATTAACAATGAGTAAATAGTATAAACTAAATTAAAATTAGGTAAATCAAAATAAAATAGCATGTTAAAGTATAAACTAAATTAAAATTAGGTAAATCAAAATAAAATAGCATGTTAACAATTCTATTTGCAGACGAAAAGTAGATCTTCTGTCTGTGCATAATCTATGGCTAGTAAATATTCAAGTATAATTTTTTTACAGCTAAAGTAATTTAATTTATAAATACTAAGTTTTCTATTTAATCTATTGTACAGAAATGGGCCTAAGAATGTAAAAAATCTTTCTACAAAGACATGTTTTGAGGTTGTATTAGTTGCGCATACTATATCATTCCGTCTCTTGTTAGTATTGTCAGCAGTGTAGGTAAGCATGGTGTGCTGTTTTAATACTAAGTGCATAATGAAAAGTTGGCGAACAGTCAGCACGTTGCATGATTTATATAGCAGATCTGTGGGAAAGAAAAAGGGATGGAAGTTTGCTACCTTTAAAATTGATCTCTGAGCTCTTTCAAGAGGAAGTAGATTGGTTTTTGGTGCACCACCCCATGAAGTGATGCAGTATTCAATTATAGATTGACATAGGGCCAAATAAACTTGTCTTATTATTAAAACCTAGTTGAGCAATTTCAAACAATTCGCTACTGGTTTTAGCGGAAAATATTAACGCCGTGTCGTCGGCATAGGATATTATTTTGCCGTTTTTAATATTCAGATTACACAAGTCATTAATATAAATCAGGAATAGCGTTGGGCCCAGAATACTTCCCTGGGGAATACCAAAACCAGTACTTTTCTGCTCATCGCTCGTAATATTATCTATTCTAACACATTGGTATCGGTCATTTAAGTAGTCCACAAATAGTTTCAGCGGCGTTCCCCTTATTCCTATGGCCTCTAATTTGTTTAAAAGAACGGAAACAGACACCGTGTCGAAGGCCTTGGCTAAATCAAGGAAGACTCCCAGGGTCTGGTTACCTTTGCCGAGCTCTTCTGAAATATAATCGGTCAGGGTATGCACCGCATCGGCTGTGGATAGTTTGGCTCTAAAACCAAACTGCACAGGGGATAAGAACTTATTTTTTTCTAGATAGTTAACTAGTCTACTGTTTATTATTTTCTCTAGTATTTTTGATATTGAGGAGAGTAGCGATATTGGCCTATAATTATTTACACAAAGTAAATATGCATGTTCGCACAAAGTAAATAATCCGTCAAGCAACAATCTTAAACTATTGCCGCCATCCTAATCCAACTGATCATACTAATTACTTTTCAAATCGACTCTAATAAATAATTTCAACTTATTAAACTATCTGTTACGTGCTCGGACCAACCTGTTAAAAGAGGCGCAGCTGACGCGTGCACTCCGCACGCTCAACCTCAGCGAGTGAGATTTCTGTTGTTCTCCAGAGAACCCAGAATTCACCCAAGTGAATTCACAAGGAATGCTTTGTTTGTAATTAGTTATAGGTATTAGTTATAAGTAACAATTAAGTTAAGTTAAGTATTAATTAAGGCGCATTTACCGCATTGGTTAGCTGTAATGGTAGATGTATGTTGTTAAATAAAATAAATAAATAAATCGACTTACCCCAAATACCTAATTACAACGTAGTTTTCTTTCACTAAACTCAAAACACATAAACACTATGTTAAACACTGTTCTATACCTACAATAATAAACGTATGAATTCATTTTATACTGAGCCAACAAAATGCAAATTAACTACTTAATTGTACAAACAGTACAAATTATATGGTTGTTATGCGATTACGTCAAAAAAACACACATTGTCAATCGAATGATGAATGTTATGATGTCCGAACTCCGAGCGGTTCGGTTTTGGTTGTTTTATAATATATATATCAATAGCTCTTTTTCGTTCCCACGCGTCATCACACGCCGATCGTAACTCGGTACAGAGCGGCTTACCCGGCTGCTAAGAAACTGGCTGTCACGTGACCGAAGTGACGTCAAGACGGAGTTTATTTTCTATAGAAATTTAATTCACGATAAGTCGGACGCGCCTCCGAGTTATTTTAGAGCGAAATGTCGTACGTACGTCAATAGCCGGAAACGTCAATAGCCGGGTCCAGCGGGCTGCCTCACGAGACGCTGCAAACGGGCAAAGGCTTGGTCGGCATCGACTCGTCTCGCGTGGGCTACACATAATTATATTCGACGCGTTCGAGCATTTGTGGAGGAAGTTTGTGATGGGTTGGCCCGTTTCGTAATTTTTGAGGTTTAAAAAGTGTTGATTCTCGGTCTATTTTTGTTTTTTATTTCATTTTGTGCAGGTCAACCAGCGAAGAAGGCGATAGTGACGACGCAGTTCGTGGAGTGGGCGTCGTCGGCGTTCGCGCGGCCCGAGGGCGGGGACTCGTGGCGCTCGGACTGCGAGAGCCGGCCGCACCACGAGCGCGTGTGGCGCTACGCGCGCAACCGCAGTCTCAGGAAGGAGGCCGCCGGTAAGGGACTAACAGAGGACGATACTTTTGAAAGCGATGTGTCACATTATCCGCGGCGCGCCGCGCCATTTTTTATGATTTTTACGAGTAAATGTTGGCCTCGTCGCCTTCACGTTGCTTGTTGCCCCTGAGTGCCCGCCCCCGCAGGCCTGCGGCGCGCGCGCGTGGCCCGGCTGGACACGCAGGCCTTCCACTCGCGCTGCCCGCTGCCGCCCGCCGTGGTGCTGTTCCACCCGTACGAGCAGCACGCCGCCGTCGCCTCCAAGGACAACTTCGGGTCAGTACCACGCTCTGTACGGTACAGTTCTACAGTACTACAGGTACATTTTAAAATGTTCAACAAAATGTCCGCGATGACATAATTATGTCTATCTATTCAGGAGGACCCACAGTAACCATTGTAATCTTTCAGGTTTTGAAGAAAATTTCATTGTTATTTCCGAAGCTATTTTGACCGGTATTATAGTAATCCTTATCGAATAAAATATAGTTATTTAAATTGGGCATTTAGTTTAGATTAATATATGCCCTGACATCATATAATTTAAATGAAAAGTTTAAATGATAACAAATTACACGTAACAAAACAGATTCAAAATTACGCGTAACAAAAGACAAGAGTCAATGACCTTTTCCTCGGCTATTAGGTATACGATCAATGCTTCGCTTCCTTTTAATCCCGGTAGTACGCTCCCGTGGGATATATTCCAACAACTACGCGGGCGAAGCCGCGCGCAAAAGCTAGTTAATTAAAAGCAAATAAATGATTAGTATTTGTACCACCGGCAGCATCTGGGACTGGGGCACGGCGGCCAAGCTGTGCGTGGGCTCGTGGCGGCGCGCCTGGGGCCGCATCACGGCGCTGGCCTACCTCAACGCGCACCAGCACGCGCTGCTGGCCGTGGCCTCGCACACCGGCAACCTCGCCATCTACAGGTGCGGCGACGTATGACGCGTCTGTTACTGTCCCGCCGCAAGGCAAAGGCTTTTTCTTATACCGAGACACGAGCATCGATCACCACGCTCGCTCGTTGGCAATTTCAAAACTTATATTAACTAAAAGCCCAGGTTTCCTCTTGATGTTTTCCTTCACCGATGTAAGTTATGTCGTTTGGTACATATCCGGATTTGAACCCGACTTCGTGCATGAGAGTCGAGGCAAAGGCCGAAAAAAAAATTGGCAACATTGCAAATAGCTGTTAAATATATCGTTGTTGATACTAAAATCCTTTGTTAATGATGTGTGCACTTATCTGTAAATCCAGATTGAAAATATTTCGCTCACGTATCCCTCGCAGGCCGTCGGGTAGCAGCATGGAGCCGGCGCTGCTGGCGGCGTGGCGCGCGCTGGACGCGCGGCCGCCGCCCGACTACCGGCCGCCGCCCGCGCAGGCCGTCTACAGTACGTACACACGTGTCCCCCGCAGGCCGTCGGGCAGCATGGAGCCGGCGCTGCTGGCGGCGTGGCGCGCGCTGGACGCGCGGCCGCCGCCCGACTACCGGCCGCCGCCCGCGCAGGCCGTCTACAGTACGTACACACGTGTCCCCCGCAGGCCGTCGGGCAGCATGGAGCCGGCGCTGCTGGCGGCGTGGCGCGCGCTGGACGCGCGGCCGCCGCCCGACTACCGGCCGCCGCCCGCGCAGGCCGTCTACAGTACGTACACACGTGTCCCCCGCAGGCCGTCGGGCAGCATGGAGCCGGCGCTGCTGGCGGCGTGGCGCGCGCTGGACGCGCGGCCGCCGCCCGACTACCGGCCGCCGCCCGCGCAGGCCGTCTACAGTACGTACACACGTGTCCCCCGCAGGCCGTCGGGCAGCATGGAGCCGGCGCTGCTGGCGGCGTGGCGCGCGCTGGACGCGCGGCCGCCGCCCGACTACCGGCCGCCGCCCGCGCAGGCCGTCTACAGTACGTACACACGTGTCCCCCGCAGGCCGTCGGGCAGCATGGAGCCGGCGCTGCTGGCGGCGTGGCGCGCGCTGGACGCGCGGCCGCCGCCCGACTACCGGCCGCCGCCCGCGCAGGCCGTCTACAGTACGTACACACGTGTCCCCCGCAGGCCGTCGGGCAGCATGGAGCCGGCGCTGCTGGCGGCGTGGCGCGCGCTGGACGCGCGGCCGCCGCCCGACTACCGGCCGCCGCCCGCGCAGGCCGTCTACAGTACGTACACACGTGTCCCCCGCAGGCCGTCGGGCAGCATGGAGCCGGCGCTGCTGGCGGCGTGGCGCGCGCTGGACGCGCGGCCGCCGCCCGACTACCGGCCGCCGCCCGCGCAGGCCGTCTACAGTACGTACACACGTGTCCCCCGCAGGCCGTCGGGCAGCATGGAGCCGGCGCTGCTGGCGGCGTGGCGCGCGCTGGACGCGCGGCCGCCGCCCGACTACCGGCCGCCGCCCGCGCAGGCCGTCTACAGTACGTACACACGTGTCCCCCGCAGGCCGTCGGGCAGCATGGAGCCGGCGCTGCTGGCGGCGTGGCGCGCGCTGGACGCGCGGCCGCCGCCCGACTACCGGCCGCCGCCCGCGCAGGCCGTCTACAGTACGTACACACGTGTCCCCCGCAGGCCGTCGGGCAGCATGGAGCCGGCGCTGCTGGCGGCGTGGCGCGCGCTGGACGCGCGGCCGCCGCCCGACTACCGGCCGCCGCCCGCGCAGGCCGTCTACAGTACGTACACACGTGTCCCCCGCAGGCCGTCGGGCAGCATGGAGCCGGCGCTGCTGGCGGCGTGGCGCGCGCTGGACGCGCGGCCGCCGCCCGACTACCGGCCGCCGCCCGCGCAGGCCGTCTACAGTACGTACACACGTGTCCCCCGCAGGCCGTCGGGCAGCATGGAGCCGGCGCTGCTGGCGGCGTGGCGCGCGCTGGACGCGCGGCCGCCGCCCGACTACCGGCCGCCGCCCGCGCAGGCCGTCTACAGTACGTACACACGTGTCCCCCGCAGGCCGTCGGGCAGCATGGAGCCGGCGCTGCTGGCGGCGTGGCGCGCGCTGGACGCGCGGCCGCCGCCCGACTACCGGCCGCCGCCCGCGCAGGCCGTCTACAGTACGTACACACGTGTCCCCCGCAGGCCGTCGGGCAGCATGGAGCCGGCGCTGCTGGCGGCGTGGCGCGCGCTGGACGCGCGGCCGCCGCCCGACTACCGGCCGCCGCCCGACTACCGGCCGCCGCCCGCGCAGGCCGTCTACAGTACGTACACACGTGTCCCCCGCAGGCCGTCGGGCAGCAGCATGGAGCCGGCGCTGCTGGCGGCGTGGCGCGCGCTGGACGCGCGGCCGCCGCCCGACTACCGGCCGCCGCCCGCGCAGGCCGTCTACAGTACGTACACACGTGTCCCCCGCAGGCCGTCGGGCAGCATGGAGCCGGCGCTGCTGGCGGCGTGGCGCGCGCTGGACGCGCGGCCGCCGCCCGACTACCGGCCGCCGCCCGCGCAGGCCGTCTACAGTACGTACACACGTGTCCCCCGCAGGCCGTCGGGCAGCATGGAGCCGGCGCTGCTGGCGGCGTGGCGCGCGCTGGACGCGCGGCCGCCGCCCGACTACCGGCCGCCGCCCGCGCAGGCCGTCTACAGTACGTACACACGTGTCCCCCGCAGGCCGTCGGGCAGCATGGAGCCGGCGCTGCTGGCGGCGTGGCGCGCGCTGGACGCGCGGCCGCCGCCCGACTACCGGCCGCCGCCCGCGCAGGCCGTCTACAGTACGTACACACGTGTCCCCCGCAGGCCGTCGGGCAGCATGGAGCCGGCGCTGCTGGCGGCGTGGCGCGCGCTGGACGCGCGGCCGCCGCCCGACTACCGGCCGCCGCCCGCGCAGGCCGTCTACAGTACGTACACACGTGTCCCCCGCAGGCCGTCGGGCAGCATGGAGCCGGCGCTGCTGGCGGCGTGGCGCGCGCTGGACGCGCGGCCGCCGCCCGACTACCGGCCGCCGCCCGCGCAGGCCGTCTACAGTACGTACACACGTGTCCCCCGCAGGCCGTCGGGCAGCATGGAGCCGGCGCTGCTGGCGGCGTGGCGCGCGCTGGACGCGCGGCCGCCGCCCGACTACCGGCCGCCGCCCGCGCAGGCCGTCTACAGTACGTACACACGTGTCCCCCGCAGGCCGTCGGGCAGCATGGAGCCGGCGCTGCTGGCGGCGTGGCGCGCGCTGGACGCGCGGCCGCCGCCCGACTACCGGCCGCCGCCCGCGCAGGCCGTCTACAGTACGTACACACGTGTCCCCCGCAGGCCGTCGGGCAGCATGGAGCCGGCGCTGCTGGCGGCGTGGCGCGCGCTGGACGCGCGGCCGCCGCCCGACTACCGGCCGCCGCCCGCGCAGGCCGTCTACAGTACGTACACACGTGTCCCCCGCAGGCCGTCGGGCAGCATGGAGCCGGCGCTGCTGGCGGCGTGGCGCGCGCTGGACGCGCGGCCGCCGCCCGACTACCGGCCGCCGCCCGCGCAGGCCGTCTACAGTACGTACACACGTGTCCCCCGCAGGCCGTCGGGCAGCATGGAGCCGGCGCTGCTGGCGGCGTGGCGCGCGCTGGACGCGCGGCCGCCGCCCGACTACCGGCCGCCGCCCGCGCAGGCCGTCTACAGTACGTACACACGTGTCCCCCGCAGGCCGTCGGGCAGCATGGAGCCGGCGCTGCTGGCGGCGTGGCGCGCGCTGGACGCGCGGCCGCCGCCCGACTACCGGCCGCCGCCCGCGCAGGCCGTCTACAGTACGTACACACGTGTCCCCCGCAGGCCGTCGGGCAGCATGGAGCCGGCGCTGCTGGCGGCGTGGCGCGCGCTGGACGCGCGGCCGCCGCCCGACTACCGGCCGCCGCCCGCGCAGGCCGTCTACAGTACGTACACACGTGTCCCCCGCAGGCCGTCGGGCAGCATGGAGCCGGCGCTGCTGGCGGCGTGGCGCGCGCTGGACGCGCGGCCGCCGCCCGACTACCGGCCGCCGCCCGCGCAGGCCGTCTACAGTACGTACACACGTGTCCCCCGCAGGCCGTCGGGCAGCATGGAGCCGGCGCTGCTGGCGGCGTGGCGCGCGCTGGACGCGCGGCCGCCGCCCGACTACCGGCCGCCGCCCGCGCAGGCCGTCTACAGTACGTACACACGTGTCCCCCGCAGGCCGTCGGGCAGCATGGAGCCGGCGCTGCTGGCGGCGTGGCGCGCGCTGGACGCGCGGCCGCCGCCCGACTACCGGCCGCCGCCCGCGCAGGCCGTCTACAGTACGTACACACGTGTCCCCCGCAGGCCGTCGGGCAGCATGGAGCCGGCGCTGCTGGCGGCGTGGCGCGCGCTGGACGCGCGGCCGCCGCCCGACTACCGGCCGCCGCCCGCGCAGGCCGTCTACAGTACGTACACACGTGTCCCCCGCAGGCCGTCGGGCAGCATGGAGCCGGCGCTGCTGGCGGCGTGGCGCGCGCTGGACGCGCGGCCGCCGCCCGACTACCGGCCGCCGCCCGCGCAGGCCGTCTACAGTACGTACACACGTGTCCCCCGCAGGCCGTCGGGCAGCATGGAGCCGGCGCTGCTGGCGGCGTGGCGCGCGCTGGACGCGCGGCCGCCGCCCGACTACCGGCCGCCGCCCGCGCAGGCCGTCTACAGTACGTACACACGTGTCCCCCGCAGGCCGTCGGGCAGCATGGAGCCGGCGCTGCTGGCGGCGTGGCGCGCGCTGGACGCGCGGCCGCCGCCCGACTACCGGCCGCCGCCCGCGCAGGCCGTCTACAGTACGTACACACGTGTCCCCCGCAGGCCGTCGGGCAGCATGGAGCCGGCGCTGCTGGCGGCGTGGCGCGCGCTGGACGCGCGGCCGCCGCCCGACTACCGGCCGCCGCCCGCGCAGGCCGTCTACAGTACGTACACACGTGTCCCCCGCAGGCCGTCGGGCAGCATGGAGCCGGCGCTGCTGGCGGCGTGGCGCGCGCTGGACGCGCGGCCGCCGCCCGACTACCGGCCGCCGCCCGCGCAGGCCGTCTACAGTACGTACACACGTGTCCCCCGCAGGCCGTCGGGCAGCATGGAGCCGGCGCTGCTGGCGGCGTGGCGCGCGCTGGACGCGCGGCCGCCGCCCGACTACCGGCCGCCGCCCGCGCAGGCCGTCTACAGTACGTACACACGTGTCCCCCGCAGGCCGTCGGGCAGCATGGAGCCGGCGCTGCTGGCGGCGTGGCGCGCGCTGGACGCGCGGCCGCCGCCCGACTACCGGCCGCCGCCCGCGCAGGCCGTCTACAGTACGTACACACGTGTCCCCCGCAGGCCGTCGGGCAGCATGGAGCCGGCGCTGCTGGCGGCGTGGCGCGCGCTGGACGCGCGGCCGCCGCCCGACTACCGGCCGCCGCCCGCGCAGGCCGTCTACAGTACGTACACACGTGTCCCCCGCAGGCCGTCGGGCAGCATGGAGCCGGCGCTGCTGGCGGCGTGGCGCGCGCTGGACGCGCGGCCGCCGCCCGACTACCGGCCGCCGCCCGCGCAGGCCGTCTACAGTACGTACACACGTGTCCCCCGCAGGCCGTCGGGCAGCATGGAGCCGGCGCTGCTGGCGGCGTGGCGCGCGCTGGACGCGCGGCCGCCGCCCGACTACCGGCCGCCGCCCGCGCAGGCCGTCTACAGTACGTACACACGTGTCCCCCGCAGGCCGTCGGGCAGCATGGAGCCGGCGCTGCTGGCGGCGTGGCGCGCGCTGGACGCGCGGCCGCCGCCCGACTACCGGCCGCCGCCCGCGCAGGCCGTCTACAGTACGTACACACGTGTCCCCCGCAGGCCGTCGGGCAGCATGGAGCCGGCGCTGCTGGCGGCGTGGCGCGCGCTGGACGCGCGGCCGCCGCCCGACTACCGGCCGCCGCCCGCGCAGGCCGTCTACAGTACGTACACACGTGTCCCCCGCAGGCCGTCGGGCAGCATGGAGCCGGCGCTGCTGGCGGCGTGGCGCGCGCTGGACGCGCGGCCGCCGCCCGACTACCGGCCGCCGCCCGCGCAGGCCGTCTACAGTACGTACACACGTGTCCCCCGCAGGCCGTCGGGCAGCATGGAGCCGGCGCTGCTGGCGGCGTGGCGCGCGCTGGACGCGCGGCCGCCGCCCGACTACCGGCCGCCGCCCGCGCAGGCCGTCTACAGTACGTACACACGTGTCCCCCGCAGGCCGTCGGGCAGCATGGAGCCGGCGCTGCTGGCGGCGTGGCGCGCGCTGGACGCGCGGCCGCCGCCCGACTACCGGCCGCCGCCCGCGCAGGCCGTCTACAGTACGTACACACGTGTCCCCCGCAGGCCGTCGGGCAGCATGGAGCCGGCGCTGCTGGCGGCGTGGCGCGCGCTGGACGCGCGGCCGCCGCCCGACTACCGGCCGCCGCCCGCGCAGGCCGTCTACAGTACGTACACACGTGTCCCCCGCAGGCCGTCGGGCAGCATGGAGCCGGCGCTGCTGGCGGCGTGGCGCGCGCTGGACGCGCGGCCGCCGCCCGACTACCGGCCGCCGCCCGCGCAGGCCGTCTACAGTACGTACACACGTGTCCCCCGCAGGCCGTCGGGCAGCATGGAGCCGGCGCTGCTGGCGGCGTGGCGCGCGCTGGACGCGCGGCCGCCGCCCGACTACCGGCCGCCGCCCGCGCAGGCCGTCTACAGTACGTACACACGTGTCCCCCGCAGGCCGTCGGGCAGCATGGAGCCGGCGCTGCTGGCGGCGTGGCGCGCGCTGGACGCGCGGCCGCCGCCCGACTACCGGCCGCCGCCCGCGCAGGCCGTCTACAGTACGTACACACGTGTCCCCCGCAGGCCGTCGGGCAGCATGGAGCCGGCGCTGCTGGCGGCGTGGCGCGCGCTGGACGCGCGGCCGCCGCCCGACTACCGGCCGCCGCCCGCGCAGGCCGTCTACAGTACGTACACACGTGTCCCCCGCAGGCCGTCGGGCAGCATGGAGCCGGCGCTGCTGGCGGCGTGGCGCGCGCTGGACGCGCGGCCGCCGCCCGACTACCGGCCGCCGCCCGCGCAGGCCGTCTACAGTACGTACACACGTGTCCCCCGCAGGCCGTCGGGCAGCATGGAGCCGGCGCTGCTGGCGGCGTGGCGCGCGCTGGACGCGCGGCCGCCGCCCGACTACCGGCCGCCGCCCGCGCAGGCCGTCTACAGTACGTACACACGTGTCCCCCGCAGGCCGTCGGGCAGCATGGAGCCGGCGCTGCTGGCGGCGTGGCGCGCGCTGGACGCGCGGCCGCCGCCCGACTACCGGCCGCCGCCCGCGCAGGCCGTCTACAGTACGTACACACGTGTCCCCCGCAGGCCGTCGGGCAGCATGGAGCCGGCGCTGCTGGCGGCGTGGCGCGCGCTGGACGCGCGGCCGCCGCCCGACTACCGGCCGCCGCCCGCGCAGGCCGTCTACAGTACGTACACACGTGTCCCCCGCAGGCCGTCGGGCAGCATGGAGCCGGCGCTGCTGGCGGCGTGGCGCGCGCTGGACGCGCGGCCGCCGCCCGACTACCGGCCGCCGCCCGCGCAGGCCGTCTACAGTACGTACACACGTGTCCCCCGCAGGCCGTCGGGCAGCATGGAGCCGGCGCTGCTGGCGGCGTGGCGCGCGCTGGACGCGCGGCCGCCGCCCGACTACCGGCCGCCGCCCGCGCAGGCCGTCTACAGTACGTACACACGTGTCCCCCGCAGGCCGTCGGGCAGCATGGAGCCGGCGCTGCTGGCGGCGTGGCGCGCGCTGGACGCGCGGCCGCCGCCCGACTACCGGCCGCCGCCCGCGCAGGCCGTCTACAGTACGTACACACGTGTCCCCCGCAGGCCGTCGGGCAGCATGGAGCCGGCGCTGCTGGCGGCGTGGCGCGCGCTGGACGCGCGGCCGCCGCCCGACTACCGGCCGCCGCCCGCGCAGGCCGTCTACAGTACGTACACACGTGTCCCCCGCAGGCCGTCGGGCAGCATGGAGCCGGCGCTGCTGGCGGCGTGGCGCGCGCTGGACGCGCGGCCGCCGCCCGACTACCGGCCGCCGCCCGCGCAGGCCGTCTACAGTACGTACACACGTGTCCCCCGCAGGCCGTCGGGCAGCATGGAGCCGGCGCTGCTGGCGGCGTGGCGCGCGCTGGACGCGCGGCCGCCGCCCGACTACCGGCCGCCGCCCGCGCAGGCCGTCTACAGTACGTACACACGTGTCCCCCGCAGGCCGTCGGGCAGCATGGAGCCGGCGCTGCTGGCGGCGTGGCGCGCGCTGGACGCGCGGCCGCCGCCCGACTACCGGCCGCCGCCCGCGCAGGCCGTCTACAGTACGTACACACGTGTCCCCCGCAGGCCGTCGGGCAGCATGGAGCCGGCGCTGCTGGCGGCGTGGCGCGCGCTGGACGCGCGGCCGCCGCCCGACTACCGGCCGCCGCCCGCGCAGGCCGTCTACAGTACGTACACACGTGTCCCCCGCAGGCCGTCGGGCAGCATGGAGCCGGCGCTGCTGGCGGCGTGGCGCGCGCTGGACGCGCGGCCGCCGCCCGACTACCGGCCGCCGCCCGCGCAGGCCGTCTACAGTACGTACACACGTGTCCCCCGCAGGCCGTCGGGCAGCATGGAGCCGGCGCTGCTGGCGGCGTGGCGCGCGCTGGACGCGCGGCCGCCGCCCGACTACCGGCCGCCGCCCGCGCAGGCCGTCTACAGTACGTACACACGTGTCCCCCGCAGGCCGTCGGGCAGCATGGAGCCGGCGCTGCTGGCGGCGTGGCGCGCGCTGGACGCGCGGCCGCCGCCCGACTACCGGCCGCCGCCCGCGCAGGCCGTCTACAGTACGTACACACGTGTCCCCCGCAGGCCGTCGGGCAGCATGGAGCCGGCGCTGCTGGCGGCGTGGCGCGCGCTGGACGCGCGGCCGCCGCCCGACTACCGGCCGCCGCCCGCGCAGGCCGTCTACAGTACGTACACACGTGTCCCCCGCAGGCCGTCGGGCAGCATGGAGCCGGCGCTGCTGGCGGCGTGGCGCGCGCTGGACGCGCGGCCGCCGCCCGACTACCGGCCGCCGCCCGCGCAGGCCGTCTACAGTACGTACACACGTGTCCCCCGCAGGCCGTCGGGCAGCATGGAGCCGGCGCTGCTGGCGGCGTGGCGCGCGCTGGACGCGCGGCCGCCGCCCGACTACCGGCCGCCGCCCGCGCAGGCCGTCTACAGTACGTACACACGTGTCCCCCGCAGGCCGTCGGGCAGCATGGAGCCGGCGCTGCTGGCGGCGTGGCGCGCGCTGGACGCGCGGCCGCCGCCCGACTACCGGCCGCCGCCCGCGCAGGCCGTCTACAGTACGTACACACGTGTCCCCCGCAGGCCGTCGGGCAGCATGGAGCCGGCGCTGCTGGCGGCGTGGCGCGCGCTGGACGCGCGGCCGCCGCCCGACTACCGGCCGCCGCCCGCGCAGGCCGTCTACAGTACGTACACACGTGTCCCCCGCAGGCCGTCGGGCAGCATGGAGCCGGCGCTGCTGGCGGCGTGGCGCGCGCTGGACGCGCGGCCGCCGCCCGACTACCGGCCGCCGCCCGCGCAGGCCGTCTACAGTACGTACACACGTGTCCCCCGCAGGCCGTCGGGCAGCATGGAGCCGGCGCTGCTGGCGGCGTGGCGCGCGCTGGACGCGCGGCCGCCGCCCGACTACCGGCCGCCGCCCGCGCAGGCCGTCTACAGTACGTACACACGTGTCCCCCGCAGGCCGTCGGGCAGCATGGAGCCGGCGCTGCTGGCGGCGTGGCGCGCGCTGGACGCGCGGCCGCCGCCCGACTACCGGCCGCCGCCCGCGCAGGCCGTCTACAGTACGTACACACGTGTCCCCCGCAGGCCGTCGGGCAGCATGGAGCCGGCGCTGCTGGCGGCGTGGCGCGCGCTGGACGCGCGGCCGCCGCCCGACTACCGGCCGCCGCCCGCGCAGGCCGTCTACAGTACGTACACACGTGTCCCCCGCAGGCCGTCGGGCAGCATGGAGCCGGCGCTAACTGTTACCGTCCATTTAGCACATGAATGTAGATCTTTCGTCAATTATCAAAAAATATCTGCTGTTTTGCACAAATGTGTACCTAACTAAATGAATGGAATCACTGATATTTTTTTAACAAACAATCGTAAATTTCAACGGCGATGGGTCTAGAATCATGTACTGAATTCAACAATTGGCGCATCGATGTCCCTCGCACCCCGTAGAAATGACACTAGACGTATGAAACGCCCCACGCTGTAACCTGCTTAAGTTTCTTAAGAAAGCGGTGACGTCACATAACGTCGCACAATGACCGGGAATATAGAGAACGTTTTTTGACACCGTCATCTTGCGACCGCTATACTGACGGCACCGGTTTCTTAAACAATCCAAGCTCAATAATTATAACTGCTGTGATACAGTAAACATATCACAACAAAGAACAAGATGGAGGTCTTTTGACTTGTCCGTATTGTTGATGTCAACGTAGTCATTAATTGTTTTACGACCGTAACTAACAATTTCATGTCATTGTGTAACTAAACCAACACTCGACTTCATTCATAACTTCATGTCCACAAAATTCAAAAAATTAAATTTATCGCTGAATGCTCTTGACCTCGATCACGGGAAAGCGATGGATGAGGTCTATAATAGAACGAACGTGCCCAGAAGATGCTTGTTCACTCTTGCTTTGAAGGTAGATGGGCGAATTAACAAATATTGGCAATTGTAATTGGACAAACAGTCTTTCGGTTGTAGTTTCTTAGTTAGATTATTTCAACATGCAAGCTTTCACACAGTAGAACAGTGTTGGCGCTGATTCTTTGGCGCACCGACTACGTACTGAACTACAGCCCGATTCAAACTTGGCGGCTCGGAACATGAGGCGAGTCGCTGCGCAGTAACGAATTCATGGGTCAGCGGGGGTGAGGGGTGGAGTACTGGGCAGCGAGTAGCTAACTTCCGAGCCGCCATTAAGTTTGAATCGAAATATACCTGAGGTCTTTGACGCCAGAAAATCATCAAATTATTATTTTTTCGTTTTATCATGTTTAGATATCGATACCCATTACGTCTACGGAGTAATTGAACTTGACCTTGAATATTTTTTACCTGCGATTTAAACAGTTATTAGTTACCGTCCGGTGCACGCAGAATCAGAGCCACAGTTAGTATAGTAAGCCAGTTGTGTCGTTTGTCATGTGTTGACGTTGGGTGTCGTGTTGGGGAGCAGGTCTAGCGCAGCTGGTGTCGGAGCAGTTCGCGTCGGCCGAGGACAAGCAGGCCGCCGGCAAGGGCAAGCAGGACGCCAGCCGTGAGTACATGTCGCGGCATCTCACTTATTCATCGCTACAATAATGCGTGGTCAAAATCGGGTCTACCCTTTATAGCAGAACTTTTTGTCATAATATTATTTTTCATAACAGCGGATAGCATAAACTTCATTTCGCAGAAAATCGTTTGGCATTATACGCTCATTTATCATACATTCAAAACTCATAATTTTGTAAGTCAGAATCATCTTAGGCATACATTTCATATCCATAATAATTAAAAAGCATCATATCGAAGTTCACACAAACATGCAAACAAGCATTCATGCAGCAGGCATGGTGCCTGTCACGGCTCCGGCCTGCGACGCTCGCGAGTTTATCGTCGCAGGTGGTTTTAACGTTCACCACCTGCTCAGCTCGCGCGCCGCCTCGCCCCTCCGCGCCTGCGCGGGCTTGAATTACACTCGAGGGGTAGGGCAGACAAGACTATGTGGAGTCGGTTTTGCAGCGATTCGTTTCTGCCACTAACTTTTGTAGCACAACATATTAACTTTTTAGACAATATTTTAATTTAAGGTTAAAAATGCTATTTTATAGAAGTGGCAATATGCCTAATAAAAGTATTCCAAATAATATTCTGCCATCTTAAAAGTATGCCGTTGTAAATTCGGACATATAAACATTCGGCCAAACAATAATTAGCCTATTTTTTATGCCTTTCAAATAATCGCTTAAAGAAGATTATGCCAAATGAATTTCGCAGCATCAAGATTCTGCCAGATAAAGGGAACCCGTCAAAATCGGAACCAACCATCTTGTTTTGTCAATATAACAAATGTTTACCAATAACGCCCGCTGTCAAAGTGATTCAGGCGCCAAAAGATCCTTGTAGCACTCGATCTACTGATCACTCGCATCGGAATAGGCAGTGCAATGTAGGGTTAATGAACATACACGTTATATTAGAATTTATGCCTGTGGGATTCAGAGATTTATTGTCTCTAGAACTTTTACGGCATGTGGCATGCATTGACTATTCCGATCAGTGCTCATTACGTTACGTGTTAACTACCTCGCCATTGTTGTACCTCGTATGTTGCTGTCATTTACTGTAGTGCAAGGTTTTACTGTGAACATGTTCGACGACGAAACTAGAAATTATTTGTTTGTTAAATTAGAACTAAAATTCACACCAACACCTCGACTTCAGGTGCATGAGCATTACTGTCTTTTTTTTTCTTTTCTTTTGCTTATATCTCGAAAATGGTGTGTCCTATCGCAAAAATAATGAAAATTTCGACCCCCTCTATAAAATCCATAAACCCCTAAAACTCAACATGTAGGTAATCGTTTTTCATATTTCCCATACAAAAAGTGAAAAATTCCATATAAAACACGTCGAGGCTGAGCTGGCCGAGCGCGCCACCGGCTCTAAAAAAAATTCACGGGGTAGGGCAAACTCTATTTTAGTTGTGTCAAAATTATTTTTAAATTTAGAGAGATTTTTTTTTCAGAATAGCTTTAAGATTCTCATAGCCAAAAGTAATTAATTTTAGTCATAGTTTAGTTCGGTGTACAAGAGAATCGGCACCAATGTCTCACAAAACTTTTATAATAACATTTAATCAATTTTAATATAGACAGTCCTAAGCCTGGAAAGTATGAAAGAAAGTTAATTGATTTCGAACGCTTCATGAGAATATCTCATGAGCCGTTCGAAATCAATTCAAAATCGAAATCAACTCAAATCTCGATTTCCGCGTTTAGATTGCGGCCGAGTTTTGTAACAACTGTTATAATGATAACGTATATGACAATTTGCATTTGCCTAGTCTCCCGCTGTCGGAGACTAGGCAAATCAGGTAACCGAAAAACTTTTTTTAAAAGAAAATTTTGTGACGAAAAAAAATCAGAAAAATGAAAAAAAACAAAACCGTTTAGTGTAACGAAGCTCCTAAACTAATTTAAGTAACAAACAAATTAATTACTTATACCGTAAAATGGTAGCTTGATGGAGCTTCATTGAATATGTGGTTTGGCGCCGCCTCATTTGTTACTTAAATTAGTTTAGGAGCTTAGTTACACTAAAAGGTTATTTTTCAGTTATTTTTTCGTCGGTAATTATTTTTTTGTTAAATATTTTTTATCTTTCGCTTTTCAGTTACCATTTAATTTTATTGTTTTCCTCAAGTAAGGAATTTCCTCAACAGCCTTCCGTCTTCAACATCAGACTCTCGATGACAGTCATACCCCAGCTAGGTCTTACCTTCTCAACAAGGTGAATGAAATAAGCGTAAACACGATGTAGCTGCTGTAAACTGCTGAGGAGCTCTCGCGACTGTGTTCCATCTCCATCAACAGATCCACTCCCGAACTTTATTATATGGTTGTGTCATCAGAACTACATTATGTGCGCGAAATGACAACAGAATCGGTCCACAGTTGAAAATTCAGTAGGCGAAAAATCAATCAACCCCATTTTTTTATCATTAGGGGTTGATTTTAGTTTTCAATTTTACATGGGACCAACTTTGAGGTATACCCGTCCCAATTAAACAAAAATTGCTCAAATCTGACTATTCAGTAAAAAGTTATGCGTGTTCATGTTCATACATTTTTAAAAAATGCGTCGACTTGAGAACCTCTTCCTTTTTTTTTCGTCGGTTAAAAATGTGTCATTTCGACTCGGAGGCCTGTCGAACGGACGTGAATAGCTATGATATTCGGAGCTAGCCTGGGGCTGACGGCGTGTTGTGTTGCAGTGGGCCACGCCGGGGCGGGCGCGGCGCCCTACGCGCCCGCGCCGCCGCCCACGCTGCTGCGCTGGTGCGCCTCGCGCCGCACGCTGGCGCTGGCGGGCCGGGCCAGCCGCGTGCGCCTGTGGGACGCCAGCACCGAGCTGCTGCTCACCGACATCGACACCGGTATGTATACCCGCTGGTGCGACACGCGCGCGACCCTCGCGCTGGCGGGAAGCTGCAAGGGATAACTTTATTTGTGGAATTCTTAATACCCTCAAAGCATCCTAACGGCTGGATAGTTAATAAATGAGCCCTCTTATTCATAAACGTTGTTTTAAGTTAAGTTAGTTAACCATACATTTTTGACGTTTAAACAAACGTCAAAAATGTATGGTTAAACAGGCGCTAATCATTACTTAACTTTGACCAGCGTTACAAATAAGGGTATGTGTCTATCGATTAGTCTGAATCATGCGATGGTTATGGGCTAGGTTTCGATTTTATAAAATCAAAATGGCCGACTTCGGACGTCTATGAGTAACGTTTTGAAAATAAAATAAACTGTACCGTTACCATGTGGTATCAAAACGATTACAACCGCACCACCACCAACTATAACAGACTGCTTGAAAACTGAGCTTGTTTTGAACGAATTAATTGCAGTCGGGTTTTATTAATTTTTTTCAATTTTATTTTCACTTATAAATTAATAAAAAAAGATACGATAAAAATATTATTTATTGACATAAAACGAATTGTACAACAAATGATAGTTTTTTTACCTTTGAGCAAATCGCGTTCGATTATATAATCGTGTAAAAATAATGTTTATTCTGTTTTTGTTTGATTATTTGCAATATTGTCTCTTCTTTCTCCCTTTCAATCCATCCAAAGGTTGTCTTTAAAATATCGCTTCTATCTTCAACATGCAATAAACGCAGACTATGTAGACAAACATATTATAAGTTGGATTATTGGTAGATAAAAATGCTTGGCTTAATGCTGGTCCTGCTCCACAGCCACTTGGGCTCACTAGTTCAATTTTAAAGAGTTTATTTTTATTTAAACAAGTTTTAATTGTTGAATACTCCAATAGATAATAATGTATTTATTTCTTTTTGGTACTAACATTGTTCGATGACCTCAGTAGAGCCTCCGAAAGAGTTGGTCTTAAAAAAAACATGGACAAGACAAAGGTCATGTCAAATATGTGGAGACGCTACTCTCGAAGTTGTGAACGAGTATGTTTACCTAGGACAAACTGTCCAGCTAGGTAGTTCCAACTTCGAGAAAGAGGTCAATCGTCGAATCCGACTCGGCTGGGCAGCGTTCGGGAAGCTACGCAATATCTTCTCGTCCGACGTACCGCAGTGTCTCAAGACGAAAGTCTTTGATCAGTGCGTGTTGCCAGTGATGACCTATAGCACTACACACAAACGTGGTAGATCACAATGGGCCTTATCAGAAGGCTTAAAGTCACCCAAAGGGCAATGGAGAGGGCTATGCTTGGAGTTTCCCTACGTGATCAAATCAGAAATGAAGAGATCCGCAGGAGAACCAAAGTAACCGACATAGCCCGAAGAATTGCCAAACTTAATGGCAATGGGCAGGGCACATTGCTCGCAGAACAGATGTCCGATGGGGCTGAAAGGTTCTGGAGCGCGTACCGGAAGACGTAGCGTTGGAAGGCCCCCCACAAGATGGACCGATGACCTTGCAAAGGCCGCAGGAATCTGCTGGATACGGGAGGCACAGAATCGGTCGAAGTGGCGGTGCTTGGGGGAGGCCTGTGTCCAGCAGTGGACGTCTTTCGGCTGAAATGATGATGATAAAATAAATAAATATTTATTCAGTATTACAATTCGTAAAATATTAACATAAAATCTTGAAATAATTTACAAATAATGATGATGATGATGACTATCATTTTATTCATCTCTCAAATACATTGCACCGTGGAGCCGTTTATCATGTTATTATGATGTATGTTGACTTGAAAGTGCATGGCAGTTGAGAGCATGCCATGCTCACTTAATTGTCTTGCTGATAGTGGCGCGTGTGTAGGATTCGGTTCCCTACAAAATGGTTGAGCTGGATGGTGCTGATCCACGCGTCATGTTCGTAAACGGGCGCCGTCGGTTGAGATTTATCTTTTATCTTTTTTTTTCAGTACAAGGGCTTATTTTTAATCTTATATTTTGAATTGTTTCTTTATTTTATTTCTTACATTGTTCTCACATATAGAAGCAACAAGAATAACGTACCCAGGATTTTGTAATATCTTGTTTTAAAAGAGATTAGAGAGAGAGAGAGAGATTAAACGTTTTGGAATGGGCAACTAGCTTCAACTTTCTGACTAACTGACCGACTCTTTGACAATTCAAAAGTGCCTGTAAATGGTTTAATTGAAATAAATGCTTTGAATTTGAGTTTCGCCGTAACCGCCGATCGTGTCACCCTATGTAAAATTTATACAGGATGGATTTTGAGATGGGGCAGTAAGGACAGGTACCTTAACCGTTTTCGATACAAGAAAACGGTCTTAGGAGACTGTCCTTAACTTTTTGAAAGATTTCGAAAATAAACTAAAACAAATTCACATTCAAATTTCGAACGAATAGCGAACAAAATTTAGAACGTTTGTTGCTTTTGAAAAAACTTTATACAGTTTTTTTTTTGCAATTTTTATCTTTAGAGGACAGCCTTTTTTAACGTTTTCCATACAAGTCTGAAAGTTCTAAATTATTTGAGATATTTTTTTTCTCAGAACTTCGGGCATCACAAGCAAACAAACTATGTTGTTAATTTATAGCAAATCAAATTATAACGCGTATTCGTTCGAAGTTTAAATATTTTATTTCTTTTTGGTTAGTCTGTCTACCATAAAAAAGTATGTTGGAATTTCTTTCCTACCAAAAGTATGGAAAAAGTTTTTTGCATTTTCTGGCTTTTCTAGTACTCAAACCTCAGTTGGTCCAATAGAGTTTTTTTGTTCCTTATAAGAAAAAGGATCGATTGGTATCAACAAAGTTTTTGTGAAAACTGCCCATTTTCTTGCTGATAGATATTTTTTTTCTATATCTGTGAATGCAAATCTAAATGTCTCAAAAAGTTAAGGACAGTCTCTTAAGACCGTTTTCCCGTAGTTACAACGTTTAAGGTAGCTGTCCTTACTGCCCCATTTCTACCCTGTATATGTAAATTATATGATGCACATAAAGAGTAAAGAAAGAAAGAAATGAAAAATATTTTATTTGGGTTATATTTTATTGATCGTAATGTTCCCGTACAGAATGCGAGGCACCGGCGACGTCGCTGTGGCGCGGCGCCGCGGGCGACGGCTCGGCGCTGCTGGTGCTGGGCTTCGGCGACGGCAGCGTGCGCGCCTGGGACGAGCGCTGCCCGCGCGCCGCGCTGTGGGCCCTGCAGCACCACGCCGCGCCCGTGCTGGCCGCCGCGCACCGCGCCGACCTGGCCAGCATGCTGACCGGCTGGTGAGCGGGACCGACGCGGCGACGCCCGCCTAGCGCGGTGCTGGTTCGGTCGCAGATCTGAAACGTTCAAATACAAAACAGAAATAAAATCCGTTAACGTCCTGAATTGATAACTATCGTTGTCATTGAGTTTTTTCATGAATAAGAAACGATTTAGTTTGTCGTTTAGAATTCTACAAAAACTAAATTTTCAGCTATTGCTACGTTATTTAACAGCAATTTCACTACTACAGTACTTTCAAAGTTATTTTACCTCGACAACAGCAACCCAAAAACCGCAATGATCTTTATTTTCGTTCCATTAAGGTTGTTATTGGAGCGAAAATCACTGCAGTTTTATTAGTGATGCAAAATCAGACGTAAAATAAATGTGAAAAGAATGTACATGAACAGTCAAGTAACCCGTGTCCCGGTTGCAGCATGAACGGCGAGGTGCGCATCTACGACACGCGCAAGATGGCCGTGCTGGACACGGTGCGTGCGCCCGCGCCGCTCGCGGCCATCGACGTGCACCCGCTGTGCAACCTCGTCGCCTGGTGCGTACACTCTAGTCTTTTGTATTTTTATGAAATCTATTTAAAAAATTAATCGTTTAATTGTCATAGTCTATCAATGTTCCATTTTTTTTGTAATTTGACCTGACTTGTAAAGAAAATGGCGGAATGTCATTCTGCGGTATTGACACTAGTCATTTTGTTCTCCATTTTGTCCTAATGGACGAAATATAAAATGCTGAGTCGGTCAAGCAGATTATATCGTGCAACGAGCAGACAGAAATAGCCCTTAAAGTGGCGAACATATTTTTGATGTGACTGTAAATACTATACACATGCCACGCTATTACTGGTTAATAATAACCCATACTCATGCTAATATTATAAATGTGAATGTAATTCTGCCTATCTGTACATCTATTAACCTTCCACGCGTAAACTACTGAACCGATCGTTATGAAATTGATAGATAAGTACCTAGCATACATTTCATCTTGGATATTTGTGGTTTTGGCTCAGACCAAATAAAAAAACCAAGACAGAGCGCTGTCAACACTGAAGTAAAGCCGATTTCGTAAACATGTGTACACCTTGTGTGGTGTAGTTTGATTGTAGTGTCATTGTAAAAGGTTGTAAATGTGTGCGTGTGAGCGTGGGTGCACAGAGCGGTGGTGTAGTTTTGGCATGCTTCATTGTATTGTTCGAAGCACTCTGTCTTGGTTTTTTATTTGTTTCGTGGGTTTTGGATGTTATGTAAAATTATGAAATAAAAAGTCCACTTGGACTAAGTCGCGGGCAACAGCTAATTACTAATAAAACGTTTGTCTATCAGTGGCTCGGTGAACCAGAGCATCAGCATCTACGACCTGAAGGGCGCTCCGCTGAACACTATCAAGTTCCACGAGGGGTTCATGGGCGCGCGCATCGGTCCAGTCTCCTGCCTCACCTTCCATCCGCTCAGGTAACCTCATCAGACAGTCTTGATGACGCTCAGGCTTGTAACAACGACCTTTTTTTACCCGACTACGGCGAATCCTGGGGTATCCGAAAAACCCCCATGTACAGTTCGCGTCAAATAACTTTGCCGCTCTGAATTAGGCTACAAATGACTGCGCAGTAGTCAATCTTACCTAGAAAACAGTAGCGCGCATGCGCAACCTAACTTCAAAGCGGCAGTTATTTAACGCGAACTGTATATTTCACGACTTTTCATCTATGAAAAGTCGCGAAATATACAGTTCGAGTATTTTTCTAAAAAATTCCAGTATGTTGTTACTTCGTTGAATCTCATTGAAATACATACATTCAAATAAACGTGCATTTTTTGAGTTTTTTATCCATTGGTCATAAAATTCTCTCCTGGATATGAATATTACGATTTCTGAAAAAAATACTCAGTCTCAGCTTAACTTAAAATATTAGGAAGATTCCGCAACAGTCCGCACTTTCTAATTTACTTTAAGCGATACTATATAAATGAGACTACCACATAAGTTGCAGCCATGGCACAAGAAGGTACATGTAGTTTCTGGTCCAAGAAACACATAGGTCGCACTAAAAATATAATATCCATCACATCAAACACCGTAAAGGTATTTGCAATATGAATAATTAAAGGTAGTTAGTACTTACCATCAACTTCACAATACAGCACTAAATATATAACAACTAATTTTATACCCACTTTGAAATATCGACATCGACACATCAAGTGCAGAAAAGTGAATGTTTTCATTACGCATGCCACTCGTAATAACACTTTAAAATTAATTATTCGTTTATTGGAGGTTAGTTGCACAATATTACCACCGGACCTCGGGAGTATCTATTATCGCTTTTGCTAGTACTATTATAGAATTTCAGTAATCCTTTTTGTCTTGGTAAATCGACCTTTTGAATCATAATGCGAAGTCGTCGTAAGCGATCCATCATGAGTACAGTAAACTGACAATGTATTGTACGGTACTTTTCAATAGTACGATGAGCACACATACTCGTAGTAATGAGATGTGTGCTGGACAGACACAGCATAAGGACCTAACAGTATACTTATTTATATTAATACTCACCTACTTTAAGATGATTAAAATCGCTTATAATTGACATTTCTACTTTCCAACATGACCCAGATATTTATGCTTCCAGTGGGATGTCACATAGTTTTGCAATATGAGCGGCACTGATTACGATTTAGAAGGAAAACTCGAAACATAATTCTGTCTGGTTGCTGTGCTGCCAAAGTGTTGTCAGATAATTTCGATCATAACGAGGTATCACATTCTTCTAAATTTAACGGAGTAGACAGATATTTATGGCGCAAGACATGTCCGTTATTATTGCATTGACACATATTTTTGAAGCCGATGCAGCATCCTATTTTTTGGCGTCGCTTGTCTCGCCAGATAGTTTTGGTGTTCCTTTGATGCCACATATTTGTATATGCCTTGACCTTTCAAAAATTATTACATATATTTGCCGTCATAAATTAATGGATGTGTGAAACAAGACAGCCCACTATCAACTTCCGGAAGGAAGTGATGTGGCGGCTACCAACCTGGCTATCACCACATGCGAACTATGCATCACACTGAAGTCACGCGGAATCCTGCATCATGCAAGCAGAATTTACCGCGCAATCAACATATACATAACGTCCCGACATCAATCGTCGGGCAGTTGCTCGCCAGACACGACACCCGTCTGGACGGAGGATCCTCCCTGTTCTATAGAGGATGACTGACTTTACACCCAGTTCCTCATACCTCCATAGATGAATCATGAAATCCGATATTATTGCCAAGCTGTCTATAGTAATATATTTATGCTCGTGACTGTACCTATTGTAGTACAGTCATTTTATTCCAGATACATCCTCTTCACATATAATTTAATTATGTAAACACAATATTGTAAAACGTTTAAAAAAAGTAACTAGGTAGTTTCCTTACCTTTTGGAAGGGGCAATTAGAATCGATTCTATATTCTTCTAAATGTTGAAGTTCAAAAGTGCCTTGTATGAACCTAATTGAAATAAACGCTTTGCCCGTGACAGATGCGCGATGGGCGTGGGCTCCAAGGACTCGACGGTGTCGGTGTACGTGGCCGAGGCGCGGCGGTGACCCTCGCTGTACTCGCTGGCGCTGCCGCTGCCCTTCCAGCAGTGACAGCACAGGTGACCACCTCACCACATACTACACCGTAACACTCCAGTCTGCTTTTGCCCATCCCTTACACGATTCCTTCATATTTTCTTTAGTCTCCCTCTTTTTATACTTCAAAATTGTATTAATCACTCTCAGTGACATGCGTTTAATTCAATAAAACGGATCGTTTCGCCCCGCAGCTCGCAGTGCGACGCGGGCTCGGCGCGAGTGGCTGCCACACGACACATGTACATAACTATATACAAGTATCTATTCACTGACATGGTCTACTCCTAGCCTAGGGCACTCCTACGCGACGTCGTACCGGCAATGCTTTCTATCTAGTCTCTGATACATTATCCACTTGGGCCGATATTTCAATCGCCCGATAACTTTTATCTGAAGAATTAAACTGGCGGTTTGACATATTTTATATACAAAAACTGTCATATTTATTACTCAGATAAACTTATCTGACAATTGAAAAATCTGCCATTAGAATGTCTAATCTAAATGATTAATTTAAATAATTGTTTTGTTTGTCAGTATGTCATTGAATACTTATTTAGTGTATAGGTATTTTATGGTTGTCCTACAAGTCGATATAAATGTTAGTCTAATCATACAATTATCATTTATGTTGAGTTGTGGTTATATTTGTAAGTACGCGACAACATATACAGGGTATTTGGTAGAAGGACCGACACTATTTTCTTAGGGATAGGGATGACAAAGTACGAAAATTTTAAAATTCATCATAAAAATAAATAATAATACAATTTTATACTAGCAAATGACACTGCCTATCCCTCGAAAAATTGTATCGGTCCTTCTACAAAACACCCTGTAGATCTAACGGCGTTCGAGTGCACACTATAAGTGTAAACAAAAAGTTACCAAAAAAGTACTCAGAACTTTATAGTTAATAGTTTCGAGATAAGGAACATTATGTTACAGTTTTCTTTTATTAATAACGCGACGTAAAATTGTATATTTTCAGTAATAGGAACACAGTCCTATGTGCTGGTGTGAATTCGAACGCCTATAGTAAGAATATTTGGTGCTACATTATACCGATACTGTAATGTTAATTTATTGTTATCGATGACGGCCGCAGCCGCGAGTAGGCGCCCGTCGCGCGCACGTGTCTGTGGGCTTATAACGCTATATTGCTAAATAATTATAATTGGTTGTGCCTTCTGTCGGAGGGATAAGCTCATAGTGGATACGAATATCTTATACAATTAATTACACGTTTGTATCCGGAGCTACCTCACGTTACGGAAATTGTCTTATGTATTTTATTTCTTACATCATATTTTTATTATAAAATGTTTGTAACAGAACAGTGTTTGCGCGCTATAATGGAGTATCATATTATATCACATTATAAAAGTGTCCCACAGACATGTCAAGTTATCTGAAATTGTACATAATTATTAGTGTGTTGTTCAGATTGGTGTGTCAAACATACACTGAACGCACGCCGCAGCGCACGCAACGCGCGGCATAACATTTAGCCAAATAATACAACAATATATATATATTCATATTGTATTGTTATTAAATTATTCACAAAATGTAACGCTTTAAGTAGGTTTGTAATTATCGTGTAAATAAGATGGGACAATATACCAGCTGTACTATGTGAACTCGTGTGTTTTGACATGTGCGGACGGCAAACAAGGTGCAAGAAACGATCGATATCTGCATTAATGGAGGGCGTGCAGCTGTGCCCAGTGACTTAGTACGCGCACGACACGCGCGTAGACACTTGCCCGCAAGTGGCTGGTTAGCTGCCGGCATAGTCCTATACCTTTTTTGCCGTTACAGTACACGATATGTCAGTTTGAAAAACTCGGTAAATGAGCACTATAGTCTAAGCTTATGACGCCTGAAGCGTGTACTGGAATCAGAAAATCGAGCTGGATATAAATCAGAAAGGCGAAAGAGGACGAGAGTTAAAGCTATTCCAGGTCATAAAAGAATGCAATATTTAATAGTTTATGTAAGTGTACGCGTTTGTTTCGAGACATACGACTTTGCCGTATGGATATTTTGGAAACTACGGTTACTACATGGCACATTATAGCACAAGCGTCAATGACATGATAAGTACTTTTAATATCATTGACAAGCGTACTCGCCCGCGCACCGCACCGGTCCGTGTTTTCTTCGTTTAAGTGATGCTGAAAACTCAACTTTACCACAGAATAGTACAGAAGATTCACTACGCAAAATCATTTAAATAAAAAGCGACTCTTGCTACGACACAATTAATTTTGATGGCGCCTTTTGAGAGCCGCGCCTGTCAAAAGGCGCCATCAAAATGTTATTTGTAGTGCTCAGTGTTGCCAGATTACAAATTGATTAATAATCTAAATGTTTAAAAGTTTCTTGGGGTAAATCCGATGCAGTAGTATACTAATTAGAGCTACTTAATTAAAATTCAATAAATGTTGATAATTGTAACAATTGTACCCAACTTGATTTTTTTAAATACGAATACGCTTACTGAATTGACCCGACAAGACGAGCCCGCCGCGTACTTGTAGCTTCAGTAGCTTTAACCCGTGTTTCGCGGATTTATATATACGTATATATAACTTTTTCTTTTTAATTCATATTCTTTATGACACCTCTTTAGGTCATGACTACTCATGAGCTATCCGAATATAAGAAATATGTGGCCTATGTCTTAGGGGGAGGCGTGAAAATTGATTCGCTGTTACAACGTATAGAAGAATATCTAAAATGCGGAGTGCGCCTCGCATGACATTACTTACTCGATACGCACCTACATTGTTTTGCTACTTCTTTAATAGGACACAATTTAAGACTTCTATCATTTAATTTTGTAACATTTGCTAAAATTTTAATTGACAAAATGAGATCCTAAGACTATCTCTAAAATTGACTGTTGTAATAATAATGTAGTGATATCTGTCGGGCGTGCCACCGTCCGGGAGAATCAATCAGACACATTATCTCCGGGTGTTCTCGTCTAGCTAACGAAGAGTACTTGCATAGACACAACTTGTAGTCAGGAATATTCATCAGCAACTTGCTCTGAAATACAGCCTTCTGGAATCGGAAGTACCGTACTACAGGTATGTGCCCGACCCAGTACTCGAAAATGGAAATATCCCATTGTACTGGGATCGATCCATCATCACTGACAGGACTATTGTTGCCAATAAGCCTGGTATAGTGGTGGTGGGTCGACGAGAGCGGCGCGCTATGATTGTTGACGTGACGGTCGCGCATGGGGGGGGGGACCTCGTGAAAGCCGAGAAAGATAAACAAATCAAATATCCTGACCGCCTGTAGCTTGGACTGTTCCCGATACCGGTGGGCTACTATTTTTTATATTTTTAAATGTTTTTGTTATGTTTTTTTTAATAAAATATATTTAAAAATATAATTTATAAGTATTTAAGTGAATAAAGGAGATGTAAAATTATGATTGTATTATTTTGTTTAGTTCCCAGTTTGTGTTCACACATGGCGGCATGGCCCTCGCATGCGCCGCCTGCAGGGCCCGCCACAGACGCCACTTAGTGTTCACGAGGTGCTACATACATACGACGTTGTCATACAAATAATATTAGTTGTTACTTATATGTACACAAGTATCCAACGCCTACTTTGTGTTTGTATATATTAGTAAGCTTCTTTTCTATAATAAGCCGAACTATGTGTATCTTTTTGTTCCAAATGATTTAAATTGTCTTGTGATTTACAGAAAGTTCCTAAGACTCAATAATTACTAGCTGCCATTTTTTAAAATTATATAAGGTTTTGTTCACTACGTAATAAGTTTACGATTTTGTGTTCGTTTGTAGAATAGTTATAATGTTACAATATGCCCATGTGTAATTCAGAGGATTTTAATTTTTATCATTTCACGTTTCTACAGCAATGAAATGAGGGATACCGGTAGCTATAGTGTTAAGTGATATAATGAGCATTTAACTGTAATGATGAATAGTTTGTAATATGTAATGATTATGTTGATTTTCATTGAACAAAAGTGTGTTAATATTGGAGATGTACTACAGAATTCACTTATGAAATGTGTGGCCATAGAAAACTATAGTTAGTAGTAAGCGGTTGTCACCAGTTGTGATCAAACGTCAACTATGTCAATACAATGAACAAAGGGACAAGTTGCCAATCGGTTGTTGAATATATTGAAACTTGCATTTCATCTATGAAGTGATCGATTTTTGCTTTTACGTATTACATATGTAATTTAAATGTACATTTTACATAATAATGATAATTGTTGTTGTTAAATAAAACATGTTTAAAATGTTGGTCTTTCATTTTACCAGTTTGGTCAACAATGACGAATGAGAATCTCATGAATGAATAATGTTGTTTCCAATTCAAATGTTATTTGACGTGAAAATGTCTTTTCGCTCGGAGTACCTACTGGTATTAAGTTCAATATTTCTGACCGGAAAAAACATGTAAGATTTCAGTCGCTAATAACTACGAAACTTAATGCTAGAGTAATGGTTGAGCACGCAAAAGATATTTCATATTTATAACAATTTTGAGGCAAGATATAATTGGCCTATGACGTCACATCGCAAAGACGGCGCATGCGCGCGAATCTCTATATTGTACTATATGTCGAAAGAAGAGTCTGGGTGTCACAAATGAAAAACATGTCGGGTACACCAAATTAATATCAATAGAGTTAGGAATCATCATGATAATTCAGGTCGTTGAAACCCAAACAAGTTGAGTCAAAGTCAAAATGGTCAGCATCCAACAAACTACAACTAGTCAAGTCAACAGGGTAATAACTCCAGTCACCAGTCACTCCACCACCGATGTGGCAGGAACCACAATCCAACAACGTGTCCAGCTCGTTTGTGGAAGTGCTATATATGTCGGCGCTTTGGTCATACGTCAAGGATGTGCAGAAATCGCAATCAGGGTAACACAAACCAAGTAACTGAAGTCGGTCGGTAACAAATCCTGTAAGTAATAGTGTAGACAATGTAGTTAACTTGTTGTCAGATTTAACATAAATAATAAGTCGGTCAATGTGTAAACTTCAGTATTACAAACAAACATGTACTTGAATATCTCGTGATATTCCATGTGATCCTAATTGTGGATTTTGTACAAATATTAATTTGGTAACACCTAAACCACAAATTATTAGAGTCAATGGTGCGGATTCTCTTCTAGTTTAGAGGCATTTGTGACAAGAGAATCGGCACCAATGTCGAAGGATCATCATTATAAATGGAAATTGATACAGGTGCAGCTATTTCATAGATTCCATATCAGTGTTATTTAAATGTGTTCAAAAGACACCTTGATGCCATGTAATATAAAATTAAATACTGTTTCATGTCCTCTTGAAGTGGCTGTAGCTGGTATAATTAAAGTTTTCTTTAATAAGTCAGTGTCTCCCAAGTGGTTGCCACTTGTTGTAACAGCAGAAAAAAGTATTTTATGCCTCTTCGGCGTGATTGGTTAGATATCTTAAACCCGGAGTGGAGAAATAATATTTTGTCAAGTAGTATTAACAATAAGAAATATGTAAAGTCTATTCAGCTAGAAGTGAAGTCAAATAGTGAGTTCTATGTTTATTTATTTACTATTACCATTTTTGTTTTTACAGGTCGGAACCCAATACAACAATGTAGTCACAATTTCCACACTCAAGAGACGTCACCCAAAAACCGATTAAACACCAACAAAAATTAAGTCTTTTTAAACTGACCTGTTTTGACTGACAGGGTCCAAATTTATATCTGTCGATTAACGTGGATAACCAATTAACAAGTCCCAAGTAACGACTCTGAGTACCGGCACTAGTTGTACAGAGGACAATATGTTAAGTGTCAACTTCTGGAATTCCGCCAATGAGCATTTAAAGATATCCACTTGCAGAGAGACGCTGCTCTACTAAAAAGAGAGGGCCAAATCTACTATTAGTGTTGCCAACGTAGGAATAATTAAGTATTTGTACGTAAAATCACTAGCATGGGGGATGAAAACATAACGCTGAGAAAAAAACAAATCCAGTCTACCTCGTTCTCAGAAATGTCACTCTTCGATGCTACAGCTATGAGTAGGTATGCCAGAAACTTCACTACTAGACGATGAAACCATTGCGACGTTACAGGAAGAGATTAATGATTTACGGATTAAGTTGCAAAGCGCGAATCAGGAAGTTGACAACTTGCTATGTGAGAATAAAAATTTAAAGTCAGATCTGGATAAATGCAATCGTGTCATAGATCTATATAAAAAGGTGGGTGTAGGAGAAGTCAAGTGTGCCACTCCAGGTTTTAAACGAAAGGTTTCAAACACGAAACTCCAAGTGAGTAGCCTAACATCAACCCCGATAAAAAATCTTTTGGAAATAAATCTACTTGCCGAATACAAACTTTGAATAAGGAGACCCAAACCAGTAATCTCACAGCTCATTCGCCAGCAAAATTAAAACGCCAAACATCGACAGCCTGTACCTAGTAATAAAAAACTGAGAAAAGAAAATGTATGCAAACAAACACAAACAGATGTCGATATTGGCAATACTACTTCTATACATCAAGACAGCAAAACCGAAACAACCAATACTGTTACACCAACGAAACAAATGATCAATAATTCAGACAACAGTCATTTAAAACGTAGCAAAATTTGTATCTTAAGCACCGACAATACTAATAAATTGCTTGACATTGCAGAAAAAACAATGGATAAATGTGGACTTGAATGTGCCATTACATCACACCTCATAGAAATGTGCAAGCTCTCCTGAAAGGCATCAAAGAAAAACTGGCAAACTATACCATGCTGGACTACTGCATTATTTTGATAGGTGGCGAGGACTTCCAAGTCACATGTAAATATTATGACAGTATTTTGTTAATAAGACAAATTTTACAAGAAATCACAAATACAAACATAATTATATGCACACCAACGTACAAATTCTTCACTAATAATTACTTAATATACAAAAACAACTAAAATTATTGAAAAACTAAAATATAGCATCGAAAAATTCATCCGCATCTACAATGCCAGAGTGGAAACTTTTAATAACTTGTTATATCTGGACACAGCTACTCATGGACATGCTTATTTTCTGGATAGTAACAAGAATTTAAGATACGATGATAGGTACCATGTTCAATAGACGCACAGGCATGATAAATTACTCCGGAATGAAATCTATTTTTAATGATATTTTATAATGTGATTATTTATATTCAGTGTCAATACTGAGAATGAAATATGTGGACTTGACATAAATGACAAAATGCATCCTAATTACAACTCGAATAAGTTTAAGACAACATCTGCGACTGGTACAGATGGACAAGGCTCGCAGTTTTTTCTATAATACTCTCAATATTCTGCACCAAAATATTGCCGGTTTGCTGAACAAATTGGACTTATTGACTATTCAATTAAAAAACCTTGAAAATCAAGGAACTATTGTAGACGTTCTCTGCATAACTAAACATTTTATTGCATCTGGCTATGAAAGTTTATTGTACCTTCCTGATTTCCATCCCGCCGCTTTTTTTTGTCGCAAAACAAATCGCGGAGGGACTTGTATTCTAGTTAGAACTGGGCATCAATATAAAGAACTACCAGATATTGCTAAGCAATCTGTGTCAGGCGTTTTTGAAATTTGTGGAATTGAATTGACGACTCAGTCTATTATTGTGATTTGTGTTTATAGAATTCCTAAATACAATTATTTGACATTTTATAATAAGCTTGACATTGTTTTGAGTAAGTTATGTTTGTTAAATAGAAAAAAAAAATGTTATATGTGGTGATTTAAATATTGATAGGTTAAAAAGGAATAAGACTAGTTTGAACTAGAGAATTTTCTACTGAGTTACAACTTGACATTAGAAATAAATCAACCTACCAGGCTTAGTAGTAACACATGTATCGATAATTTCGCGCATAACATGCGAAAAGGATGTAAAGCTGAAATTGTAGATCTCATCCTTTCTGATCACACGTCACAAATACTCAGGGTTCCCATAAATAGAACATGCCGCCTAAAATTCTGGAAAATTGTAAGAAAAGACTAGGTACTCCTCAGAGAACCTCAACAAATTCCGAGAATGCATTCGAAGTTTATCTTTTAAGGATGTATATGAAAGTAACGATGCCAATATAGCTTACAAAAGATTTTATGAAATGTTCTCCCTATTCTACCAACTTTGCTTCCCTGATAAAATAATAACTATTCATCCAAATAAAAACTTAAGATTGGTATCGCGCGGTATAAAAAGCTGTAGTAAAAAACAAAGAAAATTACTGTGGACATACAGACTAAATCCTGTATTAAAAAATAAAACTAATTTAAAAAAATACTCTTTGCAATATAAGAAAATTATAAGACACACAAAAAGCTCAAAATTATTACTTCATAAAAACCTCGCAGAACATAGACATATGAAATCATTGTCGCAGAATAAGTCGAAAGCTACATGGCAAATAGTCAATAGACCTAAAAATAACTCTCCTAAAGAACAAATAATGACCATTAATAAATGTGACCTGACCTTTTCAAAACCTACTGACATTGCAAATGCATTTAATAATTATTTTATAGATGAAATTGAGAATAATATAAAATCTGATATGGAATTTGACAATAAATTAGACAATCTGACAAGGCACTCCATGTTTATGCAGCCCGTTCTAACAACCGACATTGCGGCTGCGCTACGGAAAAACAAAGCAACTAACGTATTTTTCAAAATCAGTTTTTTTACATATTTGGAACATTTTGCCTATAACGGACACTGCTACATTCACAGAATCATCGAAAAGGCTTTATTTTTCGAGATAAAAGTTTGTAAAATAAAGTAACTGCAGGTACTTGTCTAACATATCTACGGTAAAACAAAGTAAACCACAATGTCTAAGCAAAAACAAAGTAATTGCACGTCGATTACATTGTTTTTACGTTGTGAAATGATTTAATTGGCTTTTCATTTGATTTATATTTCTTTTTAAGCCCCTTTATCTAGCTATAAGAAAATCAAACAACTTTACTTTGTTTTTTAATTGTTAAAAATGGCCAAAATGGCAAATTTGTTAACGTAAAAATAAAGCAAGTAAAATGACAAATGTAAAACAAAGCAACTGATTAACAGTTGCTTTGTTTCTTTATTGTAAATCAATTCAAGCTATTACTATATCCCATTTACTTGGTTTTTAATATGCTGTCGTTTATTTCAAAAATTGAAATGTCTAAATTATTTGACATTACTCGGTTTTTACACATTTCTGAACGCACCTTTCAAATGTCACTTTTCCCGCAATTAAACTTATTGTCAGTTACAACTTTGTGTCGATAAGTTTGCCGAGGCTGTGATTCTTGTGTGTTTTGTTTGGAAAACGTTTAAAATGCAAAATAGCCGCAGTTTACGTTCGAGAACTATGGTGCAGTTAGCACAAATGTAAGTCCAATTATTTGTATTGTGTGTTTACATTTCGTAAATACCTATTTACGAGATATATCGTAGGCATACATGAAGTAGTACCTATTTTTCTGTTTTGATTTGGTTGTCTATAAGAAATACTAATCAATTTGTGTTATTTGTATTACCAATAAGGGCGTTTGTGCACTACACAGAATTTTACCGTCCGGCAGTCAGATTTACATCAACTTTCATTTAAAATTCATTGAATTTCATTGACAATTGTAAGAAATCGGACTGCCGGACGGTAAAATTCCTTGTAGTGCACAAACGCCCTAAGGGTATGATTTCTTTTAGGACCTCCGAATCACCTAAGAATCTCCAGGAAGAGACCAATACTGTTGACGATAACCTTACGTGGCATCACACAATTATTGCTCAACCATCTACTTCAAAAAACTGTTTCTCGTCCCACTCAGACCACCAGAATGATTCTGAAGTTCCCCCACAAATATTGTAAGTAACCTATAGTCATTCTAGTAATGAAATATAGCTAAAAAGTTTATTGAATATTATAGATTTTATTATCAAGAACTGTCATATTGTACTACTATTATTATGAACGAAAAGAGCGGTTATCTTGTTATTCATTATGTTAGTAATTTTTAATCATAATATTTTTTTTTCAGAGACTTGATTACACTAGAAGATATAGGTATTGACACAGGAAAAAAGGTATAAAATCTATCATTTTAAAGAATATACAGGGTGTTTGGCAGAACGTTGAACATACGAAAATGGTGGATAGGCAGGGTCATCTGCTACTTACTCAGCCTTATTTGGACCTGGCCCCCTGGATATTTAAAAAAAATATTTTTTGCTTTCTTCTAGTTTCACCACTTTCTTAACATTAAAGTGTATTTTTTTTTTTGAAAATAGGTAAAACAGGCAATATTTTTTTTAAATCTTTAATGTTGGCAGATTCTTATAAAATTATTGCTTTATTCACATGTTAGCTAGAAAAAAAGTTATGAGTCTTCAAACTTACAGAAAAATGTAAAAATATTTAAATCTTAATTTCAACATGCATTAAAAAAAAACAAAAAAAAAGTCAGTCAAATCATTTATTTCAAGTAGGCCCGTATAAGGCACTTTTGAACGTCAAAAATTTACAAAAAAAATTAATTGATTCTAGTTGCCCCTTCCAAAAGGTAGTTTTCGTATGGAGAAGAATGGGCAAGAAACTCCACCGTTACTCTTTTAAAATGTTTTACAATATTTTGTATAAGTACATTAGTTATATAATTATATGTGAGGACGATGCACCTAGAATAAAATTATTATACCACAATAGGTAAGAAGAATTAAGAATTAAAAATGAAGCAACAACAGATAAACTAATTATGTGATAGATACATGGTGCTCACATATTTACAAACATTGTAAAAGTAGACGATCCTCTAATGATTGAGGAGTTCCAATTCTAGCAAAACATCCCTAGTGTGGTCACACACTAGGGAACTTTCTAATGGTATGTAATTTGCTTGTATAAAAAAAAGCTTAAAATGTTATTTCATAATTTTTACATCTTTCTGTAAGTTTGAGGACTCATAACTATTTTTCTAGCTAACATTTGAATAAAGCAACAATTTTATAAGAATCTGCCAACATTAAAGATTAAAAAAAAACAAAAATATTGTTTGTTTTACCCATTTTTAATAAAAATTACACTTTAAAGTTAAAAAAGAAACTAGAAGAAAGCAAAAAAAAAATATCCAGGGGGCCAGGGTCAAATAAATTAGGGCTGAGTAAGTAGCAGATGACCCCACCTATCCACCATTTTCGTATGTTCAACGTTCTGCCTAATTAACACCTATTTCTTTTTTATTTATTAATATGTACTTTGTATCTTATTTTTTGTTTTATTTAATACTTCATTAAATGATTACAACTTATTCCTATGATTTTTGAATTTATTTTAGGTAACCGTTATACATATGCCCTATTCCTTGAGTGACACTTAATATCTTAATAAATCCTAAGATGAACTAGTTTTTACAATTCTTACAAATTATGTGATTCATAAAAAGCAAAAGCCAACAAATCTTATAGTAGACATATTCATTTTTAAATGGCTTCATTGTCTTTGTTAAAAACAATTAAATGCATTTGCTTTGTTATTAAAACTAAAACTTAACTTGTCCATCTCTTTTTAAATTATTTAAAAAACAAAGTGACTGTAGTTACTTTCTTACTGAATTGTTCTTTTTATTTAATATTAATTTTATGTCTATAGAAAAATATTTTTTTCAATTTAAAGGAAAGTTACCAAAAATTACTCAAAAAATTGCTTTGAAACAGATAGAACTAATTATTTTACAAATTATGAAATAACAAAAGTACTGAAGTTGTCGCCAGTACGTTTTAAATTTGTGATTTTCGGTTTTTTGCTCCTCCTGATAATTTTGCTTGACTGCAACTACTTTGTTTTTCCGTAGCGCAGCCGATTGTTTCGGCTATAGGATCACTTAAAAATACAAGTAATGTAGGATTCGACGGTATGTCAACAAAGGTGATAAAATTTGTAAATGAACTTATAGCACCCGTATTAGCGCATATTATTAACCTTAGCATTGCTGACGGAGTTTATCCTGAAGACTTGAAGAAAGTTATTATTAAACCACTTCATAAAAAAGATAACAAAACTGACATGAAGAACTATAGGCCAATAGCAAAAATTTCTGTATTTTCCAAAATTTTCGAAAAAATTATTTATAAATCTCTGTATTGCTATCTAAATTTAACTTATTATGCAAAGAACAAAATGGCTTTAGAAAGAATACCACAATCAATATGCCTATTTTTGATTTTTTACGTAGCATTATGTTAGCGGTAGACCAAAAAGCTCCTATTTGTGCTATTTACACAGATATGACCAAAGCCTTCGATTACGTAAAGCACGACGTCTTATTAGATAAGCTGCGTAGCTATGGTATCAGAGGAAACATTTTAAAACTACTCGAATCCTATCTCTCCAATAGAATGCAATGTACAGAGATTGCAAGAGTATGTGAAAAAACTAAATTTGAAGAGAGTTATTTTTCTCATTCAAGATTAATACAGTTTGGTGTCCCACAAGGTAGCGTCCTTGGCCCACCTCTTTTCTTAATCTATATTAATGATCTGCCAAAGGTGACTCAACATCAAATGGTGATGTTTGCAGACGACAGTACTGCCATAGTGAAATGTATTGATCGCAATATTTATCAAGATGACATAAATAATACACTATCGGACATAATTCATTGGCTTGACAAAAATAATTTAGTTATAAACTTAAAGAAAACGAAAATAATGCACTTTCACCAAAGAACCGAAGTACCAAAAGTAAATATCAGACATGGTAACTGTGACATTGAAAATGTTAAAGTAACAAAATTCTTAGGTTTATTCCTTGATAACCAACTTAATGGAAGGCCCACATAGATGACCTAAGTAAGAAAATAAATAAATCAGCATACGCACTTTTCCAAATTGCTAGAAAAATAAATATGGATGCATTACTAGTTGCATATCACGGCTTAGTAGCCTCAATTTTGCGATATGGTATTATTTTTTGGATGGTATTTAAAAGTACTTCAATTTATTCCCATTTCATTTACCTAATTTTGCCTGTGTTCCACCAAATATACTGAATGTGCACCAAAATATGTTCATTAAAATATGTCATAACGAGCATCTATTTAACAACTGTTGCAAATTTGTAAAAATAGTAATACACCTAATTTTAAAAACAAGCATTTATTTTTTTAGTTTTACTTCAGATAATGCACTGCAAAATGTATTTGAATCAAACACCAATTAATGTCCAATGTAGCTTTATTAATAAAAAATGAACACATTATAAAATGTAATGCTTACAATTTTTTTTTTTTTTAATATTAATCAGTACGAACCATAATAATTCAAAATGTTAAACAAAGTCTTTACTCCTACAATGTTCACATTATCAGTCCACTCAATCTCTGCAGTACTTCTTTAAATTATTGCACCAATAAAGCGCACTTTGCCTTTGTAGGACGCCCACGTTTTCGTTTTTGCCCGATGGCTATGTTTTTGGCTTCTACTGGAGTTGTTATGTATTTCAGCCTGATCGCAAGTCCAGTAACATGTTTACATTTATATTTTTTTTTAAACTCGGGGCAGTTACATTGACCATTTACCCAGTCACTATTTTGGGAAGGCAAGACAACTGTCCAGTGAGTAAAGGCAAATTTCTGGAATTCATCGAATGTCTCCCAACTTTGCCCGTTTGGAACATTATTGGTTGCTGAACCTTCGACTAGATAAGATTTTTGTATCGCTGTTGTTGATATGGTTTTCACTTTTTTGTTCAATTTCACCCATTGGTATGCTGATGTCCAATCAGATAGTTCTATCAAAGGTGTGCTTGAAAACGAGTCCACTTTATAATTTTCGGACCACTGCTTGACCATGTCAAGAGTAACAGCACGAAACCGGGACAGTGGAATTCGTTCTCTAAGGGTGTGGCTATCTTTTATGCTCCTATTGAAAGCCTCGAGTGCATTATTCGTAGATGGAGATCCGTCCGAAGCGCCTAGGTACCAATTCGGGTTTTGTATTACCCATTCTTTCTTGAAGTATGTAATAAAAGCCTTTTGACTTTTATATTTGTTCAAAAAAGCTGCTAAAGCGGTGTTGAACATGCCCGGTGCTGTGATAGAATGTAAAATGTCGATGCCTTGTAGAAGATCTACGAACCGCCCCGCGCGCCGTCTCCGTCGCACAACAGAGAGCAATAGGCAGGCATATGCGCGTCGCAAGCGCGCCAAAACCATTTTCAGTAAAATAAATATAAGTCTTAGAAGTAATGTTTTACGAAATGCATTATTTGTTCTTCAATTATAATTATTTCAGTAACATAAAAGTTGTACAAAACCGTTTTAAATGGGTATACGGTACTAGGATGCATACTAAATATTTTGTGTAACATTCAGAAATATTTGGTGCACGATCAGTATTTTTCGGGGAAGAATAAAATAGCTATTGTTACAATAGAATATTTGCAGCGCACTACAATAAAAAAGTGTTATATCTTGGTGTTAATTTGGAATTTGTTTGATGTAACATATTTTGCTGGCCGAGTAGTTTAATTATAGTAAAACAATTAAACGGGTTTAAGATCAATATTTTAGAAATGCATACATAGATGTATCTTTAGATTTTTGGTGAACACAAAAATATTATCCTTATTTTTTGGGGCAATTCTACTGATAAAGATATCGTTTTTAAGGCACAAAAAAGATGCATAAGATCAATTTGTGGTCTGAAAATGGCTGATAGCTGTGTACAATTCTTTAAATCGCTGAAAATACTTACCCTACCCTCATTATATATTTTTGAAATTTGTGTTTTTGTCAAAACAAACATGAGGTTGTTCGAAAAAGTGTCAACGTTACGAGATGTTGCGATTCGTAGCCAATACGCAAACTCTTTAAGCAATCAACGTTGTAAGACTGCCTTGGTGAGAAAAAGCGTTTTAGGCATGGCACCGCGCATTTACAATAAATTGCCAGATTTCATCAAGTTTGAATGTTACACAATTCAAAAAAAAATTGAAACTGTTATTAATTGAAAAATGTTATTATACGATTGATGAATTTCGGAATGATAAATTAATGTAGACTTATATAATTATTTGACCTGAGAAACTATTTTTAATTGAATATTTTGACTACCTAAATGTAATTTATGATTATTTATTTATGCATTGACTGTAGAAATTATTCCATATTGTTCTTTTTTCGCATGCAACCATATATTTTGTACGCCTCTTGGCATAACATAGCGACCTATGAACTTTAATTTAAGAACTGTATTCACTACCTATGTTACACAAATAAAGAAATGATTATGATTATGATTATGAAAGGTTGTCAGTAGACTTGGCATTGTTTTCTCCCAGTACACATTAAGATGATATTTAGAGATGATAAGCAGAGGGTTACACTGATACAAACTGAAGGCCTACTGTTTAACTGAGATGAACGACTGAGCTCTAGCAACACATCACCAAACCCCTCCCACATCTTACAGCTTACTTCAGGCACCATCTCAGTTAAGCGGTGCGCCTGTAACATATATTTTATGATATCTATATTTTAATGTGTTACAAAGTTCTTAGTAACCATTCTGCTAACAATAACATCAGTTAAGTCTTGATCAATTGGTATACTATTCAATTTATATACATTATTCAGAGTCGTCTTGGAGGTAAATTCTTTCAGGTCACTCATAGGTAGCATTTCACCCTCAATTTGCGGTAATATCTCCTTACTTGCATCTGATTCTTCAGTAATTAGAAAACAAATCAACAGTTTTGAGTCCTTCTCTATGCCAAACTTGCTCAAACTCTGTGTGATGTTTTTTGAGATTGATAAATTATACAATATCTCAGAAAACACTGTTCTGGTGACCATTACATTGTGTTTCTGAGACAGCACAGCCCTATTTGCTGCAACCGCTACTTGGAAGGGCTCTATTATTAACTGGGGCTTGATTGCAGCACAGCTCCAAACACCTTGGACAATGTTATTCCTTATCACTTCCACATTCTTAACATTTTGGAATAAATACATTTTCAAAGTAGTTTTCGTTTCTGGATCTAGTTCGACCACATAGAGCTCACGCGCCATGGTAGTAACTGAAATAAACAAAATTGATGACAAACTGGGTATTGAGATAATATAGCGATCCGAAGTAGTATTTGTACATATTCTTTGATACGAAGTAAGAAAGCAATCTAAATTCGGTACTAACCCCAGACAGAAATAAATAAACCCCAAATATTTAGTTATTTGTCGCGCACCGCTGGGAATCAATGTTATTTCGATACGACTAAGTAAAAATGTGCCGTCCGGTCTTTGTTTCTCACAGATTTTCTGCTTGATTGAACTCAATCCATTAATCTCAAACAAATCATTAGGTTATTTGGATTGTCTTGCACCTGTCAAATCTTTGTAGACGTCCACTCGACACGGGTGACGGCGCGGGGCACGGTTCTGAACGAAAATTTAGCGCTCGTTCGGGATGACGTCATTCGGTTATTTCCGTTCTGAATAACCCGGACCGCTTTCCGAATTAGAACATAATCGCTCACAGCGCTGGGATCGATAATTGGCGTTCCGATTAAGATATCATGATTATGACAGCGGAGGGCTGTCAACAATTCGGAACGCTCGTGAACGCGCTTACAGTACTCGCTCAACGTCAAAACTGGCATATCATAACTCTTTGTGTTTATACCACAATTTTCTTCTGCTTCTTTGGTTAGGTGGCGAACGGTAGTCAGAAGCACAATTTCGAAAATGCCACGTTAGTTTAAAGGTAGGATGTGAGTCAAAACAAAACAGCACATCTGTCATTTTTGTCAGCGCTCACGGTGATATTAGTAAAAGGCATGGTCGGTGTTATCGCAAAATGGCGCATGTCATGACGTCATCTATGACGATACAAGACACAACGTTATCGCGCCCACGTTAATTCGGTATGGGAGTAAGCGCGCTCAAATCGATTACAGCGTAACTCGGAATGCACCCCCGAACGCTCGGTTCAATTTCCTAAACGAACGTCAGGTTTTTTTTCGTTCGGAAAATGTGCAAACGTGTGCGCCTATAATAGTTGAACATTTTGTATGTAAGGCTAGCATTCAGGTTTCCGAATCAGGAATGCGACCGGCCTTACTCTAGGGAGAAGAATGACAAGTACCTACAGACGCCAACAGGTCAACCTAGCCGAAACTGTCAAAATTTCTCAATCAACTTTGAACCTTATATTTTAGTGATAAAGTTGAAAAACTATTAAAGAAATTTGCCAGATTTTATTAGGTTGATGTGCTGGCGTCTGTACATACAAATAAAATGGTATGGTTTTTGGCGCCTCCTGGTGGATGCCTCCGGAACTCACGAAAATGGGAAATTCTGAATCGCCAATAGGATTTATTTAAAGGTCTGTCCACGAAAACGGAACTGGGAAACTGTAACCGATGTTCCAATTTCCCATCTCCGCTTTGGTGGTCAAGCAGCCTTATTGTTTAAATCAAAAGATGAATAGACAACGACAAGAGAATTCACAAGAAATAACATCAACATGCGATCATATCGGCAGACATTTTTCTCGTAGAGTATTGAAATTCTGTGATTTTTCTTGTGAAATGGGCTCTGTGGGGCTGTCAGGTACATTTGACAAAAGCTTACCCATACAATTTTGTGGAATGAATAAATATAGAAATTAAGTAAATAATTTAATGTACAGACGCCAGCAGGTCAACCTACCCGAAACTGTCAAATTATCCCAATCAACTTTGAACCTTATGCTTTAGTATTAAAGTTGAAAATCTATTAAAGAAATTTGACAGATTGTAGTAGGTTGATGTGCTGGCGTCTGTACTACAACACATCGAATAGAGCGAGCCTTTTCAGGAAGAAGATCGTAACCGCCATTTTGCATATTTTACAGGAGGTTTTTTTTAAATATTTCTCAAAATATTTTCATCAATTTGAAATTTTTACTTAGTGTTTTAAGGGCACCTCCCTACTAATACAAATGTTAAGATTTGACTCAGTACTCTATAATCACATATATATGTCGCTTACGGTAAAACTGATGACCGTTATTAGGTAGAGCTGATATGAGTATGTCGATTACGATAATTCTTAAAATCATAAAATAGTAGAAATATTTTTTTGTGATTTTTTAAAAAACTGTTTTTTCGAGATACCGTGCCAAACAGAGAAGGACAAAGAGTCAGAAATACAAAAACGTAAAAAATACGTTGCATTATTTATTATCGTAAGTGCCAAGTAGGATGCTTGCAATAAAATTATTAACCTAGTATTATATTTATATTTGTACGAACAGATTGTAGAAATCCTATGTGCGGCAGCTAGGCAAACTAAAAGGACATCTGGGGGGGGGGCAAGGCGAGGTAAGCGAGTGTGTGGGTGGAATGAGTATGTGAGAGATGCCCACCACGAGGCCAGGTGTAGCTTTCAGACCTGGATACTGAACAATCGTCCTTCGTCGGGCCCGTTTTATGATGAAATGTATGAGAAGCGAAAAGTGTTTAAAAGTCGACTGAAATTTTGTCAAAACCACGCTGAGCAAATTGTTATGGATAGGCTAGCAGAACAACGAGCTAGTAAACATTTTGGTAAATTTTGGAAGTCCACTGGTAACTTAGATGCGAAACCTGGCCTCTCTGCGTGTGTGGAGGGGATGAGTGATAAGAGGGAAATTGCCAATGTGTTCAAGGACCTTTTTAAAGTTCAGTCCCCTCTCGGTCCCTCAACCTTAGGGAATGATTGTGAGCCCATCCGTCCTGGCGAGAAACCTCTGATACGTTTTTCAACCAAGCAAGTACATGCAATCATTAACAGCATGAAACGAGGCAAATCTCCAGGACATGATGGTCTCAGCATTGAGCACCTGAAGCACGCAGGTGTCCATTTGCCACGAGTCTTGTCTATGTTTTTCACAATGTGTATTAGTCATGCGTACCTACCTGTTAATCTAATGAAGACCATCGTAGTACCCATTGTGAAGAACAGGACAGGTGACATCTCGGACGGAGGTAACTATCGTCCCATTTCTCTTGCGACTATAATAGCCAAGGTGTTGGACGGTGTGCTTGATTCTTGCTTAAGTAATTACATTCATCTTCACGATGCACAGTTCGGGTTTCGCCCCGGACTATCAACTGAAAGTGCTATTTTAAGTCTCAAGCATACCGTTCAATATTATAAGGATCGCGGTACGCCGGTGTACGCCTGTTTCCTTGATCTCTCCAAGGCGTTTGATCTTGTCTCATACGATGTGCTCTGGAGAAAGATGGGAGACAGGAGTATACCCGCGGAAATATGTAGGCTATTCCAGTATTGGTATAGTAACCAAGTCAATCGGGTGAAATGGGATGATACAGTCTCTGAGCCGTATAGTTTGGAGTGCGGGGTGAGACAGGGTGGTCTGACGTCTCCCAGGCTCTTCAACCTCTACGTGGATGACCTGATAGTCGCACTCAGCAGCATGCGTGTCGGATGCAGTGTTGATGGGGTTAGAATTAACAACATCAGCTATGCAGATGACATGGTGCTGCTGGGTCCGTCGGCGGGAGCAATCATAGAGATGCTAAAAACGTGTGAGACCTACGCTGCCGCACATGGGCTGAAGTATAATGTGAGTAAATGTGAATACATGGTCTTTGAGGTCAGCGGTAAACGCCGTGGAGAAGGACCTGAGTTGCTTCTGAACGGTCCTTCAATTAATAGGGTGTCAACTTTTAAATACCTAGGGCATTGTCTTGCCGCTGACCTCAGAGACGATGTAGACATTGAGAGGGAACGCAGGGCTTTGGCGGTCCGGAGCAATATGTTGTCCCGCAGATTTGCGCGGTGTACAAACCAAGTAAAAGTAACACTTTTCAAGGCTTATTGCCAAAGTTTGTACACGGGCAGTCTATGGGTCAACTGTGCTAAGATCGCTGGATGTCCTGCGCGTCCAATACAACAATGCTTTCAGGATGTTGTTGAGGCTGCCTCGTTACTGTAGCGCGTCAGAAATGTTTGCGCAAGCCCGCACCGACGGCTTCCATGCAATTATACGCAAAAAAACTGCGTCACTACTGAGGAGAGTGAGGGGCAGTCGGAACAGCATCCTGAAAACTGTAGCCGAGAGCTTCGGCTCTCCGATTGTAAGGCAGTTTGTGCGGAGATTGATTTTTACTAACACTAGGCAATAAGTTATTTTTTGTATGTTACTAACACTATATGGATATTGTCCGAAATAAAGAAATTCTATTCTATTCTATTCTATTATATCGTAAGCGACAGGTACTATACTTACGATCTGTCAGTCGGTGGAGGTTACGTTAAAAAACTGAATGGGTTGTAACTTACGATGAAAATTTCAAAATTAAAAAAAGTTAGTTATATTTCTACTTTGTACTCTAAAGTAAGTGCCATAAGATGCAAAATCAGTTGATCTGGCGGTCAATGTAAAAACAGTTTTTTGGGATTTTTGGCGCTTACGATGTTCTTCCTGTAAAGGCTCGAGAGGCTCTGTTCGATGTGTTGTAGTAAATAAAATGAATTGTTTATTTTTTGGCTTGATTAGTAACACTTTTGTTTATTTATAGTTACAACCTACGCTATACGAGCGTATATCTATTAGATTCTGCATGAATTATATTTATATTTATTCAATATTTAAATAAGTTAGACTAAATATTTCTGCTAATTTGTTGATTAAATAATTACAAAATTTTCGCAAAAACTACCTAGTGGTAGCTTTTAAATCATTTCATGAAATGAACATCGACCGCTGGTCACATCATGATGTAGTCTAGCCAGATCATTGAATACTCAACATTAGACAACAGTTAAACAACTTCATGATGTGGCCAAACATTAATAGTGATCTTAACGTAAAATAGTTAGATTATCCACCGATAGAGGCGTTGATGTCGCTTTGTTTTTGTTGTGCATTATGGCAGCGGCATACAATAACCGTGCGTTTACACTGGCGAAACAAACACAAATAAAGTCTGTTTTTTAATCCCGTAGGTGGGTAATTACGCTATCATATACACGCACAGTGGAACGAGTGTATGGAAGAGGTTGGACTTAGGCATTTCTGAAAAAAAAAGTCTCATTTTGTAAAACGATTTAGCCATGCAGACCACAACTTAAAACAGGACCAGATTCAGGAGGCAGAGCTCGAATCAATTATAAAATACATCACCCTATAAATCAGAAGGTGTACGTTTGGCGCACCATGTGTCTCAGCACTAAATGCAGCTCTTGGTATGTTTTATGATAGTAAAGACCACAACTTGAAACAGGACCAGATTCGGGAGGCAGAGTTCAATTCGCTCATTTTCAAAGTAAAATTTCACATTGGTGCCGATTCTCTTGTCACAAATGCCTCTAAACTAGACTAAAAATCACTAAAATTTAGTTTATTCCTGTCAAACGATGAATTCCCATTCTGGAATAGACTAAAGTGACACAACTTAACTATATTTTAGTTTGACAGCACTAAGATGGCTCTGAGATTTTAATTTAGTGAAAATGACAATTTTGCTATTCTGAATTTGACGTTTTTCACCTAAAATTTTAATTTTCTATCTAAATCTGACCATTTTTAATCGCGATAAAATATGGTGTGGAATACTATTAGTTGTCATGAACTAAAATTCACACGAACACCTCGACTTCAGATGCAAAAACAGTACTGTATATATATTTTTTTCTTTTCTTTTGCTTATAACTCGAATATGGTGTGTCCTATCGCAAAAATAATGAAAATTTCGACCCCCTTTATTAAACCCTTCCCCTAATTATCAACACGTTGGTAATATTTTTTTTTATTTTCCATGCAAAACGTGAAAAATTCCATATAAAACACGTCGAGGCTGCCCCCTCTGCGCACCTCCGGCTCTAAAAAAATTCACGGGGTAGGGCAAACAAGTGGTACCACGTGGAGTCGCGATTGTCAAATTCGATTTAGTTGTGTCAAAATAATTTTTAAGTTTAGAGACTTTTTATTGCAGAATAGCGTTAAGATTCTCATAGTAAAAAGTAAGGAATTTTAGTGATAGTTTAGTTAGTTTAGTTCGATGTACAAGAGAATCGGCACCATTATCTTAATTAACTCCTGAGTAATACATATATAAATCAGAACATACGAAAGATAGAAAGAAATTTGTCAGTACAAGTTTTGAAGGCATTTTTTTTTTTTTTTTTTTTTTATTATTTATTTGATAGCTAAATAGTATGGCATATTATTCGTTTTTCAAAATTAGACTGTTTTTCTCGGAAATGCCTTAAGTCCCATACACTCATCCAACTGTGTGGCGGCGTAGCATGGGTTGGCAGCCGGGGCGGTTTTCTATTGATCACCCCCAAAATAAAGCAACAAAATATACTAAACGTGGTAACTTAATTTTAAAAAACCGACTTTATTATAAAATTGTAGTTCGTGAACACACAGAACACAGCCACTGACTGAAGTACCTACTATGAACGGACACGGAATCATTTGTATTACATTATCTTTTAATTCATAGATCTGTGATCCTAGTTATGTGTGAAACTCACCGTAGACTAATTTGACAGGTGCAATTATCAAACTCCAAATTGTGTTGAAAAACACAACAATCACTTTGAAACTTGAAATGTCAAATTAGTCTACGAGATTAAAAACAGTCATAAAATTGTAGTCAATTGTTGTCTGTGAACACAACCACTGACTGAACTGTGAACCACTGTGAACACAACCACTGACTGAAGTAGCTACTGTGAACTGACACGAAATCATTTTATTAATTAACTGACTGGCGGATAGACGGAATTCTAATCGAAGTTATGTTTATCTTGTACGGTGATAAGATTATTCAAGAATCGCTCAAAATTATTTGCTCTCGTGGTATATTACGATAGGTAGTGGTTGGTCTAGATAACAGTTTGGAAGTGAACTGTTTTGGCTAGTGAATCCTAAATGAAAATGTTGATTCCAAGGCTTTATAAATACAGTCCATTAATAATAAATGGGTCGGTGCGTTTATTAGCGACTCAGACGCAACAGTTTACTGAGAATGTAAGTCCTGTGGTGTACGAGAAGTTATTGGGGACGGACAGAGGCATCGCGCTGTACGGACTGCACAGTCCCAAGGACCGCAATGCGCTGGGCTTCGACATGATCGAAGCCATGAGGGAAGTGAACCAGTTGATCAGGGAGGACACCAAGGTTTCTGTTGTCATATTGCACAGCATGGTGCCTGGCATATTCTGTGCTGGTAAGAATCATACAAGATTTTAAATTACCTTGTGTAAGTTGTCTTGCAGAAAATAATTAGTTAGAGCCACCAACTTGCAGGATTAGAACATATTTAAATACCACTAGGTTTGTATGTCAATTCACACATCTCATATTTATTATGTGTGCAAATATATTATATTTATATAGCCTCCCATAGTTCTGTTTGGTTCAAACTTCTGTCTATTGAATCAAATTTGCATTGGTTTATTTTAGGGGCCAATTTGAAAGAACGCTTCAAGATGGCAGATGATGAAGTAGCCAGATTTGTCAAAGGACTAAGAGCCACATTCATAGAAATAGAAGACCTGCCTATGCCAACCATAGCAGCTATTGAAGGTGTAGCAGTTGGGGGAGGCTTGGAGCTGGCCCTGGCTTGTGACATCAGGGTGGTGTCTGAAACAGCCAAGCTGGGTCTGGTGGAGACGGGCCGAGGCCTCATCCCTGGCGCTGGAGGCACTCAGAGACTGCCCAGAGCAGTCAATATCAATATTGCTAAAGAATTGATATACACTTCAAGAATAGTCAGTGGCCAGGAAGCCAAGGATTTAGGTAGGTGTTGAAGATCACCCATCAAAGATAAAACTTTATTGTTTTAGATTTCCTTATTAAACATTTTGTAATCTATTGCAGGCATAGTAAACCATGTGGTACAACAGAGCAGCTCAAATAACGCAGCACTAGAAAAGGCACTAACCATCGCACGGGAGATTATACTCAATGCTCCGATCGCTCTCCGATGTGCCAAACAAGCCATCAATGAAGGCATACAGCTCAGCATCAAGGATGGCTATGAAGTGGAACAGAAGTGCTATGAGATTAACATTCCCACAAAAGACCGGCAGGAAGGCATGATATCCTTTATGGAGAAAAGGAAACCCATCTATGAGGGTCACTGAAGCTCAAATTATATTATTAGGTGTAGGGAAATCCAACATATCAATAAGTGTTATGATATAATTGTTAATGATGTTGTGTAAACCAGAGTACATATTTTTGATAGTTATATATTAAAGGCATTTTGAATCTTTTACATACTTTTTAAATAAATTGTTGAAAATTATTATTAATTTGTTTCCCTAATCCTGACTTGTAAAACAGAGACAATGACAGCAATTAACCTCTCAGCAAGAAAAACAAGACAGTTGGATTCCCCTTTAAAAATATGATGAAATTAGTATATATTTGAATGGACAGTGTTAGTCAGAAATAAGTACTCATTTCATATTATTGAAAACAAGAATAATCTTGATACACTTACTTATCTACAAGGTTATCATAATAATATTATTATTGCTGTTTCCATGTACTTGGCAATTTTTATAAAAGCATTTACAATACATACTATACAGAGTTACTAAATATTAAGGCACTTCACTAGTTGGTCTTTGGTGTCATCAGGCGATGTGACCTTATGGCCGATAGTCCGTGAGTCGTTGTAGATCTCATAGTCATTACCTCCTGGCATGGTTTTATCTCCAAAGAAATGGATTTCATCAAATTTCTGGTCTGCTACATGGTTGAGGCAGTAGGTCTTATCCCAGCCAGTAGGGAACACATCAACACTGATCTGTCCTCCGAGCGCAAATGTCAAGCCTGAACTTCCAAATTCGCTTTGTAATGCATCCACAAATTTTTGTCTTACTGAGTGTACAGAGTCAAACCTTACAAACTCTTCTCTCTCTGCCTGGCTGCAGGACCGCCCCACTGGGCAAATGTTAATCATGCTTGACCTGAACTCAACAAAGTTGCCCCGCTTTGCAGGTAATTCGATCTTGGACATAAACCCAAGTGAGAAATTGATGACTCTCTGTAGCAACTTCTCTCCCAGATGACTGAGGATACTTTCTGAACTGATCAGCTTGCCGCCTCGATACTGCACAACACCATTTTCACAGAACACATAGTCAAACTTGGCTGCCACTTCAGCTCCATCCATTTGTTCAGCTATTTTGACATAATCGGATCCACTGACGAGTCCTACGGCCACTTTAGATTTTACATTATCTAACAAGAAGTGCTTCAGTTCCTCTGTGATGACCTGGCGTGGCTTGGTGAGGGTGCCATCCACATCGAATAGATACAAAATGGATTTCCGACTAGCCATTGTATTTTTGATAGATAATTATTTGAATTTTGGAGGCAAAGCGGTCGTATAAGTAGGGCACCGGCAGCGGTCGTAAAGTGCCAACACTTCACTGAGACACGTCAAATAACTGCCTTGTTATCAGCCGTGCGGACAACATGGCGAGCGCGCCGGGTCCTGTTTACTTACTGTTATTGTGTGTGTTTGTCACTGCAAGCGCGTTATCTGATAACACTGCTAAATCGGGAAATGTTCTTATTCTATTTGGTGAGTAAGACTCCTTCGATTAAGTTCTCAAGTTCATGATCATTGTTATTTATTATCAGTTTGACAGCTAGTAGGTACGTGTCATTAATTACCGATTCTCAGCTGACGATGAAACGCACGGGACTTGTGAGCACAGAATACTATTTATTATACTAACGGCTAACAGCCGGTCAAGTGCGTTTTTGCTATGATTCTGCAGTATATTATTTTCAATCTAATTAATAATGCACCAGGGTTGCCCGCGAAATTCATTTTTTTTACGTATTCTGCAATTTGCTGGACAGTATCAGTTTGTAGAGCAATTAATTATATGAATTAATTATATTAATGATACAGAGCAAGTGCTACAAAGATCTTTTAGCGATATAAAAACAAGATGCCACCATCTTCTTTTTATACAATTTAGTTCCGATTTTGTCCATGCGCCAAAAGATATTGGTTCTTTTCTTTTTTGTTGTAAATAGTGCTGATTAGTGCCTTTTATCGAGAGTTTCAAATCTATGATTACATTCATTCACAGACAGCATAATAGGGATGCAACACGTGCCAAAAAGTTTCAATTTATTACGTATAGAATCGATCTTAACAAAAATGGATTTGATATATCAGAAAAAAACATCGATATAAATATCGATTTAGCAGTGAAATTTTCTAAAAAATATTTGTATTGTATGAAATTATATTGTGTTTTATATGTTTTGTTTCATATAATAGCAATCTAGGAACATCATTTCTGATGTAAAAATAAGTCTACTTTTTACAGCTCTGAATTCCAGCGGTTTTAGTCAGTGGCGACAACGATGTTTCTATTGGAAATAATATCGTGTTTGATACATTTTCGATATTTTATATCGATATATCGATGTAATAAATATCAATATATCGAACAAAAAATATCGATATTTTTTCTACAAGCCTAGCGGCGGTAGGAATGCGCATGTATGCGCTGGAGTCTGCCTGGTCTACTTATCCAATCGAAATAGATATATATTTCAATGCTCGGTGATCGACCGGCAGTATCCTCCAGCGTGCTCTTCGATGCTCCAGAGAACTGCGTTGCGATGTTCCAAGGTCGATCACCGATTGAAATATGTACCTTATTTCGATTAAATAAGTCTTAAATTCAGTAAGCATGTTGACTGAGAAAAAAAAAACTATTTAGTTCAAGAGTGGATCAAAAGATAACCCTGTGAACTATAGGCCTATATCACTATTAGGAATCTTCTCCAAAATTCTTGAAAAGGTAGCGAACAAACGTTTAGTTTCCTTCTTAGAGTCGAACAAGCTGATCTCCAATAAACAATTTGGTTTTAGGACTGGGAAATCTACTGAAGATGCAGTGAGCCGCCTGACCAAACTAGTAACGTCTTATCTAGATAATAATAAAAAGTGTTTGGGAGTGTTTTTAGATCTTGCCAAGACCTTTACACCGTTGCAATACGCATACTCCTAAAGAAACTTGAGGTCATGGGAATCAGAGGACTGTCATTAGACTGGTTTAAAACCTATCTAACTGACAGACGCCAGTGTGTGAAAGTGGGTGAGAACAACAGCTGCCAGAAAAATATGATCTTTGGAGTCCCACAGAGTAGTGTTCTTGGCCCGACCTTGTATATCATCTACATAAATGATATACATCGCACATTAAATAAAAATGCAGATATCATATGCTATGCTGATGACACGGTTATCCTCTTTCATGGAAAATCATGGGAATCTGTGCGCAAAGAGGCTCAAAATTGTTTGACTAGTATCAAACGTTGGCTCGATTACAATCTTCTTTCGTTAAATATCGACAAAAAAAACTAGCTGTGTTTCCATAAAACCCAGGCCTCAGCGTCTAAACTACCACTTGGCATCATTATACACTCTGCAACCTGTAACTCTCTCCTTTGCAACTGCCAGAAATATAAAGGTAGAATTTATAAATTATCTGGGGGTTATAATAGACCAGCGGTTCTCTTTCATGCCCCATATTGGTGTCAAAACGCACCAGAAAGTTGATTCACATAATGAAAATCTTGCGTAACTCTGCCAATAAAAACACTCTTAACATGGTACTTACCTATATGTGGCACTATGTGAGTCAATTCTGTGTTACTGTATAACAGTATGGGGTGGAGTTGGAATCACCACCATGATCCAAAGCGAACGAGCTCAACGATCCGTTTTGAAAGTCATGCTCAGGAAACCTTTTAGATATCCCACAGCCCTATTCTACTAAGAAGCCGCATTACTCAATGTCCGACAGTTATATATATACAAAATGGTACTGAAACAGCATAAAATCATAACACAGACACCGGAATACTCGCAGCTTCTCAAACATCGAGTTTCAAGTGTCCTTCAATAAGGACACGTTCAACTTTCGCACAACACATGCAAGAATTCTTGCTCAGCCACATATACAACAAAGCGGTAAGAATGTGTGGCATCAGTAACTCTGGAACAAGCCAAGTAAAAAAAGCCCAATCATATAGTGAATCCAAATCTCTTTTAAAGGTAATTTCGTAATACACTAACACATGCCCACACTCACACACCCTCACACTCACACACATTCTTACACATAGTGCACATTGCTACAATAATCTTTTAACCTACTTTATTGTTTTATTCTTTCTTTTTTTAAACTGTTTTTAATTTCATTTTTAAACCTAGACAATGTTTTAATTACCCTAAAAATTAACGCTTTTTCATACGTATTCATGTAAGGCGCATTTTCACTATATGGTAATACCACCCATAAACTCCACGAGACAGGCTCGACCTAGTGTGGAGTTCATTAGCAAAATGCTTCCTTTGCGTCTTATTTTGTTTTTTGTAAACCTAGCTATTAATGTAGACTAAGGAATCGTAAACACTGTTTGTGGGCAAATAAACATTACCATTATCATGACCTTTATTCAATATGTATACATATATTTTACATTTTTAAATATTTTTATAAAAAACAGAGAAAAACAAAAACATTTAAAAATATAAAAAATAGTGTTCCGCCGGTGTCGGGAGCAGGGTCCAAGCTATCGGTGGTTAGGGCTGCAGAGACAGGAACCTCCTCACAATGCGAGCCATATCGAGGAGTACTGCCTTCTGAAACAGGCCCTTGATCCAACCGCCTAACGAGAGCCTCGAAAGATGTTGGTCGAGGCTTTCGGCCATCAGTCCATTGGCTGTTCCGACAATCGGTACAATGATAGCCGAGCTTACATTCCACATGTGAACGACCTCGTGTGCTAAGTCGAGATATTTTATTTGTTTCTCTTTCTCAGCTTTCACGAGGTTCTCATCATGTGGAATGGTAACATCGACTATCATTGCTCGGCGCGCTGATCGATCTATCACCACTATATCAGGCTTATTGGCTACAATAGTCCTGTCAGTAATGATAGACCGATCCCAGTACAACGTGACATGGTCATTTTCAAGAACTGGGTCGGGCACATACTTATAATACGGTAACTCAGAGTCAACAAGTTTATATGTCAAAGCAAGTTGCTGGTGAATAATCCTGGCCACTTGGTTATGCCTGTGCAAGTACTCGCCGTTAGCCAGACGCGAACAACCAGAGATAATATGTCTGATGGACTCACCCGGACGATGGCATGCCCGACACATGTCAACCGTACCGTCCTTCATAATATGTCTCCGGTAGTTATTGGTCAAGATAACTTCATCCATAATTGCACAGACGAAACCTTCAGTTTCCCCAAAAAGGTCACCGAAACGTAGCCAGGATACGGACGCTAAGAAATCTACACCGGGCTCATGAAGAGCCTGATAGAAGCGCTCGTGAAGCTCCTTGCTTTGCCATCCCTCCTTGCGGTCATCTGTAGTAAGTATTACAGGTTTGCGCCAGTTCTCTTTAGCCATGGAGAGCGGGGTGAGTCCCTTGTCCACTGCAACCACATCACGGTGCATACCCACTTCGGCTTTAAAAAAATATTCCCTGAGACTGCACACCTCGCGGTTATGGAGGGTCTTCGCATTTAAAAAGCCTCGACCCCCGCACTTCCGCGGGATGTACAGTCTCATCACCGATGAACGTGGGTGATGCATCCGGTTTGCGATCAGGAGTGTACGGACCTTCCTGTTCAGGGCGTCGAGTTCGGTTTGAGTCCATTTGAGTATACCGAAAGAGTACATCAAAACCGGCATGACCCAACCATTGAAGGCAAGGTGCGCACCTTGTTTCCACCTGAAAGAAGACTAATTAATACCTTCTTCAGGCGACCAAAGAAGCGCTCCCTCAACGATTGCTTCATATCAGCAACGTTGATGCCTAACGCTTCCGACATACCCAAATACTTATAGCTTTCGGCTGAGGAGAGGGATCTAAGGTGTATGGAGTCCGTGAGTTGAGTTCCCTCGGATTCCATAATCTCCCCTCGCTTTACATGCATGACTGCACATTTGTCCACACCAAATTCCATCCTGATGGCGCTACTGAATGTTTCAGTTACCTCAGTAGCTCATTCAGTCGCAATTTGTTGGGGGCAAAGAGTTTCAAGTCATACATGTAGAGGAGGTGAGATATGACCTGACCACCTCTCCTTAACCGATAGCCCAGACCTGAATCCTCCAGCAGTGTGCTTAGAGGATTCCGGGCTAAGCAGAACCAAAGTGGACTCAAACTGTCACCCTGAAATATCCCCCGTTTAATCCATACAAGCTCATCATTCCCCTGGATCTGTCGATAACCTGGATAGCGAAGGACCGTCCTCCATTGCCCCATACTCATTATCATTATCATTTCCCATCCGCCAGTCTGCGCAGGCCATAATATGTTATACTGTGAATGAATGTAACCATATTTTCTCCTTTGTGGTGATCACATTGCCCGAACTTCCCCTACTAATTGGGGGCATTCAATTAGCTGCCGGTCGGAATTATTCTTTAAATAAGTATTGTTTATGTTGCAGCGGACGATGGAGGTTTCGAGCTAGGGTCGTACTTGAACAAGATATGCCAGACTCCGAACATCGACGCGCTAGCAAAGCGCGGCCTTCTCTTCAACAATGCCTTTACTTCGGTCAGCAGCTGCTCACCAAGGTTTTTGTGCACTAATCTTCTAATTATTTAGTAATCACCTTGTTTAAGAATCTTGTTTAGATTTGCAGGAGTAAGTAAACTCATTTTCAAGCTGTAGGTTCTACTACTCACCAAAAAACATCAATAGGTACAGACCACAGAGTACATTCTAATATACTGAAAACAGACGCCAGCAGCAACAATATACTAAAAAATCGACTCCACTTTCAAATTCAAAATTCAAAAGTCATTTATTCAAACTAGGCTGAGAATCAGCACTTTTAGAATGTCAAAATTACATAAGACAATCCCCCAAAACGCCCACCCTTCACCACTTCCTAGTGCTTTAGCTGGGAAGAAGAAGTGGCGCAACAAACTCCCCAGCAGCACAGCTGTCTGTTCAGTTAGAAAAAAAATATTCTATATAATAGAATTCAAAAATTCAAAATTCAAAAGTAATTTATTCAAACTAGGCTGAGAATCAGCACTTTTTGAACGTCAAAATTACATAAGACAGTCCCCCAAAACGCCCACCCTTCACCACTTCCTAGTGCTTTAGCTGGGAAGAAGAAGTGGCGCAACAAACTCCCCAGCAGCACAGCTGTCTGTTCAGTTAGAAAAAAATGAATCTATATAATAGTATGCAAAATGATATTTACATTACGCAACACAAAACATAATTTAAATTATAAAACTAATAGCCATATGAAAGCTAGCACACGCCAATAGGGTAAGTGCTCCAGTGAATGAACATTTAAGCGATCATCGAACTTCAAAAAAATATTACAGTATGTTGCCTCTAAGGGATACGGTGCAAAGCTATATTTTAGGAATAAGAATATATTCAAATATATTTTTTCTGTTGGGTTTACGACATAACCTGTATAATTTCTTAGATATTTAGCAATAAATTGAAAAATTCCCTAAAACCCCAGTGAATGAACGAAATTTTCTAGTAAATGAACATAGATAAAACCATTAAATGAACACAATTTTTGTTTCATTAATAATACAGAAAAACCCTTATTATTCAAAAAATGCAGTTCAACAATCAACTAACTAAACAAACATCAATGATCTGCCTCAGAATCTGTTACAAACATTATCAACATATGTTTTTTTTTTAAATAAAAGCCTTTAAACTTTTACAGAATCATTATAAACTTTTATAGGCCTAGCGTTAATATCTTTTAATTCAAAGAAAATATAAAATATATTATTTATATCAAAATCAAAATAAAAAACCAGTATCTATTTTACTAGGTTAACATAAATGTATTGTAACTTAGACGTAAATGTTAAAACATACCTTACTTAAACTTTACTCAAACTCATTAATAAGTAATTAACATAACTAGAATCACAATAATCAGTCTCAATACAATAATTTTTATTATGCGGCGTTATTATTCTTTATTCTGTATCTCTAAATGTAATATAATGAAAAGAGAACAAGCCACGTCTGGAATATTCAGGTTCACATAACACTCGGTCAAATATCCTTAAAATCAACGTTTGTCACATCCGGTACTTGTGGTTTTACAAAGCTGATAATTTTATCACATACAGATTTTTTTTAAAGAAAACCTATCTTATATTTCTGTTCTTCATCGTTCACCATAAGAATTTTACCTATATAATGATTTTTATCTTTATCTTTGAATCTTGCCATAACATCATAACATATTTCTCGTATAGACTCTTCGATTTCAATTTTATCGCTCGGCTTAGCATTTTTTACCAGATTTTTTTGTTTTTGATTATTTTCAGAACTTTTGTTCTTTCTTTTTCATTTCTTTGTCTTCCTGTTTTCTTCTTTTTTTCATTTTCTTCCACATGTGCTGTGCTAAAAGAAGAAGAGAAAAATAAAGGAAAGAATAGGATTCTTTCCTTTATTTTTCTCTTCTTCTTTTATTCTATTTTCCTCTTCTATCATTTTGACCAATGTGCGCGCGCGGTTCTAGAGTTGGCCGTCAGATGGTACCTACCAACAAAGGGCGTCGCCAGCCGATGGCCCAGGGGGGCAAGTTGGTATATGGAGGATGGGAAAAGTATGATTTGTAGGTACAGTCATGAGTCAAGAGCACCTCAAACTTCACACTTGTAGTGCGAGCCTTACCTCTACGGCGCACAAAGGGCCAAAATCGACGTTGGAGGACATTTGATTTTTGACAAATAAGTTCAACTCGGTGGTCCCGTATGAACTGAGAAAATTAATCGTTTCCATTTTCAATGAAATTGAAAATGCACCATTGGGGTCGATTTTCCCAAAACTATTCAGAACTGTAGATCTGAAACCTAAAAGGTATTATGCCAGGGGCGGCCAGAGCCTACCGTCAACACACAGATATGAATACCTATTACGTCCGCGGACTCCGGATTAGACACCGTTTAGGAAACTTATGTTTATGGAACTTTAAAAAACCAAATAAAAGTCGTCCAAATAAACAAAATTGGTTTTATAAATATGTAGTTTCTTTACATTAAAATGCCTTTTATTTGTCAATTTTTGTATAAGTAGATACCAATACCGACCTATTCATCAGAGCGTAAATATGACTGAGACATCGTGTTTTGTAAGAGGCTCTACAGCTAGAAAGCCGAATCTTTTTTTAAACTCGTTGTGTTTTACCGGCCGGGTACTGCACTTGAGCTAAAGTTACGAAGCACGGTAAATGGACGTCACGTGCTCTGCCCACAGCCGCGCGGCGCTGCTGACGGGCGCGCCGAGCCACCAGAACGGCATGTACGGCCTGCACCGCGCCGAGCACCACTTCAACTCCTTCGACGCCGTCGCCAGCATGCCCAATGTGCTCAGCAAACACGATGTGATGACTGGTAAATGAGCGGAGCATAGCTGATTGCTTTATTTCTTTAATGCCTGATAGAAATTCTCGCATGATATTAACATCAACTAGTAGCTAAAGGCTACCGTTTATGGTCAGTTCTAATTTCAGATTCGTCTACGTCACCATTTAATTGAATTTTATTTATTTCTCAGTATATGGTACATTGAGATCTTACACTGTTTCACACATACTACTATTGCTGGTGTAGAAATATTAAATATTAAGCTAGGCACATGCAAATCAGAACTAGGTACAGACGCCAGCAGGTCAACCTACCCAAAACTGTCAAATTGTCCCAATCAACTTTGAAAATTATGCTTTAGTGATAAAGTTAAAAATCTATTAAAGCAATTTGACAGATCGTAGAAGGTGTGGGCGGTGGGGATGTGCTGGCGTCTGCACATTATAAGAATATTATATAAAATTATGAAATCTTGTATTAAGTTTATGAATTTATAATATTAATATAATGATAGATTCATCAAAAATGCATTATTTATAATGTCAAAATATTAATAGTTAAATCAAAAATATAAATCATAATGTCAAAATAAAAATAACAATGTCCAAGAATTACATTTTTATGATTTAAAAAATCATTGACGGAATAAACACACATGTCTAAGAGCCAATCAAACATTTTACATTTAAACTTATTAATTGGTAACATTCTCAATTTATTATACTGGTAATTTATTATACATTTTAATTGTCATTTAGCTGGCATTTCTACTGTGTACTCGTAATTGCAATCTCTGAGCAGGTACTAGTAATTTCCCGGCGTTTTTTTTGTTCAGTCTTTCGGAGACTGTTCATTTAATAGAAATAAATGAGGGTATTTTTTTTACAAATAGACAAACTACACGGGACTATAGACACGGGAGTGAGAGAATTTTTAATTCCTTAAATAATGGCCTGCAATGATAAAAATATTCCACTCATGGCTCTGATACATTTTTTTGCACTATGAATGCCCTTTTCACATCCACTGAATGACCCAATATCACTAGGCCGTAACGCAATAGTGATGAAACATCCCCATGCATTTAGGACTGTTTTTTTTATTGGACACTAATCTTAGCATGCTCCCTCCAGTTAAATTTGTTGTCAATTACTATACCTAAAAATAAAGCTGATGGTTGCAGAATTGCATTATTATGCCTAATTGCTGTTGGTATTACTGATAAGTTACATGTTTGAAATTGAACTATTTTAGCTTTCTCAATATTAACATGAAGATTATTGTCCCCCAGCCATTTTATCACATTAATTCTTTGTTAGTATCAATTTCTATGTCAGCTTTGTTGGAACATTTTATCGTCATAGTAGTATCGTCAGCAAATTAGATACATTCATATAAAAAAAAATGAGGTCATTAATATATAATATAAATAGTGGCGGACCCAATACACTTCCCTGCGGTACGCCAGAACCATTAATTTTTAGTTCTGAGCAATATGTCGTCCTAGTATCATTTTCTATCCTAGAGAACTCTCTATTGATTTTTTGTTCTCTATTGGCGATTGCTTATGCCATAATTCTCTAACTTGTAGAGTAGTCGTTCGTGTGATACAAAATCAAAAGCTTTGCTCATATCTAAGAATACCGACACAGTAGATTTTTTTAAATTAAGAGCTTCGGTAATTAGTTTCACTAAAAAACAGGCTAGAGTCGTTGAATTGTTTTTCCTAAAACCAAACTGATAATTAATAATAATAATAATTCTTTATTGTTCTCTCATAATCACAAACACAGTACAAAGTCAAGGTAAATTGTATTTAGTTACAAAGCTATTTATTTTGTCATGCATTGCCTTTTCAATTTTTTTTGCAAAGATTGGGATCATCAGTGTAATTGGCCTTTAATAGCCCATATCAGTACAGTTCCCCTTTTTGAATAGTGGTTTAATTATAGACTCTTTTAGTCTAGATGGGATAGCACCTTCTTCAAAACAGAGGTTAACTAGGTGGGGATGCTATAATTTTCGCGCTTAATTTGATTATTGTAGTGGTTATGATCATTAATAATTTCTTCAATAAATAATTATATATTTCCAGGTATTATTGGTAAGAAAGACGTGGGCCCCGCCGCGGTGTACAAGTTCGACTACGAGCAGACAGAGGAGAACAACCACGTGAACCAGGTCGGCCGGAACATCACGCACATCAAGCTGCTCACCAGGGAGTTCCTCGCTAAAGCTAACCAGGACAACAAGTAAGATCTCATCAACTATTGGAAATACATTGTTGCTCATGGGTTCACTCATAACTTATGAGTAAATTAACTTGAAATAAGAGATTTATCAAATATGTACACCAATATTATAAAGAGAAAAGATTTTATTTTTTGTAAGTATGTTTGTTTGTTACGTTTTCACGCTTAAACGGCTGAACGGATGTGGAGAAATTTGGCCCATGGGTAGACCATGACCTGGGCTAGGACATACTTTCATCCCGGTATTCCCACGGGATCGAGACATACGGGTGAAACCGCGGGGCGCAGCTAATAATAAATAAACTGTAAATCTACTAGACCTATTTTAAAAATTTTGATTTCCAATATACCTATATAATTTAGAAAGATATCATGCGGGTGTAGCCGCTTGCGGAAGCTAGTGAGTCATAACATAAGTCAGTTATAGTTCAAGTTTAAATACTACACTCTACCACGACTAGGTAAAAAAAACGGCCAAGTGCGTGTCGGACTACGCACAATGAAGGGTTCCGTAGTTGTGATGAATTTATCCCAAAAACAAACTTTAGGTACATTGTAGAACTCACAATAATATAATAATAAAATGAATGATACATAATACAATACTGCCCATGGGCATGTGACCGCCCGTATTTTTCTGAATATTCATGAAAAAATTTCGAAACTTAACTTTAAAAGGGGGGTCTACCTTTATTATTTTTCATAATATTCAATTTTTTTAATTTTTGAGTAGCGTTTGTGATATCTCCGATGTTATTGGCTCGATTTGAATTCTGTTTAATATTTCTAAAAGCTTATGAGTTTTTTTATCGGGTTAACTAACATATTTTATTAAAATTTGTCGATTTTGATTTTGAAAAAAAACGGAGGAGCAAACATTTTTTTCTAAATAATATCTGTATTTATTTTATAAACACAAGTGTAAGTCCATAAAACACAGACTAAAAAAAAAAATTGGGTAACATGAAAAATATTAAAGATAGACCACCCCCCTTTTTAAAGTTAATTTTCGATAATTTTTCATGAATATTCAGAAAAATACGGCTGGTCACATGCCCATGGGCGGCATTGTATATTTTTGTAAGTTGTTGTTAGGTTAGTATCGTTGTTGAGAGTAGTGGTGGCCCAGTGGTAACGGCCCCGACTTACGAGTTGTAGGTCGTGGGTTCCAACCCAGGCAGGCGCTTTACTTTGTGTTACTAATCTTATCACCACTGCTCTCAAAAAACGGTGAAGGAAAACATCGTGAGGAAACAAAAAAAAAATTACAATACATAAACAAAATAAAGAAATCAGACAACAAAGTAAATACGATGTGGAGCATTATAAATGAGAGAACAAATAAAAAAACAAAAAAGGAAAAGTGTAACATACAATTACAACACAATAATACTTTTATATCCGAACCCAAACAAATTGCGAATATTTTCAATGACTTCTTTGCGTCTATAGGAGAAAACAGCAACAATCCATCTGGCGGTGCACTGGGTGGTATGTCAACATTAAATCCCACGGAGAACACCATGTTCCTTAGCCCAATAGAAGCTTGGGAAGTTAACAAATTAATCAAAAACCTAAAAAATAAACAAAGTTACGGTTTAGACGAAATTCCACCGACGTTATTGAAAGAATGCGCAAATGAACTCACCTTACCATTTTATCTATTATTAAATCAGTCTTTTACAGAAGGCACTTTCCCCGAATTGTTAAAGAAATCATTAATTAAACCAATCCATAAAAAGAACACAAAAACGGATCCTAATAATTATAGCCCAATAGCTCTCTTGCCCTCAGCCTCCAAGATTTTCGAAAAAGCTATGTGTGATCGAATTTATACCTTTTGCGAAAAATATAACTTATTGAGCGATTGTCAGAACGGTTTCCGAAAAAATCGTTCCACCACATTAGCTGTTTATAAATATATTCAGGAAGCCCTTAATATTATAAATAACAAGGAATACGCCGTCGGAATATTACTGGACATGACCAAAGCGTACGACAAGGTACAATTTAAAATACTGCTTAATAAACTGTATGGAATAGGAATCCGCGGGAAAACCCATGAATGGCTTACGTCATACTTAAAAAATAGAGAACAAGTAGTTGAAATCGAATACTTTAACCACAATAGTAGAGAAATAGAAAAAATCCGATCTAAAAGCAAACTAACTAACGCTTCAATCCCCCAAGGAAGTGTCATAGGTTGCCTATTATTCCTCGTTTACATCAATGACTTACCGATAAGCATAGATGGGCCATGTGTTTTATTCGCGGATGACATATCTTTATTAGTCTCATGTCAAAACAACACAAAGATAGAAGAAAAACTCAGTTCCACACTCACAAAAACATGGAACTGGATGACCTCACATAATTTAGAAATTAATTATACTAAAACAAAATTAATGACTTTCGACCCTTATCAAAAAGCTCCTCTGCACTTAAATTTCTCCTTTAACGGCTCCAAATTGGAAACTGTAGATGAATTTACCTTACTTGGACTAACAATAGATAAACATATTAACTGAAAAACACAAATATAAAAAACCCGTTCAAAAATTTCAAAATTCTCATACGCTCTCCGCGAAATTAAAAAGACAACCAATCTACAAACTGCCCTCACCGCCTATTATGCTTAGCTACGGCGTAACTCTCTGGGGAAATAGTACAGATGCACTGACACTCTTTACCCTACAAAATAAATTAGTTGAATCCTGGTTAACGTTGATCAAACTGACAGCTGCAAACCCTATTTTCTAAAACATAATATTCTAACTCTCCCCGGTATATACATTCTAGAAATATGTAAATTTGTCCGTAAGCATCAAGAGTTCTACACAAAACGCGAAGACATCCAATCACAGTACACACTTAGGCACCGATCTAGGCTAAACATACCAACATCCAAGCTAAAAATGCATTCTACAAGTCCCTACGTAATGTCTATAAAAATATATAACAAGCTACCTGAAATAATAAAGAAAGAAGAAAAATTAAATATGTTTATAAATAAACTTAAGAAAATACTGATAAACAAATGCTATTACTCCTTAGATGAATATTTAAATGATAAACATAAGTAATAAAAATAAATGAAAATCACGCAAGTAATAGGTATGTTTAAAATATATGAATGATACAATGATTATAAATAAATAATATATAATAGTAATTTAAGAAATAATATAACAAAAATAATAATCATATAAAATAGCAATAATAATAAATAAAATAATATAGCAATAATAATTATTCATACAAAACAATTTATACAAATGAATAAACAGAATTATAATACATACGAGTATGTACAGGTATATAAAATCATCTAAAACATTTAAGTACATTTTGCAGATAAAATAATACATAAATAATAGATAAGTGAAATATTATCTTATTCGCGATCTCCTGACTTTCGATTATTATAATATGTAAGTTAAAACTTGTTCCCACAAAAACAACTTAATTAATTATCTCGTAAAACAGGACTTCCTCTCGCCTACCCTTTTGGTGAAATGAAATGAAATGAAATTGAAATGAAATGAAATTGTTTATTCTGTAAATAGGATATTGCAATCACTTTTACACGTCATATAAAAAAAAAAAGAAGAAAATGCTAGATGAGTTCGGCGTTTCCTATCTGACTACTCTGAGAAGAAAGACCGAAACAAACTCAGAGGTCACAGTCTCTTTTAAAGTCCAGACATAATCTTGGTCAGGCCATATGAGGACCATGTAGATTAGTGTCTGAAATGGTCTTTTGAGGAAAGAACCACACAGATTTGAGTGGACCTGTCCAGTCAGTGCAAGCATTTGTCAGCAATCGTAGAGCTCAACTCAGAACTTAAGGAGCTCAACTCGACGAACAATACCAAAGAAAGGACATTTGGGTAGGTCGCATAAAGTACTCAAACTGCCAGACCATCATTTAAACTAACTGAGAAAGAAAAAATTAAAGAAAGAGGAAAAACAATAAAAATAAAATATCCACATAGTCCTCACATTCACAATAATTAAAACAATATAATACTTTACAAAGTAATCATGTTATTTTCTATATAATTTTCAACAATGTCAATATGTATACAAAAACTGGTATTTTTGATGATTTACATACTTAATAATTAAAATGTCAAATTTTGTGGTTTTATCACAAAGCTTAGCAGAGCGAGCAACTGCTGTGCCCCACAGGGTCCATAATGATCTAAATTATATATATTAGTTACCACCTAAGTACACATTATGGTAAAGCAATAAAGATATTGAGTATTGAGAAACCGGCATGTCCAAGAAGTCCTAGAACCAAAAATTGGAAGACATGTGACATCTACCAACCCGCACAGGGCGCGCGTGGTGGATTATGGCCCACTCCCTCTCACCGAGAGGAGGCCTGTGTTTCAGCAGGAACATTATAAGCTGATGATGGTTTATGGTTACATATATTGTTGTTTACAATTGTGTTGTGATACATTCCGTGCGGGAGAACATGTTTTTCAACCGCAAATGTAAGGTGGACGATCATTACTCGTTATCAGCAGGCCTAACATGACGCACGCGACAATTACTCGTTCTCGCGTGAGTAATTTTTGTCTATTTTGTCTCTTTTCTCGTTTTCTGACAGCGCCTCCATACAAAATAGTCGACTCCTTCTGTCAAACTTTATGTTTTGTCGACAAACCCTAACATGGCACCTTAGTTATCTCGATTTTTGACAATTCAACACGAGATAATCTGCGATTTTTCTGTCATTAAGTCGTATTTACTCGTCCTCGATTTTGACGACGAGAACGACGAGAAGAGTAGACAAAATTATTATACAAAAAATATCTCCAAAATAACAGTAAAAAAAGCAGTAAGCAAATAACAGTAAAAAAAAGCAAATAACAGTAAAAAAATAACAGTAAAAAAAGTTTCATAATTGTAATTATTTTAGTCATCATTTTATTTTACAATATATTAATAATGAAAATACTTAGTTTTAAACTACTATTTATATTGGAACGACGTGTTTTATATGGATTTTTTCGTTTTTTGTATTGAAAATATGAAAAATTATTACCTACATGTTGGGTATTAGGGGTTTATGGGTTTCATAAAGGGGGTTCAAATTTTCATTATTTTTGCGATAGGACACACCATTTTCGAGATATAAGCAAAAGAAAAGAAAAAAAAAGTCGAGGTGTTGGTGTGAATTTTAGTTCATGAAAATTAATTTCCACACCTTTTTAATCGCGATTAAATACTAGGACAATCAGAATTTTAGATTTATATGATTTTAGAAATTAATAATTACTAAAATTTAGTTAAGTTGTGTCACTTTAGTCTATTTCAGAATGGGAAATTGTCGATTGAACGGAATAATCTAAATTTTGGTAATTTTTAGTCTAGTTTAGAGGTATTTGTGACAAGGAAATCGGCACCATTGAATGAATGAAACGGAATCTCAAGCCGATGTTGCTATCATAAAAATAATTTGTTTTTAATAACTTGCAACATCGGTTTCTCGTCGCGAGATATAGAAGTGTCAAAATGCTTTTTTCGAGTTTACTCGTCGTTTACGGTCATGTTAGGGTTTAGAATGACGTCAGAATCGTAGACAAAATTCGACAAAACGAGAAAAAGAGCGTTCTCGCGCTTGTCATGTTAGCCCTGCTGGTAGAGCCTACTTAGCTGTGATAGTTTTCCTTTTACTTTCGTTATATATATATATATATATATATATATAACGAAAGTATACGAAGAATATATATATATATATATATATATATATATATATATACTTCTGCCATATATTTTTTACATATCTAAAACCAACCATTTAGCTGGCAGGGGGACACACACACTTGACTAACAATAATTTGCACTTTGAAGTTAAATATTTCGCAAACGGATCCCTGAATACGATACCTCACACTATGGGCTAGACGAGAGAAAAAAGCATTCCCACTTTACGTGTAGGTAGGGTTGCCAGATAAAGGCTTATCATTTTCGGGACAATTCTAGGGTAGCGGAGTCGGGCCGTAGTAAAATATATGGATATAAATAGGTATATAATTAAGCCTCAATAATGTTTTTAGTTGTTGTATTTTTTAAACAAAAGAAATATGCAAGTTATTTTCAAATATATATATTCTTATTTCAAGTAAAAATTATCTACCTACCTCAATACATATTGTGTATTTATCAAATATAAAAACAACCAAATTGAACACCTGCTTGTTGACTAGTTAAACATTGGTAGGAAATCAACTCAAGTTAGCTTATAAAACTCTTGACAGACTTTTAAATATTTATCAATGGATTTTAACTCCGTATTTTGTCTCCGTCAAAGGCTTCGCAAAACTAATAAAATTACTAATATTGATTTGTTCGGCGTTTCGGACTTGATCAATCAAATCCATGGACATTCTGTTTCGCTCTTTAGTACATAAACTATTTAGCTTAATAGGTGTTCGGAATCCGGGAATAAAGTCTTATTACAGGACACGGGATAAGACGCAAAATTCCGGGACATTCCCGGTTTTTCCGGCCATCTGGCAACCCTACGTAGGTATATCATTCTGGCGGTACTGAGTACATAACAGTGTCAAGATATTTCTTACATTTCTAAAAAAAAAAACCAGTAGTTGTTTAGCAAAAAGTTTATTTTGAAAATACAGTAATAAGTGCAACTTACAAGTGACGCTATTATCTAGTGATTCTGTGCTGTGTAAATCATAAAAAAACATTAAAAACCATATTCATTTTGGGAACTGATAGTTTTCTACCCTATACGCACAAATAATAACAGACTTTATAAATAGTTGCTAAAAATACTGTGGACCAACTTTCAGTGTGTGTGCATCTTTACGGTGACGCTGTGTTTCGTCTTATGGTGGCACAATTTGCCATAACACCGTGATTACTGCCATAAACGCGTTTACTGAAAACAGCGCCATCTATTGATTCCTGAGTGAACTGCTTTGTGGATAGATTGCGCAAACGAGATCGACAAATCTCAATATGGTAAAGTGTGGTGGCTGCGGTAAATTTCTCGCGGCGGCGGATGCGGCTAAATGCGACAACTGCCGATCTTGCTATCATCGGCAGTGCGTTGGTATAGTTAAAATAAGCCTTCTAACATCGCCCTGGCACTGCCCGGAATGTAACAAAAACCTTGTGCGGGACAACCGGGCCGAAACGCCAGTTAGGGGCCATTCACAGGCACCACTGAAAGACAGCATGGCTAATCTTATGGACACGAGTCCTATAAATACCACCGCTTTGGATGTCACACATGAGCTCACTCAGGACATCACTGTTGAGCTGAGAAAGTTTAAAGAGGACTTTATTAACACGGTGCGGAGTGAATTTCAACTACTGCGTAATGATATAGCAGACTTGAAATATTCACTAAAGACCACTAATGACCGTATGAGCAGTTTGGAGGAGAGAGTGGCCGTTATAGAGAACCAAAGATCGTTACAACCCCAAGTCTCGCCAGATGTGCATCAATTAATTGCCCAATTGCGGAGCGATTTGAACGACCGTGATCAGGAGCTGCTAGCCACTGATATACAGATCTCGAACTTGCCAGAGCCAAGTGGTGAAAATCCCATACACACGGCTATGCTAGTTGCATCAAAGATGGGCGTAAAAATCGAGGCGCGCGATATTGTGAGTGCTGAGCGCGTTGGAGGTAGACGCATAAATGCTACGCAGCCGGCGCCGGTGGAGACCCGCCCGCGTTTCCTCGTCGTGCGCCTCGCGCGCCGCGATCTACGCGACGAGATGTTGGAGGCCGCACGAGTACGTCGTGGCATGACTTCTGCTGATCTCGACATGCCCGGTCTGCCAGCGCGATTCTACGTCAACGAGCGCCTTACGAAGCAGAATCGTGAGTTGTTTCGGATGGCACGGGAGGCCGGGGGTCGACTTGGTTGGCAATTTGTATGGTGCAAACGAGCCCGTATTCTTGCCCGATACAAACCCGGGGACGCCACTTGCCAAATCCGCTGCGAGGCAGATGTACAGCGCATCTTTGTACCCATACCTGTACCGGTTACCGACGGCCAAATGGCCTAAATATTTTCTTTTCACTATTACTATTATTTTTTATTATTTCTGCTTTTTTTGTTTCAATTTATACTGTCTATTTTTAGTTTTTAACATACCAATGACACGTATTTTATTATATATTGTAATAGTGTCATGGTTCTATAATTATTATCTGTTGTGTTCGCTCTGCCCGGCCCTACAAGGAAACAGGCGTGATATTATGTTTTGTTATGTTGTTTGTCTCACGGCGGCGGCACACGCGCATCTCATTGGGCTCGTAAACCAGTATCAACATACTCGTATTATTATATTTATTATTTACAACATTATCCTACAACTAGTAATATTTCCAGTCCATTTTACATTATTTTATACTTATTATTGTTATAACACATATTCACATTATTAACTATCCAATATTTGCAAATACCTGTAGAATTTTTCTATTTAATGCCATACCAATTATATTATTTAGTACTATTATAAAAACTGATATGATTTTGAATGAATTCTTATTAAAAGTGCTAGTAAATCAAGTGATAACTGTAGTTGTAACTTTACATTATAGTCATGATGTCTAAAAGTGGGAAATATCTTAAGGTTGGTTTCCTTAACGCAGGGTCTCTGGGTACAGGGCATGATGATTTGATCTGTGCAATGGACAGATACAGTTTTGACTTACTGGCTATAAACGAAACTTGGCTCCGGCCGGGGGAGGAGGGGCGCGCGCCGGTCGTGCCCGGCTATCGTCTGTGTCACACTCCGCGGCCGTCAGCTGTTCGCGCGGGACGAGGTGGGGGCGTTGGGTTTTATCTACGGCGGGGTCTGAGCGCGCGTATCTGTACTGGCACGGCTGATCCCAGGTTCGATTCCGTCGAACAGATGTGGCTGACAATATCGTTAAGCGGTAAAAAAATTGCCATTGGTACAGCGTACCGGCCACCGTGGTTTGACATAGATGACTTCCTTGATGCCATCACGAACACTTTTGCTACGTTGGGTAACTGTGACCATTATATATTGCTCGGTGATTTCAATGTGAACATGCTCAACATAAACGAGACTAAAACCAAAAAAGTGCAAGAATTTTTAACTTGCGTAAGTCTCGTTCAACTAGTCACGATGCCTACTCATTATACAGATACGAGTGAGACTCTTATCGACCTACTGTGCACAGACCTTAGGGCAAGGTATACGACGGTGGAATCTTTTGGTTCGATTACAGGCCATTCTATTATATAATAGTCAGTGAATTTCACATAAAGCGGGACAAATTTATACCATATATAATCAAATTTAGGCCGATGAAAGACATATGTATGGATACTTTTTATACGGATTTGTCACAATCAAACATAGGTCGTGTTCCTGAATTTACCGATGTGAATGACATGGTTGATACTTTTAACGACTGTATAATATCCTTGTTTGATGTTCACGCGCCACTTAAAACTTGTCGTATCAGAGAATTATCGTATCCCTGGATTACGGACACTATCCAGCTCATGATGCGGTTGCGGGACAATGCATTAGCCAAATATAGGAATACTAAATCGGGACCAAAAAAAGTTTACTATAAACAGCTAAAATCCTTGGTAGAAAGCTCCTTGTATCATGAAAAAATTGCATACTTTAGGTACAATATAAATAATAAAATAAATAATCCAAAATTACTATGGAAGAACATCAAATCCACGTTTGCACCCTCAAAGCAAGGACAAGACCTTCCCCCACATTTTAGGAACCCAGACCTAATAAATAACACTTTTTTGAATGTCCCTGGCAACCCGGTAGCTGGCGCGGCGCTTATAACATTCTATGAGACCCACAGATATAGTGAAGCAATTTTCACAATTGCTCCAGTGGACCAAAATGATATCTCCCGCATTATTTCTGACCTAAAGTCAAATGCAGAAGGCTACGACAACATAACCTTAAGTATGCTTACTCTAACTTTGCCGCACACTTTAGCAACTATTACCTACATTATTAATTGTTCCATTTGGACATCAAAGTTTCCTTACCAATGGAAAATTGCCACAGTTAGACCCCTACCTAAGAGTCCAAACCCTACAGAAATTAAAGACTTGCGGCCTATCAGTATTCTGCCCTGTCTCTCAAAAGTAATGGAAAGGGTAGTGTGCTGGCAATTAACTCGGTTTTTAGAAGAGAACGAAGTGCTACCTGATCTACAATCCGGTTTTAGAAAACAGCGTAGCACTTCTACGGCGTTACTAGATGTTACGGACAATATTCTTTCAGCCCAAGATAAGGGCATGTGTTCACTGATGGTGCTACTTGATTTTTCCCGTGCATTTGACTGCATTAACGTCTCTCTATTACTGTCAAAGTTAAAATACTACGGGTTTGACGACAATGCCATTCAATGGGTCCACAGCTACCTCAGTAACAGAAAACAACTTGTAGAATTGCGATTGTCGGATGGTACTACCTTAACTTCAGCCCTTACTTCTATAGAAAGAGGAGTTCCACAGGGATCAATTTTGGGTCCGATTCTTTTTATTCTCTATTGTGCAGACATAATAAAGTGCCTTCAGAAATGCAAGTATCATATTTATGCCGATGACGTCCAACTGTATTTGTCTTTCAGACCAGACGATTATGAATCAGCCATTAGAGACCTAAACGACGACTTAGTAAGAATCGCCGCCTGGTCTGATGAGAATTGCTTGGCATTAAACCCATTGAAAACTAAGTATATGTTGTTTGGTACGAGACAGCAGTTGAAGAAGATACCTTTAAGCCTCAATTTAACTCTAATGGGTGAGCCTATTGACCGTGTGAATGAGGCGCGGAACCTTGGGTTATTTATGGACAACAGCCTTAGATTTGAGAAACACGTTGCTAACTCCGTAAGAAACTGCTTCTATCGTCTGAAACTGCTTTACAAGATGAGGCCGTTCTTGTCTGAAAAGCTTCGCGAACAGCTAGTCGAAACCCTTGTTCTTTCTAAATTAAACTACGCTGATACGGTTTACGGCCCACGCTTGCTGGCTCGTACCGATCGACTTATACAAAGAGTCCAAAATGCATGCGCACGCTTTTGCTACTCTGTCCCACCTAGAAGTCATGTCACCCCCTTTCTTAACAAACACTTTATTCTCAAGATGAAATCGAGACGAAAGTTACATCTAGCGTGCCTGCTTTTTGGTGTCGTTAAGTCCCAGAAACCGAAGTATTTGTACGATAAGCTTAGTTGGATGGCTAGTAGACGGGATTGCGCGCCCAGGCAATGTGCACAACAACTTTCAACACAGTCTCATAGAACAGCAGCTTTCAGAGGCACTTTCCGATACGCTGCATCTAAGGTGTGGAATAACATCCCACCACCATTAAGGGTACTGGGCACTATCCATACGTTCAGAACACGTTTACGGCAGTATCTGATAGATACGCAACAGAAACTAGACATGGTCACCTTAAATGTTTCACTTATATGAAATGCCTACAATACTTAGCTTAAAACATAATTCCTGTTGCGACAAAACAATATTTTGGGTATGTGGGTGATTGCGCACGCTCGGTGATTTCCCGTCCTTCGCTGCCTCAAATGTCCCCGACTCGATGGCGCTGCTGTGCCATCCGCGGCGCCTACGTGCCGTCGCAGTTGTGAGACCTGCGGGAAACATTAACGGACACATTACTTCTTTTTTCGCAACCATCTCGTACACTGTTCAATCTAACGCGTTGTTTTCGTACTTACCCATTGTGCCTGGCCTACTTGCGACTGTGACGCACAGCCGAAATCGAGATCGTAGCATACACCCTTTTTCTTTTTTTTTCTTTTCTTTTTACCAATAAAATCTTGGCCAAAGATTGCCGGAGACGATGTTTTTTGTTTTTGTGTAGGTACAGAGTGGCATCTTTCGAAAATGCACAGCTAGAAAAACGGAAAGGAGCATAAATAAGTTATCTTACACTAACACGAGACTAACAATAACGATAAGCAAACAAAATTATCGAAATAAATGACGCTTACCTTCTTTTATTTACAGTGTACCTATTTCAGCTATTGTTATAGGTCCTTCACTTTTTTATAACACTTTCTTCACTATTTTATTGTTATTAATCTATTCATATTTTTTATTCAACCGCCCTACATTATTTTTTCTTGTCTTATAACTAAATAACAGTCAGTGTATCTGTCCGCCGCGGTCGGCGGCCTGTTGCGCTTTGTGAGTGCACGGACGGTGCACTGTTTGGCTCATCGCTAAGAACAGGTTTTTGCTTGGACAGTTCCTGTTGTTTTCAGATTGTTTTTTCTTTGGTTTTTAATTCACGTTTGCATACTAATCTGCGTTCGCGGTTTGTTAGCCAAACATGTAAGCAAACACGAGTTTTAGGAAGAACAACTGTAATACCTACTCATAGGGTTCAGTTTGCGCTACGACTTCATATTATTTTTTATGACAGTCAGTCTAAAATCAATTTTATTTACATTTTCATAAAGTTGATGTTTGTTTAGGTGGAAATAACATTGATTCGAAACAATTATTTAAATAGACCTTATATAGTTTATTTATTTATTTAGAGATATAAAAAATATGTATTAGGTATGTTGAAACTGTTGGTACTTCCCGTCACTTGTCCATGAGGGTTCATTAGAAAACCAGCGTCAGACAGCATTTGTCGGGCATTAATGCTGAAATGAACCTTTTTGTCGCAGCCGTGAGGCACACACTATTATTGCTTTATAATTATTTTCACTTTTATCTTTGTATTATGTGTTTCACGAACTGTGTCCAAATAAATATTATTCTTTCTTTCTTTCTTTCTTTCTTTCTTTCTGTATAGGAGAGGTAGCCTAAAAATTTTTTTTTCGTGATTGTAATTTACCACTTTGTCGTTGTGATTTATATCTATGCTAATTTGCAGCTTTCTAGTACTAAGAGTCTCTGAGCTAAGCCGCGGACAGACAGACAGACCGACACATAGACGGACATGGCGAACTATAAGCCTAAATACGATTACAAAAAAAAAGAGAATTTGAAATATAATTCTCCTCATAACTTTCAGACCATTTCTCCTGTACGTGAGTTTCCATGACCCGCACCGGTGCGGGCACACGGAGCCGCAGTTCGGTCCGTTCTGCGAGCGGTTCGGTTCTGGTGAGGAGGGCATGGGGCTCATTCCCGACTGGCATCCGATATACTACCAGTGGGAGCAAGTGCAACTGCCTTATTTTGTTCAGGTACTTAAATACAAAGACAAAAATTCAAAAATTCTCGGCCTGTGTAGAGTAATGATTATTTTCTAATGCCCCAGGACACAGAAGCTGCAAGAAGAGACATCGCAGCGCAATATACGACAATGTCGCGACTGGATCAAGGTAGGTACTTACATGCTATAGTGGACCTTTAAGAACTTAGTGGCAATCTATACAAAAATATTTCACAGGTGTAGGGCTGGTGCTCAAAGAGCTGCAAGACGCTGGACACTTGGACGACACCCTGGTCATATACACGTCAGACAACGGCATTCCATTCCCGTCTGGCCGCACGAACTTCTACGACCCTGGTCTCCGCGAGCCCATGATCATCGCCTCTCCCAAGCCTAACGCAAGGAAGAACGAAGCGTCCTTCGCCATGGTCAGCCTGTTGGACGTCATGCCGACCGTGATGAACTGGTTCAACATCCCATTTGGACAGGACAGCAATGATATACTGCAGTCTGATAAACCAAAAAGTTTGCTTCCTATTTTAGAAAAAGGTAGGTACTTAAGTAGCATCGACTACAGTGCGATGAAAAAATGCATATCGTGTACCTAATACCAATTTTTTTTCTAGAACCACCTTATTCCGAAGATGAAGCAATATTCGCGTCACAGACTCACCATGAGATCACGATGTACTACCCAATGCGAGCAGTGCGCACGCGGCGTTACAAACTGATACACAACCTCAACTTTGGAATGCCTTTCCCTATAGACCAGGATCTATACGTGTCTCCTACCTTCCAGGTAAGTACTCATACAGCCTAGCAATGGCGTATTTTAAGATTCAGCGCCCTGGTCCTGTAAGGTTAACCGCCCCATAAATTAACGGAAAAAAGAAAAAAAATTGTAATTGCTTATAAAATTAAATCCAGCTGTGTTGATGTGGGCTGAGAATGAAGATAATGAATGAAAAAAAAAAAGGCCATATAAAGAAATAAACACCATTTTTTTTTTTAATGTTACTGGTGGACAGGTTTGTTAACAAATTCTTCAAACTGTCCATACGGTCGGGTCTAAAATCTTCAAGACCCGTCGTACGAATCGAAACAAGAAGCTCTGATGCTACTTTACAACTCATGGAGGAGAGGCGCAAGATGATCCTGCAGACTTCAGACGATGCGCTCAAATACCGGCGGCTCAATAGACGGATTTCCAAGTCCTTGAAAAGCGACCTTCGCTACTGTAGTCAAGGTCGCTTAAATAACTTAAATACGGACCGTAAGAGCGGAACAAGGGCTCCAAGGTCTTTGCAAAATGTCCGTCTATTGGGCAGAGCCAGCTTGCTAAACTGAAGACCGATAATGGCAGGGTCGTATCCGCCAAACCTGAATTACTGAGAGAGATCGAGAGGTTCTATGGACAATCAGTAACCTCGTTACGAATCTGGCAAACGCTAGATTAACCCGACATTATACCGAAGAATAGGATGGCTCTGAAGCAGCTTAAATTCAACAAGGGCGTTGACGGAATTAAGTACGGCCGAATTCCTGAAGGCCGGTGGAAAACCCGTACTTAAGGCCACGTAGGTAATAATTTTTCATATTTTCCATACAAAAAGTGAAAAATTCCATATAAAATACGCCGAGGATGCCCCCGCTGCGCGCATCCAAAAAAAATTCACGGGGTAGGGCAAACAAGTATGTACCACGTGGTGTCGCGATTGTCAAATTCGATTTTAGTTGTCAAAATAATTTTTAAATTTAGAGATTTTTTATTGCAGAATAGCGTTAAGATTCTCATAGCCAAAAGTCAGGAATTTTATGTTTACCTAGGACAAACTGTCCAGTTAGGTAGGTCCAACTTCGAGAACGAGGTCAATCGACGAATCCGACTCGGCTGGGCGGCGCGTTCGGGAAGCTGCGTACTATCTTCTCGTCTGATATATCAAAGTGTCTCAAGACGAAACTTGTTGACCAGTGCGTAGGTATTGCCAGCGATGACCTATGCTACTGAAACGTGGTCACTCACAATTGGCCTCATTAGAAGGCTGAAAGTCACCTAAAGGGCAATGAAGAGGGCTACGCTTGGAGTTTCCCTACGTGATCGAATCAGAAATTAAGAGATCCGTAGGAGAACCAAGGCAACCGACATATCCCGAAGAATTGCCAAACTTAAGTAGTGTGGTTGTGGGCAGGGTATATTGCTCTACAAACAGATGGCCGATGGGGCCGAACGGTTCTGGATTGGCGACCGCGTACCGGAAGCGTAGTGTTGGAAGGCCTCCCACAAGGTGGACCGAGGACCTGGTGAAGGCCGCATAAATCCGTTGTATGCGAGAAGCACAGAACCGGTCGAAGTGGCGGTGCTCGGGGGAGGCCTTTGTCCAGGAGTGGACGTATTGGAATTGGGACCTTTGGTACAGTCAGTATGGTATGTGTAATGATTCCAGGATGTGCTGAACCGCACGCGCAACAAGCAGCCACTGCCGTGGTACAAGACTCTAACGCAGTACTACTACCGGCCGCAGTGGGAGTTCTACGATGTCCGCGCCGACCCCACTGAGAGTAGAAACTTGCATGGTATGACTGTCATCTGATTTCAACAGAATTCCATTGCTCTTTTATTTGAAAGCTTGATATTCGAATGTCTTTTACAGTTCAGACCCTAATTACGTAATACACGATCAATCGGAAAAAAAATCTGCTCAACAACGTAAATAACGCAATGAATGTTTTTGAACTGTCAAACTTGTCGTAATCGTTTACGAAAATGTGTTGCGTAATTAGATAGTAGCTCTCCTAATCACAAGTTTAACCGAACATAATTGTTTCAGGCAAGCCATCACTGCAGCAAGTGGAAGTGGAGCTGCAGACGCGGCTGCTGCGCTGGCAGAGCGACACAGCCGACCCGTGGCAGTGCGCGCCCGGCGCCGTGCTGGAGCGCCGGCAGTGCCGCAGCCTCGACAACCAGCTGCACGACTTCTACCTGCACAAGGAACAACCTGCACGCTAACGGGTGACATCGTTTGGACAGGAGTACAGAATCTCATTTTACATGTGTAATAAGGTCATCATCATAAATGGTTGATTATGACGTAAATATTATTTGTTAAATAGTGATCAAATGGGAGACTATTTGAAATGTCGGTACCCTATTTATATTTTTTTTAGATACTTAATGCCTGCCTGCAACACAAATCACTAAACTTATTAAAACATAGTTATAAGTAGGTATTGCACTCAATGGGTTGAAGATGACAGAGGCAGTCGTTTGGCAAGAAGAGGGGGAGGGGGTAGGGGGTTGGGTGGGCTCTCCCCTGGCACCACTCCTATGAAAAAGTAACGCACTGTTCTTGAGAAAAATAAATTATTGTAACCTAACCTCAATACATTTTAAAGTTGCGGAACTTTATGAGCCGTTACTTTTTTATAGCAGTAATTTTGTTTGGATAGCGTATTCCTTTTTTAATGTATATTTGATAATCCCAAAGTGCGCAAAACTATGTATAGGTGATGAGAAAAAAATCGCCAGTTTCTTTCGGGTTTCGTGGTAGTAATTTGTTTGGTGGTAATTTGTTACCAATCAATAATACAGTGTAGGCGACATTTCTGAATAGTTAGAAAAAAAAACCACGAAGGGGATAACGGAGTCTTGGGTGGGGGTGCCCCAAGTCCCGAGCTCGCTTCGCTCGCCCTTGCATCCTAAGTTCTCCTAATAACAGTAGTACATTGCCTTTTATACATTCAATGAGTGAGAACTGTCCAAGCAACGTTAGCGTCACGGTCACTTATATTCGATTTTAATATTTTGTTTTCGCTTTTTATGTGATTTGAGGTTAGAAACAAATTGTATTAATTTCTCGAAAAATACGCATTACCTTTAATAAGAGTAGTAGCCTTATAATCAGGGACTCAACCCCTACCAGCTTGAACCCCTTTTACCCCCACACAACTGCCAAACGATACTAGATCCAACCCTCATGCTATTTCTCAGAATAGATATAATTTTATATACATTTAAAGATCTTGCCGCATTAGGTAGTTTTTAGGTTTCGTTGTCAAGAAGGAACCCTTATAGTTGCGCCATTTCCGTCCGACTGTCTGTCCGCGGCTTAGCTCACTGACTCTTAGTACTAGAAAGCTGTAATTAATTGTGTAATTTGGCATGGGTTTTTATCAATCACGCCGACAAAATGATAAAATAAAATAATGTTTTTTTTTAATTACCTCCCTTGTACGTAGCTCGTACGCGATACCCAGCGCGACAGCGATATCGTTTATATCTGAACAGGCCTTGAAATGGGGAAGTTTTTTTTTTCATCTGTCCCATGTTGTGGGATGACGTTGGAAAGGTCGTTCAAAAATATTGTGTGTGAAAACCATTTTTGGATTCGGAGATCCGATTGCGAAATTCATTCCGTTTGGGAATAAATTTGTTTGACTGGGACTACAGATGGACTGGGACTAGAGATGGACTGGGATTACAGATGGACTGGGACTACAGGCCAATTTCAAGATAAACTATTAACTGCATTTTTAGGTTTTTCTCATTTATCATACTTTCGAGTTTCGCCCTGAAGTCGCCATCCCGAAAACAAAACCTACGAGATATAAGTTGGTTTAACATAAGACAATATAATTTAGGTTAATAGCTTTAACAAACATTTTAGATGATTAAATTTCCACAATCCACATTTCTGTTTTTATTTTAACCCATACCCCATACATCCGTGACACCGGGAATTGTTCTACCGTGAAGTTTTCTTAGAAATTGTTTAGTTAACGTCGCGTCGCGCCAGTCTGGTAGAGGCTTAATACAATAAGTATAGGCACCCCTATCACATGGACATAGCTCAGTATTGCCTGTCTTGTACAACTTCTCTGGGCTCTGGATACCTACCTACTACTTATCATGTCATTTGAACACACAATTAACTACTATTATTATTACCTACTTTATATTAACTACTTTATATTATGCCGGGGTTACGAAAGTCCGAAAGGGATACCGTGGCCCCTGGCAACGTACAGGCAACGGAAGGAACACGGGTGGGTTTTAGTCAGTAAGAGTCTGCGATGTGGGGGTGAGGAGAGGTAAGTAAACAACTTGATGTGTACTACTCTGAGAGTCAACTGTAGAACTGATCTCCAACTGATCCCCAACTGATCCCCAACTGATCCCCAACTGAACTCTCTCCTTTAATTGATAGCATAATATACATAGATAATACGTGACTACGTGCTAATACTAAGACTATGAAAACAGCTTATTTACCTTAACTTAAACCTTGGATAATACGTGACATGCTGATGTACAATATACGTGACATCACACCACAGTCTGATACGCCCTCCCGCTCCACCCAGAGCGGGAAAAGTTATTTGATAATATCCCATCCAAAAAAAGAAGGCCAAGCAACTATGAAAATGTAGAATGAAAGAGTTTGGGGACATAGGTCCAAGGTATACTACTTGTCTACTTTTACGCGTATTAGAGGTAAAGTGTAATCGAAGAGCGAAAGTGAAACTCCAACTTACAGTAAATAATATATAATCATCACACACGTATCTTAGTCGATGTTAGGTACACTATTAGCACTTATATAACTAATTAAACTATTAGGGACAAAATAAACTATGTTCTATGTTCTATGTTAGGGGGTTTGGTTTCCGCACTTAGTCCGTCAGGTGGACCATTGTGCGTGGGCCATAGCGGCCGTTTGGTGGTTATTCCAACCAGCCCACCCTCCAGAAGCTGATTAAGCCTCCTGGTCTGTTTAGAACGTCTGTGTATGATCAGGGTGACCCGAGGGTTTCTGTTCTAATCTGGGTGACGCCCGTACATTCGAAGAGCACGTGCGCAACGGTCTCCTCAGCCTCCATGCACGCCCTGCACAGAGGACTGTCCGTTATGCCTATTGTGTGGAAGTGCTTGTTTAGCGAACAGTGTCCCGTGATGGTCCCCGTCACCAGGCGCAGGCCGTTCCTGTCCAGGCGTAGCAAACGCCTGGTCAGCCTGCTGTCCAAAGATGGCATAGCCTCCTTTGACTGCCTGCAACCTGGTGTCGAGGTCCACCAGCGTTCCGCTTGTGTGTGGGTGAACTTCTGCAGCCACCTGCATATTTGGTTGAAGGGTATGGGTACGATAGGCTCGGGTCCGCAGACTGCCGTGCTGGATCCACGTCTAGCAAGTTCGTCAGCCGCGTCGTTACCTAGCGATCCACTGTGTCCTTTTATCCATTGCAGTGTCACCGTGTTGCGGCTAGATACCGTTATTTGTTCTAGTGCATCGTGACATTCTAGTGTTAGCTTCGAGGTAGTATATTTCTTCCGTAAGGATTGGAGAACTGAGGCGCTGTCGGAGAGTATGCGTATGTGGGTGTCCGTAACCCTCCTGGCTTCTAGGGCGTGGACCGCTTGTATGATGCCCACACACTCCGCCTGATAGACTGTGTTGAACATTCCCAGCGGTCTGGATATATTTATGTTGAGGTCATGTGAGAAAACTCCGACTCCGGTACCTGAGTCGGTCTTTGATCCGTCGGTGTAAACTCTCATCTCTTTTGGGCCTGAGTAGTCACACTGTTCTTCTGTAAGTGTTATATTGTAGTGCCTTTGAAAGTGGTGTGTTTTCGGGGCTTTGTCGCAGGGTGATGCCATCATTGGCTCACGTTTGATCGCATCCTCCTTAATGCGTATGTGCTTAACTCTGGAGTCGTTGCATAGGGTTCCTGTTAAATGGAGCCTAAAGGTGGCCAGGGCCGCCTCCTTCCGCACGATGAGGTGCAGAGGTGGCAGTCCCAGCATTGCCTGTAGGGCGGCGGTGGGTGCAGTTCTCATACTACCAGTGATTGCGACGCAAGCAAACCGCTGTAGTTTTTCGAGATCTTTTTGGGCTGTGCACCGGTCTGTCCTGGGCCACCAGACCAGTGAGCCGTATGTGATAATCGGTCGGATGATTGTGGTGTATAGCCAGTGGGTGACCTTGGGGCTGATTCCCCAATTCCGGCCAAGCAGTCGTTTGCACTGCCACAGGGATATGCTGGCTTTTGTGGTGATATAGTTCGTGTGTTTTGCCCAGTTCAGTTGTTTGTCCAGATAGATGCCCAGGTATTTGGTTTCAGTTGAGAGGCTTAGGGTTGTTCCGAAGAATCGTGGCAGTTGTAGTGTTGTCAGTTTCCTCTTCTTCGTAAAGAGAACCAGTTCGGTTTTTGTAGGGTTTACTGAGAGTTGGTGTTTGTTGCACCATTCCTCTACTATTTTCAGGGCATGACGCATGAGGTTGCATAGAGTGTTTTCGTGGGTCCCGTTAATTATTATGGTTATGTCGTCAGCGTAGCCTACGGTGAAATAACCTTTGTCGTTGAGTGTTTTGATGAGGCTGTCTACTCCGTTGATTTGCCTGTGAAGTACGCATGCTGTTGTTTGTGTAGTGGTTTTACCCGGAGAGGTCCGTCTCGGATGTGCCTGTCACAGAGTCTCTCAAGGGTTTTCAGTAGGAAGGATGTGAGGCTTATGGGCCTATAAGCCTTGGGTTGCGTGTAGTCGGTTTTGCCAGGTTTGGGTATAAAAATGACCTTTACCTCGCGCCATGCGACAGGTACGAGCCTGAGTGCTATGCAGGCTCGAAATATCTCCACCAGCCATGGTGTGAGATAGTCCACCCCCCACTGCAACAGGGCTGGGAAGATGCCATCCAGCCCTGCCGACTTGTATGGCTGAAAGGTGTTAATAGCCCACTTTACTCGGTCATCTGTTATCATGTTGCGGGCTCGTGACCAGTCTTGATCCGTTGGGGTCCATTCTGGCTCAGCCTCCCACGTCCTGTCCTCCAGGACTGCACAGTCTGGGAAGTGGGTTTCGAGAAGGACCTTACTGGTTTCACGGTCAGTCAGTGTGTATGAGTTGTCGGGTTTTTTAAGCGCGCCGAGGGTTCGGTCCTGATCGGTTGACAGGATCTTCCTTACCCTTGCAGCTTCATTGTTTGTCTCGATGGATTCGCAGAACTTACGCCATGCTGTCCTTCTGGCGGTTCTAATCTGCTTTTTGTATATATATTGGGTTTCTTTGTATATCTCCCAGTCGTCCGGGAGTCTAGTATTTTTGGCTCTGTTAAATTGCTTACGTAGCGCATCTCTGAGTTTACTAAGTTCAGCGTTCTACCAGGGGTTTCTCTCCTTCTTGGTCTGTGGCGCTCTTAGTTTACAGCATGCGTGGTATGCTTCGGTTATATATTCAGATAGTTTTGTTACGGTGTATTCTAATTGTGTTCGGTCTCTTATGGTAAATAGCGTTAGGTGTTTAGCCAATAGGGAGGCCAGGAGGCGTTTGTACCCGGGAACATTGGTGCGCCTTGGGTTTCGCCTCGGATCAGGTTTCCTAGTGTTGGTAGTTAGTGAGAAGCGGATCCTTCTGTGATCAGAACAGGAAGGTTCGTCCGATACGTGCCAGTTTGTAATAAGGTTTGTCGCGTTTTCCGTAGCAAGTGTTAGGTCTATAATCGTTTGTCCACGGACTGTGATCCAAGTGGGTTCTGAGCCGCGGTTTATAATATTAAAGTTAGTAGAGAATAAATAGGTGGATAGTACCTCTCCTCTGGAGTTCGGTGCGTCGCTGCCCCAGAGTGGGTGGTGGGCGTTCGAGTCGGTGCCGATGATCAGGACAAGTTCGGCGCGTTCACAGTGTTGCACTAGGTCGGCCATCTCTTTAGGCGGGCAGTCCAAGTCCTCGCCTGGCTGGGATGTATACCGAGGTCAGTACAACATCTGGAACGCTACCTTCGGTCTGGAGCCTGACAGCTGTCAGATCTCTGGAACAGAATTGGGTGAGTGGTGCGATAGGAATGTCTTTGGGTATGTAGATGCAGGTTCTTGGCTTATCTGAGCTGTGTGTGTTGAGAATTAGCTTACCTCCGATGTTACCGAGGCCACATATTCTATTGTTCCTGATCCACGGTTCTTGGAACAGTGCGATGGTTGACTTGATGGGCTTGACCTCCAGTGCCCTGCGTAGGTTAGCCGTGGCAGTCTGGCTGTGCTGGAGGTTGGTCTGGATGATGTTGATGGGTGTCGACGGCGATGGAGAGGAGTTAGTCGGAGGTGGATCCTTCGGACAGCCTCTCCCCTACCTCCTCTCTGTATTTGTCGTGTTCCACCTCCGGCGACGAGGCGAGTAGTCGCTCGCTCCAGCCAGGTGATTCGGGCGGATTGGTGTCGGCGTCATCAGCCATGACCGCTCGGGCCATGACCTCCTCCAGCTGGTCAATCTCTGGGTCGTCAGTCTGTGTCAGCGTCGGTTGTGCGGTCTTAGAGTCGCTGTCGGTCACTCTGGACGTCAGAGGGTTCGGCCGTGGCCCAGAAGCGTACGTATATCGACCCGAGCAGGTATGATATACGTCGCTCCCTGGCCCGGACCTTTACGGCTTCCTCCGGTGGCACACCTAGGGTCAAATAAGTCCCGTAGTTGTCGCCACCAACGGTAGTCGCCCTGTACAGTGACCACCTGGCGATGTCGTACCAGGTATTCTGACGGATCAGAATACCTTGGAGTCTGGCTACGTCACCTCTGTAACGAGGGACAAATAGCGAGACTCGGACACGGTTGGGCACGTCAGTCTGTCTCAGTACCGTGAGTGTCAGGTCTGTAGCTGGGAGTCGGATTTTGGGCACGTTCTGGGTCAACCAGGTCAGGGCACTGTCATCCTCGCACCACATCTGCACGGTACCTTCCGCTACCCTTGGGTATCCGCGGAAAGCAGGGAGTGGCGCCGTCGGGTCCGTGTCCATAACCAGGTTTTCCAGTCCAGTCTTAATGAATTCGGCCTCGTCCTTTGTCAGGTCTCTGGAGGGGGGGGGGAGGCAGATTGCTACGGCCAGCCGCGCAGGGATGTCCTTCGTGGCTCGCGCGTAGGTCCTCTGCTCCCTTTGAGCAGAGTGGATTCTCACCCGTTTGGCGTCCCCCTGGATCGCGCTCGGTGAGGCCGTGTCGTCAGGGCGTCCCCTCTTCGCCGGTCCTGTACCACTCGGTCCAGGTCGCGACTTGGAGGTGCCAGGCTGGGTCTTTTTTGCCGGCGACGTCTGGTGTGAGGCACCACCCCGCTTGCCCCTGTTGTGTTTTGGTCGAGGTCGGTCGTGGAATCCGTCTTTGTCATGGGGTCGGCTGTCGGTCCCGGCGGACTCGGTCGCCTGCAGAGGCTTTTCGCGCTGGGTTGCCCCTTCGCAAGCACGCCCCTGCAGCCGTGGTTCCGCGTCCGGCCGCTTTGCGCGCTGAGTTTCCCCTTCGCGCTCTCGCGGCTGGTCGCGTGCATCCGGCCCCTTTTCGCGCTGGGTTTCCCCTCCGCGGACTTGGGGCCAGACGCGCACCTCCCCTTCGACGTCCGATCGCGCTTCGCGCTGGCTAATTCCTTCGCGGATTTTGCGCTTTCGTTCGCCGATTATCTTCTTCCGGGCCTGGATTTTTTCGCGCTTAGTCAGCAGGCGTACTTCACCACAGGCAGCCGGAAGAGTGTTGGGGTTGCCAGATGCATCATCTTCCCCCGTCTCTGTTTGTCTGTGTTGGTCTGGGTCTTTGTCCGGGTTTGTTTTGCTATTCCGCACGGTGCTCTGTTGCCAGAGGCCCGTGGGAGGCACAACCCGTGTCATGGGTATTGGCGCGTTTGTCGCAGCCGAGGTTGGGTGTGTGGGCGCGTTTATCGCAGCCTGTGTAGTGGGCGCTAAGTCAGCAGCCGGCCGCGCTAAGAAGCGCGGCAACAATCTTTCCATTAGGCAGTTTGATGCCCCCCCCAGAATACGATGGGGGCTGACCACCGAAGCGGTGTGGGATTCCCCGGCTTGGCCGGGACCCACCTGGGTAGTTGATTCGTCATCCTGCTTCATTGTTACGGGTGGTGGGCTTTTTTGAAATCGAGGTTACCCTTCCTCTGGGACCGACGGGATAAAGGGGAAGGAGGGACGGCGTTTGTTGAATGGAGGATGTGGGTTCTTGGGGGTCACCCTAGGCTTGGGATTTGGCCTAGGGGTTTAGGATCGACGGGATATGTATGAATAGGGAGGGATGGATCGATTTGTTGGTGGGTAGCATAGGAAGAGGTATTAAGGTTACCCTAAGCCTGGGATTTGGCTTTCGAGAACTTCTCTTGTCCGGGATCTTTTTTTTAAGAGAGATGCTCCGAGTGCAGGATCGCCCACTAACGGTCCAATATAACCGTCAGTGGTCGGTCCCGCAGCCGAAGTTGGGCTATCCGCAACCTGCCCACCCGCTCGGTTGCATGAGAAGAAGTGCCTGGCAGTCTGGGTCGCCCCACCACGGTTGTACGTATACATTTGCGTTGGAGCGATCCAGCCTTCCCCGAGCAAAATAAACTAATTACTTAAAATCTAGTCTGTGTCCCGCGACGGTTGACAAAATTATTAAAAAGGTTAGTGTTTTTGTTAAATCTAATTTTTTAAGCGATACAATTATAAATTCCAATAATAAAGTAAATCGGTTAAACAAGATAAACAACTTGAGATTATGGTCGACAGTAAATTAGTTACTCAAGCAGCTGACGTGGCTGAGGCGTTTAATGAGTTTTTTGCCAACATACCCATAACTACGACTCGCTCTTTAAATTCGTCCCCGTCTAAAGCTGAAAACCTTTTGCTTAGTAGTGTGTCTAAAAGTAGTCGCTTATTTAGCTTCGAACATGTAACGCCTCGTGATGTAGTTAATGTTTTTATCACACTCAATTCTAAAAACACTGGTGATTACTGGGGCATCTCTATTAAACTTTTAAGTAATATAATAGACATCATAGTTTAATTAGTTATATATTTAGGAACTTTTCCTGATCTTATGAAGAGTAGTAAAGTCATACCATTATTTAAGCCAGGTAATAAAAATTACGTTGACAATTTCATGCCTATTTCTATCTATGCATTTAGCAAAATATTTGGAAAATGAATACTCAAGCAGTTGCTAAGACATTTTAATTTAAATAGCCTCCTTCATAATGAACAATATGGTTTTACAAAGGGTCGTTCGACTAATGACGCTAACGATAACGCATGGGGGAACTCGCAAAATGCTATGGGGGTTTTCTGTGATCTCTCCAAAGCCTTTGATTGCGTGCACCATGACACGCTTTTGCGTAAACTGCGTCATTACGGTGTGTAGGTAAAACGAAGCTCTCAACGTTATAAATTCTTATTTACATAATAGGTCCCAAAGTGTAGATGTTAATGGCGTGAAATCTTCCGGGCTACCAGTTCAGTTAGGTGTACCTCACGGCTCAATACTGGAATCCATTCTTGTTCTTAGTGTAAGTATATCAATGACTTGCCATTTTATTTAAAGGGTGTCTGGGAAGTTGTACTGTTTGCAGATGATACTTCTCTTATTTTTAAAGTAGACATGAGTAGACAAGATTTTGACGATGTAAACAGTAATAATAATAAATCGTTTATTTATAAAAAGGGGCACGTTTACAATAAGTAACTTAATAATTAAAATAGAGCACAGTTGCTTATTTGCCTGAACTAGGTTGAACCTGTGCTTCAGGCTAGGAAGCGCATAAATACTTAATGTAATAAATTATTAATATGAGTAAATAGTATAAACTAAATTAAAATTACGTAAATCAAAATAAAATAGCATGTTAACGATTCTATTTGCAGACAACAAGTAGATCTTCTATCTGTGCATAATCTATGGTTAGTAAATATTCAAGTATAATTTTAATTTTAGTAATTTAATTTATAAATACTAAGTTTTCTATTTAATCTATTGTACATAAATGGGTCTAAGAATGTAAAAAATCTTTCTACAAAGACATGTTTTGAGGTTGTATTAGATGTGCATACTATATCATTCCGTCTCTTGTTAGTATTGTCTGCAGTGTAGGTAAGCATGGTGTGCTGTTTTAATACTAAGTGCATAATGAAAAGTTGGTGAACAGTCAGCACGTTACATGATTTATATAGCAGATCTGTGGGAAAGAAAAAGGGATGGAATTTTGCTGCCTTTAAAATTGATCTCTGAGCTCTTTCAAGAGGAAGTAGATTGGTTTTTGGTGCACCACCCCATGAAGTGATGCAGTATTCAATTATAGATTGACATAGGGCCAAATAAACTTGTTTGATTAATTTTGAATCTGCAAATGTTCGCAATTTTTGAAAAACATATATTCATTTGCGCACTCTTTTAACTAGACTTCGATATGTTTTCTGAAAGACAGTGTGTCGTCCATTATTACCCCGAGGTATTTTATACTGCTCGTTTTGAGGATAAAAGGGCAATTACACATGTTGACTGAACGATTTCCACATTGATGGGCATATAGATGAGGGTTAGTAATGTTAAGTTGAGGCTTGCGCATAGAGAAGTGAATGTATTTTGTCTTGTCAGCATTTAATGTTAGTAAATTGCTTTGAAGCCAATTAGTCACAGTATTAAAACCTAGTTGAGCAATTTCGAACAGTTCGCTACTGGTTTTAGCAGGTAAATATTAACGCCGTGTCGTCGGCATAGGTTATTTTGCCGTCTTTAATATTCAGATTACACAAGTCATTAATATAAATCAGGAATAGCGTAGGGCCCAGCATACTTCCCTGGGGAACACCAAAACCAGTACTTTTCTGCTCATCGCTCGTAATATTATCTATTCTAACACATTGGTATCGGTCATCTAAGTAGTCCACAAATAGTTTCAGCGGCGTTCCCCTTATTCCTATGTCCTCTAATTTGTTTAAAAGAACGGAAACAGACACCGTGTCGAAGGCCTTGGCTAAATCAAGGAAGTTTCCCAGGGTCTGGTTACCTTTGCCGAGCTCTTCTGAAATATAATCGGTCAGGGTATGCACCGCATCGGCTGTGGATAGTTTGGCTCTAAAACCAAATTGCGCAGGGGATAAAAACTTATTTTTTTCTAGATAGTTAACTAGTCTACTGTTTATAATTTTCTCTAGTATTTTTGATATTGAGGGGAGTAGCGATATTGGCCTATAATTATTTACTAAGTCTTTACTACCAGATTTAAAGACGGGGATTACAACTGCCTTTTTAAGACAGCTAGGGAAAATTCCTTTGGATAGACAGATTCGAAATATATGCGTTAAGGAAGGTACGAAAATATGCTAAAAGAGTTTTAGGATAATGATTCTGGTTATTTCGTCTTCGCATAGCAAAAGATTTTAGGTTGCAGGTATTGCTTGATTTTTGGAAAGGTGGTTGGTCACAATATATATATATATATATTCATTTATTTTCAGATAAATAACACCCATATCCAAACATAATAATGTTTCGGAATCTGTTCAGCAAGAGTTTTCCCAACATTGACAAAGAATTCATTAACGTTGTTAGCTGACAAGAGTGGTAAAGGATTAGTAAGCAGTAAACTCCAATTTGATTCACGCTTTTTTGACATATTGGTGACGTTTTTAATTATGTTTCCAAAGTTGTTTGCTATTTTTACTTGCTCTATTTAATTCACTTTTATCGTAATTATTTTTTTAATTCTTTAGGAGATTGTTGCAGAAGTTCCTGTATCTTTTATAAGTGGTTTGAATGATTAGATTATCAGGGTATCTCTTAGTTCTCTGATGAAGCTTATCTCTGTGTCTTATACACCGAATTAGTCCAGGAGTAATCCAAGGTTTAATATTATAAAGTTTCTTATTCATTGTGGAAACTGTCGTGCTACGTAATATTGCTTGTTGGACAAGTTTTATAAAGTACGATAAAGCCAAATTAGCGTCAGCACTTGAAAACTGGGCTAAAATCTAGGTTGCATAAATCATATTCGAGTTTATTTGTATTTAATTTGCTTTTGGTCTGGGGACGATTTAGCTTAGGCAGCGTTAAATTTACGGTAAGTAGGACAGCATGATGGTCAGTAATTGTTGCGTTAGTAACAAGCGTAATATATGATGGGCTGGTTTTAATCATCATATGATCGAGACAGGAACCGCTCTGATGAGTAGGCAATATGTTAGCGGGGAGAAAACCGTGGTATGAGCAGATATTAAGATAATCTTGGGTCCCTGTGTCACAGTTTTCGGAGCCAATATTTATATTTAAATCACCTGTTAGTATAACATTCTTAAACTAGTTTAGCGCTTGAAAAATCTGGTTTAAGGAATTGTGAAAAGAATCCAAGTTTCTACGAAGGGGACCTATATATAGCGATTATCGCTGTGGATGTACAGACGCCAGCACATCAACCTACTACAATCTGTCAAATTTCTTTAATAGAATTTCAACTTTATCACTAAAGTATAAGGTTCAAAGTTGATTGGGAAAATGTGACAGTTTCGGGTAGGTTGACCTGCTGGCGTCTGTACCAATTTTGATAACTAAGCAATTAATCATAGGTACAGTCTTGTGGAGTAGGTTCCTCGACTGTTACCTTTAATGATTCCTTAGCAAAGACTACCACACCATCATTTTGATTGTGGTTTCTATTGGTATGCAATAAGTTGTAACCAGGTATTACTGGGAGGTTATCGATGCGGTTAGCTAGCCAGCACTCGGTTAGTACCATTATATCACAATCAAAGTTAAGTCTATGAAGGAAAATTTTAAAGCTATCCATGTTCTTATAAATACTACGAATGTTTTGGGTCAGTACGGTTAGTGACTTTTTATAATCGGAAAGATATTGTCTGCAATCTTCAACGTCACATGTCTTTGAGACAGTTAAAAATGTGTTATCTATGTCGGTAATTAAGTTATTATCCAGAACTAAACTAGAAAAATAACAATAATAAATTACGTCTAAAATATACACAAGTTTGTGGCGCTCTTAGGCGCCTTCATAATCGATCGAGTTGATGTACCTGTATTCGGCAGCTTTTTTAGCCGGGCAATCTGCGTCTCCCGTCTTGTGGTTGGCTTGTTTTTTAAAGCGCAAACATGTAGCACATTTTGGCGCACCGGCTTTCTTTGCGCAGTCTTGGATAGTGTGCCCTTCTTCACCGCAATGTCCACATATAGGGGCAGCAATTTTGCATGTTTTGGCTGCATGACTATACTGCTGGCATTTGTAACATCTTGTTACCAGTGTGAAGTCTCGTACCGGGCAGGATGACCAATTTATAAATAATCTGTCTTGTGTGATGAGGGCCTTACGTATGACGGCTGGAACTTCTATAATAAAGTTGCAAGTCTCAGCATCTTTCCTGCCAGATTTGTGCTTAGTTTTATAGAGGTCAAAAATTTATCTAGGGATATAGTGGGCAGTTTGTCGGTCAAGTTTTGTTCATAAATACATTTATAAACCTCATTTTCAGCCATTGATGTAGGAACTCCTATTACTATAATGCGAGGTTTGCGCTTTTTAGGTTCGTCGACGGTAAGCCCTGATGAAGCTAATTGGACTGTTTGAGCGTTTGCTTGAGCCTGTCTAGGTCATCTTTGGTCTCAGTGCTGATTATGAGTCCTCCTTTTCCAATTTTGCGTACGCCTCGTAGGTACTTTCAGCTTCATTTCCCCAGGGCATATGATTTTTTGGACCATGTTCTTGGTTTCGTCACTGGTTTTTGAGTTGTCACTGGGATAAACGGCCACAGAGCTAAAATTATTATGACGAACAAAGGTTTTGGACCCATTCTTCACAATAGCTGCAAAATATGTAGAAGTTGCTTCCTGCTTCGTACATGACTCCATAATCGTCCGGTTCATCTCCATTAGACAATCTGATAAGTCTCGAGCTTCGGTCATAGTTTTAAGGGAGGTATGGGTTTGTATGGCTTTTTGTTTTAGAGACTGCTATTGAAAAGCCATCTGCGAAACTCCATGTCCAACTTTCCGGCAAAGATTGGTTATTTTTAGCTTCTGATAGCAGCGTTTAGCTTACCCTCAGAAGCAATAGCACAAACCTCATTCAGACACTGCTCAATAGACCCCATCCAGTTCTGAATCTCCGGAGTGGACACAACTTCAACTTTCTCATCCTGGTCCTGTCTTAGTTGTTGGGGCGATGTCGGTGCTGGTGCTGGTGTCGGTACCGGGGTTGGTGTCGGTGGAGGGCTGCGTCGCATCATCGCGCTCCGATTAAAGGGGCTGTCTGCCATGTATCAGTTTATAAAAATATATTATTCAGTTCATTATTTTAACTTATCCCTATAAATTGTTTATTTGTATAACACGCTAATACACTGAAACTAGGTCACTATTTATGCAAGCGTTAATTTATTTTATTGATATTATGCATTGATGAGCACGTCTGTACGCGTTGAATGCAAACAATACACCTCCCTAGTGCACTCTCAATGGTTACGGATTGGATTTCGACAAATAACCTAGTTCTCAATGCCAAGAAAACGAAATGTGTAAAGTTCGGCCTTCCAAATGTTAGAAATCCAGGACCAATCGTCATAGATAAAGAGTTGCTTGAAACTGTAAACTCGGCAGTTTTTCTGGGCATAACATTATCACTGACGTTGATAATGTTCGATTAGTCTATTTTAGTTATTTATGTCCTACGGTATACTGCTGTGGGGCAAAGCTGCTGATATTCAAAATATATTTGTCCTTCAAATACGAGCTGTTCTAGCAATTTACCAGCTAGGTGCCAGTTTCTCTGAGAGATTTTTTCAAAGATATCAGTATCCTCACAGTGGCATCACAATTCATATTCGCCAACAACTTATATATTAGGCAAAATATACATGTATACACTAAAAACAGTGATATTCACAATGTTAACACTAGAAATAAGGACAAACTACGAGCTCGTTGGATTTGGTATACCTTTTATAACAAGCTACCCTCTTCTTTGCTAGATTTGCCTTTTAATGCGTTTAAAACTAAAGTAAAATCCAACCTTTGTTCAAAGGCATACTATTCTATCAACGACTACTTCGACGGTCCCTACGTACATAAAGACATGTCGAAAATGGCATTTTTTTTTTATTGCACAATTGGCTTTAGATTTTCCATATGCACATACCTGTATATTTTTTTTTTTTTTTATATTACGTATTTAACGTCATTTACAAATCGTATATGAGAACAAGTATTATATTTACAACGAATAAGTGTCGTAGATGCGGATATCTATACGTATCGTTTTGTATATGTAGAAATACCATTATAAAGTTCCTAAAGCTAATAAAACATTATAGAAAAATAATAATTATAATTGTACATAGAATTATTTCTAGAGCGGTTTGAACATAAATAACGCTCTCCTGTAAACCTCGGTTTTTGACATGTCTTTATGTACGTAGGGACCGTCGACTTATATTAGGTTGGGGAAAAATCTTTTCGCATTATAGTATGTATGAACTTGTAATAAAATCTCTTTGGCTATACTATGTGTATCTGGCTGGTTTTGGTATCATTGAAAGTTTAAATTTTAAAGAACATAATTCCAAATTCAAATTAGGAAAATGTGTGATTTTTATTTGTTTTTCGTACTGTCAAGATGAGTGAATCTAATGAAGAAATTCGATACATTTTAAAATTTTACTACAAAAAAGGTAAAAATGCAACGCAAGCCGCGAAAAAAATTTGCGATGTTTATGGACCTAGTGCAGTGTCTGTGAGAGTAGCACAAATTTGGTTTAAGCGTTTTCAATCCGGAAATTTTGATGTCAAAGATGCACGTCGCTCTGGTCGCCCTATTACGGATAAAATGGATGCCATTTTTGAAAAAGTGGAGCAAGATCGGCATATTAGTAGTTACGACGTAGCTGAAGAACTGGGAATTGACCACAAAACAGTTTTGGCGCATTTGAAAAAAACTGGGTACACAAAAAAGCTCGATATTTGGGTACCTCACGAGCTCACTGAAAGAAACCTAATGAACCGTGTACTCATTTGTGATTCTTTATTACGACGTAATGAAACCGAACCATTTTTGAAGAAGCTGATAACTGGTGATGAAAAGTGGATCACGTACGACAAGAACGTGCGAAAAAGGTCGTGGTCAAAGGCCGGTCAGGCTTCACAGACTGTGGCAAAACCCGGGTTAACTCGCAACAAGGTGATGCTGTGTGTGTGGTGGGATTGGAAGGGCATTATTCATTATGAGCTGTTACCACCAGGCAGGACCATCGATTCTGAACTCTACTGCGAACAACTGATGAGATTAAAGCAAGAAGTTGAGAGAAAGCGGCCGGAATTAATCAACAGAAGGGGTGTGGTTTTTCATCATGATAACGCTAGACCTCACACATCTTTAGCCACTCAGCAAAAATTAAGAGAGTTTGGCTGGGAGGTGTTAATGCATCCGCCGTATAGTCCTGACCTTGCACCTTCAGATTTCCACCTGTTTCGGTCTCTTCAGAATTCTTTAGGCAGTGTCAGGTTAACATCACGGGAGGACTGCCAAAACCACTTGTCGCGGTATTTTGATCAGAAGTCCCAAAATTTCTATAGCAATGGGATCATGTCCCTACCTACAAGATGGCAAAAAGTTATCGAACAAAATGGTACCTACATACTTTAGTTAAATGTAAACATACTATGTTAAAAAATGTTTTGAATTTTCTTAAAAAATGCGAAGAAACTTTTTCCCCAACCTATTATGATAAGAATAGTTGGTCGCTGTGATTATCTCAAGACAATGTTGAAATGTTCTTTCTCCAGAATTAGCTTACCTACTGACAATTTATATGAGTTTATATAATTGTTTATAATTTGACTTTATAAGTCAATTTATTTTACTTTATTGTTGACATAATCTAGTCATGTTACAATGTTGTATTGCAATATGTGGTTAGGTAGCGGCCTCGACAATTGATAATATTATTTTTTGCCTGAGCAACCTGCAGCAAGTTCGTCATTCTCGCTTAGATGTCACTGCTTGCGGTAGCGTCGGGGTTCAAGTTGCCTCCTTCCCTCAAATATGGAAATATGGTGAGGGGAGTAATGGCTGATCTCGTAAACGGGTGCTGCTTGTGATGACTGGTCGTGTTGCTGATCATGGTTTTGTTATTTTTATTAGTAATTCCTAATTGTTTATTTATCGATGGTCCTAGTTTATCAATTATAACTTCCAGTTATAGCTATAAGTAAGCGGGCACGCCCTTTATGCCTGGAGGCTTTTATTTAGATATTGTGTACGTTTCATCTTTATTTTTCGATGTTTGTGGTTAATACATTGGCGTGTGCTAGTTATAATAATACGGCTATTAATTTATACGGGACGTTATGGGTAACGCCCCCGATCGTGGCTTTGTGGTGTCACTTAACAAAGGTGCGTTCCTGACTAATGTGCGGTCACAAATGCTCACGCTAATCGAACGATAAAAGAAGATGGTTGAGTATGACAAGATGCAGGGGTTGGTCGACATTTTACGTCGAAGTTGTACGACAATGTCTGCAGGATCGTTCGTAGTATCAGTTTCGGAAAATGGAACAAGCAATTCGCCGGGCAACCGAAGTATTTCTCCGTAAACCAATTCAGCAGCTGTAGCTTTCAGGTCTTCTTTGAAAGCGGATCGCATGCCAAGAAGGACGAAAGGCAGTGCACGTGCCCGAGAATCTTGGTGGCACACGAGAGCAGCCTTGAGTTGGCGATGAACGCGCTCAATCATGCCGTTGGCACAAGGATGATACGCTGCTGTTCTAATTCGCTTAGTGGTGAATTGGATTCTGAAACATTTCTCCGACATTCGTTTCGCCGGTGAACGATTCGCCGACAGAACGATTCACTTTTGAAAATGTCATCGATAGAACCTTTCACCGGCGAACGATTCGCCGACACAACTGTTCGTCTGCAGCTGGGGTATAAAACATAGGTATTTGACATGTAGACCTGTTTCCGTTTATTGTTTACACCTGATTCAAGTTGTGGAAAACTATCCAAAAAGTCTAATACATGACTTGTTTTTGACAAGTCTTTTCCAAGTTGATTGATGAAGTTGACAAAATCAACAAAACAAGTTTAGTGATAGGTATTACCAAAACAACAAGCAAAATTGATAATAATTGAAACAGTTTGGCAGACGCAGGGAATGGTGGAACATCCGCGCTACTGCTGCTTACGTGCGCTATCATTATCTTAGAATAATAACGAGAATACTGAAATAGATGTGTCATGTTCGCTATTTTGAAAGACTGCGAACTGGGATTACTATGTAAGGTCGTTTTTGGATTAGGTACTATTAGAGGAGAAGAAGCAATAAGAGCACATAATATGATTTAAAATCAAAAGCGACAGAACATTGTAGGAAGAGTAAGGGTAGTAGTAGCATATACGTAGTACCATACCCTGGGCCACAGTTACAAGTTTAAGAGACGGTTACTTCACGACTTGGTACTCGTTATGAAATGGATAACGAACCTTGGTGTAAACGCCAAGAACGATTAATTCATGAGAGACGACAGAATCTTTCACTAAAGAAGGATTCGTCGACAAAGCTTATTTAGGCATGGTTTGACACTACTAGTGACTTAATCTAAAGATTATACATACGTTTTGAAAGGTTAAATGCAAATAAAAAATATTTGCAAATGAAAATAACTCTTATAACAATTACCTACACAACATGATTGATTGAATACTAAAACATAAACAACGAATCATCTATGATTATCAAAAACAATTATAAAGTTCATAGGTTCATTATAAAGTTCGAGGTGGAACTTGCATCCTAGTTAAAAAAGATCTCATTTTCAATGAATTATCAATGGTTAAGAAGTATGCATCAGTAAATACATTCGAAATCTGTGGCATTGAGTTAACTAACGAGAAACTGTTGATAATATGCATATACAGAACACCCCAGTCCGACCCCAACCTATTTTTAACTAATCTAGATAGTCTCTTACATGATATTCTCAAAAAATACAAACCATCAACACGCATAGTTCTAACAGGAGACTTTAACATAAACACACTAAAAAAAAAGGTAAAATCACTAACGCATTCCAAGACCTAGCAAACAACTATAATTTAAAAATTCATATTGAGGTAGCTACTCGCAAATCCTCTTGTATTGACCATATATTGAGTAATATCCCAGATGCATCTACAACAGTACTACCACTCTTTCTCTCTGACCACGAGACAGCACAAATGATAGGCTTCCCCTTAAAACGCCAATCAATAAAAGATGCAATTTATTACGTTTACAAAAGAGATTACAATGACCATAATACACACAAGTTCAGGAAATGTCTACAAAGTTTGTCTTGGTCAGAAATATATATAGAAAAAGATGCAAATATAGCATTTAATCGTTTTCATGAATTAATATGCCTTTTTTACTATCTATGTTTTCCGAAAGTAAAGATAAAGATAAATCGAAACAAAACAGTAAAACAAACATGGATAAGTAAAGGTCTTAAGCAGAGTTGCAAAACTAAGAGATTTTTGCGTTATCAATATTACAAGAAGAAAGCTCAACCCAACAAAACTAGATACATTAAATACTCAAATTTGTTACAAAAATGTATCTATAATGCCAAAAAAAATGCTAATATAAAATTTATGAATAAACACCAGAACACATGTAAAGCTACATGGACAGTAATAAAAAATGAAATACATAATCCTAGTCCTAAAAACAACATAGAATCCATTAAAATTAATAATACTATACTTACGGAACCAACAGAAATTGCCTCAACTTTCAACGATTTCTATCTTAATCATAACCCCACACAGCAAAGTACAAATAGCCATTGTAATGAAAATCTAATACCTAGCTCAATGTTCCTCGTTCCAATGTCAGAAAGCGAAGTAGAACAGCAAATTATCTTATTAAATAACACTAGCTCAGAAGGCTACGACGAACTTAGCACTAGAATTATTAAGAAATGTGCTAAGGAAATATGCGGCATTCTAACGCATCTTATAAACTTGTCTTTTGTTCAAGGAGTGTTTCCAGATAAATTAAAAATATCAGTCGTAAAACCACTTTTTAAAAAAGGTGAAAAATATGATGTTAACAACTATCGCCCAATAACCTTAATACCAATTATGTCAAAAATCTACGAAAAGTGCATGTATAAAAGGCTAATTAATTACTGCGAGAAATTTCATATTATAAGAAAAGAGCAATTCGGTTTCCAAAAAGATAAATCAACAACTTTGGCTATCTTTTCACTCTTAAAAGCAGTACTGACTAATATTAACAATAATCAACTAACGACGGGCTTATTTTTTGATTTATCTAAGGCGTTCGACCTGGTCTCGCATAACAAACTTATTGAGAAATTAGAGTCTATAGGAATTAGAGGACCTCCACTTCAATGGATATCGTCATACATATCCGGCAGACAGCAGTGTGTAACTATCACTAATATTAATGCCAATAAGGATATGGTTTCATACCGCTCTGAATTTAAAAACACCAAACGCGGCGTTCCTCAGGGCAGTATATTGGGCCCGATTTTGTTTCTCCTTTATGTGAATGATATTGTTGACGTGACTAATCATAAATGCTTTCTATTTGCTGATGACATTTCGATAATTGTTTCTACCGATAAAAAATGTAAATCAATAATTGATCATGAAACAGATATTAATAATACAATAGAAAATCTTATAAATTGGCTTAATAATAACAATTTATCTATTAACCTTAATAAATCAGTGTATGTACAATTTAATAAATCTTATAATAATAAATTTAATTTTACAATGAATATATCAAAACTTCAACAAGTAGCACAAACTAAGTTTTTGGGAACGATTATAGACGAACATCTAGACTGGAAAGCTCAAATCGATAGTGTATGTAATAAAATCAATAAATTCGTATACGCTCTCAGACGGATTAAAAATGTTACAAACATTAAAACAGCTGTAATGTCCTATCGTGCATATGTGGAGTCTTCGCTGCGATATGGACTAATTGTATGGGGAAATAGTACCGACCATAAAAGAGTATTTATCGCTCAAAAGAAATGTGTTCGAGCTATTCAAGGCATCCCACCAGACGTATCTTGTCGACCAATATTTAAAAAACTTGGTCTGCTACCACTACCCTCACTATATTTATATGAAGCATGTATGTTTGTACGGAAACACAATAATCTATTTAGAACAGCAGCAGATGTAAGCTCTAGGAATCGGCGTGACAAATTTAGACTTGTTTTAGATCAAATCCCTCGATTAGCAAAATATAGTAAAAGCTGTTTAGCTATGGCTGTACGTATATATAATAAATTACCCTGTAAATTTAAATTACTAAATAGCAGACTGTTTAAAATCCATTTGTTTAAATGGCTGAATGATAATAATTTTTATAGCATTAAGGAATACTTTGAGCATAAGTTGTGTTAATAATTTTGCATGCTTTAGTCTTAAGCAAAACATGTATGATCTCATCATTAACTCATGTAACACCCTTGTATACCATGTTTTATGCAAATAAATAAATAAATAAATAGGACACATTATTTTGTATTCATTAAATGAGAAATATGCGCCCAGCCATTTAAGTAGGTTTTTATGTCCATATCATCCTTTTCTGACAAATGCTGAGTAATCCTCTCTTTTTCTCTTAAGCGTTGGTTCCGAGGAATTAATGAGTTCGATAGTGCATTCTGTGTGCTTTTGTTCTGTCTGGAACTCCACTATTGTTTTGAAAATGTTCCATTTTCGCCGGCCTAATAAAGTATTCCACTTGTTGTGCCACGACTCCAGCGCATTTTGTGATAATGGTATATGTGAAAGTTGGCTGTCGTGTACTGAACACATCCTTGGAGAAAATATTGGCGGACTTCGTTTTACTGTAATTTTGGAGCTAATGGATTTTGTAATTATCGCTGATCCACTGACATAATAACTTTTCAAACCATCGCATCACTCTCTTAGCTTCATCTGATATAATTTCGTTTCTTATTATATCAAACAATATAATAAGCATAATAAGCAACAGCATAACTATGTAAATTTCTATTAACGGCTCCCAAATTAAGATGATTATTTTATTTTACCTTTTTCTTTTTTACATATTACCTTGACATAATCTCTTCGTTATTTGACATTATATACCTAAATATTTTTTTATAATAAATTAGATTTATTACATACAGCTGTAGTGGCAATCATGTCATTTGGTCTAAATAGCTCTTTATTTTTATTATTTGATTTTGCTTTTATATAGATTCTTTTCTTTTAGATTTTGTGAATGTGAGAACGTTGTAGGCTTAACAGACTGTAGATCTGTCGACCATTTTCTATCTTGCTAAGTACCTGGTACTTGTTGATAGGCCTACACTGTCCTCTCATACCTATTAATTTATTACATTAAGTATTTATGCACTTCCTAGCCTGAAACACAGGTTCAACCTAGTTCAGGCAAATAAGCAACTGTGATCTATTTTAATTATTAAGTTACTTATTGTAAACGTGCCCCTTTTTATAAATAAACGATTTATTATTATTATTATTATTATAACTCTGTAATTTGAAAACATTGTAAATACCATTTACTTTTAAAAGAGTAACCATGGAGTTTCTTGCCGGCTCTTCTCCATAGGAAACGACCAATTGGAACCGTGCACTAGCTTCTGAATAAGTGCCCTTGTAGGTTTATGTGAAATAAAATATTTCGAATTTTTTGTAAAACGCATCGGGAATTACTATTGGCTCTAAAAAAGCCAGTGCAGCAATATGTCTCATTTTGTGGGCAAATAGGTACTGGATCACTGTTGTATTGTTTCGTGAGACCAGCCGATTGAATGTGACGCCATTATGCTTTGGTTCAAATGAAAAAAACAAAGTTTATTTAAGCAGTCTGGGAATACCATTTTAATACCTTTAATTGCTGCGCGTTCAAAATCGGTAAGGATTATTTGTGGGCACAAATCGATATTTATGGTATTTAGTGTGTTTTAGTATATTTCTAAAAATATTTCATAGCATTTTACAGTTTTATGTGAAAGTAAACCATAAATTAAAGGAAGTAATTTATGCATACCTACTATTGCATGTATAGAATATATTCGTCTTAACGGGGGAGGGCCACAGTTAAATGTTCCATCCATCAGCCAATCATTTGCTACACTTAAGAGTCTGACATTCTCATTTATGCCAAATACGATTACGGATTCTTCATGATGAGTGTAGTGACCGATAAGAAAATTTTCTTTTTATTATTAATTTATTTTGGTTAATTCATCGGGAATCACAACAGCATGTATATCTTTGGGAATACTTGGTAAATTCTTATTCCTTACCCGATGAACCATCATTCTCATGGCGTCCTAAGTCGGCATATAAGGAGCACTAATACTTGGTACATCTCGAATGCACCGTTGCACAATTTGAGAGGGTGCATCCATTGAATGATTGGCTTTTTGTTTGATGTTAGCTTTTACAGTTAATTCTATCTGATTATCGGGATCCGGTAAATGAACATGTTCAAAATTTTTCGAAATAACTATATGAGAATTATTTGTAGACAGTATCTTTTTTCGTATACCGCCAGTAGAACTTCGTATTTCGTATTCTGTTTAAATGATAGGAATATCCTTCGTGAATGAATATATCTTTACCGCGTTTTGACTTTAACATTACACAATCACTCATTTTTTAACTAAACCTTTTCATTAACACGTAGTTAATGGATTCCGGACAGACATCAGAACGTAATGAGGGACGTTGACAGGTAAAAAACCGAGGACTACTCACATTTTCATATTTAATTGTTTTCGTTTAGAAATAAGCGATCGTGCTTTAATATCAAGTACCTATGTTTGTCTATAATTACCACAAAAATACTAGCATATATTGTGCATTAATTTTGAATTATAAGCAGTTAAATGATAAGCTAGCCGCAAATTATAAGATCCTTCGCAATGACTATGAGTGCAAAGTTTAATTTTATGTGTTTAGTATTAATTGTCGGCGAATCGTTCACCGTTGAAACATTCTATCGGGGAAAGAATGAAAAGTGAATCGTTCTGTCGGCGAAGGCGAAGGTCGTTTGACGTTTGAAAATTTCCAAAATCCATTCCAGTTTTCGCTTTTGTTGGTAGATATAATAGTGTATATAAAAGTTTAGAAACACGCACAGGATGTAAAAGTGAGTGTGATAATACGTGTATCCTATTTAGTGCGTATTTAATCAGTGACACGCAGATATCGTGTTCAATTCCCAGGCAATTTCAATGTTATTGTTTTTTGCAAATCGCGACCAAATCCAGTTTAATCTTTTCTGGGTGTGTTTACTGTGTTAAAAAATGTTACAACAATATACCTTGTGATATAGGTATTGCAATTAAATGAAAAAATAAATAAAACTCATATTAAAAGTACACCTTGTAAACAAGCATACCTATTACAAATTAGATGATTATATCAAAGATAATGCTTGAAAACATGCTGGTCCTGCTCCATAGGATAATCTAGAATCTAGACAAATCAAACTGGTTGCTAATGTAATTGTATATTTTTTATTAAATGACATAGATTTTACATTCTGTGATTACTTCCTCACACACTGACTTATTAATTGTATTTTTTTAGGAAGACCATCTACTTTTACAATGTTTGTAAATATGTGAGCACCATGTATCTATCACATAATTAATTTATCTGTCGTTGCTTCATTAACACTCAAAGCATTTATTTCAATTAAATCATTTACAGGCACTATTGAATTGTCGAGGAAATGGTCAGTCAGAAATATCAAGATAGTTGCTCATTCCAAAGCGTAGTAGGTAGGTACCTATGGAGGAAAACGGGCAAGAATATGCAAGAATATCCACGGACACTCTTTTAAATAAAAAAAATAGTTACATAATATTGGTTACATCAGTCATGTTGAAATTATACATGTGAGAACAATGTAACAACACGTGCACGTTGAAAGCGTCCGCTTAGCGTCCATTTTTAACCGACTTCCAAAAGGAAGTAATTTTTTTTAAACCTTTTATGGTATAGTAATTTTATTCTAGGTGCATCGTCATCCATCACATATACCTATAAAAAATATTGTAAAACATTTTAAAAGAGTAACGGTGGAGTTTCTTGCCCATTCTTCTCCATACGAAAATTACTTTAGGAAGGGGCGACTAGAATCTGTTAGAAACTGTTTTGTAAATTTTGACGTCAAAAGTGATTTACAAGGGCCAATTTGATATAAATGATTTGACTTTGACTGACTTTTTTTATTTAATTCCTTCCGGGACCCGGGACATTTAAATTTTCACTGCTGAATTCCGGGAGAGGTGGGAAGACTAACTGTGACCCCCTAGGCACAAGCCGAGCGAGCGAAGCGAGCGGTGCCGCGGTAGCGACCGGCGAGTGCCAAAAACGACTTGAATATATACCGTGAAATCTTAATGGTTGTTTTCCCGCAGCGAAATGGTTTTGTCTTGGTAATACAATGGTATATAAACAAATAAAATATTAGAAACAATTTTGAAAACAAATTTTGTGTTGTTGTATGCAAACTTTTTTTTTAACTCTGTGCTACGAAAGTACCTACTCCTTATGGTAAGTTATTCTGCCGCGGGAAAACAACCATTAAGATTTCACGGTGTATAGAAAAAAATACTTTAGTTAGGGTTAGTTAGTTGGGGTTTCGAATACTGGAGGGTATTCCATGAGCGCCGCGCCGGTGTCCACTGTGGGAGCCGGCGGATGTTTTTAATCTCGGCTACCGACTGCCGTAATGTACCGCCGCACAGTGGATCGAAAATCGGCTGTAGAAGACATAGGATCTCGATTTCTTAAATGTTATTTTTTTTGCTGGAAATGACTTCTGCTGATCATTACTGTTCTATAAAATGTCATATGAAGTAATTGTGTGCACAAATGGAAGAGTTATAATTTTTATAAGAAAAAAATGTATGGAGCTGACATGAAAAATGAGGATATCTCTGGAACCGAAAGGTTGGCCATTATATCCTTGCACACTGTTATAGTACTCTTTATTTGTGAATTTTTGACATACTTAATATTGCGAAATCACTTGCGATTTTTTTTTTTTAAATCCTCAAATTTAAAAAAAAATTAATGTTTATGATATGTACATTTGAATGCTTAAATATGGCTATGCCAAGTGTAACTTACAATATTTTTTATGCTTAGACCAAAACATTCTAAGAAATCACAAAGTCGTATTACCTACTTTGTGATTTTCATTTGAAATGACATGGTAATTATGAATTACGTAATACGTAATCTTGTCTAATGCCTCAAGTCCACATTAGCTAATGATTAATAAAACTTAATACCTATATACCTAGTTAAAAGGATAAGTACCAAAATAATTTGGGGTACTCGCTAATTTAGCAATTAGTGCAGGATTAACTTAATGAAAGTAATTAGATAAATGTGATACCATCATTAGTCAATAACAATAAATAGTCAAACATTGGATTCACAACTTCAGTTCATTTAGAGCATTTCTAATACTAACATCTATCCTAATCCTACCGTGTCTTTTTACTCAGTGATCGTGAATAATGGAAAGCATCGTTACAAATTTTTATTTGTTTGTTATTCTGAGCAATCAGGATGCTTCGTCTTTCGATCATGAAATATTGTTCAACACACTTGTTATTCGACTGGGGTCTAGCCTTTCAGATGAAGACAGTGTTACCGTGAAAGAAATTTGTCGAAGATTTACACGGGCATTTCAAAAGAGATGGTTACGATCTCACAGGAAAAGTGAAGTTTTTAGAGGTGATTACAGTAATTGGCTTGAGGCAAATATTGACTGGCCAAACTGCGTGCAAACCAATTTGCTCATTCAAGAATCAACAAGTGAACATATTTCTACAGAACCTGTACCTGAACCTGTACCATCAACTTCAAGAATGAAATCAACTTCAACGATGACAAAAAGATCTCGAAAGCCGTTTGAAGATCTAAGTAACAAGCAGAAGAAGAGACGATCTGATGAACATAATTATAGGCAATGACCCTAATGAAGTAGCTTATTCAGCTGCAGCACTTTTGAAAGGAGATGGTCATGAGGATATTGCATCTGTTATTGTACATATGCTCCAAAATCCAGAAGCAGCAGGAAAAATCAAGGAAATGTTGAACAAACCAGCTCCTTCAATAATAGTTTCACCAGAAAAAGCACTGGGTTTGCTACTTTCATTAAAACTATCGAAATGGCAATATATCACATTAAGGGAAACGACTATTCGAGAAGGTTCAAAGGAGATATATCCGTCTTACTATAAAGTGCAAAAAGCTAAGCTACAGTGCTACCCTCCGAAGACATTTGTGACTGTAACGGATTCATTTGCTAAGATTGCACTACAAGCGTTACTAGATTTAACAGTGAACAGAATTTTTGAAACTATTCGTAGTCCTGATGCGATACAAGATAAACAATTGATATTAATATCAAAGTGGGGATTTGACGGTGCATCTAACCAAAGTAGATATAAGCAAAACATAGTGGTCAAGATGATTCCAGCATATTTATGACCTCTTTGGTTCCATTAAAGTTGACAGCTGACGGTGATACCGTATGGGTGAATCCAAAACCCTGCTCACCTAGGTATTGCCGTCCAGTCCAGTTTAGTTTTGTGAAAGAAACCAAAGACGTTGTCATAAATGAAAAAACTGCAATGGATAACGAAATTGAAGCTCTCGTTCCCTCAAAATGTCAAGGACATGAAATTAGTCACAAATTAATGATGACGATGATTGACGGCAAAATTTGTACATATCTGTCTGAAGCTAAGTCAAATGCGGCCTGCTACCTGTGTTTGGCTAAGCCTACAGAAATGAATAAGTTAGATGTCATTGCGTCAAAAACCATTTCTTCTGGTGTGTATGAGTTCGGATTATCATCACTTCATGCCCGCATTAATGTGATGGAATGTCTTCTACACATAGCGTATCGTCTCGACTTCAAAAAGTGGTCTGCAAGAGGAGAAGGTCATCAAGAGTTATTGCATTCACGAAAAAAACTCATTCAAGATCGATTCAAAGATGATCTCAACCTTTTGATTGACATCGTTAAGCAAGGATCAGGCACAACTAACGACGGGAACACAGCAAGGCGGTTTTTTGAATTTCCTGATAAAACTGCAGCGATCACTGGATTAGATGAAGAACTAATACGCAGATTTGCTGTGATTCTGCAAGCTATCACATCTGGAGAGATTGTAGACGTGCCGAAATTTAAAGAATACGCTAGAACAACCGCTGAAAAATACGTGGAACTGTACGATTGGTACTACATGTCATCAACCGTCCACAAATTGTTGATTCACGGAGGGGACATAATTGCAGAAAATGCTATTGTACCAATTGGAAGTCTTTCGGAAGAAGCTTCAGAGGCCCGAAACAAAGACTTTAGGAGGTTCAGAGAACACCATTCGAGGAAAAAGAATAGACAAGCATCAAACGAGGATATCCTCAATATGCTTATCGTCTCTTCTGATCCTCTAATTTCGTCCACAAGACCAAAATTAAATGCCCACAAGAGGCAGACATACTTTAAGGAAACAGTAGAACTACTGAAACTTCAGGATCAGGAAGCTCCGACAGAAGTCTTAGAAGTTATATCTATTGTAGAGCCTGATTCTCAAGTGGATTCTGATGGTGACGAAGTATAAAATAAGTTAACTTTTATTGTTTATGTTAGGTTAGGTTAAGTTATTTTTTTTTTTAATAATTTGCTTTTATTTTTAATCATACAATAGTTTACCATTTATTGTTATTGACTAATGATCACGTTTATCTAATTACCCTCATTATGGTACGTATCCTTTTAACAGGTATATAGGTATTAAGTTTTATTAATCATTAGCTAATGCGGACTTGAGGCATTAGATAAGATTACGTATTACGTAATTCATAATTACCATGTTATTTCAAATGAAAATCACAAAGTAGGTAATACGACTTTGTGATTTCTTAGAATGTTTTGGTCTAAGCATAAAAAATATTGTAAGTTACACTTGGCATAGCCATATTTAAGCATTAAAATGTACATATCATAAACATTTTTAATTTTTTAATTTTGAGGATTTTTAAAAAAAAAATCGCAAGTGATTTCGCAATATTAAGTATGTCAAAAATTCACAAATAAATAGTACTATAACAGTGTGCAAGGATATAATGGCCAACCTTTCGATTCCAGAGATATCCTCATTTTTCATGTCAGCTCCATACATTTTTTTCTTATAAAAATTATAACTCTTCCATTTGTGCACACAATTACTTCATATGACATTTTATAGAACAGTAATGATCAGCAGAAGTCATTTCCAGCAAAAAAAATAACATTTAAGAAATCGAGATCCTATGTCTTCTACAGCCGATTTTCGATCCACCGTGCGCCGCACTGTGGATCGAAAAAAGGCTCTCGAAGACATTGGAGCTTAAAGTGTTGGTTTTTTGCTTGAAATGGCTTCTAATCTATCTTCTAATATATTCTAGGCTTCTAATATATCATAGACTACAATCTGGTAAATAGGCAACTTATATTTTTTTAGATTGAAGCAGTAGCTTCATGCACATTACTCCAATGTCTTCAGGGCCTGTTTTCGATCCACAGTGTGCCGGTTCCCAACGGCGTTATTTTTGTGTACCGGTACCGGCGCCGGCAGCGGAGGCACTCCCTAATTAATAATACAATTTCGTAATAGAATTTTGTATATTGTATAGGTATTGTATTTAAAGTTAACCTTAAAAATACACACACAGATGTCGCAAGTAAAATACGACCAAATATTAACACGACTAGTGCATAATAATAATAAAATTAAGTAGCCAGCCCACGCAAGCAGGAATACAAGGCGTAGTAAGTAGGTATGACACTTTAGGTATGTGTACACAAGGGCGTCGCCAGCCGATGGCTCAGGGGGGCAAGTTGATATATTGAGGATGGGATCTTCTTTGTTAATAATTATATTTCAGAATGCCGTTCATAAAATTAGAATCAAGACTTCGCTTAACAGGTAAGCTCGTTTGATTCCCAATTTGTAGGTAACTCAGTATAAATTTCAACTCGGTTGTCCCGATAGGAACTGAGAAAATTAATAATTTCCATTTTCAATGTATGGATTGGAAATGCACCTTTGGGGTCGATTTTCCCAAAACTATTCAGAACTGTAGAGCTGAAACCTAAAAGGTATTATGCCAGGGCCTACCGTCAACACACAGATATGAATATTACGTCCGCGGACTCCGGATTAGACACCGTTTAGGAGATATGGAACTTAAAAAACCAAATAAAAATCGTCCAAATAAATAAAATTGACCATACAGAGTGAACTGAATCCATGGCATCAGTTTTCGCGTCGATGTCCCTGCCACCCTGTGTAGATAATATGTAGTTTCTTTACATTAAAATGCCTTGTATTTGACTTTTTTTTTACTCCTTAGCGGAGGGGCAGCTGCCTCTTTAGACCCCCCCCCCCCTTGGCGACGCCCTTGTGTGTACATGATTCGTACGATAATATTTGTACCTGCTATACAACGGATATGAAACGAAGCTTACTCTAACGCGAATAGCACTTTGTGCCAATTGCTAAGATTTGGCTGAAGCCATAATCCAAAACAATTTATTTTATCCAACTTATGTCGGCAAATAACAAAAGGGTTCAGTTTCACTGACCCATTGAACGTTTCTGTTGCATAAATTGTTGTAGTCTTCGTTTTTTTGGTAAATCCTTAGAGGTAAGGACTTACCAATGACATCTGTAGGCAGCGCCTTGTTCACGATATGCACCGACACATGATGGCCGAGCCTGTACGACACACACCATGGTGTCTGCGGTTTGATTGTTTGAGCTGGCCTAAGTCTCCATTTACTTGTGCGTTAGCTCGCTCAATACGTTCGTGTTGTAAGTTTAGTAACTTGTTAGCATTTTTTCATAGAATATTTTTTAATACTGACGTTGCTTTAGGAACATTAAAAATAAATTTATTATTAGTTTAGAGTATTTTAGGGAGATTCCGACGGTATTTCAATAAGATTGGTGATACATATGGGTACATGCCTTATTACTTACTCATAGAATTTTAAGTATCTTAACGACATAAAACAGAGTGACCATTAGGTTAGGTAATATAACGTCCAATTTCGCCCGAGCTTAGTAACTGAGCTAAAACAAAACAAGAAATTTATCAAAACCAAAAACAATTACAACAATGAAAACCCAAAGGGCACGTGTCGCGATAGCCGGTAATGCGGTAGTGGGGCCGGTGGGGCGTGTCACGTGAGAGTGGACAAGCTATATACCTACATGTTGTCTATCGGGCCAGACGAGTGGCAAAAAGTTGTAGATCATGCCATCAAATTTAGGACATTGGAAGAGGTTGGTCACAAATGTTTTATTTTTAAATTCGCAAAGGATACTAAAATAATCTCTTTCTCTATAAAAAAAAATAAAATCAGAAGCGGTTTTGTACGTGTTCCGAGAATTTCCGAGTAATGATTTATTGTTTTAAATAAAGTTTAGACTTTCCTAAAGAGAATTGTGAAAGAAAATATTTCGCTTTGTTCCGCCATTTTGTTCGCCATTCAAACAAAATGGACAATTAATTTAAAACAAGATTATTTACAGTGAATTCTCTTTTTATTTTTAGATTCCATTGGGAATTTCAAGAACATGTCAAATAAGCAATTATTTATGATATCGTGCAAGAATGCCCTGACAAGAAAATTGATGCTAAAATACTATTTTTGGAAAAAAAAATATACAGATAACAAAATGTCCAGAAAGTGAGTTGGAGACATTAAAACATACGTTGAGCCATTTCAAATGTGAATTTAAACGAAAATGCAGCAAACTACAAGCATGACCGCTTTCTAAAAAAAATGAACATTGGCTTCAAAATACTCTCAAATTCGCCCTCTGGATTATAGGAAAACCGGGTCGTCTTTCAAAGGAATTCGGGGAATCCAGTGATAGATCCAAGCGAAGAAAAACAAAAGGTCTACGAGATACGATATCGACAGATGAGTTGACTTATGCTGCTCAAATGAGTCAACGTGCCGGAGGAAACAAGGATGCATATAAAATAATAAAAGACATCACTTTGACTCCAACAAGACCTACAAAGTTTCGAAATAATCAAAGTAAAATAAAAAAGCATTCACCATCTGAAGCCTTAGCTATTTTCGTCGAAGGAGATTTTAGTAGAAGACAGTGGGAAATTTTACACAGCGCAAATAAAAATATATACTCTTGCTCTTTGATAAAAAAAGCAAAAACCTATCCAGTAGAACAGCCAATGAGAGTTACAGAGACTTGTGCGGAAGTTCTCCTACAAGATTTACTCAAACATACATGTTTACGGTTGTGTAAATATTTGGAAGATGTAATATACAGCTGTACTGAAGAAGAAAAGATTTTTTTTCTTTTAAATTTAAAATGGGGCTGCGATGGTTCTCAACAATCGCAATATAAGCAAAAATTTTAAAATATTGCGTATAGTGACTCGAACATATTTCAGAGTTCTCTCGTACAGACGCCATATATCGACCTACTACAATCTGTCAAATTTCTTTAATGGATTGTCAACTTTATCTTTAAAGTATAAGGTTCAAAGTTGATTGGGAAAATTTGACAGTTTCGGGTAGGTTGACCTAATGGCGTCTGTACTATTGCGATTAGAAACTACAGATAATGGAAGAAAAAAAATTATATGGCAAAATCCACTGCCTTCATCTCCAATATTCTGCAGACCTATTAGAATAATATTTATTAGCGAAACCAAGGACATAACTAATGAAGAATTTGAATATACAGATAATCAAGCAAAAAAATTACCAAAAACAGAAATACCAACATCCAGTGGAATAATTTACGTAACACATAACATTACTACCAACAATGGTGGATGCCAAGGTACACAATGCAGCTACCAATACGTCTTCAACTATGAGGTGCTATATTTGTGGGCTAACTTCCAAAAATTTTAATAATTTTGACAGAAGAATGGAAGTAGACCCATAAAGTCTAAATTCGGCCTAAAGATTCTCCACGCAAGAATACGTTTCTTCGAATCCTTATTGCATGTGTCTTACAAACTTGGGGTTAAAAAATGGCAAATAAGGTCAACGGAAGATAAAAGAATTGTAAAGGAGAGGAAAGAAATGATACAAAAAGCATTTTGGGAGCATATGGGCCTTTTAGCGGATATGCTATGCTAATCCATGCGTCATGTTCGTGAACGGGCGCCGTCAGTAGGGACTGGTCATCTCTTAGCTGCCACGGCGATTTTAATTTAATTTATATTTTTATTTCTAACGGACGCTTTTAATGTTTTGCATCGTTCTCACATGTATAACTTCAACTTGAATGATGTAACCAATATTATGTAACCATCTTATTTTATTTAAAAGAGTGTCCGTGGAGTTTCTTGCCCGTTCTTCTCCATAGGTACCTACCACGCTTTGGAATGGGCGACTAGCTTCATATTTCTGACTGACCGACCCCTTGACTATTCAAAAGTGCCTGTAATTGGTTTATTTGAAATAAATGCTTTGAGTTTGAGTTTGAGTTTATGCCGAAAGCAGGGTTCGGGAACAGTAATGATGGAAATACATCGAGAAGATTTCTTTCTGATCCCGAAACAACTTCTCAAATAACTGGAATAGATTCAACATTGATCTACAGATTCAAAGTTATCTTAGAAGCAATTTCAAGTGGCGACGCGATTGATGCAAAGAAATTTGAAGCCTACACACCTATGAAACTGCTACTTTGTTCGTGTAGTTGTATGAATGGCACCCAATATCGCCTACCGTTCATAAAATTTTAATGCATGGTGCAACAGTGATATCTCAATCTATATTACCAATTGGGCAGCTCTCTGAAGAAGCTGCCGAAGCTAGAAATAAGCACTTCAGGCTCTACAGGCAAAACTACTCGCGAAAATTTGACAGAGTAAAATGTAATAGGGACATTTTAAATAGACTGTTACTAACGTCAGGCCCGTTTTTAAGTAGCACAAGAAAACCACCACGGAAGAAAAGTAACCCATTCTGTTCGGAAACCATAAGTCTTTTGGTCCCTGGCGCAGAAAATGCATCAATAGAAAGCAGTGACGAAGAACACAATACAACAGCAACAGATGAAAACGATGAATCTGATTTCGATGATTGTTTTTTTTTTGTTTTATTATATTATCTACTAATATTATTATATAAACGTTTGAAAACTATCTTAATTTATTTATTTAATAGTTTCCACGTCACAAATGTCACAAAATAATATTGGCCAGGTTTTTAGTACAAATACTCCTATGTGCGACGCTCAGAGTGATATTGGGATAGCAGGAGATTACCTTACCTTTTGCCTTTAGATTAAGTTTTTTCTATTGTTAACTAAATAAATACCTATTTGTTTATCAAATAAATCGTACATTTTAAATAACCTGTATTTTTTATTAAATATATATTTGATGAAAACTGGTGGCCTGATAAAATTGGCACGAAGTTTAATTGTGCGGTGGGGCATGACTTGCAAGTGAGTCGTGTATTATGGACCTTATAGTAGTGATCTAAGGTTGATTGTAAGTTTTAAGCATTCTATTGTTAATCTTCGGGGCCATACTTTCTTTTCTGTGCGAACGAAGATTCACTACGCGCCTTATCAGTTGGGTACCACTGTACGTTGTTAAAGCGCGGCACGGCCAGGCCTCTGTTGCTGCCATATTCATCGTAAGAAACTGCAGAACGAATTGCAACAGAAAAAAGGTGATTGGCAAATAATGCCTTATGATATTATGGACTTTTTACCATGATTCATTTATATATTATACAGTTTCTAGTAGTCTTCATAAAGTCGGTCAATGTGCGCCATCTGCATTGCCAGTTTCTTGTCTAAGGTGTGAACATTCAGCAATTCTCTTTCTGTCTTCAATGCCTGTAAGAATATGAAGAGATATCAATGAAATGAAATTGTTTATTCTGTAAATAGGATATCGGAAAAACTTGTATTTACACACGTCATAAAAAAATATATTAAAAATAAGCTAGATGCGGTCGGCGTTTTCTATCTGACTAATGTGAGAAGAAAGGTCGAAACAAACTCAGAGGTCACAGTCTCTTTTAAAGTCCAGAGTACCATAGAGTAGTGTCTGAAAGGGTCTTTTGAGGAAAGAACCACACAGATTTGAGAGGACCTGTCCAGTCAGCATCTGTCAGTAATCCTGTAGCTCAACTCAGAACTTAAAGAGCTCAACGACTCGATGAACAATTTTTCTTCATTTTTATAAAATATAGGGAGAAGTTGCTATCTTAAACATAGGATTACTTCCTATGTTTAAGTTAACAACTGTAAGAAGCCAGTCTGGAAGACAAGATTTGGTAAATATTAATTGATTATTTTTTTATAGTTAAAAATGTACTTGATCCCTAGTAGACACTTTTGATCTGTGTAATATTCAATAAGGTCAATGTGTATATAAAAGTGGTATATTTTGATGATTTTACATAATAATGAAAACTGCAACATTGTTGTATACGAAATACTTTCCTTTCTGTGTAATAAGATCGATGTCATGGACGAAGAGAGTATCAGTCGCATCTGTGTAACTGCTTTCACTGAGGAAGACTTAAGTAAGGCAAAGAGAGTGTAGAAGTATTGTACGGCACGTATTGGTTCGATCACTTTCCTATTCAATACGAATGTAACCTAAGTATAGTGGAGTCGAATATTCGACTACGTAAAGTATTAAGGTTAAATGGGGCGAATGAGACTTAGAACAAAATCATAAATCTTTATTTATCTCAACATCATATTACAGGCACTGGTTAATAAAAAGCACAATCTTAAATAGAGAAAGGTGTCTGAGGTAGGAGGGTCCTGAGTTACAGATCACCCGGCTCTCTTAGATAGGACATGTTAATTTACAAAACAGTAGAGTTAAGATATTAATGGTATAACAAAAGTTAAAACAAAATCAAAGAAAAGCAAGTCAAGATAAAATTAAAAGAAATATAGATATTATGTAGGTACATTACGTAACTATATTATTATTCAGTAATGCATACTTAGGTATCTGAATAAGAAAATAAAATAATAATGAACATAACAAAAAAAGAAGAATGGAAATGGGGAAATGTTGTGTGTATTGAATGTTTGTAAGTGTAGGTGTGTGAGTGTAAATGTGTGGGTGTTAAGACATTGGTTCTAATAAGTTTTCAGTGGCAATGTAGTCCAGATTTAATAGCCAAAATCGTAATTTTCTTTTACAAATAGCTTTCGTATGAGTGTAGATAGGTATTTTTCTATTAATTGAATTATAAAGAAAAGTGCCAAGAAAACAGAAAAACTTTTGGGAAAAACTAGTGGTATAACGGATGATTGAATGTTGATCGTCTATTTTGTGTTGGTAAATCGTGATCTAAGGGGAGTTCAGTGTTTTTTTAGTACTGTCATGAGAATGAACAACTGTCGTACCGTTAGCACTTGGCAGTGTTGGTAAAGCTCAACAGTTGGATAGAGGATTGGGAAAAAGCAACTAACTTTTAATATAGATCTTTGGGCTCTCTAAATTTATGAAATAACTTTTAGAGGTACCGCCCCAAGTGGTAATGCAATATTCTAGCAAAGACTGGCATAGTGCAAAGTAAACTGTTTTAATAACTAATGTATCAGATATATGTCTTAGATTTTTAAATATCAAGATTAATTTTCGGATTCTTTTAACTAGGGTTTCAATGTATTGTTGGAAACTGAGCCGGTAATCTATGATTATGCCAAGATATTTGTTAGACTTTGTTTTAACTAATACAAGACATGAACAAGGTTTTATATACCGTACCTTGTTGAGCATAATTTTTAACCTCATCCCACGAGTTAGCATCGAATATCAAGGCAGTATCATCGGCAAGTGATGATTTTACCGTTTTGTAGATTTAAGTCACATAAGTCGTTTATATAAACTAAGAATAATGTTGGACCGAGGATGCTACCTTGTGGAACGCCGTACTGATTAGGAAGTTCGTCGCTAATCCAATTATCTACTTTAGTAGTTTGTGTTCTGTCGGATAAATAGTCTATGAAAAGCTGAAGTGGTAGACCTCTTACTCCCATATTCTCTAATTTTTTTACCATAATTGGAACAGATACTGTGTCGAATGCTTTAGCTAAATCTAGGTAAATTAAAATGGCTAAGGTCTTTTTTTTATTATCTAGTTTGTTGACTATGTGATCTGTTAGTTCGAGGATGGCTTCAGCAGTTGACCTGCCAGATCGAAAGCCAAACTGTGATGGAGATAAAAGAGAATTTTGTTCAAGGAATTTAGTAAGTCTGGTATTAATTAATCGTTCTAAAATTTTTGACAACGTTGGAAGTATGCATATTAGTCTATAATTATTGACACAGTATCTGTATCCGGCTTTGAATATGGGTATAATTTTGGATTTTTTAAAGGCATGCGGAAATATTCTAGCTGAGAACAGCTGGAATATTTCCGCATGCCTTTAAAAAATCCTGAGAGAGGTTGCATATGTATGTAAGAGGAACAATAATATCAGCAAATCGTTTTAAAAACGATCCAGATATATTATCAACGCCAACTGCACACTCGTTTTTTAGATTAATAATTAAGGACCGTATTTCTTCTTCATCAGTAGGAAGAAGAACAAAGGAATTTTGAGAAGAAATAGTCGGTAGACTATCGGGTTCTATATTAGGAAAAAGTATATTTTGTGAGAGTAATTTTTCTGACAATGTTTTACCTACGTTTGCAAAAAAATGAATTTACTCTATTAATTGATTCAATAGGATTGTCTATTGAAATAAGCTGTGTGGATTGCTGTTTGGCTTTATTAGTAGCCTCGTTAACATCTATCACACTGAAAATCTTTTCGAAATCTATGCTTTTTATGTACATTTCAAGTCCTGTGTCGTCTATTCGTTTAATAGTTATGGAGTCTTGGTTTTTGGAAAGTGTACGGTCTAAAAATAGAACAACGCTATAGTGGTCTGTAACCGAAGTTTGAGCAACTAATCTTGTCTTTAACATTATAATGGTCTAAGCACGTGCGACTATGCGTAGGAATCGTGTGAGCTGGAAGCATACCATGAGAAGCGATAAGGTCGAGATATGCGTAGGATCTATTATCTTAGGAATTTTCAATAATGTCAATATTAATATCGCCAACTAATATGATATTTTGAAAGGATGAAAGATTGTTTAGACAATCGTTGAGGGACATTAAAAAAATATCGACATTTTTATGACTAGGTGGTCGATAGACAGCAACGATTACAGTGTTTGTGTTTATTTTTTAAATAAGGCTAAATCATTATTTAGTATCACGTTAGAGTCATCCATTTTTAAAGCATAATACTGGGTGCAATTTAAATTACCAATGTATTTTACCAACCTACGAGAAAGAACAGATAAAGATGTATGAAACATTGTGTAATTTTTGTGCGGATAAAATATGCGGCGAGAGTGGTTTTAGACAATATGTACACTAAAATAAAATCATTGATATACTTTCAACATCTGCTGAGCGGACGGTGACAGGTTCAATCTGCCTAGTCTTTTTCCATCTATATTGGGGTCGACTTCCAGTTTAACCGGATGCAGCTGAATACCAGTATTTTACATGGAGCGACTGCCTATCGGACCTCCACAACCCAGTAATACGATATCCCTTGGTAAGACTGGTTGTCAGACTTAAGGGCTTCTGACGACCCGTAACGACTGTCAAAGATCTACGAATGACAGCCGGGACGAATGACAGCCGGGACCAACGGCTTAAAGTGCTTTCCGAGGCACGGAGGAGTCTCGGTATGTAAACCCATCCACAGACCAGCCCCGGCAAGCGTAGCTTAACCTGATGATATCTTGTGGGATAATCTGCGAAAGGAAAGCAGCGTTGACTGTACTGTTATTTCTTTATTTATGTTTTGGTACGAGAATCAGACGTACTACGTCAGCTGGGGTGGAACTCTGTCTGATGTGTGAGTTGAAGTGCGGGGTGAGACAGAGGGGTATTACCTCGCCTCGTCTCTTTAATCTTTAAATTAATTAGCTGATTGTTGAACTCAGCAGCACCCGTATAGGCTGTCACAGTCTCAGTTTAGCTATATAAGTTACGCTGACGACATGGTGCTGCTGAGTGCATCATAGGCGCACTCAGGCGTCTTATGACGTGTGAAGACTACGCGGTCACTCAGGGACTCAGGTACAATGCAAAAAAATGCGAATTATTGGTAGATATTCAAGGCGGGCACCAAATGTTACACTAACGTGCCAGATGTGACCATAAATAATACTCCGTTATCTAAAGTAACAAAATTTAAGTACTGTGTCACTGGGTCACTCATGACCTGAATGATGACTTAGACGTAGAAAGGGAACGCAGGGCGATGGCTGTACGAGGTGATGCATGCTGATCCGCATATTAGCACGTTGTACGACGCAAGTCAAAATAACCCTTTTCAGAGCATACTGCCAGTCTTTGTACACGTGCAGTCCGTGGGTCAGGTATACGCTGAGGGCATACTACACCCTGCGCGTCCAGTATAACAATGTATTCAAGATGCTGTTGGGTCTTCCACGCTTTTGTAGCGCTTCCGGGATGTTCACCGAGGTCAGGTTTGATGGTTTTCATGCCATTATACGGAAACAGTGCGCTTCTATTCTCGGTAGAATACGTGCTAGCTCCTACAGCATCCTGAGTGTATTGTGTGGTAGGCGGGACAGCTGGACATGCTGGCTCACTAGACACGGCTGCACACGTAGGCGTCAGTCGTTTCAATTTTGTACATAGGTGTGGTTTTTACTAACATAAGGTTAAGACCTTTACTGACAACTTATGGATCTTGTAATTTGATCTGAAATAAAATATATATTAGCAGAGCGAGCAGCTCAATCCCAAGCTTTTTTGACTTCTAAATAATCAGAAATTTTATATCCCTATTTAAAAAAGTTTTAATACAGCTTTTAAATCGTTTGCAGTGTTTTTCAACCTTTTTCATGGCGCGGCCCCCTTAATATGGATAAATATATCGCGACCCCCTACCCTCCGGTGTTTCTAACTTGGAATTTTAGGCTGTCACTATACCCACAATTAACCACAAAGGCTTTGAAGTGTTTGATTCCTTTGAAACCTCTTATTTGTGCGAGTTAACGTTTTCGTCGATGGCTCAAATAAAAGGCAAACAGAGAAATCGCCTAAATTGGGCAAATGATTTAATCCTATGTGTAGCAAAAGCGGATCCGCAGTGGGCAAAATTGGTTAACGAGAAACAAGTGCAACCATCACATTAATGTGAACGGGTGCGCCTGTTCCTCGTCACATTAATGATTGAGGTATTTGTTGATTTATGTTAACCTAAGCTTATAATTGACTTTTTCTCAATAAATATAACATTTTGAGATTTAGTATGGTATTATATTTATGAGGTTCAAATTTTAAAGTATCAGCGACCCCCTCAATGGGTCGCGATTCCTTAGGGGTGACACGTTGAAAAACACTGGAGGTCGACAGCCTTGTCCCTCATACTATAGTGGTACAGTTTCCTGATGAGTGTATCATGATGTACACAATCAAAGGTCTTAGACAAGCGTAGGTAGTTGAATGACCTTTTGTAAAAACAAACTGTTTCAAATGAAGTAAATTATGTGCATTGAAATGTCCTAACATTTGTTTTAAAATTAATTTTTCAAATCAGTTGTGCTGCCAGACTGGAACAGTGGAATTGCTAAGCACGCATAGCATGACAACCATAGAAGCGGGTTTTCTACGGGTTTTGTTGATGGAAGAATAGACAAAATGACAGATTGTAATTGTCTATTCTTCTGACGATGAAACCCGTTTGTATTGTGGTCTTAATAAGTGTGCAGGAAAAACACCAGATGAAATACAGGAATTAAAATCAATTGCTAAAAAGGGTGAAATGACAAGAAAGAATGAAGAAGACATGGAATCTACTGATAATCCCAAAGGTCAGCAGTTTTTTTAACTCTATAATGTCTTTAGCAGTAGCAATTGTGAATCCAAAAAGTTTGTCACATTCTGGTACATATTCATTTAGTATTGAGTAAGCAGAAGTGGAGGACAACGATGACAGTTTTAGTTGTTAAAATGGCAATATTAGTGAAGATATTTTCAAACTCAGTTGCCACCTCCACTTCTGCCTCAATATCGACATCATTGATTTTTAGCTTGACTAGACTGTTTAGCATCACTTTCTATCTTGGATATAATTTTTCATGTTATTCAAAATAAATAAGTTTATAAGTGTTGCTTACCACGGCCATGATCTCGTCAAGTCTTTTATTCCTTATGTAGATGGTTTTGAAGTATAATAAGAGATAAACATATAACATGAGAACTACTGCTGCCAGGATGGCTTTCATCTTTGAAGTTGAAAGGTTGATCATCTTGCCCTGCAAAATTGTTCACTAGATAAACATCATTTGATATTACATTCAGCAACAATATAAAGGTGAAAATACAATGACATAACATAACATTACACCTATATTCCCCGAAAGGTTAGACAGACGCGTACCCATAGTACACCCACATTTCGCCAGATATGTTATTGCCGCATGTAATAGGGGGCGAGCCTATTGCCATTAACCAGGCACAAATTCCAGACTGGGCTGCTACTGAGAAATTCCAGATGAGAAAATACAATGGTGGGATGTTATTAGTTACTTTAGATAACATTGCAATAGCATTACTAAGTATTGAAAATAAACAAACATTTGAAGTGAATAATTTGTTGAAGGTTTATTTATGAGTGCCACCTTCGTTTTAGTGGCAATAGCTAAAGGACAAGAGAGGACTTAACTGGGTTTAACGTTGATTTACATATGTTTTTAGAACAATATCCAATGTGTATGTTTAGTTACTCACCGGTTTTACGACGACCTCCGGCAATTCCGCCACGAAGTAAGACATTCAGAATAAATTTAGGGAGTTTGTTTAAAACTGCTATAAACACCCAAAACACCACTGCTCCCTCGTACAGTGCAAAAAAATTAGGTCTGAGAATAACTGAAGCTGATTAGCTTTATCATTTATCTCCAGTTTCTTAATGTAGAAGGAATCTATAAAAAAAATATTTATTCGTTTCGTAAGTGCACTATAGTACACAGAATACTATTTACTTATTCCGCTCCAGCGGTACGGTAAAGTATTGTGGTAAACAATTTTTTTCCTTTTGTTATCTACCTATCACTTTAATTCACAGAATACATATTGGTTAGACTGTTATCAGCAGTGTCAGTGTCAGTGTCATGCATGCATGAGTAGACATGACTTATAGGCTGCGTTCCGAGTTAAGCTGTAATCGATTTGAGCGTGCTAACACCCGTATTGAATTAGCGTGAACGCGATAGATGACGTCATGACATGAGCCGTCTTGCGATATCGCCGACCATGCCTTTTAGTAATATCACCGTGAGCGCTGTCAAAAATGACAGTTATGCTGTTTTGTTTTAAATCGCATCCTTTAACTAACGTGGCATTTTCAAAATTTTGCTTCTTGATACTGTTCGCCACCTAACCAAAGCAGAAGAAGAAATTTGTGGTATATAAACAAAGAAATATGATAAGCAAGTTTTGACATTGAACATGCACTGTGAGCGCGTTCACGAGGGTTTCGAATTGTTGACAGCCCTCAGCTGTCATAATCGTGATATCTTAATCGGAACGCAAATTATTGATGTCAGCGGTGTGAGCGATTATGTTCTAATTTGGAAAGCGGCCTCAGGCTACATTCCAAGTTACGATGTAATCGATTTGAGCGTGCTAACACCCGTTCCGAATTAGCGTGAGCGCGATAACGATGGGTTTTGAATCGTCTTAGATGACGTTATGACATGCGCCAAATTGCGATAACACCGACCATGCATTTTACTATTATCACCTTGAGCGCTATCAAAAATGACAGTTGTGCTGTTTTGTTTTGAGTCGCATCATATCTTTTAACTAACGTGGCATTTTCGAAATTGTGCTTCTGGCTACCGTTCGCCACCTAACCAAAGAAGAAGAAAGGAGGTATATTTTTTTTTTAATTGTACCGATGTATAAATTACAAGTTAAATTCCTTGCAATAAATTGTGTTATTAGCAATATTCAAAATCCTCCAATATTCGATAGATTAAGAAATAAAAGAATATAAAAGAATCACTACCTCACACTTCATAACAGTAGTGTCAGCTGTCAAACTATTCCACATGGGTCAAAATATTACATCGGTGACGGTCATCGGCGGCTTATAAATGGTCGTCTAACAGTCAAGGGGGAAATATGTATTTGGTAATTCTACGATAACGACATGATTATGTACGAGTATCTAGGTATTCTAAGACGACAATCAAATCCTATATGTATAGTCATAATAATAATATTGATTCATCAATTAGTTTTGTTTAACCGTATCTAGAGAAATTCTTATCGTAGAGATTCTATGGAGAGATTCTATGGACAGTTATACATGTCAACCAATAACTCCATTACGAATCTGGCAAACGACTCTAGAAATAGATTAACCCGACACTATACCGAAGATATCTCGGACGTCAGCTTGTACGAGATTAGGATGGCTCTAAAGCAGCTTAAAAACAACAAGGCACCGGGTGATGAGGGAATTACGGCCGAACTCCTAAAGGCCGGTGGAAAACCCGTTCTTAAGGCTTTCCAGAAGCTGTTCGATTCCGTCATACTCGAGGGTAAAACGCCACAGGCATGGAACAGAGGTGTGGTGGTACTCTTCTTTTAAAAAGGCGACAATGCTCTGCTTAAGAACTATAGGCCCATCACACTTCTGAGCCATGTCTACAAGCTGTTTTCAAGAGTCATCACGAACCGTCTCGCGCGCAGGTTTGACGACTTCCTGCCTCCCGAACAAGCCAGATTCCTTAAAGGCTTTAACACCGTAGACCACAAACATAGGCTGCGGCAGGTTATACAGAAGACCGAATAGTATAACCTGCCTCTGTGCACAGCGTTTGTGGATTACGAGAAAGCCTTCGATTCGATCGAGACATTGGCTGTACTGCAGTGAACGGTGCCAGATCGACTATCGGTACATCGATATGCTAAAGTGTCTGTACGAAAACGCCACTATGTCAGTCCGACACCCCGAACAGACCTCGAAACCTATCCTTCTGCAGCGAGGTGTGAGACAAGGAGACGTTATTTCTCCGAAACTGTTCACCACTGCACTGGAGGATGTCTTCAAGGTTCTGGACTGGAAAGAGCTAGGCATCAACATCAATGGCGAGTATATCACTAACCTTCGGTTTGCCGATGACATAGTTATCATGGCTGAGACCATGGAGGACCTCAGAACAATGCTCAATGACCTCAGTAGAGTCTCCGAAAGAGTGGGTCTTAAAATTAACATGGACAAGACAAAGGTCATGTCAAATGCCTATGTAACACAGTGGGTGTTACATGGGCATTTGACATGACTCATGAAGATCGGAGACGCTACTCTTGAAGTTGTGAACGAGTATCGACGTACGAGTACCTAGGACAAACTGTCCAGCTAGGTAGGTCCAACTTCGAGAAAGAGGTCAATCGTTGAATCCGGCTGGGCAGCGTTCGGGAAGCTACGGAATATCTTCTCGTCCAACTTACCACAGTATCTCAAGACGAAAGTCTTTGACCAGTGCGTGTTGCCAGTGATGACCTATGGCACTGAAACGGTCGCTCACAATGGGCCTTATCAGAAGGCTAAAAGTCACCCAAAGGGCAATGGAGCGGGCTGTGCTTGGAGTTTCCCTACATGATCGAATCAGAAACGAAGAGATCCGCAGGAGAACTAAGGTAACTGACATAGCCCGAAGAATTGCCAAACTTAAGTGGCAATGGGCAGGGCACATTGCGCACAGAACAGATGGCCAATGGGGGCCGAAAGTTTCTAAAGTGGCGACCGCGTACCGGAAGACGTAGCGTTGTAAGGCCTCCTTCAAGATGGACCGATGATCTTGCAAAGGCCGCAGGATTCCGCTGGACGGGGGAGGCACAGAATCGGTCGAAGTGGCGGTGCTTGGGGGAGGCCTATGTCCAGCAGTGGACGTCTTTCGGCTGAAATGATGAACCGTATCTATACCATTTCTGGAGGTTGTTTTTCACTATGAAGGCTTATTGTGTATGGCAATGGGAATTTAGTTGATATTTGAAATAAAACCAATAACATGCATATTATTTTCTTTTATTCCATTTCCTCATTTTCAAAATCTTTTCTAACTAGAATAATAGTCTAGGAAGGAGGCAGGTGCTGTAATATCCTGTTGATGTCGAGCCCACCCCATATACCAAACATGATGTGAGCACAGCAACCCACGGTATTTTTTCCAATTTTGCAGTTACAGTAACAACGGTGGATTCTGTGCTCCCAACTGTTTCGTTGTAAAATAATAGCACAGTTGTCGAGCTCCAATGAAAGAAAGATCGCAGCCAAATTACAGTGTCAAGTTCAAATGGGTTAGCCAAGTCCTCAGAATGGAAGAAATCAATTGAAAGTCCAGGGAAGAAAAGCCAAAACAACAACGAGCATGCACTGTGAGCGCGTTCACGAGGGTCCCAAATTGTTGACAGCCCGCAGCTGTCATAATCGTGATATCTTAATCGCCACAGAGCATGTTAATCGCAACGCAAATTATCGATGTCAGCGGCATGAGCGATTATCAATTATATAAAAAATATCAATATTTTAATTCGATATATCGATATAAAACATTAAGTTAACCTACTACGCTTTGGAATGGGCAACTAGCTTCATATTTCTGACTGACCGACTTCTTGACAATTCAAAAGTGCCTGTAAATGGTTTAATTGAAATAAATGCTTTGAGTTTGAGTTTGATATATTTCCAATAGCAACACTGTTGTTGCCACTGACTAAAACCGATGGAATTCAGAACCGTAAAAATATTTTTTTCCTAGTTTGGTATTTAAGTATGCACCTACCCAGCCCGATCACCATGTATGGCACGAAATCCACCTCCAGGGAGTAGTAGGGAGACTAGTACTTTAACACACAAACAAAAACCGGCCAAGTGCGTGTTGGACTACGCACAATGAAAGGTTTCGTAGTTGAGATGAATTTCTCTGAAGAACAAACTTAACATTGTAGTTGAAAAACATGTTCTCCCATAAATTTCAACTGCAAATATAGAGTTCTTATAGGGTTTCCTGTAATCTATGAGTAAAGAACCATTCTCAGTATAAAAAAAAATATAGGCTCTGGAGTTTCGGAGATAAGGCGGGGATTGGTCAATTTTCATTTATTTTCTATATCTTTAAAAGTATTTATTTAAAAAATAAATATAAATAAAAAATTGGTAATCACAACAAGCCCTTTCATTTGATGTGTCACACGTTACAGTTTGCAGAACTAGTTTTTCCATTTTGTCACCAAAAAGTGACGTGACGTGTGAGTGAAGTGAGTGAGTGAGTATTTGGGTCATAGAAATTCATGTGTGTACAAAATTTCAACTAAATTGGTCCAGTAGATTCGGAGCATATTGGCTGTGACAGACGGACAACCAGCTAGACAGACACACGAGTGATCCTTTTGAGGTACGAAACCCTAAAAAACGACCGCCGTCCTTCCGTCCTTGCTGCCACCGCCGAGGCCCACCGCGTCGTCCCCGTCCATTCCCATCCCGACCCTTGCTCGTGCCAGCCTGCACCGCTGAGCTTGTAGCTTTAAATTCCTCCAATCCTGTCCCTTGCCGTCTTCCCCGAAGTACTAAGCCAAGGTCCGTACCCCACAGTGGGTGCCCTTACGTGTATGTGTTGAATGTTACAACAGCTAAGTTCTCACGGTGAGATGGTTACAGAATAGCACTCTTGTGATTATTAGAATTAAATGAAAGAAAATTTAAAACTCATAAAAAATACACTTTGTAAACAAGCATTATTACAAATTAGAGGATTATATCCAAGATAAAAATTCTTGGAAACATGCTGGTCCTGCTCCATAGGACAATTTAGAATCTAGACAAAATCTAACTGTTTGCTAATTTAATTGTATAATTTTTTTTATTTTTTTAATATTGATTTTACATTCTGTGATTACTTGAACTCACATACCGACTTAGAAGTACCTATTACTTGTAAAAATACATATAATTATATAATTGATTTAGACAAGATATTGTGAAAACATTTTAAAAGAGTAACGGTGGAGTTTCTTGCCCATTCTTCTCCATACGAAAACTACCTTTTGGAAGGATCTACGACTAGAAGCAATTATTATTTTTCTGTAAATGTTGACGTTCAAAAGTGCCTTTTTTGTGCCTAATTGAAATACATTATTTGACTTTGACTTTGTAGTTACTTAGTTTCTAAGTTTTATGCCCTGGCTGGAGGTCTTAATTTATTCAGGCAGCAACGGGAAAGTCCGGTTGAGCAGCCGACCATCTCCTAGGTTGACCTGCGAAATGCCATAAAAAAAAGTGCATACGCAGTGACAAGTGTATATCCACAGTCAGACAGAGACACCGCTCACACCGCTGGCATCAATCATTTGCGTTACGATTTAATTAACACGATTATGACAGCTAAGGGCTGTCAACAATTCGGAACGCTCTTGAATGTGCTCACAGTACTCGCTCAACGTCAAAACTTGCATATCATATTTCTTTGTGTTTCTACCACAATTTTCTTCTGCTTCTTTGGTTAGGTGGCGAACGGTAGCCCGAAGCACAATTTCAAAAATGCCACGTTAGTTTAAAGATAGGATGAGAGTCCAAACAAAACCGCACAACTGTCATTTTTGACAGCGCTCACGGTCACGGTGATATTAGTAAAAGACATGGTCGGCGTTATCGCAAGATGGCGCACGTCATGACGTCATATATGACGATTCAAGTCAAGACATCGGGTGCATTCCGAGTTACACTGTAATCGATTTGAGCGCGCCAACTCCTGCACCGAATTAACGTGGGCGCGATAATGGTATGTCTTGAATCGTCATAGATAACGTCATGACATGCACCATCTTGCGATAACACCGACCATGCCTTTTACTAATATCACCGTGAGCACTGTCAAAAATAACAGTTGTGCTGTTTAACACAAATAAATAATATGATATGCAAGTTTTGACGTTGAGCGAGTACTCTGAGCGCGTTCACGAGCGTTCCAAATTGTTGACATCCCTCAGCTGTTATAATCGTGATATCTTAATCGGAACGCCATTTATCAATGTCAGCGCTGTGAGCGATTATGTTCTAATTCGGAAAGCGGTCATAGTTATCGCACCCACGTTAATTCGGGACGGGTGTGGGCACGCTCAAATCGATTACAGATTAACTCGGAATGCACCCCTGTCTGTCTGTCAATCACAACAAGCCGTCACTGTCCCCTGTTAACTGTCAAATATATATAGTTAGTTGTTGTATAATATATAGTTAGTTGGTTGGTTCTGGTTGTTAGCAAATTCATAGGTTATTATTTTACGATTTTTTTTTGGTGCCGCAGTATTATATATTTTTCAGTTAAATTAAAGTTTAAAAGTGAAAAGGTGACTGAAAATTACCCGCTTTACAGAATTATTAGTATAACCTAAAATTGATTTGCAGGTAAACAATGACTACAAACTACGCTAAATATTCTCAGTTAATAAAGGCATCGACGAACTATGCGCGTCGCATGCAGCGCCTATCCAATAGGATCTTCGGCGAGGTCGCAATACCCACCAATTCTAAGTCCATGAAAGTCGTTAAAATGTTTTCTGAACGGCCGGTTCATACTAACGAGGAGATCATTCACTATTACCCGAGACATGTTGAGACTCACAGCTTGATGCTGAAGCTGCGAGAGTACGGCTTGTTCCGAGATGAGCATCAGGACTTCAAGGATGAGATGAAGAGGCTGCGAGAGCTCCGGGGCAAAGTCAAAGTGTGGAGGAGGAAGCTCGACCAGAAGCCTGAGTAAAGTACAGATTCTGACAGTGAGAGCTATGCCACAAGTTTGATTGTTTCTTACAAATCATGAGCTATGTAACAACTGTATCATTCTCATCCGATTTGATGGATGGTACAACTGTCATGTTTGTTACTTGTTAGAAATGCCTATGTTAGTGTAGTTATTTAGTAGGTGGATACTGTAATTATTGTTTGTAAATAAAACACTTTTATTTAATAAAACAACTATTTTAATGACTATAACTAAATATGAGTTACTTTTTTAGAATAACACAGTTTATTATAAGGAATTTCTTTACCCTTGGAGGATGTAACATAAATGAAAAACAATATGAATAGCACAGAGGGCAGCAGCATGGTCACAAAGAAGTACCAGAATGGATATAGGAGTGTTTTCTGAGTACCCGCAATTCTAATTTGGTGATAAGTATGGTTGCGGGTCAAGGCAAAGGCATCAAAATAACATTTCATCCATCTGTACACCCTGTAACAAGTTAATTGATCATTGGCTGTGTAATTTACAAAACAAAACAAAGTGAATGATAATCTCTCATTCACAGTGGTTATAAGATCCAGCTTAGAAAAGTACCTAATAAATGTTTATTAATCTGTGAGGAGACATGAAACAAATAAACACCTAACCAATATACAAAATTTCAGTCAAATTACAAGAAAAATGTGGGTTGCCTTTCTTGGCTATTTAGCCCTCTAGCTAGGTTAAGCCTAGTATGTTATGTTAGTTACCCGTGAGGGCGCAGCAGCTTGTTGCGGATCTTGGTGGCGTTGGCGAGGCTGTCCAGGTCGCAGTAGGGGGTCCTCACGATGACCAGCGCCAGGTCGAACCACGGGTGCATCACCAGGTGCCGCGCGGGACGCGTGCTGTGCGTGCCCCAGTTGCCTGGTCGCAAATATACTAAGATGACACGCGCCGATCGGAATTGTCGACTAAGGCACTTGCTTTTTTCTAAGTACTCTTTGAAGTCATAAGAGGCGAATTTAGAAAGTTAATTCGCCGATGACATTCAAAATCAAAAGGTTTATTCAAAGTAGGGTAGGAAAATCAGCACTTTTTGAACGTCAAAATTATATAAGACAGTCTCCCAAAAACCGCGGGGGTGCCGCCTATCACCACTTCGTAGTGCTTTAGCTGGGAAGAAGTGGCGCAACAAACTCCCCAGTCTGTTCAGTTAGAATAACTAGATTCGGTTTGGGTTGAGAAACGTGCAGACTCGCTAGAAAGAGGCTATTTGGGAGTCTAGAACTCTCCACAACATTTTTTTTTTGCCGTAGTCGTAGACAAGTAGTTTTTTTTATTAAAAAATCAAAAGCAGGTAGTACAGACGCCAGCAGGTCAACCTACCCGAAAGTGTCAAATTTTCCCAATCAACTTTGAACCTTATGCTTTAGTGATAAAGTTAAAAATCTATTAAAGAAATTTGACAGATTGTAGTAGGTTGATGTGCTGGCGTCTGTACTTTTTTAAAGTTAGGAACTTTAATATTGGCTCAACTATACTTTATGAACCGCGCGTGAGAAGTTTCAATTTATTTTACGTACCTATAGATGTCTTGAGAACGCTTTTGCAAAATGTCACAGCTATATAGCAAACGCCTAGTTTTCGAGAAAAAAATAAAGTAAAAACGCAATGAGAACTTAGGATGCAAGAGCGAGCCCAGCGAGAATGAGACTTGGGCACCCCGGCTCGGACGGCTCGTTAGGTTCAAATCTAACCTGTCTGAGTCGGGGTGCCCCAAGTCCCGAGAGAACTTAGGCGAGCGAAACGAGCTCGGGACTTGGGATTAATGTTAGGTTGCTTTAAAGCCTGCAGACAGAAATAGCTTCCGTCGACTACGCTTACTTACTTACTTTAAAAAAAATTGATTTTGACCTTAGAGACTTTTGACATTGACCTTGAAATGTGTCTCCTATGAACTGGTGGGTGGGAGGATGACTTGCCCTCTTCCTCTCTCCTCTCTTTACATTTCATTTATCAACATTTCCTATGAGATTTATGTCATATTAAAAATTCGTTTAAAAAATCTCTGTATCTCCGACGGAGGGAGTGGGGGGTTTATTTACCCGCGTATCGAGGCGGCACGTTTCAAAACTTTAACCTTTGATTCTATGAAATAGTATGAAAGTAACATTACGAAACACAAATACCTACATATTAGATCCGCCTTTAGAGCCGAGTCAACCTTTTCTCGTAACTCCAGTCTACCCCTTTCTGTCGCTCAGAAACATCCTTCACTAGATAGAGTGAGAAAGATAACACGCTCTATCTCTGTTTAGACTAATGAAGGATGTTCTAGGTTATGAAAACAAAAATACATTCGTTTTGAATGTGTTTAGAAAAACCCTGGGATCGATTTCAGCATTTGGTTGGAGGAACACAATAATTAGAAGAACCCAATGTACCTACTCTCGCTTATGTCCATATCTTTTTGTGCTAGTGATGTGATCTGCTAAGTATGGTATCCTGCTCACCCGCGGCCAGGCGCTCGCAGCTGCCGCCGGCGGCCGGGCGCTCGGCCGTGAGGTTGGCGAGCGGCGCGGTAGCGAGGCACTGCGCGCGCGCGATCACCCACTCGCGGTTGTAGAGGACGCCGGCGCAGTGTCGCCAGCCGCTCGCAGTCGCTACGCATATCGACATCTTGTTCCGTCCCTCCAGTCCATGCATCGCGTCCAACAGCTCGTCTTTCCTTGCGAATGCGCCGCTCGCTATCGCTACGACACAAACGATCTTGAGCCACATTATTTGGGGCCTCGTAAATTTCACTGAATGACAGACGCACCATGTTAGATTTGTTTCGAATTTTTCGTGTGGCCAGTGTACCCGGTGTTGTAAAAAGTTATGTTGCAGTCACCTTGATATTGCACCGCGAAGTCTGAATATGGTGAATGAAAATTCATTCAATCATGATAATGATACCTACAAACCCACGCACAATGGTCCACCTGACGGACTAAGTGCGGAAACCAAACCCCCTAACATAGACATAGATAGATACCTACAAATTAAGGAAAAAAATGCATGTCGATGTTATTTTGTACCTACCTAAGCATCCATTGAACCTACTTGATGCGAGACGGCTCGGACGTAAGTAAGCGAGAAGCACGATGATTTTAACCGAAAAACGGAATTAACAGACTTTTGGGTGTTATTGTAAAAAAACTTTTGAATGTATTAATTCAACATGTACGAATTTCGTTTTGGACATTTTCATACTCCTGTTACTTATTTACGCCCAAAGTTGCGTTGTAATAATATAAATAACACTTTGTCACAGTACTTCTGACACACCAATAAAATCATTTATCCGCAAACAGATGGTTTATTTCGGTTAAATTAGTGGTCTTTTAAAGCTGTTCTGCTTACGTTCACAGGCATCGATAACCACTAGACAAATCGAAGACGTACGATGCCAGAGACCAGCGAAGCCTGAAGCCCCATTTCCGGGATGCAAGTTTCTTGCCTGTGGGATACAATAAAATCGAAGCAACAAATGACTTGCATTACGGACGGTGCTACTTTTATTTTTGCTCCAAGTTATGGTATGCGCACCGTGTCAATCGGGCTAAGTTATTGTTGCTCCAAGTTATGGTAGGTGCACCGTGTCAATGGGGCTAAGTTATTGTTGCTCCAAGTTATGGTATGTGCACCGTGTCAATGGGGCTAAGTTATTGTTGCTCCAAGTTATGGTATGTGCACCGTGTCAATCGGGCTAAGTTATTGTTGCTCCAAGTTATGGTATGTGCACCGTGTCAATGGGGCTAAGTTATTGTTGCTCCAAGTTATGGAAGGCGCACCGTGTCAATGGGGCTAAGTTATTGTTGCTCCAAGTTATGGAAGGCGCACCGTGTCAATTAGGGTTTCATCTCTAAATATTGCAGGTAGTATATGGCAGGTAGGTAACCATTATAAATTGTAACTCCCAACAAACATACTCAAAATAAAAAGTGTAAGTAAACAGTAGGACAACACTGAGCCCATTACAAATCCTATGGCATTATAAAATTATTATGACAGTCCATAATGGCTGGACTTATTTATTTAAAATAAAACTCGTGATTGAACTTGTATCATCTCCTTTGGCTCATCGACTCGTCAACTCGTCATCATCTTCGAGCCATTCCTCACGAATGTTCGCTTTAGCTTCCACTCTGTCTACAACTTGGCTCAACTTGGGTGGGCAAACTTGAGCTGTTTGTTTCTGAGTCTCAAATTTTTTTTTTTTTTTATCGTTGCCCCGCACTAGGAATTTCTCCTGTGTCGTGGGTGCGTTTACAAACATTTAAACTCACATACACAAACAGCCAGACCCGGAACAACTAATTGTAGATCATACAAATATTTGTTCCGTGCGGGAATCGAACCCGCGACACGCAGCGCAGCAGTCAATCGTTTAACCACTGCGCCAACCGTGTCGTCAAACATTAATGGCTACATTGGTAAAGTTGTTAATAATAAAACATGCGAAAAATAGCCATCATTTATTTGATTACAAAATCTTTTGTCAGGAAATAAATAGCTACATAAAATATATATAAACAAGAAATGCCTCAACTGTTTAACGACTTACTGCTGCGCGCGCGGCGCGGCTCGCTCGTATGACGTCACATAACGTCGCCACGTGACGTCACGCCGCGTCAGGCGCGCCGCGCCACTTACTACTGCCAAACTCATATTTTGTGAAAATATTTACTTACTAAAAATCCTTAACATTAACTTTTACATTATTCAGTTCAAAATCTAAATTTATAAAAGAAATTAAACTATTTAAGCCACAGACAACCTAGACAAACCATGTATCGGTAGAATCGAACAAATAAACAAAAAGATGTCATCGTTCCGCAATACATTGCTTGTATAAAATGAATTAGTAGCGAGTGCATGGTGGAAGCTCGGACCGTATTGTGTGCGCCGCGGGTCGGACTCGACTCAACACTGTCCACAGTATACACCACTAATACCATCAGAATATCATAACATGATGCGGCCAACTGATCCAGTGAGAAGTCGGTCGTGAGAGTCGCGCGAGAACGAAACTGTCCACTTATACTTGAGGCGGTAATCGTCCTAATTTAAACCACTATTTGAAATTCGCGAGGTCCCGTAAGCGAAGCGATTTGTAGAAAACTTGCCAGCTTTAAATATATTTGTCGTATTTCTATTTCGTATTTAATTGTTACGCTACTATCACATCTCACAAAAAGTTTTTGTTTTTGTAAAAAATTTAATGAGATACACAGTTATAATATTATAACGTCGACAAGTTCGCGAGCGACACACGCAGGCGGCTGGCACTCCCGACACTCCCGGCACTCCCGCGTACCCCTTACTGTCGCTTACGAGTGCAGATACACATACATTGATCGTGAACTATCTAGTGCGAACAGGTAAATATGTAGCGTCTATTTTATTTTAACTCACCTCTGTCGTCATGAAGTGTAGGTACATATACACGACACAGCGTTTCGGCGATAAATCGCTCCAATTACAAAGGAGCCTTACGTTTGCAGGACACGTCGTATCGTCGCAGTAACTACGCTGAGACCAACTAATTATTTAGAAATATGTGTGCAGCAGTGACGTCATCAAATAAGCGATACGCTGGAGCCCGCACGGTGCTAGTTCCCGGTGATACGTGCGGCCAGCGACCAGGCCGTCATAGTGCTGTGGTCGCAGGTGTAGTCCGCGACCGGCATGTAATACATTATATAAACACCTACCAAATAGTTACAGTACATTATGGTGAGGTTGAACTTCGCTAATTTGGATATACAGTTATATACAATCAGTGAGGCCAGGGAAGCCCTATACCTACATTATAGTGTTGTAATGATTTGTTATTAATATAATCTAGTGAGAACTACTACGTACGTGAGCTTTTGTGATCCGTAAAAGTATATGGGGTAATGATTCTTATTTTTATTTATTACAATTTCAAATAACACAGGAGTAATCTAAGTTTCATTATCGTCGTTCAAATTAGCGAAATTCAAAAGTCGTAGGTATCACGCATCGGAAGCATAAAAAATACCAAAAAATATTCAATTTTATCGGATCCTTCAATTCATCAATACGTAAGGAATCAGGTATTCATTGTCGCCGATGAGTTCATTCTGGTCGTAGCTGCCTCCCGCACTAGGTGTAGTCGTTGAAGTCGTCGATGGCCACGCGGTGCGCCAGGTCCGGGGGCCCGGCGTAGGGCTCGGGGGCCCGCGCGGCCGCGGCCAGGCGCTCGGCCTGCGCGCGCACGCGCAGCCGCTTGATGAGGCGCAGGCGCTCCAGCGAGTTGGACGCGTACGGCGCGCCGCCCAGCTTCAGCGACTGCGAGATGTGCGACGCCAGCTGCGCGGGACCACACCGTACTCGAGTTATTACAACATTACATCACGCCTGTGTTCCCGGAGGGTTAGGCTGAGATGTACGTGTACCTATTAGTACACCCACATTTCGCCAGTTATGTTAAGTCCCATGTAATAGGGAGCGAGTCTATTGCCGTCAACCGGGCACAAATCCAGACTCCGGGCTGCTACTGAGAAATTTCAGATGGAAATAACGATAACGCGAATCGCACCCAGGGCCTCATGCTCAGCAATAGCGTTAGCGACGGCTACACAAACGAGGCAGTCTTTCTCATTATATTCATCTTAAAAGGTGTAAATTGTAAATCGCCCTATAAGAGCCTTTTTCCTGTCGCACGCAGACAAGATTCACGCCGAACAACGGCCGGCGCGCATGCGGGCCGGACACAGTCGCGGACACAAATCTGCATGATAGGAAAAAGGCCCTAAGAGCATCCCAATAATTTTTTGGGCCTTTTTCATATTCCGCAGCATACATATATGACTGTTCCTTTAAAAGTGCCACCTTGCCGCAGAGCAACCTGGTGGAACAACAGGACCGGTAGACACAGTGTAACTCACCGCACAGTGCAGCGCCATCTGTCGGGCCAGCAGCGCTACGTTGGTGTCGGACACGCAGTGCGTGTCGAGGTGCGCCAGGAACTTGGTGCGGATGCGCTCGTCCTTGGTCTTGACGAACACGCGGTTCATGCCGTGCTCGTACGGCTCCACCACCACGATGCAGAAGTTCAGCTGCCCCTGCGAGTGCAACAATAGCGATCACGCGCCTGTCTGTAGCGACGCACGCGCCGTACAGTGGTGACTCGACCATGCCACAGAACCTTTTGCTGTCCCGTGACCACATTTGATTAATGGCGATTATTTAACTAATGCTCTTTTTCCCGGATAATGAATCTGATAAAATATTAGATTCACATTCACTCGTCACCATGAAATGCAACCATACCGCACCTATTCGACGTCTACCGTCCTCTCAAAATATGTCATCTATGAGAGATGACATAATACCAGCATGTTATTGTTCCTCTGTACTATATATATATATATATTGTTTGTCTAGTGCAACTAATTTTGTACGCCATAAATGGCAAAACATGTAGCCACCATTAATTATAAGACCTTCATACTGTACTCATGTAAAATAAATATTATCTTATCTTATAAAAAGTGGTAATAATTTTCCATTTATCTCTAAATCAACGGATCGAATAGCTTTGATTGCTATTTGAATTTAATGCTGACCCTTTTGTGAAGATTTGTCGGTATTCAGAAATTTTAAAATATCAAACACTCTTCTTCTTTTTTTTTTTTTCGAGTGGTTAGTGACTAACCTGGTGTCACAGTTTCCATGCCGCCCATGGGCCTCTGATTTGGCTTCACATGCCGTCGAGAAATCAAAAACTTGAAAGTAATTATTAAGAGTTGAGTAGCAAAATTCAGTTGAGCATCGTCAGAGTACATCATAAACAGAGTAGATTATTTCAAAATGTTACGATGTCGCTACCGAACTAATTATTTGAAAATCATGACAGAAGGTCATGATTTTCAGCGCCCATAGGCTATCCAAAGAGCTATCAACATTACCAATTGCCTTAATTTCTATAACGTCCAATTTTTTTTGAAAATTGCTTGTATAGAGATAACTATACTCATACCTCGAAAAGAAAAATATCATTAGTAAAGAGCAAAAGGGGTTTAGGCAAAACATGTCAACCAGTATGGCCATTTATGACTTTTTATATACCGTAATGACGAACATGGACGGGAGAATCCCGGTGTGTGCTATATACTGCGACATGACGCACGCTTTTGACTACGTTGACCATGGCATCTTGCTACAGAAATTAGAAGCTTACGGCATAAGGGGAAACATACTAAATCTTATTCAGTTATACCTTACTAATAGAAAACCATACACAGAAACTGATAGAATTAATGTTAAGACAAAGGAAAAGGAAATTAAAAACAACCATTTCCGGTGAGGACCTGCGTCAGGCGGAAGGTGAGGACGCCGTGGCGCCTCTCTAGCCACTCCTCAAAGAGGGAAGCCCCCTCTTTGAGGAGTGGCTCGCCGCAATAGTGGCGTGCCCAGCACTGGGTTACGACAGTCGCATTGTACACCTTACGGGTGAAACATGTACGTACGAAATGTTGTGACAACCTGCATGCTTAATACACATGTTTAGACATATAAAATTATCTTAATTTTTATCTAACATTAAAGAAAATATTCAGAGATGCCCGTCAATTGTTTGATAAAGCTAGCAAAGATAGAAAACCTCAATAACTAAAATTAACGAAATCATTAAAGTAACGCCTTGTTTACGTCGTAACATTTTTCTATTCAAAGTTTTATTGTAACCGATGTGTTGCACCCGATATCGTTACTCATATCGCCCCTAATTCTTAGTGATAGTTTGTTTTTTATGAGTTTTGTTAAATAACCCTCAACACTTCTGCTTAGGCCGCCAATTGCAAGTTAACTTTAAATAAAAGATCATGAGTGAATGAATACTTTACAAAGTAATCATGTAATTTTATAACTGTTATATTTTGATGATTTTATATAATAATTAAAATGTCAAGTTTTACCCCACTGTAATACACTGGCGGCGTAAATAAATGATTTATGATTTATGTAATGTCAACAGTATACTTATGGTAATAATTGTGCACAAAATAAATAAATAAAAAAATGGTTTTATCACAAGACTTAGCAGAGTGAGCAGAATAAGAATAATTTATTTGTCAAACATATGTGATAATATACAAAGATCTTAAATATTAGGCAGTGCGCTATGTTTTGCTAATATTGACATACAAATGATTAATATTGTCAAAAGCTATTCAATCATACTATTAGATTCCAATGACCACTTATTACAATTGAATTAAATAAGTATTATATAAACATCGCAATAATTGCAAAAATATTTTTGATAGCTCTTGTCACTGTCAAAAACAAAGTGAAAATTCATGGTAACCCTACCATGAATTTACCGGGACAAGATACAGACATTGGTATACCGCGAAGGGCGACCATGATTTTCTCAGGACAAAAACCGGAAAGTAGTTTAGCGGTAGCGGGATTACAAATTTCGAGTATGATCGGTGTATTCGTTGTTCCTCGGTTAGTTCTCCATGGAATAGTATACCGCGACGACCCATTTTATATATTGAGATTTTAGGAATTCAAGGAAGGGGTTTAATCGATACCGCGGCTAAGGGAACCATCGCCGGGTCCGCACTCTACGCGTTGCTCCAACAACGTAATCAACCGTTCACCTCTAGTTCTATGAGTATTAAACTCGCGGATGGTATTATTAGAGATGTTGGGTATTATTAACCAATGTAAACATTACACTTGGGGACTTACGTATACCAATCGAGTTGATTTTTTCCGACGCTGTTAGGTATTGATTTTATTACTAAGGCTAAGTTGGTTCTTGACTTTTATTATATGAATTGGTACACACTGACCGGCCACAGGTCATTCACCCACTTTCGTGTGAACACTAGCGCTGTGCGACAGATTGCGCTGTTATGAGTGTTCTGCGTGACGATGTGGCTACGTTGCTGTCAGAGTCGCAGAAGATGCAAGTAAACAATATAATCAATGAGTTCTCTGATGTGTTTGACTTACTCGGGGAGCCGACCCCCAACGCTGAACATGTTATAGATACAGGTAACCACTCTCCGGCTTACGGCGGAATTTTGAATAAAAAGAAATTTTGCACGCCGAGCCCGACCAGATGTTAGCTGAGGGCATAGTCGAGGACTGAGAGTCCGCTTGGGCAGCACCATGCGTTTTTAGTACCGAAGAGTAACGGTAAATTCAGGTTTTGTGTAGACTTACGGAAATTGAACGCCATCACAAAATCTGATGCCTACCCCATGCCACGTATCGACGATCTTGTGCAGTCGACCAAAAAAAACTGCGTAATGAGTACCTCAGACCTCCGCAATGGCCCCGGTGATAGGTACGTAGTTGTTTTTAAGAGACGAAGGAGCTCAAGAGTCTCCAGCAACTTCGTGCTTTCATTCAAACATGTCCGTGGTTCCGGAAGTTCATTTCTGACTTCGCTAAAATAGCAGAACCACTCAGCCGCCTTACGAAGAAGAATCAGCCTTGGACTTGGAGTCAAGAGCAAACAGAGGCGTTTGTTGAGCTGAAAAGGCTGCTCACCACTCCACCCATTCTAGTACAAGCTGATTATTCACTCACTGGAACCTCAGCTAGCATTGTAAAGCAACGCAAGATACAAAGCCCACTATCGACCCCCGGTCTCTGGTGGGGTGTGATGTGGCGGCATCTACATTGCCACATGCAAACTACGCATCAACGACCTGACGTCACACAAATCCTGCATCGCGCAATTAGAGTTTACTGCGCGATCGACATATATACAAGATCCCGACTTCAACCGTTGGGCAGTTGCCCGCCAAACACGACATCCGTCTGGTCAGAGGGGGTGTAAAGTTGTAAAAATTCTGGGCTAATATAACACACGACCAAGTAAAGGAAAGTGTTAATTTTTAAGATCAACTGAAATCAAAACAACAAATTGATCCGTTAAGGTTTAACAATGTTATAAAAATATGATTTATTATATTAAAAACATAATTTAACAAGCAAATAACTACAATTTCAGTGCTAACGACCACATCACTTATATTCTTTTTACATAAAAACGGTTAATAACTCAAAATTATTATATTTTGTTAAAAATGCGCCTTTGCCATTACTTAGCCGTGTGTCACTATCACTTCCCAGAATTTGATCCTTATTAGCAACACCATCGGAAGGTGCATTAATACAGGATGTGTTTTTTTTTCAAAATCAATGACTTCGTTTCCTAGCTTGACAGAAATTGTTTAAAAAAAACTAATGATGCAGTTCTAGTTTTCATCAAAATCGGTCCGAAGACTCTTTAAAGTATTTTTCGCTAATACCTAGTTTCGGATTTGGCCATCCATGCAGATTTGAAATATTCACCCGAATATACAGACGAATTGATAACCTCCTTTTAGAAGTCGGTCAAAAATAAATTTGTATCTCATGATCTTTTATTTAATCTAGTTAACTTGCAGCTGGCGGCCTAAGCAGAAGTGTTGAGGGATATTTAACAAAACTCATAAAAACGAACTATCACTAAGAATTCGGGGTGATATCAGTAACGAAAATTGCGAAAGATATATTTTGGTTTTTTCAAAACTTTGTATGTTTCCTATAAAATACATGTAATTTACGAAAAAAACAAATTTGCCGTTCGTCTGTAAAATAAAATCATACACGTGTAACACTTGTTTTATACTGTGTATTTTAATAATTAACAATCAAAGGGAAAAAAATCTTGCTTATTAATATTAATTGAACAGTAATGTACTTTACGTAATCTAATCAATATGACGGCTGACACAAAATAAACAGAGTAGATGTAAATGATTGGAAAATAACAAATAGTCTACAATTCAATGTCACTATCACTGGCTTCAGTGGCTTCGTCGGAAATTTCATTCGTTTCATGAAATGTAGGTTCGTTTGCATTCGAATGAACAATTTGCAGATTAGTTTACAAATATTAATTTGTATAATCGATCTACCGTCAAACGGTTACGATCTTTGGTGTGTGTTCTCCCAATCAAAGACCGATTTCTCTCACTGGCTGCTGACGACGGTGGACTACTCAATATTCTTACAGCAATAGGAGAATGACACAATCCTTGCCACCAGTCTTATTATAATAATATATTAATCCAAAAAATACACCATAAAATACATGTAAAAAACCGTTAACTTGCGAAAGATTCAAACGAAGATCCGCCAAGAAAGTTTCTGTATTTTATTGAAAAATACTGGGGAGTGGGCTAGTGCAGAGGTTCGTAGTTATGTACAATAAATCCTTGAATAGAAAAGTGTTACCGCGTAAACAAGGCATTGGTTTAATGATTTCGGTAATTTTAGTTATTGTGGTTTTCAATCTGCCAGCTTTATCAAAAAAATGACGGGCACCTCTGAATATTTTTTTAAATGTTGATAGTTCCTTGGATAGCCCGTGAGAAGGGCATGTTTTTCAAATAATTTGTTTGGTTAGTGATGTAGTAACATTTTGAAATAATCTACTCTATTTATGGTGTACTCTAACGATGTTCACACCCTGACTTATTAATTGTGAAAATTTAGGAAAATCGTCTAATTTTACAATGTTTGTAAATATGTGGACACCATGTATCTATCACATAATTAATTTATCTGCTGTTGCTTCATTTTTAATACTTAATTCTTTTTACCTATTGTGGTATAGTAATTTTATTCTAGGTGCATCGTCCTCACATATAATTATATAACTAATGTACTTATACAAAATATTGTAAAACATTTTAAAAGAGTAACGGTGGAGTTTCTTGCCCATTCTTATCCATGCGAAAACTACCTTTTAGAAGGGGCAACTAGAATCAATTCTATTTTTTTGTAAATTTTGACGTTCAAAAGTGCCTTATAAGGGCCTATATAAAATAAATTATTTGACTTTGACTTTGTTCTAATTATGCTACTCAGCTCTTAATAATTACTTTCAAGTGTTTGATATTTTCAAATTTCTGAATACCGACAAATCTTCACAAAAGGGTCAGCTTTAAATTCAAATAGCAATCAAAGCTATTCGATCCGTTGATTTAGAGATAAATGGAAAATTATTACTACTTTAGGTTACTTTCCTAAATCAATGTAATTTCATTAATTATATTTGCCAAAAAGTTCCATCAACCCGTCCGATATTTATATATTCTATATCAGAATAGGCTACACTATTACATAGAATAACTTTTATTCGCCCTGGGACCGTATTATGACATATTAATGCCACCAGTATTCCAGTGTAAGTGAGAGACGGAGCTATACAAGGCCGCTAGCACCAACCTTTTTTCGCAGTGGAATAAAGATGGCATTAATACTTCATAATAAGGCATGAATATCTGTTTAAAAATTGCCCAAATCTGAGTTTTCAAACTCTCAACATTTTAAGGATTAAGTTGCCTGTTTAAGTCATTATGGATTAGGCCGCACACGATCATACCAAAATCAGAGGCTCTGAAGATCACTTTATGTTTGGCCCAATTTCGAAATCTAAAAGTGGACTCCTGACCACGGTGCTCCTATCTGAAACTTTTCATATATATTTTCATTGTTCTCTCGCCATGCCGCACCTACTCAGCTATCAACTATTCGCCCTGCATATGCTTGCTCAAAATCCCTCTGGGCTGAACAACACCCATCACACATATCACCATACACATGCTATATTCTATTCTAAAAGAGAAAATGTTTTTTTTTCCATTAACTTTTTGTCTATTTTTCATTTTATTACAATTTTGTTTTCAGTATTTAAAAATCATTTGATTGTAATTAGTCTAAGCCTTCTCATGTTGGTCCGTGTAACTGGTAAATTAACAAAGCGACTTATTGATAAATGCTTTTATAGCGTACTTTAGTTTATAGATTATAAGTTGTAAAATGTACAGTTCACGTCAAATAACTTACCGCTCTGAAGCTAGGTTGCGCATGCGCGCTACTGTTTTCTGTAAGATTGACTACTGCGCAGTCATGTGTAGCCTACTTTAGAGCGGCAAAGTTATTTGACGTGAACTGTAGTTTGTAATGTCGTTTATGAATTCATTGTTACCAAATTTGAATGAATGTAATATATATTTTTTTTTTCCACACTAGGAATTTCTCCTGTGTCGTGGGTGCGTTTACAAACATTTACAAACTCACATACACAAACAGCCAGACCCGGAACAACTAACTGTAGGTCATACAAATATTTGTTCCGTGCGGGAATCGAACCCGCGACACGCAGCGCAGCAGTCAATCGCTTAACCGCTGCGCCAACCGTGCCGTCTACCGATCGTCGTCCGATTTACTAATCGCATGGTTTATTCAAGTTAATTAATTAATTTCTTAAAATAATAACTAAATACTTATGTAAAATTTGCACGTCGTCATTAATGACGACAATATAATATATCTTATTATGCCTTTAAAGGCATAATAAGAGATCGATATATTATCTCAAGAACTTTCTGTACCTTATTTACGTAAATAAATGATTCTGACGTTTTGCAGGGCAAAGGCCTCTTCTCACACAAAGAAGGCACGCGAGCACTGATCACCACGCTTGCTCGAGACGGGTTGGCGATTTCAGGCTTATATTAACTTTTTTCCTCACAATATTTTTCCTTCACCGATATCAGTAATGTCCAAAATAAACTCAGAAAATACATATGAATTATAAGGTGACATACACGTCTCGAAATTCGTCATTTGTCCGAAATCAAAGAGATTGTAACACAAATGGTGTCGGTTTACCTTAATGGTGTGTATGTTGAAGTCGGCGCCGGAGTCGTTGTACACGATGGACACGTAGTCGTTGCCGATGTACTTGCGCTTCTCGTTGCACGTGGGGTCCTTGGCCGACGAGGGCATCGCCGTCGCCACGTGGAACAGCACCTGCCACACTCACACCGCGTTAACTTCAACTAACTAAATCGTCGTAGTGTCGGGTAGCTCAGCACATGTGCTAGCACAGTTGTAGCTACTCGGATGAAAAGAGTCACTCACTCTTTTTATTTTGTTGTGCTGCCACGCACCACAGGGCACATATTAGCTACACAGAACATTTGTACGTAGGTATTGTGAGTTTTGAACGAAACGAGTCACTCACTCAATTGCAAGTCTATTTACGATTCTAAGCAAAGGAGTTCAGGTGTAAGTTTAATTGCCATCTATTGCTTTTGTATGACGACGTCACGTTCCATTCCCATTTCTCTTTCCCTCATCATCACTCGTGCAGCTGAGTGACGCGCTTAACCAGTCACCGCGTGTACCTACTCTACGGGGCATGTGTGACGTGTGCCGTGTCGCGTTGTCGTCACTACACACCGCACTCGCGACTCGCGCGGCGAGCCACCCGACTCCCTGACACACTCACAGCACGTACGTGCTCGATGCTCACAGGCCATCGCAGCCTCGCCTAATTCGTGCTAGCACACTTCGTAGAAAGAGTGCTTCGCACGATCTTCATCATCAAACATTTTTATAAAGTTGCAATTTCATCCTCTTTAAAAAAATATATAATGCATACTTGCTTTTCGCTTTAGACATTGGCAGGATGTCGACATGGAATTTGCTTGCCACAATACTAACTAATATTATTAATGCGAAAGAGAGTTTGTTTTTGTTACGTTTTCGCGCTAAAACGGCTGAACAAATTTGGATGAAAACTGGCACATGGGTAGACCAACACCTGGACACAGGATACTTTTTGTCCCGATATTCCCACAGAATTGAGACTTATGCGGGTGAAACCGCGGGGCGTAACTAACAAATAGAATAAGAAGTTTACTGCTAATAAATAACGTCAAAATTCAAACTGACACTGGACTTGAATATTGTTCTGTACTCAAATAATGCTAAGAAACGTTAGCCCCTTACACTGACGCCTGGTATGCATAGCCAGGTGTATATCGTGTGTGAACATCTTTTCAGTATTTTAAAATAATTTATAGACTCGTATCTGGTATCTCACTATAGAGGGCGATGATGCGGTCTGGTGCGCGCTCGCCCACAAGTACCTTCTCACTCGAGCACCGCAGGCTCCCGGCTGTAGCTACAGTAGCTCGTGGCTGTTACCTGCATGATGTCGTCGTTCCACACGTACGTGTAGTGGCCGTCCTTGCCGCCCTTCTCCAGGTTGAGGAACAGGTGCGGCTGGTCGTCGTCGCCGCCCTCCAGCGACACCAGCGTGCCCAGCTGCGTCAGGAACTCTGCGTACCTGCAACAAGTATTCCCCGAATACCTCTAATGAGGTGCATGGTTGGTGGTTTCACGCTTTTGAAGTTATTCTACAATCCTGTCACACAAAACGACCATTGCACTGAATGGCAAGAAGTTACTGTGTTGTGACGTCAGATGTTGGCAGTGCTGTCTCTGCCTAGCACAGACTTTAAAACGCTTACAATATCGCCATTTTTTTAGATATTTAAGCAATGCTTTTTTTTCTTGGTTTCGAGATATCTAATTAAAAAATCCAGTGTAATATCCTATACGCCAGTTATTGTACAACTATGTAAGAGGTGAGCGTATCGCCTTTTTCCATCCTCCTCAGTTGAATCATTCGTCTTTAATAGTGGATTTACATTTGCTACGTCCATTTGTTATTAACCGGGCACAAATCCAGTTTAAACAACAAGGTGCTACTAAAAAATCCTAAAAGAAATATAAACTAACGTTTTGCCTGACCCGATGAAACCCACACACACAAACAAGAATAATGTATCCATCTGCATACAAATGAGAGTGCAGTTAACAGTTAACGTTGTGACGTCCCTACGAAATGGTTGAGCTGGATGGTGCTGATCCTCGCGTCATGTTCGTGAACGGGCGCCGTCGGTCGAGACTTTATATTTTGTACATTGTTCTCACATATAGAAGCAACAAGAATAATGTACCCAGGATTTTGTAATACTTATATTTAAAAGAGAGTCCTTGGAGTTTCTTGCCCGTTCTTCTCCATAGAGATCTACGTTTTGGAATGGCAACTAGAATCAACTTTCCGACCGACTATTTGACAAATCAAAAGTGCCTGTAAATGGTTTAATTGAAGTAAATGCTTAGAATTTTTTTTGAGTACCTCACACTGCCGTATTCGTTCTTCAATATGAAAACTTCGTTATCTTGTTGTCCGGGCCCCACGTACAACACTCCGATCTGTAAACACATCATGCGTACAATATTCCGGCATGGGCGGCATCCAATGCTTTGCTGATACTGTAGTGATAGCACAAATGATAGACGTAGACGTAGTACGTGACCGTCGCGGCCTGCCACAGGGCATAGATGGACGAAAAGCCGCGGCACACATACGTGACTCCATCAGTGCCTGGTTGCGACCAAGGCTTGTATAGTACTTTTCTCAAATAATGCGCGGTAATTATAAGGGATACTCGTATGCTTGTTTGTAATGGATAAACTCAAAAACTACTAAAGAGCGTTTATACTGAAAGTGGGCAACGTCGCAAATAGCTGTCAAATATTATATATTCGCTATTTTGATTAATTTAATAATATTACTGTATGGAAATAAGAAATATGGCTAACTGGTGAACTAAAATATTGTTTGTTTTTACACGCGCCAACATGGATTTTCATACAAACATTGCCGGCCGGCGCTCGCAAGTATTCGACCACTACCGCAATTTCGATTTATCTCGAAGAAAGTTGTCAAAATAATGCCGTGAATTTCTAAGCATGTTTGAGAAAATATATTTCTAGTCGCATATTAGTGGTAACAATTTGACATTGACAGCACCTTTATGTCGTAGCAGTAAGGGCGATTTTCGTAGTACCATTGTTAACACTGATGTGCGGTTGACTGTACGAAGAAAGAGTGTGGCGAGAAGAATTGGTCGCTTCACGGGAGCTGGTCATAGTACACGGGCGGCACAGAGCCGCCGGAGCGTCTACAGACGGCAGTTCAAAAATTCGTGGCGTCGAAAGCGCGTCAAGCGCACAATTTCCGTCACGGACCGTCTTAAAAGCCGCCAGTTTGTTTGAGACATGAGTGCTGTCATCAGTGACGCGCCTGGTTGTGGACAATGTAGACGATGGCGTGCCGCGGCGTCTCCGTGCTCTGTTGGGGAGATATTTGCCTAACAATAGGACAGTATGCGTTAAAAAAGGTGTTTACTTTATATGTTTCTAGCGGCGGCACGAGGTCGAGGTTCTTGATCGTCCGCTCGTGTTGCACGCCGGACACGCGCAGCGGACGCTCCGCCAGCGGGTTCAGGATTGTCGGCGTCTCACCTGTACAGGACTTGGTTAGCTCTACAGCTCGTCTGCGCTGAGCAGACAATGGACAATTTGTCCGCGGACGACTTGGTCACGACGATAGAACGTATGAAAATCTATGCAATAATGCACACGGAGGACAAACGAGCGCGTCGTCGATGCTTGACGGATGACCTCTACCGCGGTCAGTTGCGCAAAAAAACTCCGCCTTCTGCTTCGCGCCTCAGGGTGTCAATCATGACCAAGAATACATTTCTTTAATTACTTGATACATAAGTTTGTTTAATCGCCGTAGTCGGCAGACTGCATCGTGCGCAAGACACGTTGGATATTAGTTACTGGTAGGGAATTAGTGTTCAAAACGCTCATCGCGTGAACATCAAGGTGGATTTTCGAAATGTGGCAGTAAGGACAGGTACCTTAATCGTTGTCGCTACAAGAAAACGGTCTTAGGAGATTGTCCTTAACTTTTTGAGCAATTTTGATCTGCATTCACAGATTTCGAAACAACTGTACAGTCAGCATGAAAATGGATAGTTTTCACATAAACTTTTTTTCATGCCAATCGAGTAGAAAGTCAGAAATCGCAATAAATTTTTTTCATACTTTTAGTATTACTTTTTATGATAAACAGACCACCGGCAAAAGCTTTACCAAGCAAAGCTGAAGCAAATAAAATTATAACGCGTATTCGTTCGAAATATGAAGTTATTTTTTTTTTTTAATATTCGGCCAGTCTACTCCATCGTAAAAAAGTTGGTAGGAATGTTATTTCCTACGAAATGTACCTATGGGAAAAGTTTTTTTGCGATTTTTTAGTATACAAACCTCAGTTGGTCTTTTGATCCTTATAAGAAACAGGATCGATAGGGATCAAAAAACTTTTTGTGAAAACTGCCGATTTTGTTGCAGATTGTATATTTTTTTCAAAATCTGTGATTGGTGATCAAAATGAGTCAAAAAGTTAAGGTCAGGCTCTTAGGACCATTTTCCTGTAGTTACCTGCCCGTACTGCGCCGTCTTAAAAATCCACCGAGTACATCGTGCGCAGCTACCTGGTACGGGCGGCGTGATGGGGTAGGTGCTCATGTTGTGGTACAGCTGCAGGAACACGAAGCCCGGCGTCACGCCGCCGCCGCCGCCCGCGGCCGCGCCCGGCGCCGCGCCCGCCGCCCTGCCCGCGTACAGACTGATCACCGTGCGGCCGGAGCGCAACGAAACACCAAGCGTGAACAACAAGCCGAGGGTAAATTATATACATCACAAATAAAACGAAGGAAAGGATGGATCGAGTGCCATCGATCATTATTATTTTAATTTCATTTGAAATAGCAGCGGGGCGAGCACGACAAGACATGATAAATTATATCAGGCCTTACGTGGCTAAGTAACAACAGCCGCACGGGTCGATCCATCAGGTTAAGCTACGCTTGCCGGGGTTCGTCTGTGGATCATCTTTACATACCGAGGCTTCTCCGTGCCTCGGAAAGGATGTTAAGCCGTTGGTCCCGGCTGTCATTCTTGGATCTTTGACAGTCGTTACGGGTCGTCGGAAGCCCGAAAGTCTGACAACCAGTCGTACCAAGGGGTATCGTATTACCCAGTTACTGGGTTGTGGAGGTCAAATAGGCAGTCGCTCCATGTAAAATACTGGTACTCAGCTGCATCCGGTTAGATTGGAAGCCGACCCCAATATAGTTGGGAAAAGGCTAGGCAGATTGATTGAATTTGTCTTAAATGTTAGCACAAGTCAACCACGTCTAGAAACACGACATGTCTTTCTTGTTGCTGACTTGATATTGTGACATAATAAACAGGTTTTTGGAACGAAGTTCTTTAACGCGAGAGAGAGAGAGAGAGAGAGAATTTGGTCAAAACGAAAATCAAAGGCGGCGGCTGCGACAAGGAGATAGCCAGCGGACGGGCCCACTTAGTGGCGCCATGTCGTAACTTCTTGCTGTACAAAGTTCACTACTTTAGCAGTCAATGAAGAGGCTTATGTTCAGCTGTAAATGTCTACCTACAAGCTGATATTATACTAAATGTGCATCAATGTTATATCAGTAGTTGCCAAGAAAACATTACAGTTCACTGTGTAACATTAAAATGTATAAAAATGAGTACTAAAGTGATTGGTGTAATTATCATCATTATTTATAACTATTATGACCGATACTAATAATTGGGTGTATGTAAAGGGTATACTGTGCAGGTAAACGTGTGAGTATGTACAAAGAACCGGCACAACCAATGAGTGAATATGTATCGTAACTTACAAGGGTATATTCACAGATTTTTTTACTTTTTAGGTATTGTCTGATGACATCCTGTGCCTTGAATGTTTTTTGTTAGAGCGGATACTAACAAACACAATCCATCTCAAACTGAGATATCCGCGCCTGGACATCTTAACATATGTTTTGGGTGTGGCATCTCTATTGTAAGTCGCAGAACTCAAAGAGTTTCTCAAGACTGTCCCTCAAAGGACTGTTATTTTAAGATGGATTCCAGCTCATCACGTAAGTGTTATTTACGTGGCAGAATTATTGCGGGGAGGGTTTTAAACATTTTGTTACAGATTTTACAACAAAACGTAACATAAATATATCTATCTACCCATTGATTCTGTAACTATCTGTATTTTTTTTTTATGAATAAACATATAATAATAATAATAATATTCCGATGTTTTTGTCGGTATATTGGCATGTGCTAGCTGACATAATTATAGCAAATAATTTATTTTAATGTTATGTTAAATTATTTTGCGTACAGAATCGGGTTTTTCTAACTGAATAGACAGCTGTGCTGCTGGGGAGTTTGTTGCGCCACTTCTTCTTCCCAGCTAAAGCACTAGGAAGTGGTGAAGGGTGGGCGTTTTTGGGGGACTGTCTTGTGTAATTTTGACGTTGAAAAAGTGCTGATTCTCAGCCTAGTTTGAATCAATGACTTTTGAATTTTCATTTTTGAAAAACAATTATTTTGTTAGAGCCAAAATTAGATCACGACATGTGAGCAGCAGGGTATATTATAGATATTTACTGATAAGTAGAGAACAAAATAGGGCAAATTCTTTAGAGGATCACTGCTTATTATTGCAGTTGCTTAGTGGGAAATCGTACCGTAGGGTGTTACGCCCATACCATGACTGTATTGTGGTATTTAAGCTGGGGCCGTTTTAGCTCAATGTCTATTTTATTATTAGGATTAGGTACTTAAAATGCATAACCTGCCCTATAATTAAATGCATTCTTATACATGCGTTGGGACTTTGATTGCCCATCCCCTTGGAAGCGGCTTGGTGATTGCACTATATTTTCATAGAACACTGAATAGTAGTTAGGAGGCTGCTGCCAAAGCCTACGTCGTATTTTTCGATACTCACTAGAGAGGACAAAGCATACTACTCTCTAGCGAGAGAAGGCGGTAGTGAGGCCTGTTGCCAGGAATCATCATCCGCATATTAACCTTAAAATGTCCACTGCATTGCAAAGGCGACCCCCTTAACATTAACCTCAATATCAATTAGAATAGTAAATAATTATCCATTCAGAAGTAAAAACTTGGAGATTTTAATTTTTATAACCTCAATTTCAGCAACCTAAAAAAAAAAGATTACTCTTCAACCACGGAGAATAAATAGAAATCGCTTGCAGAATATGAAAAGATCTACTACTAATTAAATCAAATTAAAAGCACCGTGACAAGACAATATTTTTTGGGACCCTTAAGAACTCTTAAGAAAATGAGCATTCTCCTTTTCACATATTTCGTCATGGGTGTCGTTTTCATAGTTTTCGAGGGTGCTAAAGCCGATAGATACTCCAAGACGGCGGCTGCGAACATTTTCAAATTTTTCGTCATAGGTTCCTGTTCCTGATGGGGGTCCCCCGACCGCACATGTTATTTTTATTATGTTCTTGCCCAAAGGCAAGAGGGCCAAAGCAGACAAATAAGCTACTGTTAAAGTTGTATTGTTTATGTTGTTGGGTGTAGTTATTGTATAAATAACTAAATTCCTTCTCACGTATGATTTAAAACAAAAACAAAATTTTCGCAGCCGCCATCTTGGATTTACATTTTGAACTCAGTCTCGGTTTCAGCACCCTCGAAAACCATGAAAATGATACACGTGATGAAAAATTTGAAAATTTTCGCAGCCGTCATCTTGGATTTTTATTTTGACCAAATTCACAACTAGAGCAACAATTAGCAGGAAATACTATTTTTTTTTGTGACAAAATGCACCCATATTAGCAAATAAGACATAATGAGTCGCTAGCTAGCTTTTAAGACAAAACGTTTTTATCGCCCAAACTGTGATGAAATGTGTGACTCAAGCCATGTCACAGTAGGCCGTGCTCGGCCCGCTGGTTTCTTTACTTTATAAGGATTAAAGGAAAGAGCTAACTAGTTGTTAAGTAAAGAATAGCAAAAACTTAAAAAAATCATGCACAATACAATTAGTTCTGTAATACTAACTACAACCACATGGGTAATAGTATCGAGCAAGCCTGTAGCCGAACTGTTACATTTGTTGCCTTTTATTTTGTAGAAACGTGCATTTTCACCAAAATTGAGAACAGCGTCTTTAAGACACAAGTACTTTGGCTTGCAATTCCTGTGTGAAATGGCTCGTACTTGTGTTCGTGCCCCCACGAAGGAGACAGCTAGTTATCGGTGAAATTAAGGTGTAATTATTGAAATCCTTGATTCAACACATGTATTTTGCATTTAAACAAATGCAATTTTTACTCGACAATAGAGAGGTCATAAAGATATTAATGTTGCAGCGGAAACAGAACTGCATTATGTGGGGAGTTAAGGTAAGTTTTCGGAAATTGCATAAATTTAGGCTCGCTCGCACCACAAATCACTAAATGCGTTTAGCGCTAAACATATTTAAAACATCATTATGTCTTTGACGATGTTTTAAATGTGTTTAGCGATAAATGCACTCAGCGCTCGGCGGCGCTCGCGGGCCTGCGGGGCGCACCTGTGGCGCCGCGTGGGGCTCATGACGGAGATGGTGTTGGAGCGCTTGGAGCGCGCCAGCGGCGGCAGGTCGTCGCGGCCCGGCCCGCCCGGCGCGCCCGGCCCGCCCGGCGCGCCCGGCCCGCGGCCCTCCGGCACCGTGCCGTCGCTGGCCGTCTGCGCACCGGGAGAGGCCAACATGTTTAGTTACACATACGACTGACTTCTAGTCTCCGAAACAAGTTATTCTGACGTTACTTCAATATTATCGGATTTGGTTTAAAACCAATTGCTTTCTTTCAAGGCAGAGTCAAATAAATTATATTAAGGTGAAAACGTCAAGGCAGCTCGCCAAATTCAAATTTTCTTACGTTTTTTGAAGTTGACAGGTATTGATAATTCTAATGATTATCACCGACACCAGAAATAGCAAAATTTCGAATTTCGCGCTACCTTAACCTTTTCTTTCGGGCCGTAGACGGAATATATGTATGTTTTTTGGATAAATAAAGATTTTTTTATTTATTATTATTTTAATAAAGAAAAGAGTCGTAATAAACAAACGGGTCATACCTTCTGCAGCTGGTGGTGCGGGCGCGGCGCGGGCGGCGCGGGCGCGGCGCCTGCACAGGCGCGCGCGGTCATGGCTGCACAGCACACACGTCACACACGCACTCCGCGAGCCTCCACTCGCTGCAGCGAGCGACTGAGCGGCGACAGTTTACCCCGACTACCCGACTACTACGACACCGGCGGGATGCGCCGGTCGCTAGGCCGGTCAGTGCGGTAGTGAAGGTTGGGTGGTTATGCTCACAGTTACTTATGTCAAAATACAAGGTCAAAATAAATAAGTTATCGAGACTCCCCCGACGCGCTGGCTATCGATATGTAAACATGTTACAACAAAGAACACGTCTATCTGTTCGCTAACTAATTTGACCGCGTACACCAAAGAGAAGCTCTCTTCGTGTAACTGTTGTTACTGGTGTAGTTACTTGGTGCGACGCACGCCAGGCTTCAGGGGAGCCCAGTGACACACATAGCACGTAACCTGCCGCGCCGTCGCGAGCTGCAGCTCGTTTGCTCTGCTTCTAACGCTCTCTACACACCATACTTCCAGACACACTGCTGCCGCAGACACGCACCTTCTACAAACGTTCATCATAGACAGACCGACGGTATGTTGTCTGATTTCTATATAAACGCTCGTAGAAAGTAATCTAGTCTACACATTATCATCTATGTTGTTATTTCTACTGTTACGTTTCTATATTATTATTTAATGCACAGTTTATGTTGGGTTATCGTGTGTTAGAGACATTATTTCGTAGTGATTCTTGCAATTTACGAAGACGTTTTGTTACAATAAAGTAACTTTACTTCATCATTTGCAGAACTCAATTAATAATGATTAGTTTTGTTATTTATCTTTACTAGGATGCATCAAACCAGTTTTGTGTTTTTGTAAATATTTCGTTTCATTATCATCCTGGGAGCCATTACTCTTTACTCCATCTGGCTACATCCACCGCCAGCACAGGCCTGCTCCAGGTGCAACTAGACTGCACTTTATTTACGTCGATCAGTAACGTCGACCGTTGAACGTCAATCTAGTCGCAGCTTTTAATTCTGCGATTTTATTTTCACACATGTAGACCTACTCGGAAATGTACGAACATCATTTATGTAACATGTTTCTGGTACATAAGTTACTTTAACTTTTGACAAAATAAGTTTGAGAATATTCATTAGAAATAAAAGGTTCGTATGTAACCCTGTGTCCTAACCGAAAGCGAGTGTCGCGCAAATATGCAATCGTTTACATGAATGATGACGGTCACACGCGACTCGATTGATTGCGCGAGTACGTCATCTATACGTATTATAAATTAAAGTCACTTTTTCGGCCTTATTACAAAACAAGGTTTATATTTAGAACCAGGTTTAACCCAGTGAGCCATTTTTGAATTTCTCAATTTATTTCGACGTGGTTAAAGTTCTAAACACAAAAACTGATTTTAAATCCGAGTCTAAGTTCTAATTTTTTTATTAAGAACTTTAAACTAGTCGGAATAAGGTTCTAAATAAAACAACTGGCTGGATGGATTAAGCTTGGACCAAACTTAGAACTCGTTTTGTTTGTGTCTGTCTGTGACCCCGCATCGCTGTTCTAAACTATGTAATCGATTTTAATGCCGTTTTTAACAACATTGACTTAATTTACTCCCGAAGGTTTAAAAAAATATAAGAAAGCAACCTCGAGTTTTCGTCAAGTCGTATAAACCATGCACATTCATACACATCACATACTCGCGCGACAAGAGTTTCGGACAGGACGCGGGCCTCGTGCGCGTGCGCGTACCGGGGTCGGAGTTGTACGTCAGCAGCAGCGGGTGCGCGGCGTGCGGCGACGTGCCCGACATCTCCTCGGGGATGGCCTCGCACGACACGCGCATGTCGCTCTTCTTCGCTGCCTTCTTCGTCGCGTGCATGGACAGCGATGTACTGCCGCTACTGTGCCGGGTAATTATACATTTTACTTACGGCCTAATCAAAAATCATTTATCCAAACTGGGCTGAGAATCGACAGTTTATGAACGTCAAAATAACATAAGCCGGTCCCCGGCACGCCTTCACCACTTCCTAGCGTTATAACTGAGGAGAAGAAGCGGCGCAACGGACTGCCAGCAGCACAGCTGTCTGTTCAGTTAGAAGAACTTGATTCTAGATAATAGTATGGAAAATAATTTACATTACAAAACAAAGAAACAAAACATTAAATTAAATGATTGCCACTTGTCACAGTTAACAGTTGCACCGCATGTGGTTACTCGTATTGCGGGACACTTCGTCTCAGGTCCGAGTTGGCGTGTGGAGCATGTGCGTAACGTTTCTAAAGGGTAATATTGTTTTTGCAACACGGCGCTGGCAACACGGGACGTTGCCGTATCGGTGGCGTTGTGCTAATATTCTGTAAACAATGATATTTCAACTTTGTTTCCAACTAAAAAAGCCGCTGTATACTGACGTGGGCTCGCAGCTAGGCAGCAGGATCATCTCGTCGGGGTCCGCGCTGGGGTCGTCGGGCCCGCGGCTCACGAGCGTCGCGGGCGGCGCGCGCGGCTCGCGCGGCGCTCGCGGCTCGCGCGGCGCGCCGGCCTTCCACGACGACGACATCTCGGGCGACGAGTTGGAGCGCCGCACCGGGTGGCGGGACTTGCCCTGCGGCGAGGTGTCGGCGGTGAGCATACGTTACACTGCACACTGTACGGGGTGCAAGGAGACCCTCGCATGGCGTCGTCTACGCATTCTGTACATCGAACTGAGTCGTCGGACAAAAATAATTGACGAGAAGAATACGTGACTCTCGGCTTCGTTAAGTCTTTTTACACCTGTTATAAATTGCGAGACGTGATAGCCAAACAAGGTCTAAGCTGCATATTGACGTGGCGTTGACGCCCTCAGTGGTAGTTACAAGAGCATTCTATAATGACGTAACGCAGGTAGTGCTCACCTCAGGTACAATGAGTAGCATGTCATCATCGTCGGTGGTCGAAGACGAGCTCTGTCGCTGTGGGGAGCCCGGGATGTTGATGGGCTGCGTGCTCATCCGACTGCCAGCCACACTGCTGCACAAACAATAACGTTATATTAAGGGCGTCGTTGTCAGATATAACATACTTTACAGCGTCAACGTAGTTTAAATTAAAAATATCTTGTTTCACATAAACCCACAAGGGCACTTACGAAACGTCAGAAGCTAGGTGCACGTTTCCTATGGAGAAGAGTCGGGAAGAAACTCCACATTATTGATTGCCTTTGACTATGTTTTCAAATTACAGTGTTTATTGGTATGAGAGGACAGTGTAGGCCTGTCAACAAGTACCAGATACTTAACAAAATAGAAAATGGTCAACATATCGAAATATCCATGAGTCTACATCTACAAGGTCTGCAACGTTCTCACATTCACTTTACTTGATTTATTTCATTTCACAGAAAAGTCAATCTATATCTATAAAAATATATTTAAAATGAATGAATGAAATGCACCGATCCCAGCGTGATTTAACCAGACTCGATAAATCGAATGAACCCCAAGATTTGCAGCAGCCCCTGGAGTCTCATGCTTCACAAGGCTACAGAGGCCACCATTTCATATCAATAGACCGAGGGTCGCAGGAATGGTAGGGAAGACGTCCTTAGGATGAAGGATTTGCGAGCCGTACCGGTTATGCATCCTTGAGTAGGCAATAAACTAGTGGAGAGATGGGTGATATTTATCTATGAATGCCCGGGCATATTTTAACGACGTCGCCACCAGTTTGGTTCATGTCCAGCTTCACCGGTGCATCTTTTGGCGGGGTTAAACTGCTTTCTTGACCCTTTTCTATGTCACTGATGCCGTGTTACACGGTGCTGTTTCCAATGTCTTCGTCTGAGGTCTCGCTACTATCCGTTTCAGGTTTCTTGTAAATCTCTCTAGCAGCCTACTTAATCTTCAGCCGTCTTCAACTTCACAATTATCTACACAGTACTGGTAAACTTAAACACATACTTTCACAAAAATAACTTTACCACCCAAATAAACACAAAACTATACTTGGCTTCGAAGTTATAGGGTTCAAAATCTAATGTCAGAGTCAAAAGCAATAAAATCTAAAATAAATATTTGGATGGACAACAGCTACTTGAGTCGACCCGTTACTCACTCCAAATCGTCTAAAAATAAAATGCACACTCACAAAAAACAATCAATTTTGGAACACTATAGCATTGCACTGCACATAATATTATTATAATTGTCACACACATATTATAGTTTAAAGTTAGTCAAACAAATTGTAAATACAGCATATAAGAAGTATGGGAGATCCACTCATGACTGTAGGCACATCCCTGAAAGATATGGAAGGATCTCACCAGATTAGCTTGCACGGGTTCACTGGGTCCTGCGGTAGTTATTGCCTTGTATCACTGGACCATTCGCCTGACATCAGGAATGCACGTAGGCTTAGTCCACCCACTTTTGCACTGTTTTAATGTATTTTTTGGCGACATAAAGTCACAACCACAGCAAAACAAAAGAAACACTGTTCGATTTCGATGTCCGGCTAGTAGCTCAAACTTGCAACATGTGTTGTGCACATTTGACTAAACGTATAGTAAAAAACTGTGACGGAGCACAATCGGGAACGTCTGTCTACTTCAACGTCCGAATCCAGTTCTATAAAAATCTATTGAAAAGATAAATAAATAAAATAATAATACATTATTTTATTAACCAGTCTTGTACGCACAATACGCGCTTTGACGTGGAGTTGCGGAAACCAGCCCGTATTACCTATTACCTAACCAGTCTTGTAATTTTGTAACTTACTTCTGCGGCTGCATGATGCTGTGTGAGTGTACGTGCTGAGTCTTCCTGTCGCTGCCGACGACAGTGTCAGAGCTAGATTTGTGCAGATCCTGCGCGTGCGCTGGCTGCGGCCGCGTCGCAGACGACGACGAGCCGCTGCGGGAGCGCGGCTCGCAGTCTGAACCCTGCGAGTTAACATTTGCCATGAAAATGCAGGGTGTAAGGGACATACAAGCGCAAACTGTTTCCATGAATTCAGCGTCTAGACAAACCAGCATTGAAATTTTTTGTCGGTTATTAAAATAAAAAAAACTGCTGTTTCATACAAAAGTATAATACCTACACGGTCAAAATGTACGGAACACCTGTTTTTATTTATAGCGTGTATAAGACAAGTATTGTTGTACCCAGAGATAGTGCTTTCGGTAAAGATCATATCTGTATTGGAAATGTACCTGATACGTGTCAAATAAAAAGTCATTAAATAAACAAAAAAACTGAAATGAAACACACTTTGATACAACTATCACACATTAATTTAGAAGCATTTTTTTTTCAATTTTTGTGGAGCCGTTTACTATGTTGTATGTTGACTTGAAAGAGCATGGCAGTTGAGAGTATGCCATGCTCACTTAAATATCTCGCTGATGGTGGCGAGTGTGTTGGATCATTCGGTTCCCTACAACATGGTTGAGCTGGATGGTGCTGATCCACGCGTCATGTTCGTGAACGGGCGCCGTCGGTTGAGACTGGTCATCTCTTATCTCCCATTGCTTATTTTTAATCTTATATTTTTAATCGTTTTTGATTATTATTTTATTTTACATTGTTCTCACATATAGAAGCAACAAAAGTAATGTACCCAGGATTTTGTAATTTCTATATTTAAAAGAGTGTCTTTGGAGTTTCTTGCCCGTTCTTCTCCATAGAGATGTACGTTTTGGAATGAGCAAATAGCTTCAACTATCTGACTAATTGATCGACTCTTTGACAATTCAGAAGTGCTTGTAAATGGTTTAATTGAAATAAATGCTTTGAGTTTGAGTTTGATTGATCCAAGGCGCACTGTCATAGAACCAAATATCAAACTCAAAGCATTTATTTAAATAAATCCATTTACAGGCACTTTTGAATTGTCAAGGAGTCCGTCTGTCAAACACATGAAGCTAATTGCCCATTCCTTAGTAGGTAAGAAAGTCCGTGGACGGGTTCCGGGCAGCGATGGTGTGTGTCGCTCACCACGTCGTGGAGCAAGTCGCCGAGCCCGGCGGGCGCGCAGGCGGGCGCGGCGCCGGGCGCGACGCCGGCCGCGCCGCCCGCGCCACCGCCCGCGCCGCCCGCGCCACCGCCCGCGCCGCCTGCGCCACCGCCCGCGCCGCCCGCGCCACCGCCCGCGCCGCCTGCGCCACCGCCCGCGCCGCCCGCGCCGCCCGGCGACAGCAGCGCCGCCACGTCCTGCAGCGGCGACTCCAGCAGGTAGTCCCAGTTCATCTGCAACCGGCACATGATCCCCGTTACGAACGATGCTGTTATGCTCACTCTCAGAAAAATTGGGCTCGAAGCCGTGCTGCAGAGCCATTCGTTTTATTGATATGTTCTGTTCCAAAAGTATCGGATGAAAATTTTAACTAACGAAGCAGACAACGCCCCTGCAAGCTTGCAACGTGCCAATTTGTAGTGTCCCTTACGGATTCCTTCTTATTATATTAATTATAAATTTATTTGGCGTAACACACTTGGCATAGTCTTCTTTAAACGAATATTTTAAAGGCATAAAAACTACTAAATATAATTATTTTTTGGCCGAATGTAGTGAAAATAATTCTTTTTCTACCAGTCCCGAACTCATAAAACAGTTACGATAAAATGAAATCTTTATTCCTTAAAACTACTAGAATCCAAGAAAAGTATACACGGGAAACAATACATTTTATTTAATTTACAACTGCTAGTCAACCATTGATATTACTAAATAAGTAATTTCAAGTTATTAAACTATCTACTTACCCCATATATCTAATTACAACGTAATTTTCTTCCACTAAACTCAAAACACATAAACACTATTTTAATCACTATTCTATACTTACAATAATAAACTAAAGAATTAAATTTAAACTATGCAAATTAACTACTTAATTGTACAAATTATATGGTTCTAATGAGATCACGTCAAAAAAACCACCACACATTGTCAATCGAATGACGAATGTATGATGTCCGAACTCCGAGCCGAAAGCATTACGAAATTCAACGACAACAACCGACTCGTTTCACGACGCGCATGCGTATTCTATCGTAACTCGGTACAGAGCGGCTTACCCGGCTGCTAAGAAACCGCGCTGTCACGTGACCGAAGTGACGTCAAGACGGAGTTTATTTTCTATAGAAATTGAATACACGATAAGCCGGACGCGCCTACGAGTTATTTTAGAGCAAAATGTTTTGTTGTTGGGGCATTAAGACAATAAATTTAATGTAGGCGTTTTGTAATGTTTTAATTTGATGGTGTATCAAATACTTATACTGAAATATATTGTGATTATTCAATGACGATAGAGTGGTTGTGTTCCGAATTTCCGAAGGGAAGCCGGTAGGAATCGGGTTGTTTGAAGCCATCGCCCCTGTAACTAGCTATAAGCCTTGTTGTAACATCTTTTAGACATTATGGAACGCAATAAATGAACATGAATATTATGAAACCCGACGGTGGACGACCTACAGAGGCTCGCAGGGAGATCTAACCAGGGAGGCGCAGAAGGGAGCAGGCCGACAGGACGATGATGATGATGATAATTATTATAATTATAAAATAGGTTTTAGCCACTCAAAAGAGCTTTCCTCGTGGCGTCGTGCATGTGCCTGACCTGGTTCTGCATGCGCATGACCCAGCACACGTCGCCCGTGGGCGAGCGCACGTGCACCTCGGCCCAGCGCGCGCACCAGCACGGGCACTGCCCCGCCGCCGCCAGCTCGCCCACGCGCGACCACGACGTGTCGTCCGTGTCCTGCGCACGAACAAACTCGAACTAAAACGCTACTCGAACCATTTATTTCAATTGGACCAATTACAGTCACTTTTGAAGTCTGTCAGTCAGAAAGATGAAGCTAGTTGCGCCCAGCAAAGCGTAGTAGCTTCCTATGGAAAAGAACGGGCAAGATACTCCATGGACACTCTTTTAAATCAAAATATTTGTTACATCATCCATGTTGAAATTATACATATATTATGTGAGAAAGATGTAGAAAGACGTGCACATTAAAATCTGTCAGTGCAAAAAGTTAATAAAAAGAAAAATAAACATAAACAGTAATTAAAATAAGCCATGGCAGCTTTTTAAATGGGAGCTTTTAAAATTAAGAGAACTGTCCATTCCGTTACACCCCACACTGAACTCGTTCATTAAACGTGTACACCCCTACCGTGGGTTCCGTTGTGGACCGGGAGCGAAACAGTCATTCCATTTCTACCAACGCGATAGCTTTGTTATGAACATTCGCGACAAATTGAACTACATGAAATTGAAAAAAGACAACATCTGTATTTGCTAAGTTGCATGTATCGGACAAGTAACAAGAGAATGTGCAACTCACCACTTCTTTGGAGATCTTCTCGAAATGTTGTGAGAACTGGTTGAGCACCGCGACCAGCGGGTCGTTCGTCTTGTTGTTCTCCGACGAGTTTTGTCTGAAACCGTTGTATATACACGTTAGTATGTGACGTATCGGGGAGGGACTACGTGCGTGTATGTGTGGACGTGCTATATGTCGAAATAATTACTAAAATCTTAGCATTCAACAAAATGGGGCATAATAAAAAATGATGTTACTGCAACATTGTTATAATGTAAATTCATTCTCTAAAACTTATATAAATATTTATTTTACAAGTACTATAAAACATGCTACTAAGTAGTTGAACACCATCTGATGTAATGATTCGAGCGCATACAGTTGGCGCTACCTATGTAAATAGTACATACAATAATTGAAAAAAATCCTAAAAAAGCAACAGAAAATGAGGTTCAGAACATTCAGATGATAAAACAGCACCCTACTGGCAAGTCTAGACAAACTCAAAGAGAACAAGCAGCAGAGAGATGCGAGGGGTGTGCGGCGGGGGGGGGCGGTACTCGCGGGGGGGCACCTGGAGGCGTGCGCGCTGGGCTGCAGCGACTCGCTCGCGCTGAGCGACGAGCACGACGTGTCCGTGGAGCGCGAGTGCTGCAGCGAGTACTTGCTGTAGCTGCACACACGACGGGCGTCAGCGTAGGGCTACTCGAATGACACGTGCCGTGCGCTACCGTACGTGATCCTCATCACACTATCTATACTTCAATTCAGAACCTTTCGTGCCATTGCCACGTACGCATCTTATTTATCGTTACGTAGTCTAACTTTGTAATATTGACACTGAGCATGGTTCCGAACCCCGGTGTGATCGGAGATTCTGAATTCAAGTTTACATGATTGAGGGCCGGGAAAGTGACATCTAAGCGAATTCGTTCCGCGAACGGCAGTCATGAGTATTGAGTAATCGACTACAATTTGGGAAACAATTTTAAAAGCCTTGTAAAGTACAAGCACTGCTACAAAAAGTTAGTTAGTTTGATGCATAAATAATTTTTTTCGCAAAAAGATTATTATAAAACCGAAAGAGAAATCATTCTCAGTCATAAAGAGTTATCATTCGAGTAACCCCAGGTTAGTAAGAGCGAAGCGTTAGTCACAGCACTGTATCGGTACTGTAGTCTGTAGTCACTTGTACGAGTTGCCACGCGCTGGTCAAGCAGACTGCTTGAATATATTATTGATAACCTTCCAACGACGAACGACGGCTTATTCTGACAAGTGAGACTGATTCAGACTGATTTTATCGACGTTGGTGAGTCTTCTCCACAGATTTTGAAGGAATGCTAGATACATAATTAATTAATTGCCAGGTATCGACGTCTTTGCGCATGTCATTTTTAATAGGCAGGCGAATAAAGGCGATTTCGCGGCAGATATTTTTTTCCCGCCATTCTAATAACTCGTTTAGTCACCAGCCGTCCCAATATCACCTGTGTTCAATGTTATGTGGAAATAGATATTGCGAAGCGAATTTTAAGTTGAAAACTAAGAAAGGTAGCGCCCTTTACTTAGATAATCTAGTCAGAGTTTATCAATATCGCAAATTATCTTAAACTTTGACAGGCTCAACAATACATTCAACGGTCATCAACGTCTTCATCATTCACACAAACTCGCAACATGTCAGTACGCGGTTGTTACGTCACATCGAGTGTCAGAACAGGTCGGTAGAGCGCCGTGTTCTGTTCCTACAGCTCGACGAGCCCTCGTTACTCACCGCTTCACTTCGGGCGGGGTGGCCTGCGCGGGCGCCGGCGTCACTTGCAACTGATTGCTCGTTGCGTGCGCTTGGCTCTCGCTCACTCCGTCGTTCACTTGTACCTGTGGAAGAATAAGTAGTTTGTTAAGGTTTACTAAAGTTTTGTTTAAAAAAATTGCAGTTTTATTACACAAGTCTTTTTGAAACGGTGATTTAGCGCGCGGTCTATAAAGTGTAGCCCTCTTTTAGACAAGCCAAGACGACCTCCAATACACATTTATATGCAAATAATAAAACTTTACACACGACACATACGGCAAAATGACCACTTTAGGCGACTATTTATCGTTATTATTAAACGGCAGTTAATAATAAATGACGTATTCATTCTTCTCTTACTTTTCATTAAAAATAAATTATTTCCTTAGACTTTCAAAAAAGTTCCGCTTAGTACCGCTTTCTGTCCTAGATATTCACACTTGTGCGTTTGTTGACTGTTAGTATTGTGAATTCTAAGAACTCAAACCAACTCATTGTGACAGTAGACCCTTTTTTCCACAGGTAGGTTTACGACTTTTCCATGCTAGAAAATCTCCTGAATCCACACTAATACAGACATTGTGAACTGGAGGCTAATAGCTTTGGATCCAGTTATTGCATCCAAGACCATCCATCCCAACCGTTGGAGGCGCTGGAACTGTTACACGTGCCTCTTGTGGAAACGATGGAAGACAGGCACGTTGATGTCGACGAAACAATGGACGACCATGACGACAGCGATCATAATTTACTATTATATATCTGTTTACAATATAATTGATGTATGATTGATAATTACCTACTTTAAGTAAAATATACAAAATTTTATTTTCAATACTATTTTATTTCTAGCTATAAATACCTTTTAGGTAGATAGGTACTTACAAAATCTTCTCAAGTATCAACGCAAAGTAACAATTACAGGTCAGAAACATTTCTAAGTATAAATGCATATATTATTTCACATCTTTGATTTTTGCCCGCCTAAAGCAGTCATTTTGCCGTAAGTGCAGCTGTTGTTTTGCACAATTTTAACAATACTTACCTTTATTTTCAGAAACTGCGATTATTTTTGCTTGGTACTAAATGGAATGTAATCGAATTCGTACCTGTACGGTGACGGGCGCCGAGTTAACGTTAGCGCTGTCGTTGGTATCGCTGGCCACCGACGCGCCGTTGTTGGACGCGCCGCTGTTGTTGTAGTTGTTGTTGCTGGGCGCGGCCAGCGGCGGCAGCGGCGACGACACGCTGTCCGCGTGCTGTTTGCACAGGACCGCACATCTGTAAGAAATAACACATTGTTGTACAAATAAAGATTTACTAAGAAAAACTTGAGAGTAAAGTAACAGGATAAGAGTTACGAAACATTGCACGTTAGTTACTAATTGTCATTTTCTTACACAATCGGCACTCAGTTAGAATATCGAAACTCTTTTTTGACAAATCAATCTGTTTTATAACATTTTGGGTGGTCACTGTTTGGTTTTAATTGTCTTTCCAATTTTTCGTGACAAGATTCTTCTGCTAGGCACACACGCAACGAAATTAAATTCAGGTCCAGTGAGTGGACCACCACCTCTTATAGCACTATTATCTTAATATTACAGTGGGAAATAGATGGAGCTATACGTCCTGTACAGCTCCAGCTGCCCTCACTGGGGCCACTGACCGGTCGCAGAGCCCTTGCTTGATGGAGTTCTGCAGGCAGCCCGACGTGGTGATGGTGACGAGCTTGTGGCCCACCAGCCACGTCATGGCCTGCCCGCCGCTGAACAGGAACTCCGCCGTGTCGCTCCTGGAACGAGCACAGGAATAGGCTAGTTGACAGGTCCAAAAATACCTTATGAATGTTGTATTGTAAGTATTAGTTAAGTATATAAAACATTAGAATGTAGAATACCTCATAGCTTTGACAGAATGAAGGAACGAGGTCACTCGAGCCGCCATTCAATATTTTGTACAAATTAAATTACGTTATAAAAATGATGAATTCGTTTTGTTAATGTGACTTTGCTGATATCTTCATATTTTGAGGGATATACACCACAACGAACATTATTAATCGGTTTCTCAAAAACTGTCAACTAGCATATGGTGAGAACATTCATACATCTACCTTAGCTATAAGCACCGCACTAATGACAGATCATTAAAAGACTATGGTCTGGTATTAAAAGAATATGGCCAGCAGGTCGAGGCAGGTCTCGGTGAGCTCCACGTGGAAGTACTCACCTGTGCGGCTTGACGCTGCAGGGCGTGGAGGTATAGCGCGCCAGCAGGTCGAGGCAGGTCTCGGTGAGCTCCACGTGGAAGTACTCACCTGTGCGGCTTGACGCTGCAGGGCGTGGAGGTATAGCGCGCCAGCAGGTCGAGGCAGGTCTCGGTGAGCTCCACGTGGAAGTACTCACCTGTGCGGCTTGACGCTGCAGGGCGTGGAGGTATAGCGCGCCAGCAGGTCGAGGCAGGTCTCGGTGAGCTGGGGTGCGTGCAGAAAACCTCCTCGTGTGCCTGAGTGCTGCTCGTTCCTTTCGAATACGTTCGGGGGAAAGGGCAGTCGTCTGGCCGGTGCATCCTGGGTACGGTCAATAGTCTCTCCATGTCGGGGAGGGTATTGACTGTGGCGAATTTCTGCGGGGGGGGGGGGGGGGGAGCATCATGCTCCTGGTCGTCCACTCACCCCTCTGCTTACAGAGGGTGGGTTGAGTGGGCGTAGGACGTTTCTCCACATGTCTGTCTGTCTCAAACAGAGGACATGGTGGAGAAACATGGGCGGCGCTCGTTGTGCACTCACCCTGCCAACGAGCTAGCAGCGGGGATCTGATTCTCCCGACTGCAACCGTCGAAATCGTAATCCGTAATGAGATCATGGTCATGTTTTATGACTCGGAACGGGACGAGGATCTTGGCTTGATCACCCGGATCGCGAGGAAGATAACCTCTATAAAAAAATCCTCTAATACCAAGTTTTGGTGCGCGGCGAGGGTACGAATGGCTGAGGAGTAGTGTCATCTGCAGCTTTTTAGTTGTAGGTGGCGCATCAGTCGCGAGCGCACCTCCAGCCAGGGATTAGTGGACCCCCTGGTTGGGTTATAAATGTACACTTACCTAGGGACAGGGGGTAACCCTAGGTGGACTTTTTAGATCCCCCATACTCGTGGGATTAAGTATGGAAACGAAAAATACAACCAAAAACCAAAAGAAAGAGAAGATGCCGATCGTGTTGGTCGAGCGGATGGGTGTGGGTGCGGTGTCGGATCCCGACACCGCGTCTGAGAGGAATTGTGTGCCGAGCGTTTCGGGCATTGACTCGGAGCGCTCGCGGCCTGAAGAAGGGATGGGCGAGCGGCCCTCCAAAGGAGGAAGGAAGCGATGGCCCCGATCACATAGTGAGGAAAACCTGCCGGCCGCTAAAGTGCCAACGGGCAGGAGCGGGCGAGGTCGTGCAGCAGCGAGCGGAGCCTCTGCTCGTTTGCCAAAGCGCGGTGGGCGGGATCGGTCCGTGTCGGTATCCCGACCCGATACACCGGCTCCGGTGGAACATGCGGAGAGCATGGAGAGTGTGGGGACCGAGTCCGGGGCCATGATCTCGGACCTCAGCGAGGGTCTACAGCTGGGGTCCAACAAGGCGGAGGCCAATGCCGCCAAGCGGGCGCAGCGCAGAGCTGTAGCGGCTGACAAGGTCAGCGAGCTGGCCCGTCAAGCGCGGGAACGGCGCTCAACCCGGATGGCTGCCGGGGGGAGCGTTTCGGCGGTGGCGCTCAGTCGCCAAGCTTTGGACGGCGTGGATGTCGTCCTGAAGGTGGCCACCGAATCAGGCAACTTGAAGGGCACCTTCACGCGCGCCCTAAAGGAGGCGGCTGACGGCATCAAGGAGGCCGTTGAGGTCCTCCTTAGTCGTTCAAGCACGGAGGAGACGGCGAAGTTATGGGAGGAGAACCGCCGTCTCCAATCCGAGTTGGAGGACCTCAAGAGGCAGTTTGCCGCCCAGAGGGCAGCTCCCGCGGCCACCGGATCGCCAGCCCCGCCGTCGCCTCCATCGACGACCCCATCATCGGCCCCTGTACTCGTGGATGCGGAGGTCGAGAAGATTGTTCGCATCTGCATGATGCAGTGCGGGCAAATGGTGGGGGCTCGGCTGGAGGCTATCGAGTCGAGGCTCCTCCCGGCCGAAACCTGCCGCCCACCGCTCGCTGCGGACAAGCGGAGATTGGCTGGCCCCGCCAAACCGGGGTTGACGGTCGTGGCGGCTGAGCCGAGCGGGTCCGGGAAGGGGGCCAGTCAGCCTGCGAAGGCTAAGTCTGCGCCCACTTCCCGGACGGGTGCTCTCCCGGCGACCGCGTCCATTCCCAATTCCCAGACGGCCGGTCCCCCGGCGACCGCTCTCCCGGCGACCGCTCTCCCGGCGACCGCTCTCCCGGCGACCGCTCCGCCGGCGACCGCTCCCGGGCCCTCCACGGAGGCCTGGACAACAGTCGTCAAGAGGGGCCGCAAGAAGAGGAAGAAGGCAGCGCCGCCTCCACCCGTTGAGGCACCGGCACCTTCTCCGAGGACTCAGAGACCGCCTAGGGCGAGAGCTCCACGCTCTGCGGCTGTAGTAATAACACTGCAGCCCGGAGCCGTCGAAAGGGGCGTCTCATATAAGGCGGTCCTATTGGAGGCCAAAGCCAAAGTCGCGTTCCCCGACCTTGGCATACCGTCCGGCTTCAGATTGAGGCCGGCGATTACGGGGGCGCGGCTGCTGGAGGTGCCGGGTGCCTCTAGCGGCGAGAAGGCGGACATCCTGGCCGCCAAGTTGAGGGCGGTACTCAACCCCGAGGATGTTCGAGTGTCCAGGCCTATGAAGACCGCTGAGCTGCGCGTCGACGGCCTGGACGAGTCGACAACCTCGGCTGAGGTTGTGGCAGCCGTCGCCAAAGTCGGTGGATGTCCGCCCGATGATGTGCGGGTGGGCGAGATCCGCACCGACGCTTCCGGGCTCGGCGTCGTTTGGGTGCGGTGCCCGGTGGCGGCGGCCAATAAAGTCGCCAACGATGGACGTCTCTTGGTCGGGTGGGTTGCGGCAAGGGTTAAGCTGCTGCAACCCAGGGCGTTGCGGTGCTACCGGTGCCTGGACATTGGGCATGTCCGGGCGAAGTGCACCGCTGCAATAGACCGCAGCGACCAGTGCTTTCGCTGCGGTCAGCCCGGCCACAAGTCCACCCAGTGCTTTGCAGCGCCAAACTGCAGCCTCTGTACAGCTGCAGAGAGGCCCGCTGGGTACAGGGCGGGTGGAAAGGCCTGTGGTGCACCCGCCCAGAAAAAGAAAAGGGGTGCCAAAACTGCCGGGGGATCTTTACCCCCCCCGCAGCCTACGTGCTCTACGACCGACTCCCGGCCTACGGATGGTGCGACGGAGGGAATGGACTGCGCATAATGGCGCCTTACCATTTCCTCCAGGGCAACATCAACCACGCTGCCAGAGCTCAGGATCTCTTGATCCAGAGCATGGCAGAGTGGTCGATTGATGTGGCTGTAGTCGCCGAGCCGTACTTTGTCCCCCCCAGGGATAACTGGGTGGGAGACCTGAATGGCTCGGTGGCCATCATTGGCGGGGCTCTCGTCAGTCCGTCACGAGGTCACGGCTGGGTAGCCGCCCTCGCGGACGGTATTGGCACGGTTGGGGCGTATTTCTCGCCCAATAAGAGCCTCGCCGACTTCGAGAACTTCCTTGTCGAGTTGGGTGCCGTCGTAGGCCGACTCCAACCTCACCCCGTGCTGTTACTAGGGGATCTCAACGCCAAGTCTTCGGCGTGGGGATCCCCGGTGACCGATGCCAGGGGTAGGGCGCTGGAGGAGTGGGTGGTCACGACTGGCCTGGTCGTCCTAAACCGGGGCTCGGTACACACATGCGTGCGGCAGCGGGGCGGTTCGATAGTTGACGTATCGTTCGCTAGCCCTGCTGTCGCGAGCCGTGTCCGCGACTGGCGTGTCGCCGTGGAGGTGGAGACGTTGTCGGATCACAGATATATCCGCTTCGACGTCACCACCCAGACCACTGGCGGCCGCAGCCCATCGGCCCCGCGAACGGACGGCCCGCGCTGGTCGCGTAAGCGCATCGACAGGGAGGTTCTCGAGGAGGCCGCTGTTGTCCAGGCCTGGATCCGGGAGTCGGCGACGATTGGACCCGTCGACGTCGAAGAAGAGGCGCTGTGGTTCCGCGGGGCTATGACGCAAATCAGCGACGCGTCCATGCCCCGCGTCCATATGCATTCAGGAAGACGCCAGGTGTACTGGTGGTCTGCCGAGATCGCGCGTCTACGTGTCGAGTGCGTGGCGGTCAGACGCCAGTACACCCGATACCGGAGGAGACGTCGTCGGGTCCCTGACGAAGAAGCCGCGCGGTATGAGGTGTACCGCGCGGCCAAGGAGGCTCTGTGGCTGGCCATCGGCGAAGCGAGGACGCGAGCCAGGGAGGAGATGTTGGAGACTCTCGACGGAGATCCGTGGGGGCGCCCCTATCGTGCGGTTCGAGGGAAACTTCGAGCCGCGGCGCCTCCACTCACAGAGAGTCTCCAACCTGAGCTACTGGAGGAGGTAGTTACAGCCCTCTTCCCGGCAAGAGTGGAGTACACTCCACCGCCGATGGCTTTGCCCACAGCCGCAGAGCCTACCGAAGAGAACGCCATCAGCGTCCCAGAGGTGACACAGGCAGAGATGAGGGCGGCCGTGATGCGGCTCCGGGCCAAGAACGTGGCTCCGGGGCCCGACGGAATTCACGGCATCGTGCTAGCCCTCGCTCTGAAGGAGCTAGAGCCCCAACTGAGAGGACTCTACACCGCGTGTCTTGAGCGGGGCCAGTTTCCCACTCTGTGGAAATCTGGCCGTCTGGTCCTGCTCAAGAAGGTGGGGCGCCCCGCGGATTCGCCGTCCGCGTACAGGCCGATAGTGCTGCTTGACGAGGTGGGTAAAATGTTTGAGCGAATAATCGCTGCCCGCCTCGTCGGCCACTTGTGCAGGGAGGGGCCTGACCTGGCCGAGAGCCAGTTCGGCTTCCGGCACGGGCGCTCCACCATCCACGCGATATCGCGGGTAAGAGTCCTGGCGGAGGAAGCGGTGTCCCGGGGTGGGGTGATGTTGGCGGTGTCCTTGGACATATCCAACGCCTTCAACACCCTGCCCTGGAGCTGCATTCGGGAGGCACTGCGGTATCATCGGGTGCCTCCCTACCTCCGCCGTATCGTTGGGGCTTATCTAGCGGAAAGGTGTGTCACCTACACGGGACGTGATGGCGGAAACCAGCGCCATATGTCGTGCGGTGTTCCACAGGGTTCGGTCGTGGGACCGCTCCTGTGGAACATCGGGTACGACTGGGTGCTGAGGGGTGAGCTCCAGCCGGGCGTGGACTTGACATGTTATGCGGATGACACGCTGGTCACGGCCCGGGGGAGCTCGTTCAGGGAGGCAGCGTTGTTGGCGACGGCTGCGGTGTCACAGGTCGTGACCCGCATACAGCGCCTAGGCTTGGAGGTGGCCCTCAACAAGTCGGAGGCCATGGTCTTTCATGGCCCCCGGCGGGCGCCGCCGCTGGGATCACATATCGTGGTCGGGGGGTCTCGAATCGCTGTCGAGTCCACCATGAAGTACTTAGGATTGGTGCTCGACAGCCGGTGGGATTTCGGCCTCCACTTTCAGCGGCTGGCGCCCAAATTGTTGAGCGCGGCTGTCAACGCTTCTTCCCAATCTGGGGGGCCCGAGCACCGCCTGTAGGCGGCTCTACGTGGGGATCGTGCGATCAATGGCCCTGTATGGGGCCCCGATCTGGGCGGCTGACCTGACGGCCGGCAGTATCGCTATCCTGCGGAAGCCGCAGCGAGCGATGGCCGTCAGAGTCATCAGGGGGTATCGCACGATCTCTTACGAGGCGGCTTGTGTACTGGCCGGATCCCCGCCCTGGGACCTCGAGGCGAAGGTACTCGCGTCCCTGTATCGGTGGCGCGAGGACTCGAGGGCGCGAGGCGAGAGGCTGACGCAGCGACATTTGGAGCTGCGTCGGTCACAGCTTCGCGCAGCCCTGGTGGCGGAATGGCGGGACAGGCTTTCACGCCCTACCGCCGGCCCCGTCACCATCGGGGCGGTCCGGCCGGTGCTCGAGCGCTGGCTCGGGAGGAGGCACGGCTCCCTGTCGTTTCGGGTGACGCAGGTGCTCTCGGGGCATGGTTGCTTCGGGAAGTACCTGTGTCGCATAAACAGGGAGCCGGACGCTCGGTATCACCACTGCGTCGACTGTCGGGAGGACACGGCTCGGCACACGCTGGCAGAGTGTGCCGCTTGGGAGGAACCGCGCCGTGCCCTCATTTCAGGTGTCGGCAGTGACCTGTCGCTGCCGGCCGTTGTCAACTCAATGGTCGGCAGCGAGGATTCCTGGGACGCGGTGGTATCCTTCTGCGAAACAGTTATTTCGCAGAAGGAGACTGCGGAAAGGGAGCGGGAGATTGCTTCCGCTAACCCAATCCGCAGCAGACGCACCGGGCGTCGGCGGAGGGCGGATAACGCCCTCTTCCAGCCCCCCTAAATGGGTCCAGGGGCGACGGATCTGGGGAAATCCGTCGCCCCCTACTTAGGACCCGAGATGGTGGCGCGTAGTGTTCCACGCGCGCCTCTCTATGACGTAAGGGGGGAGTTTAACACCTCACTCCCCCCTAACTCGAGGTGGCCCGCAGAGGCGGGCCGGCACTAGCCGGGGATCGCGGATGTCGCATTAGATCCCGTGATCCCTGGTGCAAGTGTGAGACGGAACACCGGGGTGGTTTTAGTCAGTAAGAGTCTGACAGACCCCTCCGCCCTCCCCAGGGCGGAGGACATCCATGAGGATTTCCCCCCGAAAAAAAAAAAGGTCTCGGTGAGCTCCACGTGGAAGTACTCACCTGTGCGGCTTGACGCTGCAGGGCGTGGAGGTATAGCGCGCCAGCAGGTCGAGGCAGGTCTCGGTGAGCTCCACGTGGAAGTACTCACCTGTGCGGCTTGACGCTGCAGGGCGTGGAGGTATAGCGCGCCAGCAGGTCGAGGCAGGTCTCGGTGAGCTCCACGTGGAAGTACTCACCTGTGCGGCTTGACGCTGCAGGGCGTGGAGGTATAGCGCGCCAGCAGGTCGAGGCAGGTCTCGGTGAGCTCCACGTGGAAGTACTCACCTGTGCGGCTTGACGCTGCAGGGCGTGGAGGTATAGCGCGCCAGCAGGTCGAGGCAGGTCTCGGTGAGCTCCACGTGGAAGTACTCACCTGTGCGGCTTGACGCTGCAGGGCGTGGAGGTATAGCGCGCCAGCAGGTCGAGGCAGGTCTCGGTGAGCTCCACGTGGAAGTACTCACCTGTGCGGCTTGACGCTGCAGGGCGTGGAGGTATAGCGCGCCAGCAGGTCGAGGCAGGTCTCGGTGAGCTCCACGTGGAAGTACTCACCTGTGCGGCTTGACGCTGCAGGGCGTGGAGGTATAGCGCGCCAGCAGGTCGAGGCAGGTCTCGGTGAGCTCCACGTGGAAGTACTCACCTGTGCGGCTTGACGCTGCAGGGCGTGGAGGTATAGCGCGCCAGCAGGTCGAGGCAGGTCTCGGTGAGCTCCACGTGGAAGTACTCACCTGTGCGGCTTGACGCTGCAGGGCGTGGAGGTATAGCGCGCCAGCAGGTCGAGGCAGGTCTCGGTGAGCTCCACGTGGAAGTACTCACCTGTGCGGCTTGACGCTGCAGGGCGTGGAGGTATAGCGCGCCAGCAGGTCGAGGCAGGTCTCGGTGAGCTCCACGTGGAAGTACTCACCTGTGCGGCTTGACGCTGCAGGGCGTGGAGGTATAGCGCGCCAGCAGGTCGAGGCAGGTCTCGGTGAGCTCCACGTGGAAGTACTCACCTGTGCGGCTTGACGCTGCAGGGCGTGGAGGTATAGCGCGCCAGCAGGTCGAGGCAGGTCTCGGTGAGCTCCACGTGGAAGTACTCACCTGTGCGGCTTGACGCTGCAGGGCGTGGAGGTATAGCGCGCCAGCAGGTCGAGGCAGGTCTCGGTGAGCTCCACGTGGAAGTACTCACCTGTGCGGCTTGACGCTGCAGGGCGTGGAGGTATAGCGCGCCAGCAGGTCGAGGCAGGTCTCGGTGAGCTCCACGTGGAAGTACTCACCTGTGCGGCTTGACGCTGCAGGGCGTGGAGGTATAGCGCGCCAGCAGGTCGAGGCAGGTCTCGGTGAGCTCCACGTGGAAGTACTCACCTGTGCGGCTTGACGCTGCAGGGCGTGGAGGTATAGCGCGCCAGCAGGTCGAGGCAGGTCTCGGTGAGCTCCACGTGGAAGTACTCACCTGTGCGGCTTGACGCTGCAGGGCGTGGAGGTATAGCTCGCCAGTAGGTCGAGGCAGGTCTCGGTGAGCTCCACGTGGAAGTACTCACTTGTGCGGCTTGACGCTGCAGGGCGTGGAGGTATAGCGCGCCAGCAGGTCGAGGCAGGTCTCGGTGAGCTCCACGTGGAAGTACTCACCTGTGCGGCTTGACGCTGCAGGGCGTGGAGGTATAGCGCGCCAGCAGGTCGAGGCAGGTCTCGGTGAGCTCCACGTGGAAGTACTCACCTGTGCGGCTTGACGCTGCAGGGCGTGGAGGTATAGCGCGCCAGCAGGTCGAGGCAGGTCTCGGTGAGCTCCACGTGGAAGTACTCACCTGTGCGGCTTGACGCTGCAGGGCGTGGAGGTATAGCGCGCCAGCAGGTCGAGGCAGGTCTCGGTGAGCTCCACGTGGAAGTACTCACCTGTGCGGCTTGACGCTGCAGGGCGTGGAGGTATAGCGCGCCAGCAGGTCGAGGCAGGTCTCGGTGAGCTCCACGTGGAAGTACTCACCTGTGCGGCTTGACGCTGCAGGGCGTGGAGGTATAGCGCGCCAGCAGGTCGAGGCAGGTCTCGGTGAGCTCCACGTGGAAGTACTCACCTGTGCGGCTTGACGCTGCAGGGCGTGGAGGTATAGCGCGCCAGCAGGTCGAGGCAGGTCTCGGTGAGCTCCACGTGGAAGTACTCACCTGTGCGGCTTGACGCTGCAGGGCGTGGAGGTATAGCGCGCCAGCAGGTCGAGGCAGGTCTCGGTGAGCTCCACGTGGAAGGCGGCGGAGGCCGAGGCGGAGGCCGACGTGCCTCCCGAGCGCCCTCCCAGCGGCGCGCGGGACACAGCTTTTGAACCCTACGGACAACACAGCTGTTAAAGAACACAGATAGATTAGGCTGCAGAAAATAAAAAGGATGTATGTGTATGTATTTATGTAAATTGTACACCACAGACTGCAGTATTGTCTCTTCTCTCCTCTCCTTTTAGATCCATCCAAAGGTTGTCGTAAAAAAATCGCTTTTAACGAAAAGCCCGCCCATTATGTCACCCTATGTAAATTTACATAGAGTAATATAATGTGCGGGCTTCTCGATAAAAGCGATTTTTGACTGCTAGTTTAAACTTCTACTTTTTAGGTTTCCGTACCTCAAAAGGAAAAAAACCCTTACAGGATCACTCGTGTGTCTGGCTGGCTGGCTGTCCGTCTCTCACAGCCAACTTGCTCCGAATCTAATGGACCGATTAAGTTGAAATTTGATACACATGTATTTCTGTGATCCAAATACGGACGTGCAACGTAAATAAATGAGTTTTAATCACTTTTGGGGGGTAAATAAGAAGTTTTGCAAACAGTACCGTGTGACACATCAAATGAACGGGCTTATTGCGAGATTCTCAAATATTTTCATAATTTTAAAGATATTTAAGAAAATTGATGAAAATTGACCATTCTCTCCCTTATCGCCGAAACTGCCGAGCCTAATATTTTGAAAAAATGCAGTGAATGGTTCTTTACTCATAGATTACAGGAAAACCTATAAGAAATCTATGGTCTTAAAATAACATGGTAAATCCCTCATTATTGTGCGTACAAACTTACATTTGCAGTTAGAATGTATGTGAGAACATGTTTTTCAACTACAATGTTAAGTTTGTTCTTGGGAACCCTTCATTATGCGTAGTCCGCAACGCACTTGTTTATCTGTAATTCATATTGTGTACATAAAAAAAGAGTAATCTATTCCATAATGTTAGATAAATCATTGCGTGCTCGCCTGTAAAGCCCAGTATTCATAGAAAACAAAAGAACCTGCCGTTGTTGCGTTACCTTTGTTTACCATGATTACATCTGACTAACTTTAAGTCTGGACTTTGAAAGAGACTGACCTCTGAGATTGTTTCGGTGTTTCATCTCAGAGTTGGATTTATTTTTGAAGTTTATTAGTGTTTTTTTTTACCAATTCACTTATATAAAAGATACATAAACTCACGCCTTCTTCCTATGGGGGTAGGCAAAAACTACAACCACCTACAACAATCCTTACGATACACGCACGCCGGTTGCGACTACGCACCTGACCTTTCTGAAGAGCAATAAGGTCACTGTATGTCCTTCTAGGGCGTCCCCTTTTACTAGTTGCGTTTCATTTATGCTCTCAAAATGACCAAACCATTTACCTTAAAAAATGTGTACTACATCTTCTTTCAAACCGCACATTACCTTATCACATCGGTTGAAGGACACTGATCGAGACACAGTAGAAGGTTTATTGTTATTACGTGTAGGGGCGTTTATCGTCTCGCAAACTGTTAAATATCTTTTATCATGATACGAAACTTTATCAAGTTTCCAGCGAGGCTGCAACCTTCCGTGTTGCCAGCAATGTGTTTACCGCAACACAAAAACATGTTGCTGAAACAATGTTGTGCAAGTTTTGTTTCTCGTGAACACGGGGCTGTCGTCGAACAGAAAACCAGTTGCTAGAAGGCGCAATACCATCTCAACGACAATCGATGACAAAAATGTAGGTAAATTATAGTTATTTTTTATTAAGACTTAGAATAGAAAGAGACAGTTTAAAAAAAAAACTGGAATTTCCCCTCAAGTGTCTGAAGACGTTTAGCTGCAAGTAAATTAAGAATGACTTACCAGACTCGAGCTGCGCTGCCTGTTGGAGGAATCCTCGTTGGCGCTCTGGAAGTGGTTGCTCTTGTACTGCAGCTGCTCCTCGAACGGCATGATGATGTAGTTGTGCAAGCCCTGCGACCAAGCGAACAGTCAGGTGGCAACCAAGTCGTGCGCTGGTCCATCGGCAGAAATGGGACCGAATAGTTTCGTAATCAGAAAGTCCTACTAAACTAGCTATCATGTTAAAATATTGCGATTGTTGTGCTATATCTAAGTTAAATCGTAATGTATTAAACACAAAAACCTTGCGGAATGAATTCTCTTAATGATGGTAAAAACCGCATCTAATCCCACAACGCAGTTACGGCGAGGTTTAGTCTGGAGGGGTTTAAAACACTACCTCCGCCTCCCCTAAATGCAGGTCGACGTATTTATTTCCGATTTCCCGAAGACCATTTCGTGGAAAATCCATGCCAAAGCATCAAATATTTGCAGTTGATCAAATTAATTAATTTTTCTTGGGTTTTATTTGATTTCCTTAGTGTAAACCTAAGGAAATCAAATAAAACCCAAGAAAAATTTTATGATATCTACGGTGTAGTGAACTAAAATGATTACTTCAAATGTCCTGTGTACCTAATTGGCGCGTTACTGCTTTGTTTACATCTGTTTATGAAGTGAAAACTTCTTTAGCGGCGTTGTGCACTTTTTTTGTTGAAGTGAAAACTTCTTTAGCGGCGTTGTGCACTTTTTTTGTTGAAGTGAAAACTTCTTTAGCGGCGTTGTGCACTTTTTTTGTTGAAGTGAAAACTTCTTTAGCGGCGTTGTACACTTTTTTGTTGAAGTGAAAACTTCTTTAGCGGCGTTGTGCACTTTTTTGTTGAAGTGAAAACTTCTTTAGCGGCGTTGTGCACTTTTTTTGTTGAAGTGAAAACTTCTTTAGCGGCGTTGTACACTTTTTTGTTGAAGTGAAAACTTCTTTAGCGGCGTTGTGCACTTTTTTTGTTGAAGTGAAAACTTCTTTAGCGGTGTTGTGCACTTTTTTTGTTGAAGTGAAAACTTCTTTAGCGGCGTTGTGCACTTTTTTTTTGATGGATAAAAATCGAAAATTCGTAAGACGGAGAGGGAGCAAAATATCAAAAATGCACAAAGTTAATATTCAAGTTTTCAATTCTGCCGGCACTCCCGGAGTGCAATCCGTTGTTTTTTTTTTAACTCCAAACCATATAAATTAAATTATTTTTAGTGTTTTATTCAAGCAGAAATCGCACTTACTTACTTTAGTGAGATTTCAAGCACTTTGCAAAGAATAGATTTTTATTCACATAGATTTTTACGTCACTTCCGTCATTGTCGAAGGCGTCGCGTTTTGCGTTTGCGTTCCGTTCCACCAAAAAAAAACGCAACATACAATAATAAACTGTAAAAAAAATAAAAAAATAGTAATGTATAAAAAAAATAGGAATTTGTTCTCGACTCCAGATCATCTTTCGTGCTTGGGGCAGGCGTAGGCCTCCCCCAAGCACCGCCACTTCGACCGGTTTTGAGCTTCTCGCATTCAGCGTATTCCTGCGGCCTTCACCAGGTCATCGGTCCACCTTGAGGGGGGCCATCCAGCCTACGTCTTCCGGTACGCGGTCGCCACTCCAAAACCTTTCAGCCCCATCGGACATAATCTGTTCTGCGAGCAATGTGCCCTGCCCATTGCCACTTAAGTTTGACAGTTCTTCGGGCTATGTCGGTTATCTTGGTTCTCCTACGGACCTCTTCATTTCTGTTTCGATCACGTAGGGAAACACCAAGCATAGCCCTCCCTCTTCATTGCCTTGTGACTTTCAGCCTTCTAATGAGGCCCATTGTGAGCGACCACGTTTCAGTGCCATAGGTACTAGTTGACGGCACGGTTGGCGCATTGGTTAAGCGATTGACTGCTGCACTGCGTGTCGCGGGTTCGATTCCCGCACGGAACAAATATTTGTATGACCTACAAGTAGTTGTTCCGGGTCTGGCTGTTTGTGTATGTGACTTTAAATGTTTGTAAACGCTCCCACGATACAGGAGAAATTCCTAGTGTGGGGCAACGTTTAAAAAAAAAAAAAAAAAAAAAAAAAAAAAAAAAAAAAAAAAAAAATAGGTCATCACTGGCAACACGCACTGTTCAACAACTTGATACACTGTGGTATATCAGACGAGAATATAGTACGCAGCTTCCCGAACGCCGCGCCGCCCAGCCGAGTCGGATTCGACGATTGACCTCATCTCGAAGTTGGAAATACCTAATTGGACATTTTGACCTAGGTAAACATAATTGTCCACAACTTCGAGTGTGGAGTCTCCGATCTTCATGAGGGTGGGTTTCATGGGCATTCGACAATACCTTCGTTTTGTCCATGTTCATTTTAAGACCCACTCTTTCGGAAGCTCTACTGAGGTCATCGAGCATTGTGCTGAGGTAGTCCATAGTCTCAGCCATGACTACTATATCGTCGGCAAACCGAAGGTGAATGATGGACTCGCCATTGATGTTGATACCCACCCCTTTCCAGTCCAGAACCTTGAAGACGTCCTTCAGTGATAACGTCTTCCTGTTTTACCCCTCGCTGCAGAAGGGTAGGTTTCGAGGTCTGGTCCTGGAGTCGGACTGACATAGTAGCGTTTTAATACAAACACTTCAGCAACTCGATAGTCAATCTAGCACCGTTGGAGAGACTGCAGTACAGCCCATGTCTCGATCGAATCAACGGCTTTCTCGTAGTCCACAAACGCTAAGCAAAGAGGCAGGTTATGCTCTTCGGTCTTCTGTGTAACGATTATCTGCCGCAGCGGATGTTTGTGGTCTACAGTGCTAAAGCCTTTACGGAATCCGGCTTGTTCGGGAGGCTGGAATTCGTCAAACCAGCGCGCGAGACGGTTCGTGATGACTCTTGAAAACAGCTTGTCATGCTCAGAAGTGAGATGGGCCTATAATTCTTAAACAGAAAACTATTAAACTCAAAAATCCAACCGTTATATTCCCTCTAAAATATGATTACCTCATGATACATACAATTTTCATATTATTTTGTACTGTAATTAGGAAGTGAAACGAAAAATGGTTTTGAAATCGACCCTGTTTCGGTTTTTTTTTTCATCGATCAAATTATAATTTATCGTGTTTTGAACCATTGATTTCCCTAAAACAAGGATGTATCTATGACATATATTTCTTTCACTACCTAAATATACAAATTTTACTATTTCAAATTGATTCTTAATCAAATTTCTTTATCGATTCTAAGACAAAGTCGGATATACCCCCGGTAAAAGAACTAAGTAGTCACACAGACATACACGAAAAGCGCCTTGCTCTTTGCTATGTAATATTCATATGCATATATAGAAAAGTGTGTGTTGGTTTGTTATTCCATAAAGTAGCAACGGATCGACCAGATTGATTCATAGTTAGTGGGCTGCAGTGACGTTCAACCCCTCGGCCACGACATCGCTCGCGCGACCTGCGTCTTGCGTCTGCGACCGCGGCGAGAATAAAGCACACGAAAAGCGTGCGCGGCTGCCGCTCCCGACCCGCTCCGCGCCCGACCCGCGCACGCTTTTCGTGTGCTGACATCCATATAATACAAGGACTTACAATATATACAAGTCCGCCGTACTCCCGTCCCGACCCGCACTAGCTTTAATATCAGAAGTTATTTAGAGCGTGCCATAAGTCACCGCGGTGCGAGTTGCGGTGCGTTTTGCGGCGCGGAAAAACTCGAGCGACCGCGGCCGGCGGGGAGCGGAGGCGTGCGATGAAAACAAAAGTACTAGATCACAGCGGCCATGCCACGACTCAGAGCGGGGCGACCGGCCAGTGGTGCCACTTTTGATAAAGACATTCTGTATACGTGCGACGCGGTCGCAGCCGCGGCCACTGCCGGCTCGTGGCCCGGCGACGTGAAACTCAGGACGCCCCGCGCCGCAAGACGCACCGCCCTATGTCGTGGCTCTGGCCTTAGGCTTTTGATCTTGGAAAAAATTACGGTTCATGTGGGATAGACCACGGGGACGAAGTAGCGCATGTAGAAGCTGGTGTTATTTTATATGTATCACTTTTTTGAGACAGATATAATATGAGGGTACAGAAATGCCAAATGAAACTCACGTGTATAATGAACCGCACGAAGTTCCGCCGGTAGGAGAGGCGGCACTTGAGGAACCAGGCGGCGATGACGTGGTGCGCCAGCGACACCACGTAGTGGTTGTAGCGCGACGGGTTGGTGTAGGGCAGCAGGATGGCGAACACCGACATGTACTGGTCCTCCACGAACGACGCGAACACCTTCGGCAGCCGCGTCAGGGCTACACAGTTATGGATATAAGAGGAATCAGCACGACAAAACGAGTCCTAAATTAAATAATTACTCCCAAACAAGCCATCTACGTCAGTCTTGCTTGGCTCAACACTGGTCCTGCTCCACAAGCATAAACTAATTGATTAGCATTTGAAAATACCGTTTGAGCTGCTGAAGATTATAAAAACTATCTCTGCATTGTATAAATTCAATGTCTTAGCATTGTATAATTGCATAGCACATGTGTGAGTACTATGTACCGACTATAAAGCTACCATTCAGGTACTGAGTATGTCTTTCATTGACTTGAATGTGCCCTGGCGGCTGAGAGTATGTCATGCTCACTCTAATGTCTCGCTGACGGTGGCGCGTGTGTTGGATCATTTAGCTCCCTTCAAAATGGTTGAGCTGAATGGTGCTAATCCATGCGTCATGTTCGTGAACGGGCGCCGTCAGTAGGGACTGGTCATCTCTTAGCTGCCACGGCGATTTTAATTTAATGTTTGAATTAGTTTTTATTTTTATTTCTAACGGACGCTTTTAATGTTTTGCATCGTTCTCACATGTATAACTTCAACTTGAAATTATTATGTAACCATTTTTTGCTTTAAAAGAGTGTCCGTAGAGTTTCTTGCCCGTTCTTCTCCATAGGTACCTACTACGCTTTGGAATGGGCGACTAGCTTCATATTTCTGACTGACCGACCCCTTGACAATTCAAAAGTGCCTGTAATTGGTTTATTTGAAATAAATGCTTTGAGTTTGAGTTTGAGTCCCAAGCATGGATGCAGTAGAAGAATTACAGCAAATACAGCAGCAGTGCAGTATCGTTAAGAAAGCATATGGAATTACATGCGTGTCACATAGAAATAACTGACCAAGAAAATGTGCTACAAAACCGAACTTTTCCTAAAACTCCGTGCACCTGACTGTTACTGCAGTAAATTAATCTTATCAACACTCATATACTGGCAACCACTCCGCGACGATTGCGGTACTCACTGGACAAGAACTCGAGCATGGGGCTGGCGATGGCCTTAGTATCGGAGATCTTGGACAGGTCCAGCAGCACCTCCGGCAGCATCTTCACCATGGTCTCGCGCGTCTCCAGCGTGAAGATCGTCAGCGCGTTGATGTACGGCTGCGGCGTCCGGAGCACTGTGGCAGAGACATGACACATTTATAGGTAGCGAATGTCATGTCAAGAATGGGTGTGGAAATCGGTAAAGGATCAGCGGCGATGGCTTCAAACAGCCCGATTCCTACCAGCTCCCCTTCGAACACAACCACTCTATCGTCATTGAATAATCACTATTTGATACACCATAAGATTAAAACATTACAAAACGACTACATTATTTTTTTTGTCTATATGTCCCAATAACAAAACATTTTGCTCTAAACTACTCTAAAGTAACTCGTAGGCGCATCCGGCTTATCGTGAATTCAATTTCTATAGAAAATAAAGTTCGTCTTGACGTCACTTCGGTCACGTGACACCGCGGTTTTTTAGCAGCCGGGTAAGCCGCTCTGTACCGAGTTACGATAGAATACGCATGCGCGTCGTGAAACCAGAATGAAGGAGCTATTGTTCGGTCAGTTGTTCGGTTGTCTTTGAATTTCGTAACGCGTTCGGCTCGGAGTTCGGACATCTCATCATTCGATTGACAATGAGTGGTTGTTTTTTGACGTAATCGAATAAGATTTTTTTTACAATTAAGTAGTTAATTTGCTTTTTGTTCGCTCAGTGTAAACTGAATTTTATATTATTTTATTATTGTAGATAGAACAGTGATTAAGATAGTGTTAATGTGTTTTGAGTTTAGTGAAAGAAAAGTATGTTGTAATTAGGTATTTGGGGTAAGTAGATAGTTTATTAATTAAGATGAAATTACTTATTTAGAGTAGATTTCAAAGGTAATTAGTAGGATCAGTAGGATTAGGACGGTGGCATGTAGATTATTGTGTGATTATTTGTTTTGTGACGATACGTGCTTTTCAAGGATATTGAAAAATTAAATAAGTTAGGCCGAGCTCGCCCAGATATGACTATAAATTACAAACGACGCGATGGTTTTTTCAAACATTTTAATGTTTCCCTTTACGATAAATATCAAATTAGATAAAATGCATTGTTTCCCGTGTTTACCTATCTCAGATTCTAGTAGTTTATGAAATAAAGTTTTTACATTTTAAACTGACGAATTCATCAAAAACCATGTGCAGACTGAAAAACATGTAGCTGTTTTATGAGTTCGGGACTGGTAGGAATAGAATTATTTTCACTAATTTGCATGAAGCTCTTATTCGAAAAGTAGATCAAAATACAAATACACATTTGTTAGGTAAACAAGAAGGAACTTTTCGCGGAGACGATGAAAGTTGAAGTGACGTTATAACAATTATTATTATTTTCTATTTTAATTCTCCGGCTTCCTTCTTTCGTTTCACAACGCCTCGCCACTGAAGGATGTCGATGCTCAGGTTGAGTAGGGTACACAAAAGGCTGACGTGAAGACGCCTGGGGTTTGGTATCAAATATTCCAATTAGTGAAAGCGGGAACTGTAGAACTATGTTGTACTCACCCATGCCGTACTTGAGCAGACAGCGCACTATCCTCTGCTGCGTCTGCGGCTCGAGGTAGCTGTGGTAGGGCGCGAGCGAGGCCAGCCCGGGCAGAGCCGTGCTGTGGAACTCGGACACTAATAGTTTTTGACCGTTTCCCACTCGGAGGCACTCGGGGAAGTTGAGGCTGCGGTCTGATATCTGTAACATATTCAATGAATGCCTTCAGTTTTGCCTGAAAAGTATTCAACCTATATTCTTTCAGGTCATCGGCAGCGCGCGCAGCACGCGCGCCAGCACGGCCCAGTCCTTGTGGCGCGGCCGCGTGACATGTGTGTGTGAGCAGGTCGCGCTAGTTACCATGGAGCAGAGCGTGGAGGCCAGCATGTCGAGGTCCTGCGCGCGCCGGCCCAGCGCCAGCGCGCGCACCTGCAGCAGCAGCGGCAGCGCGCGCAGCACGCGCGCCAGCACGGCCCAGTCCTTGTGGCGCGGCCGCGTGACATGTGTGTGTGAGCAGGTCGCGCTAGTTACCATGGAGCAGAGCGTGGAGGCCAGCATGTCGAGGTCCTGCGCGCGCCGGCCCAGCGCCAGCGCGCGCACCTGCAGCAGCAGCGGCAGCGCGCGCAGCACGCGCGCCAGCACGGCCCAGTCCTTGTGGCGCGGCCGCGTGACATGTGTGTGTGAGCAGGTCGCGCTAGTTACCATGGAGCAGAGCGTGGAGGCCAGCATGTCGAGGTCCTGCGCGCGCCGGCCCAGCGCCAGCGCGCGCACCTGCAGCAGCAGCGGCAGCGCGCGCAGCACGCGCGCCAGCACGGCCCAGTCCTTGTGGCGCGGCCGCGTGACATGTGTGTGTGAGCAGGTCGCGCTAGTTACCATGGAGCAGAGCGTGGAGGCCAGCATGTCGAGGTCCTGCGCGCGCCGGCCCAGCGCCAGCGCGCGCACCTGCAGCAGCAGCGGCAGCGCGCGCAGCACGCGCGCCAGCACGGCCCAGTCCTTGTGGCGCGGCCGCGTGACATGTGTGTGTGAGCAGGTCGCGCTAGTTACCATGGAGCAGAGCGTGGAGGCCAGCATGTCGAGGTCCTGCGCGCGCCGGCCCAGCGCCAGCGCGCGCACCTGCAGCAGCAGCGGCAGCGCGCGCAGCACGCGCGCCAGCACGGCCCAGTCCTTGTGGCGCGGCCGCGTGACATGTGTGTGTGAGCAGGTCGCGCTAGTTACCATGGAGCAGAGCGTGGAGGCCAGCATGTCGAGGTCCTGCGCGCGCCGGCCCAGCGCCAGCGCGCGCACCTGCAGCAGCAGCGGCAGCGCGCGCAGCACGCGCGCCAGCACGGCCCAGTCCTTGTGGCGCGGCCGCGTGACATGTGTGTGTGAGCAGGTCGCGCTAGTTACCATGGAGCAGAGCGTGGAGGCCAGCATGTCGAGGTCCTGCGCGCGCCGGCCCAGCGCCAGCGCGCGCACCTGCAGCAGCAGCGGCAGCGCGCGCAGCACGCGCGCCAGCACGGCCCAGTCCTTGTGGCGCGGCCGCGTGACATGTGTGTGTGAGCAGGTCGCGCTAGTTACCATGGAGCAGAGCGTGGAGGCCAGCATGTCGAGGTCCTGCGCGCGCCGGCCCAGCGCCAGCGCGCGCACCTGCAGCAGCAGCGGCAGCGCGCGCAGCACGCGCGCCAGCACGGCCCAGTCCTTGTGGCGCGGCCGCGTGACATGTGTGTGTGAGCAGGTCGCGCTAGTTACCATGGAGCAGAGCGTGGAGGCCAGCATGTCGAGGTCCTGCGCGCGCCGGCCCAGCGCCAGCGCGCGCACCTGCAGCAGCAGCGGCAGCGCGCGCAGCACGCGCGCCAGCACGGCCCAGTCCTTGTGGCGCGGCCGCGTGACATGTGTGTGTGAGCAGGTCGCGCTAGTTACCATGGAGCAGAGCGTGGAGGCCAGCATGTCGAGGTCCTGCGCGCGCCGGCCCAGCGCCAGCGCGCGCACCTGCAGCAGCAGCGGCAGCGCGCGCAGCACGCGCGCCAGCACGGCCCAGTCCTTGTGGCGCGGCCGCGTGACATGTGTGTGTGAGCAGGTCGCGCTAGTTACCATGGAGCAGAGCGTGGAGGCCAGCATGTCGAGGTCCTGCGCGCGCCGGCCCAGCGCCAGCGCGCGCACCTGCAGCAGCAGCGGCAGCGCGCGCAGCACGCGCGCCAGCACGGCCCAGTCCTTGTGGCGCGGCCGCGTGACATGTGTGTGTGAGCAGGTCGCGCTAGTTACCATGGAGCAGAGCGTGGAGGCCAGCATGTCGAGGTCCTGCGCGCGCCGGCCCAGCGCCAGCGCGCGCACCTGCAGCAGCAGCGGCAGCGCGCGCAGCACGCGCGCCAGCACGGCCCAGTCCTTGTGGCGCGGCCGCGTGACATGTGTGTGTGAGCAGGTCGCGCTAGTTACCATGGAGCAGAGCGTGGAGGCCAGCATGTCGAGGTCCTGCGCGCGCCGGCCCAGCGCCAGCGCGCGCACCTGCAGCAGCAGCGGCAGCGCGCGCAGCACGCGCGCCAGCACGGCCCAGTCCTTGTGGCGCGGCCGCGTGACATGTGTGTGTGAGCAGGTCGCGCTAGTTACCATGGAGCAGAGCGTGGAGGCCAGCATGTCGAGGTCCTGCGCGCGCCGGCCCAGCGCCAGCGCGCGCACCTGCAGCAGCAGCGGCAGCGCGCGCAGCACGCGCGCCAGCACGGCCCAGTCCTTCTCGCGCGTCAGCGCCGCCGCCAGCAGACGCGCCGCGCGCCCCACGGGCAGCAGGCAGGCGCCCTGCCACATCGAACACGACCAGTTATATCAGACAACATGACCGTTAAGCTCGAATAAACTCGAAAACGCACTTTAACACTTCTTTATCTTGCGACGAGACCGATGCAGGGAGTTATTAAAACAAAAATATAATCGATAACAAATCGAATAAATACAAAATCTTACGCCGATGTTGCATCGGCGAGGGATTCAAAGACACGAGATGCAAATAACTTTGCTCTCGTGAAACACAACTTTTCATCTCAGCAGCGAGAACAAACAACATGTAAAAAACAACCCTGTCCGATCCGTGAGGGTGTTGTTAGGTATCGTACTGTGAGCATATTTATGTGGAAATTTTTAAGAAAAAGAAAAAACACATTAGATTATCGGCCTTAGCACCCTCGAAAACTATGAAAACGACACCCATGATGAAACATTTAAATATTTTCGCAGATACCATCTTGATTTTTTATTTTGACTTCACTATCGGCTTTAGCAACCTTGAAAACCATAGAAACGATACCCATGAAGAAAAAAATGAAAATTTTCGCAGCCGCCATTTTGGATTTACATTATGACGTCACGATCAGCTTTAGCACCATTGAAAACAATGAAAACGACACCCATGACGAACAAATGAGAAAATTTTCGCAGCCGCCATCTTGGATTTTTATTTTGACTTCACTATCGGCTTTAACAACCTTAGAAACCATAGAAACGATACCCATGACGAAAAATGTGAAAATTTGCGCCATCGCCATCTTGGATTTACATTTTGACCAAATTCACAATTTCTATCTCTCTCCGTCTCGCTTTTTGCGTATCGAAGTGAAAGTGACAAAACTAAGTGAAGTTCAAATCTTTAGATTTTTGTGAGTCGACCCAGCACTGCTCTCAGCATTTAAAAAATAATCAAAAAGTTACTTTGCCTCGCGATCGCAGCAAAATCGATTTATGCTCGCTGTCTTTAGATAGCAAAACCTGCTTGTTTGATGTGCTGAGGTGAAAACATTTTTACACGTCACGTATATTTTAAAAACTAGATGAGGTCGGCGTTTCCTATCTAAAGACAGCGACTACAGCTGGAGTTGATTTCGCTATTATAACTATAAAACACTAAACGTTATTTACCTTTGGGAAGTGAACTGGCGATTTTAGTCATTATGTCGCGAAGGTTTGCTATTGCCATACAGTCATACCTCCCTAGATTTCGTTGATCACCATAAATGGCAAAATGACTGGTTATTACTGTAATTGATCCTCATCTACGTAATAACGCTCTGCTCGGAGACAGATTCTCTCGCGGCTCGCCAAAAGGAACTTCGTTCCAATATAAATAAAACTTTTAAACTAAGTATTTTCATTATTAATATACTCCTGGACTTCTAGATCGATCTGCCTTGCATTTTTGTGTATATGTATAGACTAGCTTTTGTCCGCTGTTTCGCCCGCGTGGATTTCGGAAAACATCCCACAGGAACGTGCTGCCGGGGTTCATAGTATCCGTATGCCTTTCATCTAAAACCGTTCAGCCGTTACGGCATGAAAAGGTAACAGGCAGATAATAAATCTGTTTTAGAGTTCCGTACCTCAAAATGAAAAATTGAAACCCTTAAAGGATGACTTCGTTGTCTGTCAAGACCCTTTTACTCAGGAACACAAGGAGGTATCAAGTTGAAATATATATCAAAAACTTAGATCTACGGTCTCTTGGAGCTGTAACGAAAATCAAAATTCAAAGTAAGCGCATTAAAAAAATACGGCCATTACGCCGCATATTTTGACACTCACAAATAAACCAATTTATTTGGTACTTCCCGTTGGTCCAGCAGCATAAAGATTGACGAGAAAAAAAGTACTAAAGAGGAAAATCCGAAAATAGGTCATTTATACATATATGAAGTGCAAAGATACGCGCGAAATATCATTTCGCACGACTGTCACTCCGTAAAAAACTGTAAGTGTCCTTCACTAGAACATACAATGAAATATCTAGGAGTTAACATAGATAGCGATCTCAATTTTAAAGAACATGTAAGGCTGCTATGCTGTAGAATACGTAAGTTCATATATATTATTAAAAACCTGAGGCAGACTGCTGACTTTAAGTTGCTAAAGCAGATATATTATGCTCTCTGTCAATCGCTTTTAACTTATTTTCTATCATCTTGGGGAGGGACATCTAAAACAAACACTTGATGCCAGTGTTTGTAGCCCGTGATTTAGAAAAACTTCCACCGGTGACCTTCGACCATCTAGATGCCACGAAATTGTTAAAGGACATTTTGACCTTCCAAACAGAACTGAAAGACATAAAATCTAAATATGTCGGATCAGCTAGAGGAAGTTATGCTGGTGATAGAATATTCTTCAGGTCCAAGATTGGTTCACGGTAAATAATTGACAGCTCACTCCGAGTTCACTTCACCTAAGTTTTCACAGTGAGATGGTTACAGAATAGCACTGCAGTTCCCAAAAATTGTGCGGTGTTTGCATGCAGGTCCTCTTATTTGAGTAAGATGGGAATGTACGTGTCTGAGGTGTAAGAGGATGTGTGTGGTGTTGTATAGTGTTCTGCTGAGTGTTGTGGTGTGAGTGGGCGACTTCCTACGGTTGTCATTCAGTCGGTTTTTATTAAATAGTAACCCCTCAATGGATTGTTGTCTCAAAAAAAATACTTTTAGCGGTTGTAATGTAATGCGGTAGCCCAATGATGGGCGCGCTAGAGCAGTACCTGCGGCAGGTCCTTGGGCTGCGCCTGCGCGGGCACGTGGCCGCGCTGCGCGGGCGGCTCGGCCATGAGGAAGGGCGAGCACACGGGCCGCACGCGCGCGCCCGCCGCGCCCGCCAGCGGGGCGCCCGCGCCGTCGTAGCAGAAGCCCACGCAGTTGAACTGGTTCGCGCGGAGGCCGAACAGCATCTCGAATATCTGAAGCCGACCGCGTTAGTCATAGAACTGTCAGGTTATGTGGAGCAGGTACGATCGTCGCAGGTCGGCCGCGAGAGCCGGACGCGAGTGGCCGAGGATACTCTCGAATGACGTGCGATCGTTATGATCTATACATATAAGTTAGAGTGCTGACCGAGGAGCCATTTCGTGTCGCTTCACGAATCGAAAAATTAGATATTAGTCAATACCGAATCGAAATAATGTTCTCGACGATACGCCCGCCCACCTTTATCCGTATATCAGGATGGTGCATGAAGAGCGCGTGCCGCCGGTAGTGGTTGTCCAGGTGGTCCAGCAGCACGAGGAAGCAGCGCGCGGCGTGCGCGGCGGGCGCGCCCAGCAGCTTGGCGTGCAGCAGCTCCAGCAGCCCCGCCGCCGCCGCGCCCAGGTCCGCCACGTCCGCGTCGGGCGGGATCGGCACCTCCGTCACGTAGATCTCGAAGGGCCGGTTCAGGATCTACGCGCGCCGACAGACCATAACGTGTGTTAGGCGGCAGTTCGTGAAACATGATACACAAATAATAAAAAAAACCTGAAATGTGTCAGGTTCGCGGCTGCGCCACGAAGGTCCATCGATAAAGTTGGACTAATCGCGGGATCGAACTCACTATTGGGCGTGGCCAAAAAGCACGCGGTCTCACTTGGCATCGATAGAGATAGTATCAGTGATGAGCAGTTAGACGCCAGTCTACACTCACTGGATTCAAAAAACACTCGCCTTAAAAATAGTTGTTTGCTCCCTAGGCAAACAATCTACGATTATTGACAGAAATTTCTTTATTATTTCGCAGTGTTTGGATTTTTATTTCTCAAGTAGAGAACATAAAATGTTTTTTTTTTAACTAAGTTTTTTCCTAAGGATCTTTGTAATTAGATAAAAAAAATATTATTTGTTAGGTTGTCTAAATTGACGCTCGAAGTGAAATTATCAAAGCCTCTGTTTAGTTATCTTGATAGAATTCACAAATACTCTATTAAACTAAAACAAATCCATACTTAGTATTTAGCCAACAATAATTCCCTAAAATGATTAGTAATTAATATATTTTTAAAATTATGTTGGTGGATATTAACTGGGTTGAAAAGTACTGTTTTTGAGGCGAACAGCGCACGGACGGCGTAAACGCTCTTAATAATGAGACAAAATGATATCATGCTTAACTTTGGACGTACATTGACAAACAGTGAAATAATACCCTCCCGAAATTTGTATGGAGAAAATAACGATTAGTGCAGCCTTAGTGCCACATAGATTTAATGAACCTTTAGGGACAAATGACGGATAAGTAACAAACAGTTTCAGCGTAATACATAACTTTTATACATACAATCAAATATCACTAAGTATTGAACAAGTTCTAATGAAAATAATAGTAATTTTTATTATTTTCAGGTCATGCAATGTTTCAGTTGATTACTTTGTGGACGTCTAAAGGTCTTTATTGCAGTCTTGTTGGCTCGCTGGCAAGACGGCAGTATTGTGAGCCGACGGGACTACGGGCACATACCTTCTCCAGCAGGTCGATGAGGTCGGTGCAGGCGTCCGAGGCCGAGGTGCGCGCCAGCTCCGTGAGCGCGCGCGCGGCCGCGGCGCGCAGCGCGCACTCCGCGTCCAGCGCGCACGAGCTCAGCACCGGGATGCCCACCAGCTCGATCAATTCCTCGCCGTATAGGTACCTGGCAAAGCAAAGAAGATTTCTCATAATTAGCAGGTCGAGAAGTGGGAAATTTGCAAAAAATATTTTCTACAAAACAACACATTTTGGATCACAAGTTAACGGGGTCAAAAATGTTGCAAATTAGTTCTAGGAATGCATCCAATTATCAATTACCCTCTCATCATAAAGATGCACATAAAAGAGAAAACATAAAATCATAAAGTTGATATAAAAATAGTTAATTGATTCAGGTGTGACCTTGTGGAAATCTATTATAAAATACAATAGACCTCTGCATTCGGCGCTCAGCGTGGCAACACGCCGTGTTCGGATTCGCGACAAGTCGATCGTCATCCTGAGGATGCCTCGTTGAGAGGTGAAACCCGTGTCAATTTCTTACAGGGTTTTTTATGACTCGTTAGGAATAATAATAGGTTACTAAATACACGGTGACATTTGAATCACAGTTTTGCTAGAAGAAGCGTTGTTCAAACCATGGTCTGCTACCATTCTATAGCATCCAATAAATAAAGAAACGTCATTAGTTTTTGAAAATAACATATTATTATTTATTTATAAATAATATTATTTATTTATCGGGATATTACAGGAACAAGACAAAAACAAAACTTATACCACAAAACCGAGTTAGCTCCGTGTGCACCAAGACAACATTGATTTAAATTTTCCATATTCCAATAGTTAGAACTGATTTTCACAAAAAACGCGCGATGCGTGCCTGTGACGTAAGTACATCGGATGCACATGCGTCTCCCGCTCGACAGATTTCGGTAAACTGGCCACCGCCCGGCGGCGCGGGCGGCCCGCGGCAGGCAACAAAAGAGATGGGCGGGACGATACCTTGCATGTCATTAACTAATGATTTATTTGCATTTCGGCCCGCATTGACCGAACATCCTTGTAATCCACGTGTACTCTCACTACTTTGATGTTACGGTTAATGTTTGAACACGTTTGATCAACGTACGACTAATTAGAGAAGCCTAGTTTAGTTTGTTTTAATAACATATTTGCTGCTATAGAATGGTACTAGACCATGGTCTGAACGACTTTTGTTCTAGCAAAACTGTGATTCAAATGTAACCGTGTATCTACGTCTATCATATTCGAGATAAAAAGTTAACACTTCTGACTGGATGCCAGAACTGCGGTCGTAATAGCGCGGCTCGTGGCGCACGTAGCGCTCGGCCAGCGCCAGCGCCGCCGGCAGCCACGCCGGCGACAGCTGCGCCGTAATAGAACCCTGACCTGTTCCGCTTGATGAAGGCCGTGATGGCCTGCAGCGTGTGCAGGCGCACCGGGCGGCGCGGCTCGTGGCGCACGTAGCGCTCGGCCAGCGCCAGCGCCGCCGGCAGCCACGCCGCGCGCAGCGGCGACAGCTGCGCCGCGCGCGCCGACACCAGGCGCATGGCCGACGCCTCCTGCAAATAAAGCAAATAAATGAAAATACTAAACGAAGAATATTATTATGTCATCTTAAATTTTAAAAAATCGCATATATTCGTTTCAATAATGAATAAATAATTAAACTATGAATTACAAAGTTATTTTCGCAGAAAATCACTTATATTTAAATAAAATTCCCTATGAATCAGCGTTTTTAGTATTTGTTGATTATGTACAGTATATGATATACATAATATACACAAGTTATAAAGTTATAAAGTCAAATGATAAAGTTTTAACTAATCCTATTGAAATAGCACAAGCGCTTAACAATTATTTTGTGGATCAAGTGAATCCAGTTAATAACATAAACATTAATAAAAATATACATATACAAAGTAAATGTACATCTATGTTTATGTTGCCTACAATACCCCTTGAAATTCATCGTATTATTATGTCACTAAAAAATACGTCTAGCACTGGGTACGACGATATAAGTACAAAAATTGTTAAAGAGCTATCCACAATACTTGCTCCTGTGTTGAGTCATCTTATCAATATGTGCATATTGCATGGTTATTTTCCAGAAGAATTAAAAATAACCATTATAAAACCGCTTTTCCAAAAAGATTGCAGAGAGAATATGTCCTGCTACAGACCTATCGCTTTAGTGCCAATTTTTTCAAAAATATTTGAAAAAGCAATATATAATCAACTTACTTCATATTTTGAGGAAAATAGTTTATAATTATGTTGATAACCAAAAAGGTTTTAGGAAAAACAGATCAATTAACATGGCCATTTATGATTTCTTGCATATGGTTAGCAGCAGAGTGGATAAAAGACTACCAACTCTAGCGCCTTATATGGACATGTCAAAAGCTTTCGATCGCGTAGACCATAAAATACTGATAAATAAACTTAACGCATACGGAATTAGAGGAAATATATTAAATTTAATAGAATCTTATCTAATAGAAAGCAAATAACGACAATTAGTAGAATTTGTAAAAAAACCGAACTCACATATAAATCTAGCCAAAGAACTGTAACTTACGGGGTACCACAAGGTAGCGTACTCGGACCGCCTCTATTTATTATCTATATTAATGACTTTCCTACAGCGTCAACGTATCCTATGACAATGTTTGCAGACGACAGCACTTTACTTTTTAATAATGACGAATTAACTACATTAGAGGCTGACATTAATTCTAATTTAAAATCAATTGTGAATTGGCTGCAAAATAATAATTTGATTATAAATCTAGACAAAACAGTAATAATGAAATTTCAACAAAGAGTAAATCACAAATTGAACTTAAATATTAGATATAGTGACAAAGTTATTCATGAAACAAATGTAACAAAATTTCTCGGATTAAACATAGAAAACACATTAAAATGGAATTCACATATTGACAAAGTGTGTAGTAAACTAAACCAATACTCCTATGCCTTGCATATGTTAAGTAAAACAGCCGATCGAACAACAGTATTAACTGCATATCATGGACTAGTGGCCTCAACGTTAAGATATGGAATTATATTTTGGGGCAATGCAACGGGTAAAGATACAGTATTTAAGTGTCAAAAAAGATGCATAAGAGCTATCTACAACTTACAGACAACTGACAGTTGCAAACCGTTTTTTAAAAATATGAAAATATTAACAATGCCATCGTTGTACATATTTGAAACGTCCATGTTTGTCAAAAATAATCTGCACAAATTTGCTTGAGTAAGTAGCCAGCGCCGTTCAAAGTCAAAGTCAAAGTTAAATAATTTATTTCAATTAGGCACAAAAAAGGCACTTTTGAACGTCAACATTTAAATAATAATTGATTCTAGTTGCCCCTTCCAAAAGGTAGTTTTCGTATGGAGAAGAATGGGCAAGAAACTCCACCGTTACTCTTTTAAAATGTTTTCACAATATCTTGTATACATCAATTATATAATTATATGTGAAGACGATGCACCTAGAATAAGATTACTATACCACGTTAGGTAAAAATAATGAAAAATTAAGGAATGTTGTGACCGGTTACAAACAGTTGGGTCTAAAACTGCACTATTTAGGAACAGTGTTTTTGCAATGGCTCCAAGGATATATAATGGATTATCAAAAAGTCTAAGAAGTGAAGAAAATGTCCACAAATTTAAAAGTAATTTGTTTTTGTTCCTAATTCATAAGACGTATTACTCTATTGAAGATTTTTTAAATGACAAATTATGATACAATTCTTATAATACTATCTTCCTTTGACATGCATATAAAATTTAATTTAATTGACATCTCTTCATTTTATTGACATTTATTTAACTTATCTTGCTTTTTACTGTTTAATCTCGGTTTTTTTTTTAATACACAAATTACTATTTGTACACCAATTTAATTGGTAGAACATAGAGCTTGACTACAATAATATGTATATTTAAGACCTTCGATGTATACCTATGTTCACAAATTTTTTGGGAGTTTTTTTGGTTTAGGTTGGTATATTGGCGTGTGCTAGCTTTCATATGGCTATTAGTTTTATAATTTAAATTATGTTTTGTGTTGCGTAATGTAAATATCATTTTGCATACTATTATATAGATTCATTTTTTTCTAACTGAACAGACAGCTGTGCTGCTGGGGAGTTTGTTGCGCCACTTCTTCTTCCCAGCTAAAGCACTAGGAAGTGGTGAAGGGTGGGCGTGCCGGGGGACTGTCTTATGTAATTTTGACGTTCAAAAAGTGCTGATTCTCAGCCTAGTTTGAATAAATGACTTTTGAATTTTGAATTTTGAAATAAAGATTGATTGATTGATTGAAGTTTCAAATTCCTAACTTGTTTAGTTGTTGAGATAGAGCTCCTACAAAAATGGTCTAAAACTGACAACTTTTACGGCCCCCTACTTCATCATTTTTGAAGATAAAAAAAATCAAGTCCGTACTCACCGGTCGGTCGTGGCCGCAGCAGTCGACCAGGTCCAGCAGCGCGTCCACGTCGCCGTAGTACTGGCCCGCGTCGTGCAGCTGTTCGATGCACGTGATGAGCGCGTGCACGCGGCTGTGGATCAACTCGTTCGGCGGGTCGTAGTTCTCTGACAAACATACATCACCACGTAGAATATATGCTTACCACTTAAACGTCTGCAGATATAAAAGCATAAAAAAAGTCCGTAGATAACGGATCCAATTCAAAATATCTGATTACACATAAGCACTTATGATACGTCAGAAGGTGCACGGTTCTTATTGTGTTCCACGGTTCCAACGGAGCCGGGAAGAAACTATTATTATACTATGACTCTTTTAATTATCGCGCAGGATGCTGAGCAGTACGTCCCAGGCGGGCTCGCACAGCTCCAGGGGCACCCTGGACACCACGCTCTGCACGCTCACCAGCACCTCGTACGTAAGACGTTAGTTAGCTTACTGTCCTGCAGCAGCACGGCGCGCAGGATGCTGAGCAGTACGTCCCAGGCGGGCTCGCACAGCTCCAGGGGCACCCTGGACACCACGCTCTGCACGCTCACCAGCACCTCGTACGTAAGACGTTAGTTAGCTTACTGTCCTGCAGCAGCACGGCGCGCAGGATGCTGAGCAGTACGTCCCAGGCGGGCTCGCACAGCTCCAGGGGCACCCTGGACACCACGCTCTGCACGCTCACCAGCACCTCGTACGTAAGACGTTAGTTAGCTTACTGTCCTGCAGCAGCACGGCGCGCAGGATGCTGAGCAGTACGTCCCAGGCGGGCTCGCACAGCTCCAGGGGCACCCTGGACACCACGCTCTGCACGCTCACCAGCACCTCGTACGTAAGACGTTAGTTAGCTTACTGTCCTGCAGCAGCACGGCGCGCAGGATGCTGAGCAGTACGTCCCAGGCGGGCTCGCACAGCTCCAGGGGCACCCTGGACACCACGCTCTGCACGCTCACCAGCACCTCGTACGTAAGACGTTAGTTAGCTTACTGTCCTGCAGCAGCACGGCGCGCAGGATGCTGAGCAGTACGTCCCAGGCGGGCTCGCACAGCTCCAGGGGCACCCTGGACACCACGCTCTGCACGCTCACCAGCACCTCGTACGTAAGACGTTAGTTAGCTTACTGTCCTGCAGCAGCACGGCGCGCAGGATGCTGAGCAGTACGTCCCAGGCGGGCTCGCACAGCTCCAGGGGCACCCTGGACACCACGCTCTGCACGCTCACCAGCACCTCGTACGTAAGACGTTAGTTAGCTTACTGTCCTGCAGCAGCACGGCGCGCAGGATGCTGAGCAGTACGTCCCAGGCGGGCTCGCACAGCTCCAGGGGCACCCTGGACACCACGCTCTGCACGCTCACCAGCACCTCGTACGTAAGACGTTAGTTAGCTTACTGTCCTGCAGCAGCACGGCGCGCAGGATGCTGAGCAGTACGTCCCAGGCGGGCTCGCACAGCTCCAGGGGCACCCTGGACACCACGCTCTGCACGCTCACCAGCACCTCGTACGTAAGACGTTAGTTAGCTTACTGTCCTGCAGCAGCACGGCGCGCAGGATGCTGAGCAGTACGTCCCAGGCGGGCTCGCACAGCTCCAGGGGCACCCTGGACACCACGCTCTGCACGCTCACCAGCACCTCGTACGTAAGACGTTAGTTAGCTTACTGTCCTGCAGCAGCACGGCGCGCAGGATGCTGAGCAGTACGTCCCAGGCGGGCTCGCACAGCTCCAGGGGCACCCTGGACACCACGCTCTGCACGCTCACCAGCACCTCGTACGTAAGACGTTAGTTAGCTTACTGTCCTGCAGCAGCACGGCGCGCAGGATGCTGAGCAGTACGTCCCAGGCGGGCTCGCACAGCTCCAGGGGCACCCTGGACACCACGCTCTGCACGCTCACCAGCACCTCGTACGTAAGACGTTAGTTAGCTTACTGTCCTGCAGCAGCACGGCGCGCAGGATGCTGAGCAGTACGTCCCAGGCGGGCTCGCACAGCTCCAGGGGCACCCTGGACACCACGCTCTGCACGCTCACCAGCACCTCGTACGTAAGACGTTAGTTAGCTTACTGTCCTGCAGCAGCACGGCGCGCAGGATGCTGAGCAGTACGTCCCAGGCGGGCTCGCACAGCTCCAGGGGCACCCTGGACACCACGCTCTGCACGCTCACCAGCACCTCGTACGTAAGACGTTAGTTAGCTTACTGTCCTGCAGCAGCACGGCGCGCAGGATGCTGAGCAGTACGTCCCAGGCGGGCTCGCACAGCTCCAGGGGCACCCTGGACACCACGCTCTGCACGCTCACCAGCACCTCGTACGTAAGACGTTAGTTAGCTTACTGTCCTGCAGCAGCACGGCGCGCAGGATGCTGAGCAGTACGTCCCAGGCGGGCTCGCACAGCTCCAGGGGCACCCTGGACACCACGCTCTGCACGCTCACCACCACCTCGTACGTCACAACCGGCTGGTTGCCTTCCAGGGCCTGCCGACACCGGGATCAGTGCATTAGTAAACTTATGGAAAAAGAACTGAAGACATCAGATCGCAAAAAATCAGCGTACGTTTTGTATAGACCTCGTAATTAGTCGATGAGCAATAAATTGACATTCAACCTAAGGGTGATAAGATTGAATGTTAGTTGCACATCACAACAAGCGTTATTTATTATTTTATTTAAAAAGGTTTACCAACTAAATACATACACAGCATTAACCCTCAATCTTTGACATAATTATACACGGTGTAAACTCAGCGCGGAAAGCAGCCGGACGCAGAACCAAGTGGGCGGGGGCAGGTACGCGAAGGGGTAACCCAGCGCGAAGCGCCTCCGCACGCGGCAGTCTGCCGGGGCAGCCGACCCCAAGACTGAACCCACGACCGACCTCGACCTAGACATGCAAGGGGCAAGCGGTCTAGAGCCTCATACCAGGCGTTGCCAGGCACATCCGAGCCGCAGCTTGGACCAAGCGGTACAGGGCCGGCGAAGAGGTAGCGCCCTGACGACACGGCTTCGCCAAGTACGTTCCAGGGGAACGCCAAGCGTGTGAGCGTGGTCCATTCCGCTCAGGGGGGCAGAGAACTTACGCCCGGGCCACGAAGGATATTCCGGCGCGGCTGGCCGTAGCAATCTGCTTTCCCCACCCCGGCAGAGAGCTGACTAAGGCAGAGGCCGACCACATAAAGACGGAACTAGAAAATCTAGTGACACAGACTTGTCGACACCACTCCCGGCCTTCCGCGGTTACCCACGAGTAGCGGAAGGCACAGTGCAGATGTGGTGCCAACGTCCTGACCTGGCTGACCCAGAATGAACCCAAAATTGGACTCCCAGACACTGACCAAGCTCTAACCGTAATGAAACAAACCGACGTGCCTACCCGTGTCCAAGCCTCGCTCTTCGTCCCTCGTTACAGAGGTGACGTGGCCAAGCTCCAGAGTATTCTGACCCGTCAGAATACTTGATATGACATAGACCAGGTGGTCGTTGTACAGGGCAACCGCTGTGGGACTTACCTGACCCTAGGGCTGCCACCGGAGGAAGCTGATAAGGTCCCGGGACGGGAGCGACGGATATCTTACCTACAAGGATATTCGTGTCGATATAGGTACGCTTCTGGCCCACGACCCGACCCTCTGACACCCAGACCGACAGCACAGACGGGAAGACAGTACCGACGATGACACAGACGAGCGACACGGACATTGCCCAACTTGAGGAGGTCAGGCCTGAGCGGCTATGGCCGACGACGCCGACACTATACCGCCCGCATCACCTGGCTGGAACGAGTAACCCCTTGCCTCGTCGCCGGGCGATCGACACGACGACCAGTACAGAGTGGAGGAGACGGAGACTGTCCGATGGATCAATCTCCGACTGACTCCACTCCACCGCCGTCACCGCCTTTTAACATCATCCAAACCAACCTCCAACATAGCCAGATTTCCACGGCTAGCTTACGCAGGGCACTGGAGGTGAAGCCCCGAACCTTCGCACTGATCCAAGAGCCGTGGATCCCCCGATTATACACAACCCAAGGCTAGGCCCATAAGCCTTACATCCTTCCTACTGAAAACTCTCGAGAGACTCTGTGACAGGCACATCCGAGACGGACCTCTCCGGGTAAAACCACTCCACAAACAACAACATGCGTACTCCACAGGCAAGTCAACAGAATCAGCGCTGCACAGCGTAGTTTCTAAAATTGAATGTGCAGTGGACCACAAAGACTCAGCACAGGCTGCCTTCATTGATATTGAGGGCGCCTTTGACAAAACCATGTTCAACAGTATAAATATGGCCCTCGACAGACAGCGTAGACTCGACCCCGAGTGGCTGGATTACCAACATGCTCAAACTAAGGGCTGTACAAGTCGCAGTAAATGACCCTACGAGAGCCATCGTTGCGGAGGGCTGCCCGCAAGGGGGCGTCCTCTCGCCGCTTCTTTGAACCTGCTAGTAGACAGATCAACGAAAACACCATAATATGCAACTTCCTCCTTCTCTTATTTTTAAAATAGATAGTAAAGATACTGATGTCATACATGTCATCGATAGTCTGGCAGTTCTTTCGAAATGTTTCGCAGCTTTTACTTAATGCGAACAAAACTAAATGTCTTGAGTTTTCATTACCAAATGTACCTCAAGTAGGTCTAAATTTAAAACTTGATGGCAAGAAACTAGATGCTATTACGGAAACTGTATTTCTAGGAATTACTTTAGATTCGAGATTGCAATGGGGCGCCTATCTCTTCAGGTAGATTAAGTTCAGCTGCATACGCAGCAAGAAAAATAAGGCAGTTGACTGATGTAGCCACAGCTAGGTGAGTGTACTTTGCTTATTTCCACAGTATTATGTCTTATGGCGTTCTGCTGTGGGGATCGGCAGCTGACGTAGATTCAATTTTTATTTAACAAAAGAGGGCAATTCGCGCGATCTATAAAATGGGCCCTCGTGAGTCCCTTAGAAATAAATTCAAAGAAATTGATATACTCAGCCTTCTCTTTATATCTTAGCTTCATGGATTGGTCGTATCACTCTATTGTTTGGCTTCTTACAATGCAGCAATATGTGTGTGCGGTATAGTAGTGACGTAGCGCTCACCTTGAGGAATGCGGGCAGCACGGCGAGGAAGGACACGCGCAGCGTGGGCACGCGGCGCGGGCCCCACAGCGCCATGTTGATGTAGAACACGGCGCCGCGCAGCAGGCCCGCGCCGCCGCCGGCCTCGCCCGCGCCGCCCCGCAGCAGCTCCACCATCTCCTGCAGCGCCGCGTGGCCCATGTCCGCGCCCACCACGTTGCGCATCAGCTGCGGACGGTACACACATAGCAAGATCGGGAACTTGGCGGACGGCTCGGAGATATAGCCGGCCATATCTGACAGCGGAGAATAGAAAAAAGTTGCATCGAGGAGTTACCGATAGCATTCGAATAATATTAAAAAATTGTCGACCGAAACGAGACATAGTTGTTGTTATAAATCAAATAAACGCTCCGTCTTGCCATCGACGGCGTACAAATTTTCTATGATAAAATCATAATGTTTAGTTAATTAGTATTAAAAACTAATAAAACATTCAAATTAATAAATAAAACTTAATTAAAACATAATTATAATGTTATAGTGAAATGCTGTTGATAACTCCTCCAACTCGTCCCTAAATGGACAGAAAATGATGAATGAATGTCCCAGAACTGGCCTTATCTGCGGCAGGACCTGCGTCAGGCGGAGCGACGACCTGGTCAAAATAGCCGCAAAGATTTACATGCAGGCCGTCCAAGACTGGGAATATATGCAGGCAATCGAGAAAACCTACTCAGCATTTGGTATATACGGACTGAATAACAGAGAGCATACCTTCCAACTGTTCTGGCAGTAGTGCTCCAAATTGACGGTGCGGCAGAGCGCACTGACGAAGGTGCGCAACGCGGCACGCGGCAGCAGCGAGTACGACACCACGGCCTCCAGCAGCGACAGGCAGCACTGCACCACGGACACGTCAGCGCAGTACACGCACAGGTGGCACGCGTTACTGGAACACAGCGCGAACCATATACGCTTTAACCAATATCGAACGTAGGTCGACGCGAGATACCATAGAACCGAAGTGGCGTAGTGAACCCATCGCAGCCTCGACCCATAAAAAACAGTTTCAATGTGCGCTACAACTTTGCAGAAAGATCAAAAGGGCGATGGGGTGAGCCAGCTTCCGTAGAAAAAAGTTCTAACTCCTTTCATTACAGACAAGGTGCTTAAATTAATAGTCTTCCAATCACAGACATTATTTAAAAAACCTTGTAATTATAATATGAACTGTTGTTTGTACAGTAGACATGCGTCAGATATATCAAAACGATCTAAAATCCGATTTCAGTTACAAATCGTAACGTATCTATAAGCCGAACTAAACAAACCGATTTCACAAAACCACAGCACTACTAATTTCGCGTAGCAAAATTGTTACGCGTAATTTTGAATCTGTGATATCTTTTAAAGTATTCATCCGAATGATATGATGTCAAGGCATATTTTAATCTAAATTAGATGCCCAATTTAATTAACATATTTTATTGGATAAGGATAAATATAATACCGGACAAAATAGCTATTAGACACCTCAGAAATGTATTTGTCATCCATGGCTTGTGTGAAACATTGGTTTCCGATAACGGAACGTCCTTCGTGTCAGCTGAAGTTAAGCAATTTTTGGACGCGAATAAAATAAAACATATCAAGACAGCGCCTTATCATCCTGCAACAAACGGGTTGGCCGAAAGAATGGTGCAAACTGTTAAAGACAAGTTGTACAAAATGGATGGCATCTCTTGGGATGTTAAGATTCTTCGAATGTTACTAGGATTGCGGGTAACTCCTTTCACAATAACTAACAAGGGCCCCTCTGAACCTCTGAACTCTCGATTAACAGGCGCCTACGTGCCTTGCTAGATGTTATACATCCGGATAATCGTGTTCAAAATAAAACTGATCAACAGATTACCAATAATGCTCATAATGTAACACGACAAACTAATGTGGGCCTAAGTGTGATGTATAGAAATTACAGTAGTGGACCTCGTTGGTTGCCTGGTACGGTGGTTAAAAGGCAAGGGTCATCCAATTATCAAGTTACAACAGGTGATGGTAATGTTGTCAACCAACTGGTTAAAAAGTAATTCACAGAAGATGCAGACCGAGAAGAGAAGGAAGAAGTAAATAATGAAGAGGTTAGTTTGGAAATTAGAGGATTATATCCAAGATGAGTTAAAGTTTAAATACATTTTGTATAATTGGGAGAAAGGTATGTTATATATAGGTTTACATACTTCGTAATTTATAAGTTGTGTGTTTATTAGGTTGTAAGTCTACCCTCCAGCATGTTATTGTTCCTACCCTACTCTTATGATTTACCCACTTGTATTTCGAGGCTACTTAGCTCAATTCACAAATTACGATATTTGGTGTTTTATTAAGGACATAATAGAAATAATGAAATTTTTATCAAAATCGGAAAGATAAAAATGGTTATTGTGGGTCATCCTTAGAAGATAGACATATGCCATCGCGGACTTTTTTGTTGAACTTTTTAAGCTTTACAATCCTGTAGAACATACATTTTATTTATCTCTCACGGTTAAGCTGGGGCACATCAATAAATCTCCCAGTCAGCATGATTTTTTCCGACATCTTCAACAATAATCGTCAAATTCTGCCAATTTATACAAAACCTTAATGAATTATACGCCAAAACCTTCCATATGAATCACCCCTTTCATTGATGAAAAACGTTCGGTAGTTTTTGAGTTTATCGCGTTCAGACAGACAGACAGACAGATACAGTGTGGGACTTTGTTTTATAATAGATAAGGATATAACGTGTATGTTATTGAAACTTATTAATACTTACTTAACAATTCCATGAACAATCTGCTCATCCAAGTATGTGGCATTGAACTTGACGACGTTGATAATGAGCTGCAGGAACTCCACCAGCTGCGCCGGTGGCTGGATCTGCGGCAGCCACTCCAGCAGGAACGGACCGATCTGGAATGAACACAGGGCATTGTTCCAATTACTATGTAATGTAAATAAAAAAATGATGCATATTACAATATGATTCGCTTGCAATATGGTTACATGAATTTATAAAATATAAGCTGTAAACAAATTTAAAAAAAACTAAAATATCCCACTAAAAAATTATGATCTGCACAGCCATTTTTAATATTATAAATAAGAATTAAGATGTTCTGACCATATTATGTTGTAATGATTTATAATAGATCCATATGGCTGCATCACTGAGTGTGATGGTTTGCTCATGTAGTGCCCTAGCTTCCATACACCATTTCAAGTAATTAATGTAACTGTTGTGAATAATGTGGTTGGTTACTCAACCCAAGTAAAATTATCATCTTCATAAAAGACAACACATTCACATGATTTATTTATTTAAATAAATAAATATAAATAATGAAGAATATGCACAGTTGATGTATATTTTACTACAGACAAATTGGTGAAATATTGCAGACTGTTTACAATTTTATGTGTCATTAAGTGCAACGTAGAGATGTTGGGTTGATAATCAAACTAGTGACTAACCTCTTCTTCAAAGCAGTTGATATTCTTCCCGCTGTTGGTCAATGTGTGCAGTAACTTGAAGCGTAGCTGGGTGTCCTCCGGCGGGTGGCGGGCATGTGTGTCTCGCAGGTAGTGGAACAGGATAGTGCGCATGATCTGCAGGTAGTCCGCCTGCCCCTCGGCCAGGCACCGTAGGAACCACAGAGCGGCATGCCGAGCTTCCACATTACTCTCTTCTAGCAGATCTCTTGTTAATGACCAAAGCTTTTCAACTCCACCCTAGAGACAGTAAAATGTAAATATTTTGAAGAATAAGTTTGTTATCATGATAAATTATGGTTTTGTTAACTTAATATTGTAAACTTGGACAGAGACAGATGTGTTAGAAAACAAAACAAAAGAGTTGAACAAAAAGAAAACACAAATGCTTGTGCTCAAAATAGACTAATAATATATATGAGATAGACTGGCAACTCAACGTCTCACAGAATAGGAATACAATCAGAGCCATGTCAAGCCACGGAACTAGAATATCTATAGATATACGTAGGTATAGATGTATATAGATATACATAGCTAGCTATGTATGTTTCAATTTTGTATAAAATACTTTCAAATGTGTTTTTGAAAGCAGAGTAGCTTATCTATACAATATTTGTAGATCACAATCTGGAAATGAAAGAATTAAATAAAACACAAAATATACTAAGGACATAATAATAACAAATGTATTAATTAAACATTTCTACACCAGTTTGCCTCATTAATTTCTTGCATTTCGTTTTATTTTACGGTTCTTGAGCCTGTATGAAGATGCGGCCAGTTTCATCAGATACATTTACAAAATTATAATGATGGTTGAGCACCCAGGAACACAGCAAACGTACCTCGGCATTGTGTAAAATGTAAAACAATACTACACGTCATATTATCCAAACTCCTTATGGAGGGCAGCTACATGTGTATGTCACAAAACCACTCCAACAGTCAATGATAGAATTTTGGTGTTTCTTGATGAAACACCAACATTCTATCATGTGGAGGAACAACTAGACATAATAGTAACGTAGATAACACAAAAATTTACAAGTTTGTGCACAAGTATGTACCAGCGTCACCAAAAAAATAACTTGTGTTGTGACATTTATATACAGGTTACAGGGTTGCACATAATCACGTAAAAAAGTGGCAATATCAACCAGTTTCTTTGGCTTGGAGTATAGATGGCTCTATATTCAAAGTTCATGGTCATATTATTTTGTTTGTGAGTTACCAGGGCATGGTGCTCAATGAAGTGGAACATGTTCTATTTATGCTCAGTAGTTTGAGCACAAGTTACAAATTATTAGAGAACTCAAGAATCAAAACAGCATATTGGTAAAAATGTTTTGTCATGAACCATTAAAAAATATCATGGTCTAAGTAATATCCAACATAAACAGCTGATCTTAAAAAATGAAATATATTTGTAAATAAAACATATCAAAACAAACAATTCACTAAGATATTTATAATCAGATAATGAAAATGATAAAACATTTTTATGATAGCTCTGCTTGACAATTAAACAATGTGAAAGAAATGCACCCAACAAATAAGTTTAAATCACAAAGAAGAAAGGAAAGAAATTGCATTGTATGTAATGTTGCATCAGCAGAATGTATTTATGAGGGTACTAAAATAATAAGTATTGGGTGTGAGCTCACCTCCTGCACGCGGACGTGGATCGCCTTCTCACCGAGCTCCTTGAGCGCGCGCAAGCGGCGGTGGAGCGGCATGTCGGCGCTCAGCTCGCGCTCCACCTCGCCGCTCACCACCAGCTCGTTGCGCGCCGGCAGTGGCGCTGCACACAACCAGAACATGCACTAATGACCGTCCCGTCGAACACACAGGCCACACGCTATCTCACCCAACAGAACCAGCCCCAATACTCACCCGATGCACCCTTTTTGAAGAGCACTTTCAACTTGTCTTGCAGCGACCTGTCTCTCGAACTCATTTTACGACGATGCCGGTATTGGTTTTCGTTTGTATTTACGCTAAGGCTTACGGCTAGGCGCGGCGATTACCTATTACTTTGATATTGCGAATAAAAAGACATATTTATTAGAAAATATTCTCACTACCGCTCCTGCTTTGCTATTCACCATTTGACAGCTTCCCAACCAAAGTACTTGTACAGCTGACAGGCGGCCATTCAATTCAAGATTCTGAACGAAAGGTATTATTGACATCCGATTACACATCAAAATACACTACATGACTTTAAATCCCTCAAAATAATATTAATAAAATAAAAAATATAGGATATTTTCCTATTCATTGGCAATTTTGTTTGATAATACATTATATCACGATTGTAGTGACATGACCCTAATCGATTAAATTTCTGCACGACTAATGTAGTTTAATTTAATTAGAGCTTGGAATACGAGCCCTTTAGCACATATAATAATACATTATACTTTGCCGCAGTGATGTTTTTAGGATATTGATGCTATCCAGGTGTTTCATTGTGTCTAGGATATACACAGTATTTTTCCTCAATACTTTCACATATTTTGTGGTATTGAAGTAGTAGGACAAAACATTGTCTGACTTGTGCAATAGATGGCGTTAGCAGTCCCTGCCTACCAATCAAGTAAATTAGATAAATAATTAAAAATTTGAACCTTTATACATGTACATCGATGGTGGTCACCTGTTTATTCGCAATCTAAATTTAACGGCTATATCGGTAATTAGAGTTTAAAATTTTCGGTGATGAAGAATCGTTGACTCAGCAAGTGGCTACACTCAGCTACAGCCTAATAACCCATTTGATATTTGAAAAGCTCGGTTTTGCTTTGGTTTTCCATCGCATTGTGGAACTTCGTAAGATAGAGAAACATTACAAAGTTTCTACTTGAAAGAAGTACAAGTTTGCGATTAAGCCCTGATCGTTTGGTTTGGATTGGTCACCAGGCCAGTTCAGTTTTTGCTTGAATCCAGCTGGAGAAGTCCAAATTACTTTTTCTGTTTGGAAAATAGAAGCGCCCGTGGAGTTGTCCCTGCTGATAACAAGTGCTTCGATAAACACGTAGTGCCTGTTCAGAACGAAAGCAGGCGTGGGGTGGCAGCGCAAGATTCTGAGGGGAGGTCACCATGGGTGCCGAGGAATATTTTTAGGGAGTCGCAAGCGCTACTGCTGAGCATGAGGTCCTGGGTTCGATTCCCAGATGGGGAAAGTGTTATTAGGGTTTTTAATGAGCAATTTTCAGAAGTATCCTGGAGTCTGGGTTTGTGACCGGTTGATGGCAGTACCCACCCAGGTAGCAATTTTGCGTCTTAAATAACTCAAACTCAAACTCAAAGCATTTATTTCAATTAAACCATTTACAGGCACTTTTGAATTGTCAAAGAGTCGGTCAGTTAGTCAGAAAGTTGAAGCTAGTTGCCCATTCCAAAACGTAGATCTCTATGGAGAAGAACGGGCAAGAAACTCCAAGGACACTCTTTTAAATATAGAAATTACAAAATCCTGGGTACAATACTTTTGTTGCTTCTATATGTGAGAACAATGTAAAATAAAATAATAATCAAAAACGATTAAAAATATAAGATTAAAAATAAGCAATGGCAGATAAGAGATGACCAGTCTCAACCGACGGCGCCCGTTCACGAACATGACGCGTGGATCAGCACCATCCTGCTCAACCATTTTGTAGGGAACCGAATGATTAAATGTCTCGCTGATGGTGGCGAGTGTGTTGGACACTCGCCACCATCAGCGAGACATTTAAGTGAGCATGACATACTCTCAACTGCCATGCATATAATATTGTCTATAATCTTTTCATTGTTTGCCAATGTTAACTTACTTAAAATTCTAATTTTAATTTATTAGTGGCTTTTAGGGACAGGGTATTAATTCAGATGTGTTACAACATTCTTTTTTTCTCAACATAATTCAGATTCAGATTCATCTACAACATAATTCAGATGTCCTACAATTCGCTTCTGTAAACCGTATTGCAACTTTCATCGAACTCGTTAGAGCCGTTTTCGAGAACGTGATTACAAATATACAGGGTGGACCAAAAAGAGACGTCATATTTTTTTTTATTGATTCCTCATGTCCGATATCTGAAAATACCGCATGAATGTTCAGCGATTTTTTGTAGTTTTCGAGTTATTATTTTTTTGAGTTTTTTGTCGGTGGAGCTTCAAAAATTCATATAATTTTTTGTAGTGGGTATTTTTCAGATATTTTATTTTGCGACAGTATTTTCTTGAATTTTAATTTTATACGTAAATAATAAACTTCCTAACATTCCTGCAAGTTACCACAAAAAAAGAAATTTCAACTTCAATTTAACAATTTTACTTAACCGTCTATTATTCGCTGTAATCGGCCTTCGAGGATGGATAGACTAAAAATCCTTTTAATTAAGCTTTAAAATAGGTGGTCTAAAAACTGACGTCATAAACAAATATTGATTCCTCATGCCCAGGGGTATCCAAAAATACCCCAAGTATGTTCTGCGATTCTTGATTGTTTTCGATTTATATACTTATATTTTTTTTATATTTCTCGAAAACACGATGGGAACCGCTGTAAAAAATAGCTATCCTTATTTTTACATGGCTTTTTCACATTCTTTTTGCAATTGTCATTGTTATGGAATATTCTGTCAGCCATAAGATAATCATCTTCTTATCATTAATTCAAGATACAATCATTTTGATACAAAACGAAATTTATACTACAAATAAAAAAATACTACCTGGTGCCTAAATCGTTTCAAAAACCTAGGCGGAAATGTAGGCTTGCACACAACGAACTACGCATCAAAGACCTGACGTCACACAAAATCCTGACGTCACACAAATTCTGCATCGCTCAATTAGATTTTACCATGCGAACGACATATAAGACTATCCGACATCAATCGTTGGGCAGTTGCTCGCCAGACATAACATCCGTCTGTTCGGAGGATCCTCCCTTTTCTATAGAGGATGAGTGAACTTTACACCCTGTTCCTCATACCTCTAAATTGGTGACCCCGAGTATGAACGTCAACGTAGCCTTCGTGCAACTACTTCAGCGTGAATTATCATAACTCCCGCAAGCTTTCGTGAAGCGAGTCACACAGCCAGCCAGCACCCACGGCTTCAACGGGAATCCTGACCACCAGCATGCAGCGAACGCGCATTCCTGGTCATCACCCTCAGCTTCATCAGCAACCTTGTCACATCACCTGCACTTTCGGCCGGTCTCACAAGCAGAGCCCATTCTACCCTCTCCTGGTCGACGCCAGCAGTCAGCCACAAAACGGCGCTGTACCACATCAGACTCACTGGACCATGACGCAGCGCCACCCCGACTCCTGGAGAATCGCCGCAATCACCACAAACAGTTCCAACTTACCGCGAATTATGCGGGGGGATCATGGGGCAAGGAACGGATCCTTTTGTATATCAAAATATTGTTAAAAAAATTGGTTACATAATACTTCAATTATTTTCAATCTAATTATGTTCAATTAAATTCAATTTTTATTCTTTTAATGATACTTAAATGAGCGTAACTTAATTTGTACCAGAACTATTTATATCATTATTTCCTTTATTTCTTTTTGCATCGCTTTACGCGACGCGAGATTAAGCGGTCGTGTGTTTTGTATTTATTGTATAATGAAATAAACAATTACGACAAATAAATTAAATTATTTGCGCCGTCAGTATAAAAGTAAAGTGTGTCGCGTGTGACGTAGGTTTTTACCGACTTTCAAGAGTGTTATTTACCGAAGTTGCAAGATGGACTAAATAATTTATATAAACAATAAATAAAGTGTTAGTAGTATGTCTCAGCTAGGATCGAGCCCGTTTGGTCGTAGCCAATTACTACGGCGAAGTCCTCCACCAACGCCTACTGAACTATTACCCCCGAGTGACCCAAACCCACCAGTACCCGAAGAGAATGAGTTGCCGAGTGAAGTCATCAGTACGCCGGAGATCCAGAAATGGTTAGGATCTATTGATACAATTTTAAACGAAGTCTGCAGTATTGTCGGTGATGGGAAAATGAACTCAGATCAGAAGCTTCGTGTCTCCACTCTTTGCCGGAAGGTTTCAAGTGGGACTTCTCAGATGGCCGTCTTATACCAATCGTTAAAGCAGAAAACAATCCAGGCCCATACCACAATCCAGCACCTACAGGTTCACCAGAACGTTGTGAACTCTCTCCAGCAGTTCAAAGAGGTCGTAGAAGCAAAGATGAATCCCTCAGAAAATACCTCATATGCTAGCATGGTGAAGAAAGGTTCCGATAACTTCATCCGTCCTGCTAATTTGAGATCAGTTGCCATCTATCCTAACGATAAGACCCAAACGAGTGACGACACAAAGTCGCTTGTTCAAAAGATAATCTCCCCCGAACAACTTAAGCTCCATGTCCGTGGCCTGAGAAAAGTGAAAAACGGGGGCGTCTTGATTAGCACCGAAAACAAAGGCGATATTGACAAGCTAAAGAACTCGGAAAAACTGGTATCATCGGGCCTAACAATAGAAGAACCTTCTAAACGCCGCCCTAGGGTCGCTGCCATTGGTGTTCCCGTAACCCTTACAGAGAAGGAGGTCTTTGATTGTATTTACGAGCAGAACCTTGCAGAGAAGTTGCCAAATATAACCCGTGAGTGCTTCCTTGAGAGCATCAAATTGAGCCATAAATCGGGTAAAAAAGACCTTCCTACCTGTAACTACATCCTGGAACTACCTGCTAGCATTCGAAAAATCATCATAAACCAAAGCCGAATTTTTATAAATTGGACATCGTGCCCTGTGAGAGATTTCACGATAGTCACCAGGTGTTTCAATTGCCAACAGTTCGGACATGCAGCCAAGTTTTGCCGGGAATCTAGTCCTACTTGCAACCACTGTGGAGAGACTGGACACTCCTTCAAGGAATGTAGCAGCAAATCTTCTTCCGCTCAATGTGCGACGTGCAAACGGTTCAAGAGGAAATGTGACCATCCAACTGGTGATGTAAGTTGCCCGGCGCGCAAATATGCAGAGATCAACTACATCAATTCAATAGACTATGACGGCGCCTAAGAGCGCCACCGAATACTTTATTTAGTTAGCACATAAACAGGTAGCTTATCCTCTATTTATATTTCCACTTAGTAATAACTATAATGACAAATCAGCTTATTTATGATCTAGATAGTTTTTCTGTGTCGGAATCTAAAATCTGTAATGTTGAGGACTGTAAGCACCTTCTTCCTTCTGGTGGAAAAACGTTAACCCTGCTCACACAGAATATTCGCAGCATAAATCGAAACATGAACGGATTTGAAGTGTTGTTACAGAATCTTGACATAAGCTGTGATATTATTGTCCTAACAGAATGTTGGTTGTCAAAACAGACAGTCAATTTACCATCTCTTGACGGTTATTATTCTTATAAAACTGACAGAAACATAATCCAAAACGATGGGTTAGTAGTTTATATCAAAAATAATTTGCGAACATTCAAAGAAGAACCTGTATCCCAAGATAGTAATTGCCTAATAATCAAAATTATTCCCGATACTGTAGTCATGGCTATTTATAGGCCTCCTTCTCAAAATATGGATAGATTTTTAGATTCCCTTGACGCAAACTTAAAAAACATATCATCTTTTAAAAACATAATACTTTTAGGCGATATTAATATTAACATTTCTTCAGGGAAAACCGATACCCATGTACATAATTATCTGAATATTTGCTCATTTCATGGACTTTTACCAGCTCACTATCACCCCACGCATCAGAGTGGCTCATGCTTAGACCACATTATTCTAAAATCAAAAAATCCATCCAAAACATTGGTTACTAATTCTTCGCTTACCGATCATCAAGCTGTTTTACTAACATTACAAATATCTTCACCTAAAAAAAACTGCATGCGTAGCTACACTAAAGTCAATATGACAAACCTGGAAAATGACTTACGCGGTATAAATTTTGACCCAGTTTATAATTCCAGCGATGCAAATATTACCTTAAAGTATTTCATAGATTCGCTACAATATGCAATACGGAAAAACACATTCACTAAGACAATACCTAGAAAGTATAGTTGCATTAAACCCTGGATTACACCCGGTCTCGTTCGTTGTATAAGACATAGAGACAAACTTCATCTAAAATTTAAGGTCGCACCTGATAACGAAATACTTTCTGTTACATATAAAAGGTATCGAAACTTCTGTAACAATCTTTTGAAAAAACTAAAAAATCAGTATGATAAAAATGAATTACAGAAGGCGGGGAAAAATAGTAAACTTGTGTGGAAATTTATAAAAACGAATACATTTAGATCGAAAAATCCGGAACCTCCATTTGATCTATTATCAACAGAGACAACCCCATCCGAAGCAATAAATAAAGTAAACAATTTTTTTGCTAACGTTGGTAAAAACTTGGCTGAAAAATCTTTAAATTCTAGTAATTTTTCCCGTCAAAACCCGACTACAACATCCTCTACACTAAATTCATTTGTTTTATTAGATACCGACGTTTACGAAGTAGTAAGAATAATAAACGGGTTAAAGGATATTTGTGCTACTGGTTGGGATGACATACCTAATAATATACTTAAAAGATTTAAATACCTACTTGCCCCTCCGCTAACACACATTTTTCAGCTATGTTTATCTAAAGGAATTTTCCCAAAATTACTAAAAAAAGCTGTGGTAACACCAGTATTTAAGTCTGGAGACAAAAACTGTGTGAATAACTACAGACCCATTTCAGTGTTAACAGGCCTCTCAAAAATTTTAGAAAAAATCATTAACAGTAGATTAATAAAATATCTAGAAGATAACAAACTACTTTCAGATAGTCAATTTGGTTTTAGGCCCAAAAGATCAACTAGCCAAGCAGTACACAAATTGACTAATTATGTCAGTACCAATCTAGATAATGGTATGCACACAATTGGGATTTTTCTAGACCTTGCCAAGGCCATCGACACTATTTCATGTCCTTTACTTTTGCACAAGCTAGAAACACTTGGGATAAGAGGAGCACAACTTCAATTATTTTCTGATTATCTTAGCGATCGTCAGCAATGTATAAAAATTAATCAGTATACAAGTTCTGAACTTAAAAATAGTGGTTTTGGAATTCCACAAGGCAGCATTTTGGGCCCTACGTTATTTTTAATCTATATAAATGATCTGTGCCGCCTGTTACTCCAAAATGGTGTCATAATTTCTTATGCAGATGACACCGCTCTATTGTTCTCAGCTAAATCAAGAGTTGAGGTCTATGAACATGCTCAGAATGGTTTTAACATTGTGTTTAATTGGCTTCATAATAATCTACTAACATTAAATACAGATAAAACAAAATATATTTTATTTACAATGAGAAATACTAACATACCGCTTACTAATCTAAACATTTACCCACACAATTGTAGCGCGTACGCTGACACTGCATGTTCCTGCCCCACTTTAACTAAAGCTGAACATTTAAAATATCTAGGTGTCACTATTGACTCCAATCTAAATTTCCGTAAACATATCGATTTACTATGTACTAGAGTGCGCAAATTAATATATGTCTTTAAGAATTTACGGAACATAGCCGACTTTAAATTAATTAAACAGGTTTATTTAGCTTTGTGTCAATCCATTCTTACCTATTGTATAACTTCTTGGGGTGGTGCTGCAAAAACAATTTTACTCCCTCTAGAGCGTGCTCAAAGAGCAATTCTAAAGGTTGCTACCTTTCGCCCTTTTAGATTTCCTACGCACCAGCTTTACATAGCATGTAATGTACTAACAGTACGGCAATTATTTATACTAAGCATAGTACTACACCAGCACACTGCCCTTCCCTTTGACCCAATACCTCCGACAAGAGAAGGAAGGACTTGGTTTGCATAAAGCCTCAAACTAGACATGCGTTTGCTAATCGATTTTATGTGTTTTTAGGACCTTTTCTGTATAATAAGCTCAACAAGTTACTAACCTTCTATAGCGTCTGTTTTAAAAAATGTAGTAAAATGATATCAGAACATTTAGCGATACTCAATTACACAGACACAGAAAAACTTCTAGAAATCTTGTCATGATTATAATTTATTTACTCGTAAGTATTTACTTTTGTATATTTACATAGGTTTAGTTTTAGATATTAATGTACCAATATGCTTATTCTCATAGTTGTTAATAGATTATTTTATATCAGTTTAACTTTAAATTTTAGTGTTCCGTTCTAATTGAAACGTAAAGTGATGGCCTGAAACACAGGTTTGAATTAACCTAGATCGGGCGGGTCGCTACCTAACATTGTAATTCCGTACCATGATTACTTGAACCTGTTCTTAACATATTTTAGTTTTAGTTTATTTTAGGCACTATAATATTGTTTGGAAAATCTTACTGTTGATTAAGTGTACAATCTTTGTAAACGTTTTATTCAATAAACATTATTTATTTATTTATTTATTTATTCTTTCACAAACATATAATTTACCGCTTTTAGGTTCATAATGCAGTACCGCTAAAGTCCCATTGTGCGACATCGCACACAGCAAACTATTATATGAACGCGTGCTTTTTACTTTATATTATCGCACTAGGGCGGTAATGTGCGCTAAAGGTAACTATCCGGATTTGGTCGCGACTTGGCAAAAGCAATAACATTGAACTTGCCTGGGAATTGAACGCGATGTCTACGTTTCACTGATTAAATACGCACTAAATAGGACATAAGTATTATCACACCCACTTTTAAATCATATGCGTGCTTCGGTGAGCAATAGGTAGCTCGCCGTCCGATAAGGACCAGGCCCGGGTCGACGGCACGTTGTGTTCCACGTGCGCCTCAAAGAGATGTCAGCAACTGAAGGGGTCCGACAGGACCGATGCCTGCCGGGGTTGCGGGAAAGTCGGAAAGGGATACCGTGGCCCCCGGCAACGTACAGGCAACAGAAGGAACACGGGTGGGTTTTAGTCAGTAAGAGTCTTACACGAAGCGAGCGGGAGAAGTTATTTGATAATTTTCCTACTATAAAAAAAGGAGTATTTAATACTCCTTTATTGAAAAAGAAACAAAAACACCATAAAGTTTTTATACTCGTTGTGTAATATTTTATTGAATAAAGTAAACTCGGTTCGTGATCTTGGCATATTGCTTGACTCAAAACTCTGCTTGGACTTGCATATTGAACAAATTGTTAATAAAGCATATAAAATCTATGGATTTATAATGAGATCCACTCATGACTTTAAGCGGACCTCTTCGTATCTCTGCCTATATAAAACTTTAGTCCGTTCCCAGCTCGAATATGCCGTGTCCATCTAGAAACCGGACTATGGCAAATATACATATTGACATGATAGTAAACGTTCAACATAGATTTCTTCGTGCAGTGCACTACAGGTGTCACAACACTTATCTGCAGTATAACCAGTAATAGTAATTTATACATGCTTTTGACGCTCAGCTCTAGACGTAAACAATTGGAAGCAATGACATTGTATGACATTGTATAACATTGTTAATGGCAATTTTGATTGTATAGATTTAAATAATGTATTGTGCTATGCAGTCCCCAGAACTGTCCATAGACGACAGGTGCGTGCAGAAAAACTCTTTGCAGTAGGTACCTGCCGATCTAACACTGGTCTACGTTCACCAGTTCGGCGAATGGCAGCAACCCACAATGAAGCATTCGCACATATAGACAGATTTACATGTTCTTTGAAAAGGTTTCGTAGCCTTTTGTATGAGACACTTGAAGTCTCAGACTAATTGTTTGTTGTTGTTTTTAAATACTTTTCTACTTTTTCTCTGTTTTTGTAATGGTTAGTGTAACTGTCATGCATGAACAGTTCACCTAGTGACTTTAAGGTTTTATTTATTACTGGTAATCTGTGAACAGCGCTGTGGGCTACATTGGGGAGTTTGTTGCGCCACTTCTTCTTCCCAGCTAAAGCACTAGGAAGTGGTGAAGGGTGGTCGTTTTGGGGGACTGTCTTATGTAATTTTGACGTTCGAAAAGTGCTGATTCTCAGCCTAGTTTGAATAAATGACTTTTGAATTTTGAATTATTACTTAAGTTATTTCTGTTTTTCTGTTGTAATATTGCATAATCTCTGTTTGTTGTTCCTATTAAATAAAATAAACCAATTTTTTATGAATTTCTAATTATTATACTGACAACAATCGTGTTTGTCGGCTAAGATTTTCAAGGTGCTGTTAGAGCTAGCCCGCGTTTAAAGACTTTTTTTTAAATTAAATAATGTCGTGTCTATCATGGGGAACCCTCAAAATTTAGAATACCTATTATACTGCTTTAACAATGAATTTCTTACGACTCAAAACGAATATCTTCAAAACCAGCACGGGTTCGCGTGAATTCAAACCAACGTATTGTCCAACGTCGTCATTCAATACTGAATGTCTAAAGGAAGACTGTTTTTGGGAATATAACAATATATAAATATACAGGGCGTCCCACGGATATGCCACATGGAGGGAAAGTACCTTGAATATTGTACTTAGATGGAACATTTTACTGAAAGAAGACATTATTTGAATTTAAAAAAACAATTTAAACTGCATTCATAGATATTTAAATAATTACATGGTTGAACCGGGAATCGAACCCGTTACATGAGAAAAATAATCACCATGTAGCTTTATCATACCGATCGAAAGGCTACATCATAAGGATTATTTTTTGCTAAATATCATATTGTCACAAATAAAAGGAAGACCATGAATTTTATCATTTGATTTGAAATTTTGTTCAGAAAAATGAAAAGCTGACATTGCCGTAAGGACATACAACTGACATTATCATAAGTACCTATTACTAATAAATGTACCCACTTGAGAAGTACGCATCATTTCCCTATTATAATTTAAATACATGATAAAATGATAAAGAGATACGTAATTAGTAGGTAAGTGGTTGTATGCAACAAATCGAGCCGTATCCTGAGCCGAAAGAAATTATTTTGTCCATCGCAATGCGGCTGGCTGATTAATATAAATATTATAAAGAAATAATTCAAAAATGTGTTCCATTTTCAAACTTTTATTCTTTTGTTTATGTGATTTTCATTGTAGGATTTTTGCTTTGTATTGTGAATTTTTTACATAACCATGACGTAACAAAATAATTTTGGTTTAATGGAAGCATACTTTTTGAACCACAAAAACATAACAATAGCCTTACAATGGCACCGCGAAAGATATCCTGATAGAAATACACCATCTCGATTTATTATGAAACGGTTGGTGGATAATCTACAAAATTTGGGACGTTTCGATCATCGCTTACCACAACCGCGGCACCAAATGATAAACACTGACGATGAACTCGACATTTTGATATACTTTGAGGCAAATCCTAAAAGTTCAGTGAGGGAAGGTGAAGAAGTAGTCGGAGTTTCGAAAAGCAAAATACACCGTGTACTAAAAAAATACAAATTCAAAAGTTACATTGAAGGGCGATTAGTACAAAAATTACTGCCCGGTGATGCTGAAAGACGACTTATTTTCTGCCATGAAATCGAGAGGCTCATCCTAGAGGATCAGTATTTTATAAATAATATTATCTGGTCAGACGAGACAAACTTCAGCAATAATGGTATGTACAACCGACACTATAATCGCATTTGGTCCAGGGAGAATCCCTTACGTATCTACGAGACTAATAATCAAGTGCGTTTTTCGTTCAACAGTTGGTGTGGGATTGTAAAAAACCGGGTCCTTTTAGTACAATTTTACGAAGGGCATTTGAATACGGAAAGGTATTTAGAAATACTTGAGATTTTGAGAAATGAGATAAATAATCTTCCGGTTACAGAACAACAAAACCTTACTTTTCAGCAAGATGGGGCTCCGGGTCATAACAGTCACAGAACAAGGGACTATCTAAATGAACACTTTCATCCCTGGATCGGGACAAATGGACAAATAAGACGGCCGTCGAGATCCCCAGATCTAACCCCGTTAGTTTTTTTTTTTGATGGGGTTATGTAAAAAATTTAGTTTACAAGAATCAGTATGAAAGTGTCCACGACCTGCAAGCAGGACTTAGAGGTTTTATTCTAAATATCCACCACAACAAGATCAAAAAATCGACAGGGATCGAAATACCGGTAAACTGCCCTAACTTTGCCTGGCGTCCTAAGTTTGCCTATAATGAAAATGATGTAATATCTTTTTCATTTTACTTGTATGGCAATCGAAACTTAAAGCTGTCTATAAAATCTCAAAGTTTCCTTTGCCATACAAGTAAAATGAAAAAAATATTACATCATTTTCATTATAGGCAAACTTAGGACGCCAGGCAAAGTTAGGGCAGTTTACGGTAATCAAAAGAGTTTGACTTTGTATTCAACAGGAAGGGACTCATTTTGAAAATTTGATAAATTGATTAATTTTGTATTAAATTTTTTAAAATTCATGGTCTTCCTTTTATTTTTGACACTATGTTATTTAGCAAAAAATAATCCTTTGATTCGATGAAGCCTTTCGATCGGTATGATAAAGCTACAGGTGATTATTTTTCTCGTGTAACGGGTTCGATTTCCGGTTCAACCATGTAATTATTTAAATATCTATGAATGCAGTTTAAATTGTGTTTTTAAATTCAAATAATGTCTTCTTTCAGTAAAATGTTCCATCTACAATATACAAGGTACTTTCCCTCCATGTGGCATATCCGTGGGACGCCCTGTACCTATATAGAATAATCTAACAATATATAACGATATATTGTTAGATTATTCTATATAGGTACAGGGCGTAGCACCTGCTTGTCGAAATACTCAACACGTCCGAGGGAAGAAGAGAATACGAGCTACACCAGGGATCACCAATATGTTTTATTTAGGGTTCATATAAAAAAATTATATGACTCGTGGTCCGTTTGGAAGACGTTACCTACTAGCAACCAAGAATTTTATAATGTTTGACATATCAAACGTAAGTATGTACCCGTGCGTGTCTTCATTATTTATATTAAGTTTATTTCGATTACAGTTTTTTAATTACGCGTTTTGCAACGAGCGCAACATTTGATTGTATTAATATCTTGTTCGTTTTAATAAAGGAACATATTTCAATGGATTTGTTTTTTATGTGAAAGTTACTCATTACAAAAAATACTGATGAAACACTACTAAAAAATCGTAACATTGATAGCACCAAAACTTAATTAAAGATCATACCTACTACCGCATCACTAAACCATAGACGATTTCTAGCGGCCATTGCTGTTTGGAAAATATTGAAACGCGACATGGCAGTATGGAATTAGTAAGTACTATCATGCAGCATGGAATTTGTAGAAGTTGACTTTCAATACATGGAACTAGTATGAACTATCCTATACTATCTCTATTTTCACCCGAGCAGAGACTTGAGTTTTTTTTAATCTCATCAAAGAGACTTCTTGCCTTCTATGTTCTATGTTATGGGGTTTGGTTTCCGCAGTTAATCCTTCAGGTGGACCATTGTGCGTGGGTACTTCTTGCCTTTTTTATGTCTACTGTGTAAATAAATAAAATATGGTAAATTAACATAATATTTTATCAAATTATATATTTTTCACTACATATTAATCTTAATTTGCATATTCAAAATATTATTTTGTGGTTATTATATTATTTATGTAGGCTGTTCAGCAGTTTTGCCAGTGCCTTTATTTACACTGCGCGCGCATCGCTAGCGGAAAAAACAAAACCAGCGCGCCATTTTCCATAAATATTTGTTATCATTTTCGTTTTGTTATTATCAAAATACGAAATCTAAAACATTGTCACCAACCGACGTACAAAAGTTTTTAAAAGAAGCTCCGGATAGTCAGTACCTGGCAACAAAGGTCAGTTGAACTTTATAAATCTAAATGATCATCTCTATAGTTACGTTATTGTAGCATAAGTTCTTACAACGAGTCTGCAAATAAGACCGCCTTGTGTGTAATGACAACACAGTAGACTAGTACATAATGTACTATTATAAAAACATTAATCATAAGCTAACTAGTCTGTGTTATTAATATAACTGTACCAAATCATGGTTGTAGGTAAAACTAGCACAGACATGTTCGTTAACTCTATCTTTAAAATACTCAAAACTGTATAATTGTGTTTTTGTTTAGGATAGATGAGTTAATACCAACATTTGTTAGTAAAAAAATGTCATACCTACATGAAATACTAAGAGAAACGTTAAGAGTTATTATATCCTAATATTTCCTATATATGTTCAGATTTTTGAATATATTGTAGCTACTAACTAGGAAAATAGGTACTCAATAATGATGATTTGTAAATCAGACTTTCGGTCAGTGGGCCATCTTAGGAGTAGTACCTACTCACACACTTGGGCCGTGGGAGCAGGTGTAGCTACAGCTGCTGTGAAGTAGTTATTATATAGGTACATATAAGTAGTACCTACTCACACACTTGGGCCGTGGGAGCAGGCGTAGCTACAGCTGCTGTGAAGCAGTTATTATATAGGTAAATATAAGTAGTACCTACTCACACACTTGGGCCGTGGGAGCAGGCGTAGCTACAGCTGCTGTGAAGCAGTTATTATATAGGTACATATAAGTAGTACCTACTCACACACTTGGGCCGTGGGAGCAGGCGTAGCTACAGCTGCTGTGAAGCAGTTATTATATAGGTACATATAAGTAGTACCTACTCACACACTTGGGCCGTGGGAGCAGGCGAAGCTACAGCTGCTGTGAAGCAGTTATTATATAGGTACATATAAGTAGTACCTACTCACACACTTGGGCCGTGGGAGCAGGCGTAGCTACAGCTGCTGTGAAGTAGTTATTATATAGGTACATATAAGTAGTACCTACTCACACACTTGGGCCGTGGGAGCAGGCGAAGCTACAGCTGCTGTGAAGCAGTTATTATATAGGTACATATAAGTAGTACCTACTCACACACTTGGGCCGTGGGAGCAGGCGTAGCTACAGCTGCTGTGAAGTAGTTATTATATAGGTACATATAAGTAGTACCTACTCACACACTTGGGCCGTGGGAGCAGGCGTAGCTACAGCTGCTGTGAAGTAGTTATTATATAGGTACATATAAGTAGTACCTACTCACACACTTGGGCCGTGGGAGCAGGCGTAGCTACAGCTGCTGTGAAGCAGTTATTATATAGGTACATATAAGTAGTACCTACTCACACACTTGGGCCGTGGGAGCAGGCGTAGCTACAGCCGCTGTTATTCGGTGAACTATTCCACATTTTTCTTAAACCTATTGCGTGACTCCACATTTCTCTATCCGACCAAATTAATGTCGAGTATAAAAAAATCGTGTACAGCGTGCCGAAGGTAGACTATCAAGCCCGTACATAATAGTGCGGGTAACCCTCAGGCTCAGGTAATGTAGGAGGGTTTAATCTGCCTAGCGTTGACGAGGGTCGACAATTTGTTGCCACCTGTGACACCGGCACACGGCAGCCATCGCGCCATCAACCGACCTAAATACTTGCGTGACGTAGATTCATTGTGAAAGAATTACAAGTACAACACACTTGTATTCAAATCTGGAAAAGTAGGTAAGTAGGAAGGAAGTTTGAAAGGGCTTGGAAAAAAATGAATAAAAATTAATTAATTTAAAAATGAATCCCTATTTCCCTTGGTCACGGCATCACGCGTGAACGGCTGGACCGATTTCGCTAATTATTTTTTTGTTGTGTTCGTTATTCTCAGGACAAGGTTCTTAGGATAAGTAGGTGAAGGTAGGGTAGGTAGCTAGGTATGTAAGTAGGTAGGTAGGTAAGGTAGGAATGTAAGTATGTAGGTAGGTAGGTTTGGTAGGCAGTGTAGGTAGGGTAGTAGGTAGGGTGAGTAGGTAGGGTAGGTAGGTATGTATGTAGGTAGGTATGTATGTAGGTAGGTAGGTAGGTATGTAAGTAGGTAGGTAGGTAAGAGGTAGGTACGCAATTTTTTTATTTTAAATATTCCGTGAAGTTCGAGGAAGTATCTTATGAAGAGAAGCTTGGAAAAAATGCCGGAAAAACGTAAAAACCCCACTTTTCTTTATTTAATACGAACTGTTCCTAGCTGTCGTTGCCATAAATCCTATCAAAAAGTACTAGGCTTGCATGAATTCACGATAGTATTTCAATTTTTGGAAAATCCACTGGAAAAGTAGGTAAGTAGGAAGGAAGTTTGAAAGCGCTTGGAAAAAAATGAATAAAAATTAATTAATTTAAAAATGAATCTCTATTTCCCTTGCACGGCATCACGCGTGAACGGCTGGACCGATTTCGCTAATTCTTTTTTTGTTATGTTCGTTATTCTCAGGACAAGGTTCTTAGGAGGGTAGGTAGCTAGGTATGTAAGTAGGTAGGTAGGTAGGTAGGTAAGGTAGGAATGTAAGTATGTAGGTAGGGTAGGTAGGTAGGTTTGGTAGGTAGTGTAGGTAGGGTAGTAGGTAGGGTGGGTAGGTAGGGTAGGTTAGTAGGGTAGGTAGGTAGGGTAAGTACCTACTTACCCTACCTACCCACCCTACCTACTACCCTACCTACACTACCTATCAAACATACCTACCTACCCTAGGTAGGTAGGTGCGCCATAGATAAGTACTTAGTGCTCCCGTGCGAAGCCGGGGCGGGCAGCTAGTATTATATAAAAAAAGGTTATTTGAAAAACAAACAATATTTCTGGAATGGACCACCAGGCTACTTCAGATAAACGTTAACAAAAGGTGTCGAAAGAGATGTATGTACTGCAATCGGTGGCATGGCTATTTAACTAAATAATAAATACAAGAGGTTAGAAACAGGGTGACAAGTGATTCACTACTATGGGAAAAGCCTGGTATGCATACTGCCTACCTACCTGCTGTATGTCAAACCGTCGTCAAGCAGGAGGATTTCTGATCGCAATCTAAGTAGGTAGTTTAAGATAATCTTTATCAAAAGTAGAGAATTATATTTTCGGATAGCTACACCTATCCTAAAATATGATTTCCTCCATCAGATTACCTTGGTAACACCTACCCGGCCCGGGTCGCTTAGAGCGTGAAATTCAACACCTACAGCGTGTCGGTACTACGCATCATGGATCATTGCTAAAACAAACGACCGACAGGTGCACTAAAGCCTAGTATAGCGAACGTCGGTAATATTATAACACTTTAGATAGGTACACTTCTATGTATAAATGGTACAGTTTATTTTGGTTTTCTTTTATAAATCATTGTATTATTGGAACGAAGTTCCTTAACGCGGCTTGCGGTAGGAGATGACTGGTAGAAATCGTCACTTAAGGAAAAAGCGATATGACCCTCCATGCGACTTTCTTTCTCATTATTTGAAATTATCTAATTTCAAATATTTACTAAGTCCAGTTCAATTAGCATTTCACCTCGGAATGAGAGACAATAAGCTGGAAACTCGTATCACCTTCATTTTGGCGTTCTAAACGTTGACTCCAGTTTCAGAAAATCTCGTGTCTGCGTCGTGAGTCGTCAAAGGTCACAAAAATTGTTTTTTCGCGATTATCTAGGTTTCTGTAGCTCTAATTATGTAATTATAATTCCTTGTTTCATTTTTCAGAAATTATATAATATTGCAATTCCCTACTTGCTTGGTAAAATCGCCCATATTTTAAAGATTTTTAAAACTATTACCCTCTTATTCATAAACGTTGCTTAAAGTTAAGAGACGTTTAAACGTCAAAAATGTATGGTTAAACAGGCGCTAATCACTACTTAACTTTAAGTAGCGTTTATGAATAAGGGGGTAAGTGACGTATTTCCGGTCAGTCCGCCTCTGTTATCACACTTTGACGTCAGCTCATTCTTTTTTCGTAGCACGCGCCCTTCGAGCAACATGTCAAATAAGAGCGCGCAATCAAAAATTGTTCACTGTTCTAAGAAAATTCGAAAGATCGAAGAGAAATAAAGACATAGACGAAGAATAAAACCGTTACAGTTACGATCGTTGGATGCAGGTAAGCAAAAATGCATTCATTATTTGGTGCTCTGAGATTGACTGTGAGCCAATAATTTTGACATTTTTCAAAACTAAATTAAATATTGCATGAGTTGACTGCGAGTATTCAACGATGACAAACTAGCACAAAAAATACGTACAATCTAAAACAGATCGTGCAAAATGTTTATTAAATTTTATTTTTACAATCAATCTGCCTAATCGCCTTTTCCCAACTCTGTTGGGGTCGGGTTCCAGTTTAACCGGATGACGCGGATACTAGTATTTTATATGGAGCGACACCCTATTTGACCTCCACAACCCAGTCACTAGGTAATACAAACCCCTTGATAAGACTGGTTGTCAGATTTTCGGGCTTCTGACGACCCGTAACGACTATCAAAGATTCAAGAATGATAGCCGGGACCAACGGTTTACGTGTTTTTCCCGAGGCACGGAGAGGTCTCGGTTTGTTAAGATGGTCACTCATCCACGGACTGACCGCGGCAAGCGTAGCTTAACCTGACCAATCGACCAGTGCGGCTGTTATTACTTAACCACGAGCCCCTCCATTTCCTCATTCCATTTTATTTTTACACTACCCTCATAATGGTTATATTCACAACCATAATTGCAAATCGTAATTTTAGGTAACGGAGATCTTGAGGTGGCCCTAGGCAACAATAATGAAACCTTTACGGAGCCAATATCCGTGCCACCCGATATATTGCAAGTTGCGGAACCGGAATCCAGTGATAACCCTGAACAACACGTAAGTCAAGCGGAGCCCTGCCCTCAAGAGGAAACCACTGTCAGTGTAGAACCTGAGTTAGACCCTGGTCTTTCGGTGAATCCACGTCCGACTCGCCTGACTATGGCGACAGCATTCACGGCAATCTATCGCAATTGTGGCTTCCTTTACTGAAGAAAGGAATGCCTAAAGAAAATAAAGATAACCTACTGAAAGAGTACCTTGAACTAGACAATTGTGAGCTCAAGCAAGCGCCCAAATTGAATGCAGAAATCTCGGCGGCGGTACCGGACGTGGTTAGTAGTAATATAATTTTACATGGACCGATTGCCTATCTGACCTCCACAACCCAGTTACTGGGTACACAATACCCTTTGGTAACAGTAGTTGACAGACTTTCGGATTTATGGCTACCCATAACAATGACTGTCAAAGATCTACGAGACACGGAGGGGTCTCGATACGTAATGGTCACCCATCCATAAACCAACAAGCGTAGCTTTTATCTTCCGATCGACCCCGTGCGGGTGTTATTATTTAGCCAGGAGCACCTCTGTTCCCCGAGCTACTCCATGAGCCTCTCTATTGGAATGATGTTTGAAATTAATTTGGATTTAGATGTAGTTCGGATGACAAAACTTTAATTTGGTATCTTGGGAGTTGATGGAGCCCGGAGGTGGATAGTGGAACTCTTAACTGGCTACTAGTAAGCCCCTCGAGTTTAGACTCATAATAATCGTTGGGTTCGTGGCTGAGGGCCCCGATCCCGCAAGTACACGTCTCGGAGGGCCACCAGGACAAAATGGTAAGTACAAAATATTATCAACGAGATTATAATTATTTATTACTAAATAAATGAAATAAGATTGGTTCGTTATATAAATACATTTTATAATCACTTTAATCAAACTGAACACGTACACAATAATTATAAATTTATTTTCTAGTCTCAAAAAATTACCACACTAAAATCACACTATTTTATAACAATTCTGGAGATGTTACTCGCACTGTATCCAACAACCAACTGCCGATCACTTATTCCGATACTCGTTTGGCAAGTGTCGCCCCACCGTTGCTTCGGAAGTTCGCAACGGAACAATAATCGCGACACCAGTGCCGCCAACCTAACTAATAATCAAATAATATCTTTAATTTTAAGAAGGTAAACGTATTTAATTTTGAGTAGCCTTAAAAATGTTATTAATTAAATATATTTTTAACAAATTAAGCTTCGTGCAGACTAGCGCGACGCGACACCGGTTATTGTTATACCGTGAAGTTTTCTTAGAAATTGTATTGTTCGAGTCGCGTCGCCGCGTAGCGTCGCGCTGGTCTGTACAAGCCTTAAATCAACTAATAATTAAATCATAAATCAAAATAACTACTTTTATATGTAATTATGTACGTCTATCTTCGAAGCGACAACATCCGGCCGTCCTGCGCACGCATCTGTCCTCGGATAGCATCCCAGTCTGGTGCGTTTGCTGAGAACAAAGTATAAACAACAAGTCATACCATTTCATAGAGTGAAGTTGCGATTACTTATTACTCGTCATTTGAATTGAGCGTCTACTCTACTATTCCATCAACGGCCAGCAGAGAAAGACCCCAACCCAAAAGACCTGTTATCATGACATATGTTGGTATTTACATGTACCTAACTGTTCCATCAGCGGTCAGTTATGTTTAGAGCTTGCAGTTTTCCCTAGGCGATGCCTTTGGCCAACCCTAGTTGCATATCACTACAAACCCTAATCTCATTTATTATAGACTAGCTGCCCGCCCCGGCTTCGCACGGGAGCACTAAGTACTTATCTATGGCGCACCTACCTACCTAGGGTAGGTAGGTAGGTTTGGTAGGTAGTGTAGGTAGGGTAGTAGGTAGGGTGGGTAGGTAGGGTAGGTTAGTAGGGTAGGTAGATAGGGTAAGTACCTACTTACCCTACCTACCCACCCTACCTACTACCCTACCTACACTACCTACCAAACCTACCTACCTACCCTAGGTAGGTAGGTGCGCCATAGATAAGTACTTAGTGCTCCCGTGCGAAGCCGGGGCGGGCAGCTAGTCTATAATAAATGAGATTTTTATTACTACATACTTACATTCCTACCTTACCTACCTACCTACTTACATACCTAGCTACCTACCCTACCTTCACCTACTTATCCTAAGAACCTTGTCCTGAGAATAACGAACACAACAAAAAAATAATTAGCGAAATCGGTCCAGCCGTTCACGCGTGATGCCGTGACCAACGGAAATAGGGATTCATTTTTAAATTAATTAATTTTTATTCATTTTTTTCCAAGCCCTTTCAAACTTCCTTCCTACTTACCTACTTTTCCAGTGGATTTTCCAAAAATTGAAATACTATCGTGAATTCATGCAAGCCTAGTACTTTTTGTTAGGATTTATGGCAACGACAGCTAGGAACAGTTTGTATTAGATAAAGAAAAGTGGGGTTTTTACGTTTTTCCGGCAATTTTTCCAAGTTTCTCTTCATAAGATACTTCCTCGAACTTCACGGAATATTTAAAATAAAAAAATTGCATACCTACCTCCTACCTACCTACCTACATACATACCTACCTACCTACCTACATACATACATGCCTACCTACCCTACCTACCTACCTTCTAACGGGGGATATCATAAATGCAAAATGGATGAAAACATGATTTTTCTTCATATCTAGGCCGAGACGAATAAAAAAAAATCTTCGAAATCAGTCAATCCGTTCTCGAGATGTCATCAAAAAAGCCATTCCATACAAAATGAATTAAGTAGTGTTTAATGATGAAATACTATCGTGTTCATGCAAGCCTAGTACTTTTTGTTAGGATTTATGGTATGTATACCGGGACATCATAAGTGCAAAATTTATAAAAACATGATTTTTCTTCATATCTTTTTTTCTCGTGAATGTTTCCAATGTTTTGATGAAATACTATCGTGTTCATGCAAGCCTAGTACTTTTTGTTAGGATTTATGGTATGTATACCGGGACATCATAAGTGCAAAATTTATAAAAACATGATTTTTCTTCATATCTTTTTTTCTCGTGAATGTTTCCAATGTTTTGATGAAATGCTATCGTGTTCATGCAAGCCTAGTACTTTTTGTTAGGATTTATGGTATGTATACCGGGACATCATAAGTGCAAAATTTATAAAAACATGATTTTTCTTCATATCTTTTTTTCTCGTGAATGTTTCCAATGTTTTAGTAGTTATTCTGCTATTCGGGGAAGAGACAAATCCAACGAATCAAAAACCATGAAAATTGGTCCAGCAGATCTCGAGTTATAACTTATAAGTGTTGTAACAAACCCGTCTTTCTTTTATATATATAGATTTATTTTACACGAATAAATACTGTAACTTAAAATACTCCAAATACTAAATTATGTTTGAAGCAAATGCACTTGACAGCGTATAACAAGTAGTAGTAAATACTAAGAAATATAAAATTTTAATAAATTGGATCATTATTTAGATTTAATAAATACCTGACAACATCTTAGGCCATTTCCGAACCTTCAACATCTAGGTCTGCCAACTTGATCCACGGTTTCATATTTTCAGCACACGTGGTCCCCTCATAGCACTTATATATATGATGTTGGCGAAGATGAATTGTGATGCCTGATAATATCAATATCTTTCAGAGAAACTCTGGGACCTAGCTGGTAAATTGCTCGAACAGCTCGTTTTTCAAGAACAAATATATTTTGAACGTCAGCGGCTTTGCCCCACAGCAGAATATCATAGGACATAGCGCTATGGAAATAACTAAAATAGACTGACCGAGCTGTATCAACGTCAGTGTATTATCTTACTTTCCTGACGGCGTAGGCGGCCGAACTAAGCCTTCCCGCTAGGCTCGATGTATGTTGGCCCCACTGAAGTTTGGCATCTACTGTTATGCCCAGAAAAACTGCCGAGTTTACAGTTTTAAGCAACTCTTTATCTAAGACGATGTTGGGTCCTAGATTTCTAACATTTGGAAGGGCGAACTTTACACATTTCGTTTTCTTGCCATTGAGAGCTAGGTTATTTGTCGAAAAACAATCCGTAACCATTGAGAGTGCACTGTTTACATCGTCAAAGTCTTGTCTATTCCTGTCTACTTTAAAAATAAGTGAAGTATCATCTGCAGACAGTAGATATCCTTTAAATAAAATGGTATGTCATTGATATAGACTAAGAACAAGAATGGACCCAGTATTGAGCCTCGTGGTACACAGTTTTTACCATCCAAACAGCTACCTACAGGCTGAGCCACTGAGGGTGAAGGTGGAACCAGTTGAGGTTCGGGCTCATGGGAGCAGGCACAGCTAAAAGAGAGGTTATTTGTCAGAGACTCATACCTCTCGGCGTTGTACTTGACCAGGTCTGCCAATTCATTGGCCTCCTGCAAGCGCTTACTCAGGTCTTGTTGAGAAGCCTCATATTTACTAAAGATATCCTTTAGAGCATATTCCCTAACAAACAATTAATCCCGTAGGTGCTGAGTGTCTGTATTATACATAGTATTACATAATTGTAATTGAATATTACACTTCTTTAATTCTTGAATTAAATTTAGATTTTTTTATATTTTTCTTTTTGGCGTTTTAGTGATTTTTCAATTTTTCTAATTAATCTAATAATTTTAATATATTTTTTACAGTTATTATGGTTAGTAAACAAATTGCATTTAGTGTAGTATCATCAGTTAAGTCTATTGTTACAATTGGCTCAACACATGTGGGTCCGGACCCACTACCAACCAACTCATCATAAAGACTGCAGGTGATCGCAGACTCTTCACTGGCTTTGAGAGATTCCAAACAGGTTATTGTGTTGTGGGCCCTGCTTAATTCCAGTTCCAATTCAGATATCCGTTTCAAAACCAGTTCGTGGGTGTCACTACATTGCTGGAAATTTGACACAAGTTGACGGAGGTGTTGATGCTGGTCAAGTATGTCCATATGCTGAATATGTAGTTCGGCCAACTTGTTCTTAAGCTCAGTGTTTTTTTTATTAATTGTATATTGCACTTCCACCTCGCTGTCTTCCCTTTCCTGTAGCAGTTGATCGCACTGGTTTTTGCTAGATTCCAACGCTTTCAATGTAGCCTTCAGTTTTTTCTCCAAGGATGAAGCTCTATGGGTCAATATATTGACAAGCCAACCCTAGGGGTACCCTGGAATGAGAGTAGAGAAAGATAAGTCAGTAAAAGGAATAAGAGAGAGGGATAAGATGTGGATAGTAAGAACTAAGATGAAGGGACTATTGGGAGTATAAAATTAAATGTTATTCAGAATTGAAAGAAAACAAAGGAATAAAAGTTAAGAAGAGTTGTAATCTCAATTATGGGATGATAATTTAATTATCAAATAAAATTCAAAAAAAATAAAGGGGAATACAATAAAATTAAGTTTGCAAAATGGTTGGGGGTAGATACTACCTACTATCCCCTTCCCTTTGGATCTCTGAGGAGTTCAGACGCCTTTTAAGCGAACGTATTTTATTTTATTGTAAGAATTATATTAACAAAAATAAATCAAAAATATTAGTGCGGAGTACTGGGAGTGCAGACAATTAGAAGAGCTTGTAAACGGCGCGTGGCGCTGCGAGGACGCCGCACACACCAACATCCCTGCGCGTGAGTTTCTACTACGCAATTGCTACTATTTAATGACCCGCCCCCTCATATACGGTCCCTCATTGACGAGCTCAGTGTTCTAGCCGATTATCTACCGGTGCATGTCATTCAAGGCAAATCGCTAACAGAGATAGCTATACGCTAACAGACAAGGATAGATCGAGGTCAACTTATAGTGGACGGAAAGCAGTTGTCTTCGCATCCGTCGATACCGCCCAGCTAAGCTTGAACCCCACTTAAACATCGACTATCATCGAGTGTTTCTGCCTCCTTACTTGTGGAGTTCCTGGTAGTTACGAATTGATTTACTTAGAATATTACGAGTCTGACATCTTTTGGTACTGTGCTTCTTGTATAGAATACGTGCGTCACGCACGGGGCGCGCTCGTTATAGTTACAAAGTCGCTAACATGTCGGTGCAGCGCTCGCCACCTGGTGTATCAACTCTAATGGACTCTCCATCATACCCAGCTCATTATAACTCTGATTCGGCACTTAACAAAATGTCAAAATCGAACGATCAGGTTGAAAATTACGTAAACAGCTCAAAGCGCTATAAGCGTACGTTGGATGACCTCGAGAGTAGCCCTGGTTGCTCGTCCGAAATAAAGTTACTACTTGAAGAAATTAGGACGCAACAAGAATCTAAGTTTGAATTATTAAATAACGCTTTAGTAACTATAACGAATCAGAACCAGGAAATCCAGAGTTCGGTCGAAACTTTAACAACTAAACATGGTGAACTCTTAGTAAAAATTAATCACATGGAGCAGGAAAATTCAGAGTACAAAAAACGAGTGGAGACTTTGGAACATAGATTAAATTATCTAGAATCAAATGTGCTTTCGTCAACTATAGAAATCCGTAACTTACCCAAGCAGGAAAACGAAAACAAGAAAGTATTAATTGATACCATCCAACAACTTGGCTCGACCCTGGGACTGGACGAGGAAATACACCGCTCTGAGATTCGGAACATATTCCGATCCAAATCTGAAGCTGTAGTGGTTGACTTCACCAGCACCATAAAGAAAGAGTCCTTGGTCTCCAAATACAAATTATTTAACAAGAACAGGCGCGAGAATAAGCTAGCACCACTGAACTCAAAGCTCGTTAATCTACCCGGCGCACCTTGTACTATATACATATCAGAGTACTTAACTTCTAAAGCTAGGCATCTTTTTTACGTTGCCCGCCTAAATGTTAAAAATAAAAAGCTCCACGCAGCGTGGACCTCATATGGGAAGATTTATGTCAAGAAAGACGAAAATTCAACACCAGTCTGTATTGACCAAGAAGCTGATTTTCATGAGATGATAAACTGACTAGTCTTAATCTATTATTGCTCCTATTGTCACATAATCTTAGTTTGCGTATTTGTATTTATATTGTTAATTTTAAGTTCCTTTTTCGGCATGTTTTATGATATGTTTTTAATTTATCATTTGAATAGCAGAATTACACATGTAAACACCTCAATCTTTCACAACACTTACAACTTCTCTCCATCACACATCACTTACGAGCGATATGCAAAAAACATAGAGAACAGGTATACTCTTTTTCCTAAAGTATTTGGTTTCCCTTGTCGTAGGATTGTTAAAGCTTTTTATGTTCCAGATCTGAGTTTATGTAAAACATTTTTATTCTTGTTCCGTCACGTACTACACGTGACATAGCTTTTCATTTAAAATCAATTAATTGTTAATATCATGCAAAATATAGAAATAAACTTAGATCTGGACAGAATTCAGGTAGCTAAAACAATCACATGCGACATAGAGAATGCAAAAAATTACATTACTGGTAATAGGAATAAACTTAATTTACTATCCCAAAACATACGTAGCATCAACCGTAATTTGCCAAATTTTGTCACACTTCTCCAAAGATCCAAACTTCCCTGGGATGTATTGATCCTCTCAGAATGCTGGCTTCCGTCCGCTAAGTTCATTCCTTCCCTCGGAAACTATAACCATGTAGGGACAACTTCAAACAAAACCCAAAACGAAGGGGTGGTAATTTACTACAACAGACACTTACAAGTAACAGTTGAAGAACCTGCTATAATCGACGCTAACTGTCTAGTCTTAAAATTTAGCCGAGATATTTGTATTATAGGACTTTATCGTCCTCCTAGTCAATTGAAAATCACCAACTTTATCGATTCATTGAACATGCTTCTCACTAACTTGAAAACCTTCAAAAACATTATCCTTTGTGGCGATATTAATATTGACATAGTACCAAATAGCACTGATAAACGATCTTACGACTATCTCAACTTACTAGCTAGTCATGGGATGCTCCCAGGACATACTTTGCCTACGCATGGTCTTACTTGTCTAGACCACATGATTTTAAGGACCAATATGGAAGTCTCCTGTTTTGTCTTTCCAACCTCCATTACTGATCACGAAAGTGTGGGTATTAGCTGTAATCCTAAATCGCGGCTCAACTACATTAACGAAACATGTAGCGTGATAAATTACGAAAATCTTGATAAAGATATGCTTAGCTTAAATTTCCAGCCTATTTTTGACGCACAGGACGCTAACACATCTACCGTACTTTTCGTGACATACCTAACTACTGCGATCAAAAACAACACGAGAATAGTGAAAACTCGCAAAAGAAAGTTAGTAACCAAACCATGGATCACTAAAGGGTTATTGCGATGTATGAGAAACCGTGACAATTTGCATAAGAAGTTAAAACGAAATCCTGCTGACGAGACTATCAAAACCACCTACAAACGCTACCGAAACTTTTGCAGTAATTTACTTAAGAAAGCTAAAAAGAAACACGAAAAACAAGAAATTGAGAACGCTAGGGGGAACAAAAAACAATTATGGGATGCAGTCAAAAGAATAAGTGGCTCTGATAAGAGGGTCGATTACTCATCATCACTTTTAACCTCTAGCAACCGCGAAAGTGAAATTAACAATATCAATAGGTTTTTTGCCAGCATAGGTGCAAACCTAGCAAATAAGATCTCCGCGCAAATACGAGTTCCTTCTTCCTATTGCTTTACTCGACCATCTGTCACCCCATTAAATTCACTTGTCTTTCTCCCCGCTGACGAAGAAGAGATTTTCTCACTTATCAGCGGTTTAAAAGATAAATGCGCAGTGGGAATCGATATGATTAGTGGAAAAATAGTCAAGAGATACGCTAACCTCCTTACTTCTCCCCTAACTTACATTTGTAACCTGGCAATCTCCACAGGGGTGTTTCCAGATGTTTTTAAAAAAGCTCTAATCAAGCCTGTCCATAAGGCTGGGGGTAGAGACTGTGTAAACAACTACCGGCCCATCTCCATCCTCCCAACGCTTTCCAAGGTCTTGGAACGCTTAATAAACAAACGTCTAACCAATTTTTTAGAAGCTAATAATCTACTTTCCTCTTCGCAATTTGGCTTCAGAGTGGGCAAGAGTACTGCTGATGCTGTACACGAGCTGGTTGACTCTATTGTTGCCAACCTTGACAGTAGAAAGAAATGTCTAACGCTCTTCCTTGACCTTGCGAAAGCGTTTGACACAGTCTCTATCCCACACCTTCTTAATAAATTGGATCGACTTGGAATAAGAGGAACCCCTCTTGAATTAATGGAAAGTTACCTCACTGGAAGAAAACAGAGAGTCAAAATAAATGATAGATTAAGTGATGAATTACCTGTTGATTTTGGTGTACCTCAGGGTAGTATTATCGGCCCAACGCTCTTCTTGGTGTACATAAATGACCTCTGCCAGCTTTCACTCCACAACGGAAAAATAATCACTTTTGCTGACGATACCGCCTTGTTTTTTAGTGGTGATAGCTGGGATGAGGTTTTTGATGTTGCCCAACAGGGCATAAACACTGTCAGCGAGTGGTTACAGCAAAATTTACTGACTCTAAACGCCTCGAAAACGAAATTTATAGCGTTCGCACATAGATCTAACCTTCTTCCACCATCGTCTCTCACTATTACTGCACACACGTGTAACAGTGGAATCTCTGACTGTTCTTGTCCCACCCTTGAAAAAACTGAATGCATAAAATACCTCGGGATTATAATTGACTCCCATCTTACTTTTAAACCTCATATTAATGCACTTGCACCGAGGCTCCGTAAACTCATCTACATTTTTAAAATCTTAAGAGATAATGTCGATCGTAAGACTTTCAAAATGATCTATTTTGCGCTATGTCAGTCTTTAATCGAGTACTGCATCACCACGTGGGGAGGTGCCGCCAAAACTCACCTTATAGAGGCGGAGAGGGCGCAGCGCGCTATACTTAAGGTTGGTGCAGGTCTCCCTTTTCGTTTCCCGACGGTCGACCTTTACAAAGAATGGGACATTCCTACGGTCAGACAATCATTTATCCTGCTAACTGTAGTTAAAAAACACTCCCAGTTACAGTTCGACCCCAAGCGCATCCTGGATAAACGGCGTAAGGGGAGGATATGCCCCTCTACAAACTTCAAATCTGCTCTTCCTCAGAAGTTCTTTTGTTTCCTTGGTCAATTTTTATACAACAAACTTAATGTCACCCTGAACATATATCCCAAAACTAAAGCTAATTGTAAGAAATCTGTAATAACTTTCCTCAAAACACTTAATTATGAAAATACTGAGAATCTTTTAAAAATTGTAAAATAGCCCTCGTTCCTCACCGCCCATCCTCTCACCGGTCCTCTTTCCAAATTCGCTCTCGTACATTCTTCCACTCTTACTTAAGTATCACTTGTCATACTCGCTCTTGTACTCTCTTTCTTATCTGTACATAACATAACTTACACCGTTACACCACAAATTACTCATTTCGCATAACTCAATCCACATTTCTGCTTTTTTGTTCCTGTTTTTATTTTAGTTTTTATATTCCTTATATTTCTTGTTTATGTTCTGATCACGTTGCATGTTCTTACTTGCCTCACGCAAGTCTATAAGTGTTTAATTTTTTCCAAGGGGAGGTCCTGGTGACCTGTATCACAGGTCTTTCTACAAAAACCTATTTCAGGCACCAGTCTCTTACATTGGTGAATATGGTAATACTTTTGTCTCAATTATATTAATTTTAAGGCAACCAATGTGAAGAGAAAAATAAATGTTTTTTGAGTTTGAGTTTGAGTTTACTATTTTAAGTGATTGTAAAACCTGTTTTTTTCATTTCATGAATTGGCACTAATACAGTAATTTAACTTATAAGAGGTTTTGTTAGTGTAGTAATAATGTGCACTGATGTCTAATGGTAAACAAAAGTGAAGTTACAAGGACGAAGTACCTACACTAATTTTATTAAAGAAACTTGATTGACAATACAAGTTAATGACACATTACAGATTAAATAATATTAATAAATAATAAGGCCTAATGAGCCTATTTTTTGTGTAGTAGGTAAATTATGTAGTGTTTACTCTCTGGGCGAATGTTTTCGTCTTCAATTTTGCTTCCACTAGTTGTCAAGCAAAATGAGACATAAACCGTGCCAGTGTGTGATGGACGTAGCTCAGAAACCTGAGCAGTATTTTTGATGTTCTGCGTCATGTAAATATTATTTACAATAAGTTAAATGAAACAAAATACTCCCCGGGATTGATGAAATTTTGAAATCCGTCTCCGTTGAGTTGGTCGAGTTGACAGCCGGTTTAATATCCTTTTTGTGCGAAGTTCACGCGACAAAAACACTGTATAATCACTGAATATACTTATTAATAACTAGTTACGACTATAATACATTAATTTAACATAAATTATAACACTTTTTACTAATTTTCTAAATTGAGAACTAGGTTATTTGCCGAAAACCAATCCGTAACCATTGAGAGTGCACTGTTTACATCGTCAAAATCTTGTCCATTCCTGTCTATTTTAAAAACCAGAGAGGTATCATCTGCAAACAGTACAACGTCAAATCCTTTAAATAAAATGGTAAGTCATTAATATACACTAAGAATAAGAATGGACCCAGTATTGAGCCTTGAGGTACACCTAACTGAACTGGTAGCCCGGAAGATTTCACACCATTAACATCGACACATTGGAACCTATTATCTAAATAAGAATGAAGGCAGACAGGTGCCGTGAATGAAATGCTGAGGGTCTGTCAGGCGTATGCTGCTTCACACGGACTTGTTTATAACGTTAAATAGTGCGAATTCATTGTCTTTAAGGCGGTGAATGCCCTAAACGGCTTGAACGTCAAAATAGTGACAAAATTCAAACATCTAGGGCATTATCTCACTGACGACCTTAAGGACAATGTTGATATTGACAGGGAGCGTAGGGCGTAGGCGGTCCGAGGTAAGAGGTTGGCCCGAAGATTCGCTCGGTGTAGCAATCTAGTGAAAGTAACACTTATTAACAAGGCATATTGCCAGTTATTTTACACGGGCAATCTTTGGGTCAACTATACCAAAAGAAAGCTGAATGACCTACGCGTACAATATAATAATAATTTTACGATGCTATTGGGACTGCCACGATGGTGCAGCACGTCTACTATGTTTGCGTAATGAAATGAAATGAAATGAAATGAAATTGTTTATTCTGTAAATAGGATATTGGAATCACTTTTACACGTCATCTTAAAAAAAAAAATTAAAATTAGCTAGATGAGTTCGGCGTTTCCTATCTGACTACTCTGAGAAGAAAGGCCGAAACAAACTCAGAGGTCACAGTCTCTTTTAAAGTCCAGACATAATCTTGGTCAGGCCATATAAGGACCATGTAGATTAGTGTCTGAAATGGTCTTTTGAGAAAAGAACCACACAGATTTGAGTGGACCTGTCCTGTCAGTGCAAGCATTTGTCAGTAATCGTGGAGCTCAACCCAGAACTTAAGGAGCTCAACTCGACGAACAATACCAAAGAAAGGACATTTGGGTAGGTCTCATAAACTACTCAAACTGCCAGACCATCATTAAAACTAAATAAGAAAGAAAAAATAATAATAATTGAAAAATCCACATAGTCCTCACATTCACAAAAATTTAAAAATAAATAAAAAAATACTTTACAAAGTAATAATGTCATGTATGTAATGTTTATATAATACTGGTATTGATTTTATGATTTTAGCACAAGGCTTAGCAGAGCGAGCAGCTCAATCCCAAGCTTTTTTATCATCTAAATAATCTAAAATTTTATAGTACCCTTTTCTAAAACCGAACTGAAGGCTTCCACACCGTCATTCGCAAGAAAACCGCGTCGCTGTTGTCAAGACTGCGGGTGAGTGGCAACAGCATTCTAAAAACTGGCGGAGAATATCGACTATTAAAAGTTTTGTGAGAAGGACAATCACTACACATTAATTTGGGGATGTCCTTTTCACAATACTACTTATTCTGTCTTCTTCTCTATTGTATTTTAACTACTGTTGGCAACACTGCACTTGGAGCGCCATCTGACGGACGGCGAAGGCAGTTTCATGTTGCTGAGGTCCTTGGAGTGGGGGCACCAGAGGCTTTATAATGGCGAAGCACAAACGGAGCGGCCTCTTGGGCTTTCGGATTTTGGATAATTTACTACCATCTCGCTATCATTCATTATTATTTTCTGTAACACCTACTTATATTGTAAAATAAATAATAAACCAGTTGATTAATAGTTATCTCCAATTTATTTAAATAAAGTAAAACCAAAACTTTACATCAGAAATGACAACAACTTTCACGCCATGGGTAAACAAAAGCGAGGTAGCAGTAGTAAGCGTTCCAAGCGAAAACGTGCTCGCTCCACCTCTTCTTCAAGCTCCAGCGCCAGGACCCCTTCGCCGCCACCAAGGCGGAAGAATAAGGTATCTCATAGTTACACCGAAACTGTGAGTAATACAAATTATATTACTTTGAACAATTTCATACCAGATTTTGATCCAATAAAAGATGATATAGACACCTGGCTTAGCATTATTCAATCTTACGCAAATACTTTTTCATGGTCCGATAAAATGATTCGCTATCAAGCTTTAAATAAATTAAAAGGTTCGGCTAAAGTATGGTATGATTCATTATTACGTACAGAAAAGCAGTGGCCTTCATGGGAATGGGTCGACTGGAGGTTAAAATTGTCGGGTAGTTTCCAAATACGTAGAAATATGTTCGATCTTTTAAAAGAAATCATAGATAAAAAACCGATCGAAAACCAATCCCTGTATGAATTTTATTTTGTGCAAAAATGCAAGATAGATCGTTTATGTTTGAATTTTTCTGAACAGGATATTATTTCAATTATAGTAGGAAACATAGGTGATCACAATATTGGTGCGTCTATAGAAGCTATTAATTTTAAAACCAGTGATGATTTTGCTAGTTATTTACACAGTCGTGTGTACAAGAAAAATGTAAGACAAGAAAGTAATTCACGGGACATACAGGTTAAACCAACAACGCATAGTCAATCAACATCCTTAAATCGAACTCCTGTATTCGCAAACTCAACCGTTGCAAGCCAACCGTCCACCTCCAGTGTTGGCCAAGATTATAGTCGAAAAATAATTAAATGTTACAATTGTGGAGGTAACCACAAAAGGAACCAATGCGATGCAAATAAATGCGAATATTGTGGGAAAAGAGGGCACGTAGAATCGAGTTGTTACCATAAGAAAAATTCAACAAAACCTGTAGTGAAACCAGAACAAGAAACTAAATTTATTTGTATTAAAACCTCCTTGGACTCTTCTTCAGCTGAAGTGACATACTCTTTCTAAATGTTTTTTTTTGGTATGACGTATTGTAATTTTGTCACTGTTCACTTGTCTGTAAAATACATTCTTCAGATACCTATTATATTTTCTATTATTCTTATTAAAAGCCTCTCGTCGTTTCCCTTGACGCTTCACCGCATAGTAAGCACTCTGCTACAGGTTATGTGCTAGCGGAAAAATGGAAATGTGCGAAAAAGTGGAAAATTTAAGTACAAAGGTACAAATTGCACCACTTCAAGGCAAGAGTAACTGGGATACCTGGAAATATAAAATATCCATCCTGCTTAGAAGCATACCAGATGCATTGGATATAGTAGAAGGAAGATGTACGAGACCCGTGTTGCCAGCAGGTGTAGGAGACGCAGAAGTTACTGCATTTAGAACGAAACTAGCGCGTTTTATACAAGCAGAGAACAATGCTATGATCCTGCTTTCAACAAATTTGAACGAAGATACCGTTAGAAAGGTAATGTCATTCTCATGTCCAAGAGATGTATGGCTGGAACTACATCGGTTATTTGACGGAGATAATGAGAATCGAGCTTATAATCTCTGCTTAGATTTCTTTGGATTCAAATTAGATGCTTCTGATGATATGGCCACACATATTTGCAAATTGAAGACTCTCTGGTGTCAGTTGAATAGAGAGATTGGTAAAGATAATCCCAATATGAAACTACCAGAAATATTCCTAATTTGCAAAATTCTGGATACACTAGATCAGAAATACTTCGAATTTAAATCAAGTTGGTTGTTATTAGCCAAAGAACAGAGGACAGTAGAAGGTTTGACAAGTAACCTTTGCGCTCATGAGAAGTCACTTCAAAAGAAAAATGGTGAATCGAGTGAAGAGGTATTAGTGACGAGTACGACACAGAATAGCACCATTCGTAAAGAAAAGAAGAATAAGGATAAGCATATGAAATGCAATTACTGTCATGAGATGGGACATCGAGTAAGATCCTGCCAGAAGTGGATGAAAGATGGTCGCCCCCCTAAAGACAGTAATAACAAGTCATCTTCAAGTCAAAATGTGAATATGGCTATTATGAGTGTGAATGTCATGTCATTCGCAGCGCAAGATAAAGAATCATGGTACGTGGACAATGGCGCGACTAGTCACGTGTAGCAGAGTGCTTACTATGCGGTGAAGCGTCAAGGGAAACGACGAGAGGCTTTTAATAAGAATAATAGAAAATATAATAGGTATCTGAAGAATGTATTTTACAGACAAGTGAACAGTGACAAAATTACAATACGTCATACCAAAAAAAAAACATTTAGAAAGAGTATGTCACTTCAGCTGAAGAAGAGTCCAAGGAGGTTTTAATACTTTATAAGCATATGAAATGCAATTACTGTCATGAGATGGGACATCGAGTAAGATCCTGCCAGAAGTGGATGAAAGATGGTCGCCCCCCTAAAGACAGTAATAACAAGTCATCTTCAAGTCAAAATGTGAATATGGCTATTATGAGTGTGAATGTCATGTCATTCGCAGCGCAAGATAAAGAATCATGGTACGTGGACAATGGCGCGACTAGTCACGTGACCAATAGGAGTGATTTGTTCCAAACATTCCAACAGTTTGACGAGATCCAAGGTGTTACTACAGCGAATGGTAACATTGTTCAAGCAAGAGGCAAAGGAACAATATATTTGGAAGCAGATGTCAAAGGGAAGATTGTGAACATAGCACTCACGGACGTTTGGTATGTACCAGAGATCCAGCGAAGTCTGTATTCAGTGCTAGCTATGCATGACAAACAGAGGAATAGCAAGTTCGTCTCGACCCCGGAAACTTGTGAAGTATTTTTGAATGGGGAAGTAGCAGTTGTTGGCAAACGTAACCACTGTGGAGGGCTTTTTAAGTTGAAGGTTCGCAACATCCTGCCACCGGTACCTGTACTTGCTACTACAACAACTGATTTGATGCAGCTCTACCACGAGAGATTAGCACATCAAAATAAAAGACACGTTAAGGAAGTCATTCAAAGAGAGTTAGGATTGACACTTCCTTTAAATAAAGAATTGTGTGAATCTTGTATCTACGGAAAGATGCATAGACTGAAGTTTGGCATACGAGAAAGATCTACACAGCCAGGAGAAATTATTCATTCAGATGTTTGCGGTCCTTTCCCAATGAGTTTTTCAAAATACCGTTATTATGTACTGTTTAAAGACGACTTTTCCGGATATTGCATGGTTTATTGCATGAGAAACAAAAGCGAAGTCAAAGACAAATTGAGCATAATGCTACAAGAAGCAATGGTCACAGGACATGTAATCAAAACACTGTTGAGTGATAACGGAACTGAGTTTGATAACAAGGAAGTCAGAGATATTTTGAATAAAAAAGGAATTAAGCAACGTCTTGTTATGCCGTACACGCCAGAGCAGAATGGCTGTAGCGAGCGCCAAAACAGGACATTAGTAGAAACCGTAAGAACATTGATGAATGCTCAGAGAGAACTGCCAAAAGCATTATGGGCGGAACTTATAATGGCAGCAGCTTATATTTTAAACCGAACAGGTGCTACTAGAGAGAAGGACAAATCACCTTACGAGTTATGGTTTGGGAAGAAGCCTAATATAAAGCATCTTAGAATCATTGGTAGTACTTGTTATGCACATGTTCCGAAAATTAAAAGAAAAAAATTGGATCAGAAAGCAACTAAAGGCATTCTCATAGGATACGACAATGATGACGGTTATCGTATCTGGTATGAAACGCAGCATAAAGTTGACAACCTGATCCGATCAAGAGATGTTATTTTCGAAGAGACACCTATTCCAGGGATTGAAGCTAAGGCTTCAGGAATTGTTGCAAAATCTGACCCAAAACCGATTGATAAACAGTGGACCGTGTCATTCGATACAGTTCCTAAAAATATTATTCGACAGCATTTGCAAATCGACAATCCCTTGAATCAGGAAGCCCAATCTGAACAGAGATCTGTTCTATTAGAGGGCGAATTAGAAGAAGATAGACATTTAAGGACGCCTATTGAGATATCAATAGAAGCAAATGAATCAGGAGATCAAGGACAGTCAGTCCAATTAGAGGGAGAAAGAGAAATAGAGTATATAGAAGACGAAACCGCATTTTCAGATAATGAGATTGAAGAACAATTCGTAGATGCCGTTCCTGTCCATATTGAGATAGAAGAGAATTCAGAGGGAGACGTTTCGCTATCCGACGTTCCAAGATATAATCTCAGGGACAGAAGTACTCTTCAACCTCCACGCAAATTGGATGACTACAGTTTATTCCTAGTCGATACTGAAAAAGAACCTCTGACGTATAAGGAAGCAATATCGAGTGAAACAAATAAACACAGATGGTTACAAGCGATGAGGAGTGAAATCGATTCTTTGCAAAGATTACAAGTTTGGGACTTGCAGAATCTACCGAGCAATCGAAAAGCTTTGCCATGTAAATGGATTTATAAAGTGAAAACCAACCCTGACGGCACAATAGAAAAATATAAAGCACGTCTAGTTGTAAAAGGGTTTAAGCAGAAGAAAGGTTTTGACTATAACGAAACGTTTAGCCCAGTAGCGAGGTTAACAACTATAAGATCTTTGCTCAGCGTTGCAGCAAGAGAGCGACTTCATCTTATTCAGTTTGATGTTGCAACAGCTTTCCTCAATGGAAATTTAACAGAAGAGATTTATATGAAGCAGCCAGAAGGCTTTGAAGATGGAACATCCAGAGTATGCCGTCTAAAGAAAAGCCTCTATGGTTTGAAGCAGGCACCACGGTGCTGGAACTACTGTTTTGCAGAAATACTTGAATCTTTAGGCTTCAAGACAAGCGATGCTGATCCATGCCTATATACCAAGATATTAGGAGATAAGAAAATTTTAATAGCACTCTACGTGGACGATGGCTTAGTTGCAGCGAGTGATGAGAACCTTGCAAAGAGTTTCATCATTGACCTAAAAAAGATTTTGACGATTACTAGCAAACCAGTTTCATACTATCTTGGGTTAGAGATAGAACAAATGAAGGACGGCTCGATTTTCATTAAGCAAGAAGCTTATGCAAATAAAGTTTTGGAGAGATTCAATATGAAAGACTGTAATCCAGTATCAATTCCTTTACAGAAAGAAGGAACTATTGAAAAAGGGAAAGCTGACAAAGAGTCACAATCATTTCCCTATAGAGAAGCAGTAGGCTCGCTCGCTTACTTGATGGTGGGCACTCGCCCTGATTTGGCTTATGCTGTAGGATTGGCTTCGAGGAGCTTAGAAAAGCCAACTTCTAGCGACTGGCGTATGGTTAAGCACATTATGAGATATCTGAAAGGCACATTATCAAGAGGAATAATGTATGTTCATGATGAAAATTCTCCTAACCAAATAAAAGCCTACAGTGATGCTGATCATGCTGGATGCTTGAAAACAGGTCGCTCTACGACTGGAGTATTGTGCTTATTTTCAAGAGGAGCAATCTCCTGGACAAGTCAAAGACAACGTTCAGTCGCCATTAGCACAACGGAAGCTGAGCTTGTAGCAGCAAGCGAAGCGGCAAGGGAATTAATTTGGTTAAAAAGATTATTCAAAAACTTGAATGGCCAGAAAGAAGTTCCAGTTTTGTTCGTGGACAACGAAGCCGCGGTGAAATTGGCACATAATCCAGAATTTCACCGTAGGACCAAACACATTCGTGTGAGGCACTTCTTCGTGAGGGAGCTTGTGCTTCAAAACAACATCGTGGTCGAAAGGACTAGCTCTGCTACCCAACTAGCAGACCTCTTAACTAAGGCCCTACCCAGACCCAGATTGCTGGAACTTGTTCAGAAATTGGGTCTGATGGACAAACCAAACGGTCGACAATCAGCTGAGGGAAAGTATTAAAACCTCCTTGGACTCTTCTTCAGCTGAAGTGACATACTCTTTCTAAATGTTTTTTTTTGGTATGACGTATTGTAATTTTGTCACTGTTCACTTGTCTGTAAAATACATTCTTCAGATACCTATTATATTTTCTATTATTCTTATTAAAAGCCTCTCGTCGTTTCCCTTGACGCTTCACCGCATAGTAAGCACTCTGCTACAATTTGTACAAATCCACGCAATAAGTTTATTAAAAACGTTAAAATATTAAATAAGTTTTACGAAGCATTTATTGATACGGGTAGTAGTTGCTCGTTAATACCCGAATCTCTAGCGGATAAAATTTCTTTGCCTTATATCGCACTACCCTCACCCGTTATTTTACAAGGATTTTCTAAACAAACTTATAAATACGTAAATAAAAAGGTTACGGTTAGTCTTTTTTTAGATTCTATCTATTTGAGTGATATAGATATGTACGTTTTGAATGACATGGTTGGTTGCGATATATTGCTTGGAAGAAATGTAACTGAACGATCTGATTTACTGTACTCGCGTGTAGGCGACCAATTTAAATTTCAATGCGCGAGTAAACTTACAGAATTTTGTAATAATATAGGCGCTATAGATTTAGATACATGTGCACATCAAAATGAATTATTGGCTTTGTTCAATCGATACAGTGATTGTGTTGCTTCAAGTATAAAAGAACTTGGAAAAGTTAACAATTATGAAATGGTAATTAATTTATCTAGTTCACAACCAGTTCAATGCAGACCCTTTAGAACTTCGTATTCGGATAGGCAGGCAATTAGGGAAATAGTGAAGGAATTAGTAGAAAATAAAATTGTACGAGATAGTAATTCCCCTTATGCCAGCCCAGCCCTTTTAGTTGATAAAAAAAAATGGCGAAAAAAGGCTCTGCATTGACTATAGGATGTTAAATAAAATTACAATCAAGGATAAATACCCTATGCCCCGAATTGAAGATTTATTAGATAGGCTTCAAGGACATAAGTGTTTTACAAGTCTAGACTTAAAAAGTGGGTATTATCAGATTTTACTACATAAAGATTCTATAGATAAAACAGCTTTCATTACAGAAGACGGACACTATGAGTTTTTAAGACTTCCGTTCGGTTTGGCAAACGCTCCGTCATGTTTTCAACAGATGATGAACAAAGTGCTTGGGAATTTGAGATTTGGCAATGTTATTATTTATTTGGATGACGTTTATCTCGTTACTGAAACAGTAACAGAAAATATCAGGTTATTACAACAGGTATTGCAGGTATTTAGAACGAACGGTTTGACACTAAATCTAAAAAAGTGCCACTTCTTTAAAAACGAAATCGAATTTTTAGGCTATAAAATTAAACCAGGGTTCATTATGCCAAATGAATCAAAATTACAAGCGGTTAGGAATTTTCCAATACCCAAAACTGTTCATCAGCTTCGACAGTTTTTAGGGCTAATTAGTTATTTTCGTAAATTCATACGACATTGCGCCGTTTTATCAGCACCACTTACCAAACTGTTGAAGAAAGATGCCGTTTGGGTATGGGATGATGTACAAAATCGGGCATTCCATATTTTAAGAGACAAATTAACCTCTGAAAGTATTTTGGCCATTTTTGACCCCAATAAAGACAAGGTTTTGTATACAGACGCAAGTAGGGATGGTATCGCCGGTATACTTACCCAGATCGATGATGAGGGCGAAAAGGTCGTACATTATTATAGTAGGCAAACTAAGGAAGATGAAAAGAAATACCATTCCTTTGAATTAGAATTGTTAGCAGTTGTATGTAGTCTTCAAAAATTCCGATTGTACTTGTTAGGTAAACAATTCCAAATTATTACTGACTGCAGTGCGGTTAAGTACGCCTTAACTAAAAAGGATATTATCCCGCGAATAGCGCGTTGGGTCTTATCGACTCAAGAGTTCTCGTTTGAAATAGTTCATAGGGAAGGATCCCGGATGCAGCACGTGGATGCCTTGAGCCGCAATCCCGTGCCATCCGGTGAAAAATCGGAATCTGAGATAATTATGTCAATTACAGAGGCAGATTGGTTGTTGACAGTACAGGTACAGGATTCGGAGATAGTAAGAATAAGAAATATATTGGCATCAGGAGAGGCCGATGAGCATAAAGATATCTTTAACAATTTTGAACTTTTAGGCGGAAAAGTTTATAGGAGAACTAGTCAGGGACGTAGATGGGTTGTGCCAAAGAAATGTATTTGGCAAATCATAAAATGTAATCACGATGATTTGGGTCATTTTTCAGTAGACAAGTGTGTTGAGCGTATACGTACACGGTATTGGTTTCGACGTCTGCGTTATATTGTAAAAAAGTATATTAAAAATTGCTTGAACTGTATATATTTTAAAAATAAGGGAGGTCCGAAAGAGGGACAACTGTACCCTTTGCCAAAATATGCACAACCTTTCCACACCCTCCATCTTGACCATTTAGGACCGTTCGTAACAACTAGAAACAAAAACAAATATTTATTGGTAATTAATTGTAGATTCGTTCACAAAATTTATATTTATATGTGCTGTACGTAAAACTAATGCGATTGGAGTAATTAATGAATTAGAACGTTTATCTAAAATATTTGGAAATCCTAAAAGAATAATCAGTGATGCAGGTTCTTGTTTCACTTCAAGTCAATTTTCTCAGTACTGTTTAAATAGAAATATTAGGTTACATATCGTAGCGACAGGAGTACCTCGTGCTAACGGACAGGCGGAACGGTTTAACAAAACCATTTTGAATGCCTTAAAAACTATGGGTGCGGATACTAACGATGATAGGTGGGATGAGTGTATTAAGACATTACAGCAGGGACTTAATAGTACGATACATAAAACTACTCAAGCCGTTCCTAGTGAGGTAATGTTCGGATATAGGTTACGTATGGATAGTGATAGTCTCGCCCCAGATCTTGATAGCGAAGCATTGGTAGACGTGTCAAAGTTGCGCGAAAAGGTGGACGAAAATATTAAGGCCAGTGCAGAGGATCAAAAGAAAAGATTTGACAAAACGCGAATCAAAGCCACACGGTATACAGAAGGGGACTTGGTATTGGTCAAAATACAAAGTCAAAGTAATGATGGTCAAAGTCGAAAACTAATGCCTGCATTCAAAGGACCATTTCAAATAAAAAGTGTCCTGGAGAATGATAGATACGAGATATCAGATTTAAGAGGTAGTCAAAGAAGCTCTAAAATGTATAATGGAGTAGCCGCAGCGGAAAATATGAGACCGTGGATTAATATTGATGATTGGAGCATGGAATGAATATAAAGCAAATGAAAAAAAAAAAAAATCAAAACCGTGTTGGCAAGGTATTTAAATAGAACTGTTTTATTGTTTTATTTGATTTGATTGCCAATAATGTTCAAAGAAAACTGTTTATTAATAATCTCTATTCCTTGAATAGTATGTCAAATTAATTTCCCTTTTGAGTTAGCGAGCCTAGATAGAATACTGTACCGCAATAATTGTTGTATTGCACATTGTTGAAATGTAATTATGCTTTGCTGTGTGTTTACAAGGTCAACTTGGTACGCTTGAGTGAGTGAAATACTCTTCGGGTGCAAGTGACATGTCGGCTATAGGAAAACCTGGTCTCCTAAGTGTGGCAAAGTCCCTTTGGGTGCAGGAAGTGGCATTGCAATGCATGAATTATATAAGTGCGCAATACTTCTGGTGTCCTTTCTGAATGCTTTTATTTATTTGTATTTTAACATGGACATATTATATTTTGATTTCAGTATCCTATCCAGACTCGTGAGGTGCCTGGGGCAGGCACCATGCAGCATGGCCGTGTTGGCAACACTGCACTTGGAGCGCCATCTGACGGACGGCGAAGGCAGTTTCATGTTGCTGAGGTCCTTGGAGTGGGGGCACCAGAGGCTTTATAATGGCGAAGCACAAACGGAGCGGCCTCTTGGGCTTTCGGATTTTGGATAATTTACTACCATCTCGCTATCATTCATTATTATTTTCTGTAACACCTACTTATATTGTAAAATAAATAATAAACCAGTTGATTCATAGTTATCTCCAATTTATTTAAATAAAGTAAAACCAAAACTTTACACTACTAACACTAGTAATAAGTTATATTATTGTTTACTAACACGCTGGATCATTGTCGTCCGATAATAAAGAATTGTACTCCGTCGCTTTCAGACAAAATACTTCCAAACTAGAATTTTATTAGAAAAGTTGGACAAGACTTGAGAGAAAAATCAAACAGGTCGTCGGCTCAGATAATGGCGCCGGTTGTTGGCTCTTTATAATTTACGAGTATTGTGCTATTCACTGGCTGGTTATATTTTAAAATAACTGTCAATATAAATTCCATTAACCGTCGGCATATTATTTATGCAGTCGCAGGATGAGCTCCGAATCTCCATCCGGAACGCCTCTTAACTTTATTTAAGGTCGTAAAGAACAAGAGGAAGTTGTAAGTCTATAATGCAAATATAATAAAGAGATATACTTAGTCAAATGGAATTTTCCCGGACAAAAAATTAAGATCTGGAAGTTGTGTCAACTTGTTTCGGCGTCGGACGACGCTGGCTCGGCAGGCGGCCGTCCACGCAAACTTTTAAGCTCCTAGGAACAACTCAGTCTGTTTTTTCTGTATACTTATACAACTAAAGAAAGAAAGAAAGAAAAAGTATTTATTGGGACAAGCACAGGAGATCGTAATTAAACTAAACACACACTCACTAAAAATAAAAATAGAAAAAACAAACAGAGTAAAAATTAAAAAGTGGAAAGTCCTGTGCGAGGCCAAAAGGCTCCTATCTCAGCATGATGCATCGCAGCTCACTAACATATAAGTATCGATTACCAAGTAGTGACAAGCCGATTAATGTTTAGCACCTAATGGATCTGCTACTCAGTGGTAGTCTCCCATGGTCGAAGGGCTGGTGTGCGTGTTGTGTCTTAGTAAAGCGTGATTTATATATAAAAGAAGTTTTTATGAGTTTCAACGCAAAATGGGAATCTACTACTCCCGCCTGCTACCGCCTGCTAACCCCTGCTACCGCCTGCTTCCGCATGCTACCACCTGCTCCTGCCTGCTACCGCCTGCTACGCCCTGCTATTGCCTGCTCCCGCCTGCTACCACCTGCTACCACCTGCCACCCCCTGCCACCGCCTGCTACCGCCCGCTACCGCCTGCTACCGCCTGCTACCGCCTGCTACCTCCTGCTATTGCTTGCTACAGCCTGCTATCGCTTGCACCCGTCTACTCCCACCTACTTCCGCCTGCTACCGCCTGCTACCGCCTGCTACCACCTGCTACCGCCTGCTACCCCCTGCTACCGCCTGCTACCACCTGCTACCGCCTGCTACGACCTGCTACCGCCTGCTACCACCTGCTACCACGTGCTACCGCCTGCTACCGTCTGCTACCGCCTGCTACCGCCTGCTACCGCCTGCTACTGCCCACAACCGCCTGCAACCACCTGCTACCGCCTGCTACCCCCTCGTACCGCCTGCTATTACCTATTACCGCTTGCTATCCCTTGCTACCGGCTGGTACCACCTATTACCGCCCGCTATCCCCTGCTACCGCCTGCTCTCGCCTGCTACCGCGTGCTCCCGCCTGCTTCCGCCTGCTACCCTCTGCTATTGCTTGCTACAGCCTGCTACAGCATGCTTCTGCCTACTTATATATTTTTATTATATTATTATATTCTCAAGTCAAAGTGTCCGTCACAAGTTACACCTGTTTTGATTGTTTAAAAATAGTGAGATAAGTTTTTATGATCATCTTTTCTATTTGACCAAATGGTTAGACTATAAGCATTCACGGTATTATTTATAAACGCCTCTTAAATTTTAATCAATTGCTAAGCAATTGATTAGCAAAGTTCTTATTCATAAACGCTATTTAGCGCTAAGAGGTCGCTAAGCAATTGATTAGTAGCTGTCAAAATTAAACACCACCGGTCCACTGTTAAGAGGATGCTAAGAGGCAAGATGGCGGGTTTTATTTGAATCAGCTGATCGATTTAATGCGAATTATTATGTGTGCTTCGAGGTAATTTTGTTCCTAATATGGAGTTGTGCCTTAGTAAATATGGATTTCGACAATCTTTTACGGGATTTGAGAACGACCTAAAAGAATTAAATAATTTTGAAACACCAGCACGAAGTAGACGGAGGAAGACCTACAAAGCTCATTTTTATCAGTTACGAGGATGATTACGAGGATGATTGACCTATTCGATAATATTCTGACTGCCTCGTTGGTTTAGTGGTCACAAGGGCTACTGCTGAGCATAAGGTCCCGGGTTCGATTCCCGGGTCGGGCAGTGTTACTGGGTTTACCATCTGGAATTTCTCAATAGCATCCCGGGGTCTGGATTTGTGCTAGATTGATGACAATAGGCTCGCCCCTCTATTAAATGGGACTTAAACATAACTGGCGAAATGTGGGTGTACTATAGGTACACCTCTGCCTTACCCTTCGGGGAAATACAGGCGTGACGTTATGTTATGTAGATAATATTCTTCTTTCGAAGTATGCATGATACAATTAATTTATAGGGAAAGCTCAATCAGGTGGAGGCTCAGTAGGTGCTCAGGTGGTTTGAAGAGAATGAATTCGTGAGGAAACTCGTTGGAGATATTGGCGCCAGCTCTAAGGCCCAGAACTAAAGAAAAACCATGTTGTGGCAGTCGCACACAAATGACAAGAGACATTTTATGGAAAACAATTTATTTTAAAACATAAAGCTAATTTTTTGTCATAAATTCATTATTTATGATTTCCAATATTCTTCCTCCAAAGACTTGGTGCCATTGTTTTGTCATGGCACCCGTATTCCTCATCGTTTTCACGTAGCATGGTCTCTTCCCTCATCTTTGCAAGATTGAATTAGGTGCTAGTGATTAGCTGATCGCCGCAGTGAAACTTGCTGTAAACAAGTATAGTAATTGTTATTAAAGATACTGAAACCGTGGTGCAAAAGCAATGGGAATTAATAAAACAGACAGAAGTATCTACATACATTTCTAAAATAGTATATTCGTGTTAAGAAGCAAAAAGGACATGAAAATACATAAGTAATAACATTGGTACTGCTTTATCATTCACTTGGTCAGTTTATATTATTAGTAAGGTACTCATTTATTTTATGGGACAAAAAAATATTTTACAAATCAATTAGTAAAAATAGCAAAATTATACACAAACTTAACTAAAACTATTGAAAAACTAAAATATAGCATCGAAAAATTCATCCGCATTAGTAAGTAGATATAAATTCAGAGATAAATACCTTTTCCTTTTTACTCCAATTATTGGAGCTAATTATTTTCATTGCTATCATCGCAAAAACAATGAAATAAACTTATTAAATAATTTTATTCAATTTAATATTTTCCGATGAAATTTTTGACTTTGTTTGTCAAAGTCACGACAGATACATGGATACAGAAATCGTGGTTTTGACAACTTTATTCTTAAAATTCTGTTTTGTCGACTATTTTGATTATAATCTGTGCCGAACGCATAATTTCACCTCTATTTCGTTTCGCAACTAATCACTTGCTAACTAGCGTTTATAAATAAAGAAAAGTTAATCATTGATTAAGAACTAACTATTTGCTTAGCTAAACAGTGGCTAATCAGTGATTAGCGAGATTTTTATAAATAAGGCTGTCAGTAAACAGTGTAATCCACTGAAAACCTTGTGGAAATAGCAAGTTATTTGTATTGACTGACCTCAGTGTTTACATTTTTGAATGACTCAATTTTACAAATTAATAAACAATGATTGTGTGATGTATATTACCCAAATTTTCAAGTAAATACGAGCGGGGACCGAACAAGCCATCTGACTGCGGAAATTATGAGTATTCATAACAATTCATCTTACAAACCGTTATGAAAAATAAATTATTTAATTATATATATAATCTTATGCGTAACTACTTATTATAATTGTTATAAAATTTACCATAAAGTCTTTAATCCTGCCCTCTATTGGTAACTGTGGAATACTGTTACAACCATTTTGCGTGCATTTGTGAATCGATGTGCAATCGATTCCTTTGAGATCAAACGCCATCTATTGCCCACTCTGTAAAACCAGTCAATATACTGTGAGTCGACTAGAACAGAAACTTACTAACTTCGATGTTGGGGCAAAAACTTAAAGTTAAAATTAAAAGGGAACATTTATTTAATGATTTATGGGTTTTTAGCCATATTAACAAGTGGTCATTCGACATAGTAAATTTGTTTATGACAAAGCGGTACCTGAGATGGAGCGGTTTGCGAATATTAAGATCAATCAGTTCTTGCAACTTGGAGACCGTCTGCTGTGCAGTATGAGGTCGCGCGTTGTCGTGCAGGAGCAGCGGAGACGATTGACCAATGTTGGTTGGAGATGTGCCAGCTTCTACATCATTGTGTTCAGTTCTTCACAGTACACATCTGCAGTAATGCTCACCCCGTTTGGTAAGAAGCTGTGATGAATCACACCGGCGCTAGACCACCAAACAGTGACCATCACTTTTCTAGGGGTAAGTTTTCGTTTAGGGCATTCTTTAGGTGCTGAACCAGGATCCAACCAACTTGCTGAGCGCTTGCGGTTATCAAACAGAATCCATTTTTCATCGCAGGTAATAATGCGGTTCAAAATTCCTTCATTTGTGTGTCTGTTGAGCAATAAATTCAAGACACGTCTCGACGCGTACTTCGCGCTGGCGATCATTGAGTTCGTGGGGCACCCATTTGTCAAGCTTTTTTACCTTGACAATTTGACCCAAATGGACCAATATTGTTTTGACGCTAACGTCGAAAGCTGCTGCTAATTCAGCCGTAGATTGTGTATCATCAACTTCCACAATCGCCTTTAATTCGTCATTGTCGACCAAAGTCTTCGGACGACGCGAGGTTCATTTTTCAGGTCGAAATTTCCAGAACGGAAACGAGCAAACCAATAACAGGTGGTGCGTTGGTTTGTAGTGTTAGCTCCGTAAACGTCGTTGATGTTGCGTGCCGCTTGTGCCGCGTTGCTGCCACGACGGTACTCATATTCCATAATTACTCGAATTTTTAACGTATCCATGATGACGAAAAAGATTGAAATGCGATGAAAATGTAACACTAATCAATAAACAAATGACTACTTTTGGAAAAAAAATCCATGTTTTTAAAATAAAATTAATTTGAAATTAGAATTCTTAGCCAAACAAAAATTATTTTGATTTGCAGTACTGGCCATTTGCCAGTACTGCAGAACGGCAATTTCATAGGTAAAGACCTAATATTAGCATTGTTTAATTATAAAATAATTAACTGATAAGCATTTTAGCATTTTTTGTAAGTTTTATTGAAGAAACTTAGTAATACGATATTGTATTGAAATTCGGAGTATGTCGCCGGACTTTTTGACAAAAGCGAGGCGCACCGAATGGCGTGTGTGGGTAATAAACATGAAAAGAAAAGTTGTGTTAGAAAGGACTGAGATTGGAATTGTTGAAAAAATAACCTCTGTAATATAATGTTTTGATTTAAAAAGAGTGTCCATGGAGTTTCTTGCCCGTTCTTCTCCATCAGGAACCTACTTCCTTTGGAATGGGTGACTAGCTTAAAAAAATAACTCAAACTGAATGACTCCTTGATAAGTGATAACTCAAAAGTGCCTGTAAATGTTATAATTGAAATAAATGCTTTGAGTTTGAGTTAAGAGTTGTGTGTGATTGAAAACCAACTACCTATTCTACTATCAACGAAGAATTACACCGGAGACTGGTCAGAAACGGCACAGGATAGATACCCCGTCGTGTTATATACTATATCAGTCCCAAACACCAAATAGCGAAATCTAGTCTAAAAACACCGAAACTGACAGTCGATAAAACAGTTAAATAGAAGTATGCATGTGGAACCTATAGTACTATTTGGTCGTAACAGGTAAGAATACGGTTGGCGCATTAAGAATTCGCGCGGACTGGAGATTAGTGAGTCGCTGGTTCGGAACTGGATTATCGTTTAATTTTTTGTAAATATTGTAAAATTTTAACATGTGAGGATGAGACATAGGTCACGCAAAGAACAAAATTGCAACATAATTTAAACGTAAGCGAGTTTGAATTTGACATGGATATCTCTTATCAAAGCCTACCCAATAATAATAATACCTCTGGAAATATTGATATCATCACAAAGAATGATGAAATAAACAAACTTAAATTGGAACTACAGTCTGCCAACTCAGAAATAGATAATTTAAACTTAGAAAATCTTTCACTAAAAGACAAAATTAGGAAATATGAAAGCAAAATAAAGATTTTTAAATCCGTAGGAATACAAGATTCTACTTCCTCGGATACAGCGGCAACACCAATAAGGTTATTTTCACCTCAATATCAACGTCGACTTAGGCCAATAACTATGAAAACAGGATTACCCAGAACCTCTTCTAGAGAGTTTACTATGCATGCCATAACCTTAATGAACCGAAATGGTAATAAGTCGGCAGCACTCATTCATGTGTCACCAATAAAAAACACTTTAAATAAGTCTTGTGTCACAGTGGTAGGAAACTTGTCACCTACAGATAGTTACAAAGAACTACAAGTCAGTTGAGCCAAAACTCATAGATCTACATCCTATGCGGAGGAACAAGAAAATGGAGAAATACATATATTGACAGATAGGGAAAAACAAAAAACAAGCAAGAATATGTCTAAACACCTAAAAAAACCCATGAGCGCTAACGGAAGGTTATATAAACTGAAATTTTTGTGGAATAAGCAATAAAAAAACTTGTAGCCTCCACCCGTTTGATTCCCACCTGATAATTGGCGAATTAATAAAAAAAACGGGTCTTCAAAAGTATATTATAAACGAAATAAAGTTGGTAAAGCCGGAGGCACACAAAGATTTGTGGATCGTGGGTTACGGAAGTATGTTGTCACTTCTGCAGGGATAGGTACTCCCCTGTAGCTGCAGGCGAATTCCCGCCGCTGGCCGGAGAAGGAAGTTGGCCGAAGTTCACTGCTATGCTGTACGGTGACGTCACTGGTAGAAGGCGCGGTCGTCCGACTTGCTCAGCACACCGGTGGCGAAGCGTAAAAGTGAAACCTGGACCAGCTGATTAGAACTCGGCCTTATAACTTCCGTGCTGGGGTACCACCGACGACAACAACGAGGAAGAGATACCTATTGAATTGTAGTAGTATTGACGTGGTGGTACTGACCAGAACGGAGTTTACATATAAAGCAAGCTCGAGCAAAAACAAAACAGTTATAATCGATAATTATGAAACGGTTAAAACATTTACAGCCTTATTTATAAAAATCTCGCTAATCACTGATTAGCCACTGTTTAGTAATCAATTAGCTCTTAATCAATGATTAACTTTTCTTTATTTATAAACACTAGTTAGCAAGTGATGAGTTGCGAAACAAAATAGAGGTGAAATTATGCGTTCGCCACAGATTATAATCAAAATAGTCGACTAAAAAACAGAATTTTAGGAATAAAGTTGTCGAAACCACGATTTCTGTATCTGTCGTGACTTTGCCAGACAAAAGTCAAAAATTTCATCGGAAAATATAAAATTGAATAAAGTTATTTATTAAGTTTATTTAATTGTTTTAGCGATTTTTTTATTGCTATAATGAAAATAATTAGCTCCAATAATTGGAGTAAACAGGAAAAGGTATTTATCTCTGAATTTATATCTACTAACTACATAGACATATAAAAACCTTTTTAAAAACCTTTTTATAAAACCTTTTTTATACGTCTATGGTCAAACTATAACTTAGTCGCATGTAACAACGAACAAGAAAAGGGGAGGTAGTCTTATTTTTGGCACATAAATTGAAAGAATGCGAAAACATTGAGTCAATCAGCAAGTTTTACAGGTTGAAAGTTTTGAGATATGTGGCGCAAAAGATGTTGCAACTGGGTTATACATTTGTTGTTGTTACTGAAGTATATGATAGAAACTTCGAAAGCTTCATTTCCAGCTTAGAAAAATTGCTAGAACATTTCTGGACAAAAACTGTATTATATGCTTGTAGAAAACAAAAAATCTTCTGAGTTTTTAAGTATATTGACGTTATAATTTTAGATGTTTGTAAGAACTCCGACATTTATCCGAAATAACTCTCAGTCGTGTTTAGATAATATAATCACAAATCTCTATAGTGATTACATAGAGCAATGTTTTGTGGATCATAATGGCTTAGCTGATCATGGTAATGGTGGACTTTTCTGTTATGTAGCTCTTGATGGAGTCAGCAAAAAATCTAAAAGCTTCGAGTACACCAAAGTAAAAGATTATTTAATGAGAAAAACAATTCCGTTTTCAAAAGAAGTATTATTAAGAAATTCTCATTTTTATGTCGATGAATAATGGTCTAGTTTCATCCATTTTCGTGTGTGCGCTTTATCCACGGACACACTGTATATACAAACACATGTATGTTTGTAATCACGTTTTCGAAAACAGCTCTAACGATTTCGATAAAAGTTGCAATATAGGGGTTTACCGGGCGAAAAATCGATCTAGCTAGGTCTGAGAAAATTCGTTTTCTTCGTATATTCACCCGAGCAGAGCTCGGTCGCCCAAACAAGATACTTATATGCTATCTTAGAATAATGACATGGCAGCATTGGATTAGTAAGTACCTGCTATCATGGCAGCATGAAATTAGTATGTACTATATAATTATGGAATTATTATGAACTATCCTATACTATTAAATGAGTATTTTCTATTTTCACCCGAGCAGAGCTCGGTCGACCACGTACTATTGTCATTATTACAGTATTGACGTAAAAATAATTATAGTACATTATGATACTAGTGTGCTATGTTAGCTAAGCGCGATAAGAGAGCCAGGTGTATAGTGATCAATTCACACGCGTTTCATACGACGTTTTTCAACACACTTGCGAGGAAAACACAGACTTGTTGTAAGAACTTATGCTACAATAATGTCAGTATTAATGACATTACTTGATTGTAATTTCATTATTACTGATAGTGTCTGGTCTGCTATTGGGTTCGATTCAGACCTATTCAGACGAAACAACGAGAGAAAAGAAGAAGATAGTTCTGATTTCGGCCACGCGCCAAAACAAGGACCTTGTGTCGTTGAATGCTGTGAACTTTTCATTGGCACTTTTAATGACTTTGTATCAAGTTACCGTACTTACTAATTCCATGCATCTTTACTACCAAACCACCCCTGGTTCGCACAGTTTGAACGACTTACAAAAACATCAAGATTTCTTTATTTTAAGTACGTTCAATAAATACTAATATAATAAAGCTGAAGAGTTTGTTTGTTTGAACAAACAAATAAACTACGTCGGATTTGGAAAATTCTTTTTGCATTCGAAAGCCCAATTCTTGAGCAAGGCCATATTATATTATGCTACAACTCTTAGAAGCCGAGCAGAATGAAAAAAAATCAGCCATAGAGCGGGCGGCCACGCGAATATTTTATGTCATAACAAGAAATTTCACGCGGACGTAGTCGCGGGTGGTCGCGGACAGAAGCTTAGATATACTCATAAACCTTCCGGAATAAATTCGAAATCAATATTTTCTATACCTGCAGTGACCTACATATAATAAAATCGTAAACTTTCTGTGTCTTCTGTCTGTACATTAAGGATATTTGAATTAAAAGAAGAAAGCGACACCAGAAATAAGTAATAGAACGTAAAAAAAACATATTTTTCTTTCGTCCTTTTCTATGGAGGATAAGTGAACTATAATAAATACACACTACATAAGTACATACATACGACTACATACTTTAATTAATTTATTTATGTATAATTATTTTATTTGCATGCTAGTTTTAGCGAACTGTTAAATAATCCGACCAACTATAATGTACTACAATTCTTGCAAAATCAATATCATTTCATTTTTTTTTTCCTCATACCTGTAAATTGGTGACCCGAAGTATGAACGTCAGCGTAACCTTTGTGCAACTACTTCAGCGTGACATGAACATCATCACTCCCGCAAGCTTTCGTGAGACGAGTCACACAGCCAGCCAGCACCAACGGCTTCAACGGGTATCCTGACCACCAGCATGCAGCGAACGCGCATTCCTGGTCACCACCCTTAGCCTCATCCGCAACCTTGGCTCAGCATACTGCACTTTCGGCCGGTCTCACAGGCAGAGCCCTTTCTACCCTCTTCTGGTCGACGCCAGCAGTCAGCCTCAACCCAGCGCTTTACCACGTCCGATTCACTGGATCATAACGCAGCGCCACCACGACTTCCTTTCCGGCCTCTCGCGGCCGGCGAGTGCCAGGGTCCGTTTAGACACAAGAAAATGTAATGTTTTGGGAATATGGTGGTGTTTTACAGCGAACTAACCTCAACAATCAAATAAAATAACAAGTGACAGTGACAGTGATAGGGACATGACAATGCAATTCTTACGGCACTAAGCCGAAGGAGCGCCACTATTATGCCCTTAACGGCACTTGATCCGAGAGTTACACTGCCTAATATTTATAGTCAAAGAAGATATGTATACACCGCTGACATACCACCCGTCATCATATTAAGTCACTCCCATGTCACCAACATGTCACTCATTTTAGTTGTATAACCAAAATGAATTTAAAATTACTCATATTTAGGGCACGATGTAACGGTGTACCAGTTTATTGTTGTTTTCTCGTTCTGATATACTTAGTGTGTAATAAATTTTACTCCAAGCCGTCACAGTCCGACCACGTCCCGGAGTATATGCAACAATATGTGAAGGACAATCCGTTCAGATTCCCGACACATGCGCTGAACAGCGCGGAGCTAGGCAGGCTTACCGTCACCCTCGAGATGATTAACTACGAGCGCGAGGTGCTGATGGCGTGGCGCTACGGCCCCGTGCGTTCTGACACTAACATGATCGTGGTGCAGGTGCACCGCGACGTGGAGCGCCTGCAGTTCCTCATCATATCGCTGGGGCAGGTGCGCTACATCCAGTCCGTTCTGCTCGTGTTCTCGCACAGCTACTACGATGAAATCATCAACAAGCTCGTATCCAGCATCACTTTCTGCAGGGTCATGCAAATATTTTACCCCGACTCGGTTCAGCTGCATCCTAACAGGTTTCCCGGCATCGACCCCGAGGACTGCCTGAGTGCTATCGATAAGGCAGATTGCTGCGATCGCGACGGGCGTCTCGCAGAGCACAAACACCACTGGTGGTGGAAGGCTTTCTTCATTTTCAATGACTTAGACTGGTCTGACAATTATAAGGGGACAGTTATATTCCTAGAAGAGGACAATTATGTTTTACCGGACTTACTGTATATGCTACAATATACTACGCGCTCTAAGATATACCTTCAAGGAATTCACGTCATGTCCTTTGGGAGGCCGTACGTAAAAAATGTTGACTATGACCTATTGTCTGTGACCGCGTGGCGGCCACCATACGACAAAGGACTGGCCTTCAACAAGACTGTGTGGCAGAAGATCGCCCTGGCGTCGTCGTATTACTGCACGTACGATGACCTCAGCTGGAGCTACTCGCTGCTCAACGTGTTCAGCCGGCTCCGCGGCGGGTGCGCAGATATGGTGGCGGTCATGGCGCCGCGGGTGCTGTCCACCAGCATGTTCCCGAACGGCCGCGCGGCGCTCGACCAAATCAGTTTGTGGCTGGATGACGCTAAAATGTTTCCTTTGAAAGTGAAGGTAGCGATGCTGTACGGTGATAACGGCCGCGTAGACACGGAGATAAAGCCTCCCCCGCGGGGCAACGGGGGCTGGAGCAATTTGCGAGACCACTTGCTCTGTCTAGACCGTTTCATGACCGACATCACCACAGGCTATCCTCGCAACTTGTCGCAACTTACAGTGAGCTTCCCGGACACTCGTACTGGTACCACAGTCATGGATTAAATTGCCATTAGCCAAAGAGCTTATACATCGGTTACCGACCTCCGCAATATCTCCTAACTTTGAGCTAAAAAAACCCAGGGACGTCGCTTGCGCTGCCTGCGCAGTACGCGTATCCATCGTAGTTAATTTCGGCAGTCGGCCTACGCTGTACATATTATTGTATACAAGCAAGAACTGGTAACCGTTTGTGAAGGCTCCAGTACAGTTACATTAAATATTGAGCAGTCTGTGCAAAGCTATACGAAGCTTGGAGCGTTACTATTTAACGAGAGAATATTCTTACACTCACAAGGAGTAAAGCTCGTGAGCTGAGTGCATTTCTTAAGCTTTTAGGAGGGGCGGGACTGCAGACTCGTTTATAATTTGCAAGGGAGAGGCGCCCGGGGCTGGCGAACTGCCGGCCGCCCCCGCACCGCCGTGCTGCATGCTGCGCACGCCGAGACACCTTCGCTACTTAAACCCTGTCAGACGTCAGTCGGCCTTTGTTTCCTGTGGTGTGTAATGTGTAGGTGGTGCACTGCAGATGTGTGGGTACAGTGGTGTTGCTTGTTTGCTACCTGGTGCACTGTGTTCTGCTCGTGCGCTTTGTTTATTGTCAAACAATGATATTGGTCTGTTGTGAAGAGTTAGCGTCACTACGCTCGCCCGACGGCTCTGCTCATTTTTGGTCTGCCTCACAGCACACTACTAGGAAAGTCTTTAACTTGAATTAACTTTTCTTAATAAACTTTAGGTGTTGTTACCGATGAAGCTTTCATCCGAAACTCGTTACAATCATATCAAACATTTTATTTTGTTATACACATATTTTGTTAGAAGCTGTTTACTTGAATTTGTTTAGAAAAGGTGTTCTTTTTTATAGCTCTGTACTGTATTGCATTGACTTAATTTATCTTTTTAGTGCGAATTATAAAGTAAATTATTTTTAAAGCATTCGTTTCTATTGGCAACGTTTGAGGCCCTATGGTACCTACCCCACTACATCTTTGCATAAAATGTCTTAATGTTTTTGTTGCAAATAATGGCTATTTCCACCCAGTGATCGAGGCCAAATTAAAGGGTTATGTATAAATAAAACTTACAATAGTCATAATGCAGTACCGTGCACAAGTGCACACTCGGCCCCTCCTGAGAGGGTGGCGCTCTGCCATTGTTTATATGTTTCTCGCAGCCCGCCTGGCTGCCGCGTTGTCGCCTTCCTACTAATTGTTCATAAACGCATTGTTTCCCCACAGATTCATTCCGGAAATAGGTGAACAATTCTGAAGTACACTGGGAAATAAAGCAATACAGGAATTCGGTTACTACGGTGGCGGGCGTATCCTCCATAGATTTATCTTTTTGGCGAATCGGAGAAGCTAACGAAGTACTTATACCTTAGTACGCACCTATTCAAGAAAATAATAATCCCTTTTACACCCTTTTAGAAAACAAGCGATCACTAAGGTAACAGGCTGACAATAAGTTAACAAAATCAATTCCAATCAAAGTTCTAGCTAAGCTAGAGAACTATCATTAATAGGAATAGAATACCTATCAGAATAGAATATAATATCATTTTCACACCACCCGCTCGCGAATATCAAATTATATGTCATGCAAACCTAACCTAAAGCAAGTCATTACATACTGAGGCTCTAGCTGGCAATAATATATAACTCGATTTTTCTAAAGGTACCATTCCGTACCCGACCGCAGGAGGCAATTGCAGGCGACACGACTGGTTTTTATGAATTTCTATGAAATACCTTCCGTAGCTAGCGACACGTCGTTGGCAGCTATGGGCGAGCGACAGGCGACACGTGTAGCCCGACCGCAGACCAGTAGTGCCTCCAACGCTCGAGCGATAACGCGTTTTTCTATCTTCTATCTACCGACTGGAAAACGGGCTGCTACCGCCTACGGTCGGGTTCGGAATCATGACTGCAGTGACATGACACCGCAACGCGTCGCCGCGACATGACACCGCGACACGTCGCCTGCAGTTGCCGCCTGCGGTCGGGTATGGAATGGTACCTTAACTGTGCGCTTGGAGCTGTCAAACTCGTAGGTTGTTAGTAGTAACATAGACATTATAGACTTGGGGCTCTGTGTTAAACTGACAAGTATGTGTGTATGTCAAATCAAATCAAATCATTTATTTTTTTGCAAACATGGGTATATGTAGTATACATAGGTGTTTTTATATAAAGAAGACAGGCGTTTTGGTGTCGCTTAATTTCAGAAGCGCTCATGAATGAAAGTATATACGAGTACATTATATGAAACAGTTACAGAGCTGTTCTTTTTATGCGTCGGCTTTTTTTATTAAGCTGCACAAAGAAAATTAAAAAAAAAACGCAATTATTTGCAATATTTAAACGCAATACCTGGGACGGTAGCTATGGAGTTACCATACTTACCGGAATATGGTATTTCTATTTCTATAATTATGCTTATTACCAGGATTTTGATGGTAGTAGTTTCATCGTTTAACTTTAAACAGACTATTCAGACTTTTACTACCTCTTTCTAAGCTTTGGAGCCAGTGCCTATTTGTATTTGCAACATGTTTTATACGAATAAATATGTATTAGTTCATTGTTGATGTTAGTTACATGAATCCACTATGTATACATTTTTTGGAGTATTTAACTTCCATGGGAACATAAATATCTTTTGATGTCAGCTTCAAATCAGAAATGCCTTACTTGTCATATTTCAATGTCACTACTCTGGTTTTCTCGACGTGTCGTTGTAAATAGTTGTGTGGATTAGTTTGTTTACCTACTAGTTTTATTTGTTTTCTGAAGTATAGAATGCGAGGGTTGTACGTAATCCAGCTGTGCAGAGATGATCGAGTCTAATGCAATGCCATAGGTTACAGTTGATACTAATATATGTGATACTAATATGTGACTTTCTTGCCCGTTCTTCTCTCTAGGTACCTACTACGCTTTGGAATGGGCAACTAGTCATATTTCTGACTGACTGACTCCTTGACAATTCAAAAGTGCCTGTAAATGGTTTAATTGAAATAAATGCTTTGAGTTTGAGTTTGTGATGAGCATCGTGTGGTGGTACCGACTGCGCCGGCTACTCAGTTATTCGAAGAAGTTCTTCTAAGATTAGAATGGATTAATAAAATAAAAATGCTTTATTTAATTACCAAATAAATGTTTTATTTTTGCTTAATGCATAATGGATATAAATAAGATAGTAAGACAACATGATGGGATGCGTGGCCTCCCCAGCCTGAATACCTTCACAGGTCTTAAATTCTACATTCGCCATTGAACCTTGCATAAATATAATAAGATATTAGGTAGGTATAGGTAAAAACATTTTTAAATACCTAGGTACCTAATATTGAAAATATTTGTAAATGAAATCACAACTGACAGTTATCCCATTAAGCCTACTAACAAGTATAGTCAGTGATAAAGCCACGTATTCACTGGACAAATGTGTCATATGACAATATGACATATTTTTTTATAATATTAGGTAGGTACTCTGGTTAATGGTTAAAGGTAAAAGTACACATTAATATCGGTCTACAGGACCTTATCAAATACACATCATATAATGGCTTGAATACCACGACTAATACCCCCGTTTGGGTCTTTTGCTTCTAATACATAGTTTGAACACACCTTGTACACACAGGTTTAATACACATTAATGTAGAGGCGGTGCAGAACAGCCCTGCCCCTGCCCACTGTCTTACTGTGTAGACACGGACTCCCCCTCTATTATTTAAGAGTGGGGCAATACCAAAAAAAACTTTTTTGCATCAGCGCGGTTTTACATTTTACTTGATATAATTTAATTTATTTATTAAGTCCGTATTGGATTTTTCCTGACCTCTGATCATTTTTTAAATAGTTGTGGGTTACATTTCACACACAAAGCCGTTTCCATTATATATAAACAAGGCAAAGTTAAATGTTTAAATGATTTAAAATAGGTAATACAGCTATCAGTTGTCTTAAGACCGCACATTGACCTGATGCATCGCTTATTATTATTATTTTTTACGTCTTTGACATTTCTCGGGACCCTAGGGTCCCGGATCTTTGGACGTACGAGGGGCCGAAGCAAACTTGCAGAGGCCCGTGAGACGTGTTTAATGAAACGAGGCACCAACCGACGATTATCCCTGTACGTATGCTAGTGCACTCAAGGAAAACCCCCGGTTGGTGCAGGACTATTGCAAGATATGGAAACAAAGATATTGGATTATGGGTTTGAGTGGCTAAGTGAACTGGTTATCTAGAATTATGGAAAGACTATGGCCCCTGTCTGACCAATATTTTATATAAAATACACAGGTAAAATGGCAGGGGGTCACTTTCACACTCAATAATGGGCCCCCGAAAACGGTCGCTAGCACAAAGTGTCGTAGTGACAAGGGGGCAACATGTCCTGAGGTGCTTATAAAGAGTGGAACGGTATTCCACGGCTATCAGGACAATCCCGTAATCCCGAGGGGCCAAAGCCAACTTGCAGAGGCCCGTTAGACGTTATTAACGAAATGACACACCAACCGACGATTATATCTGTATGTACTATGTAAGTGCGCCCAAGAACAACCCCCGTTTGGTGTAGGACTATTGCAGGGTATGGAAACAAAGATAGTGGACTATGGGTTTGGGTGGCTTAAGTTGACTGGTGACCTGGAACTATGGCCCCTGCCTGATCAATGTTTTATATGTACACGAATAAAATGGCAGGGGGTGACTTGCACACTCAATAATGGGCCTCCGAAAACTGTCACTAGCACATAGTGACGTAGCGACAAGGGGACATATCCTGAGGTGCTTGAGGAGTGGAGAGAGCCCGGAAGATGGTCAAGATCCCTACGAGCACTTACTGGAATACTTCCTTCCTCCGAGCACGTTTGCTCTTGCGAATCTTCACTCAAGCCGGCCATTTAAGGCAAGAATGAGGTAGGAGGTCTGCTCCTCGTCAGTGTTCACTCCAGCCGGCCAATAAAGACAAGCCAGAGATGAGGAACAAGATTTATCCCGGAATATAGGGTCCGTTGGGTCGCTACTGCCCAACAGCTCGCCACATGCTGCCGTGCGGGTTTCTGTATCTCTCTTGGTCTGGCTAACTAAACTCTACCGGCACAGATCTAGAATTTGGAGCGCGCAAGCCCCACCACGACGTCAACGTAGATATACAGCGGTGGGGTTATTATTATTATTATTTATTGATATTTTAGACAACATGATCCATTTTTTGCAGCTAAATATCGTGTATTCGTGTATTTGTTTAGTTATGCCTGTATGGCATAAATACACGATTAACATTTAAAGTAAGTACCTTCTACTTTTGATAACGAAAGTTTTAAACGCATTAGACATTATCACTTGAATCGTAATCTTAACTTAATGCAATTAGCGTATCCTCTCGATTTCTTCACAGTAGGGGGGAAGGTTGCTGTTACGCAGCCCTTTTAATTTAAATGAAGCTCATTCATAGAACGATTTACGACCAATTAGTGCGGCCGACGCGGTGCACATTACATCGAAAAAAGGATCTCGAAGACATAGGAGGTTAAATTTTGAAGTGTCGGTTGTTTGCTTGTAATAGCTTCTCATAGCCAATATCTTGCAATAACACAGGATTTAAGCGTCTATGTCTTCGGGAGCCTTTTTTCGAGCTCCTATGCGACGCCCGCGTCTCGTCACGTCGCGCGTCGCGATTAACGACAACTTGTTACATTATGGAGGTTCGGCGGTATAATACAAACAGTGGCACGCCATACCAAACCTACTCCTTACATGTAAGTACATAGTTAGCGTGGTTCATTGTCATTATAAAAAGTGTATTCGGAATTTCTCAGTACAGCCCGACGTCTGCACAGGACTGACAGGACACATGGGTCATGAGTTAACAAAACTGACGACTACCTCTGCTTCCCCTTCCCGGAATACAGGCGTGATGTTATGAATACCACTGTATTATGTGTGGTATAAATGGTGTGTGTGTGATTAATAATAATAATAAATAATAAAAGTATTTATTTTATAAAAAAAGAACACATTGCACTGTATACATTGTAGATTATAAATTTTACATTTGTCACACTATAAGCATATAGACTCTATCTCTTAAACTAGGTCTAGCCTGTATCTTAAAAGATAGGGTTCAGCCATATGGGTACAGTAAGTAATATTGACATTCTGTAACAAGTGAAACTGTGTCGATGCTACGTAACCTAAGGTTATTCTATGAGATAAGTGTAGGGTTACTTAGTGGGTTGTGTATCTGAGTGAGAGTTCGTGTATGTGCGTGTTGGCGTGAGTGTGTATGCATATCCAGCGTCAGACACTAGTTGTCTGGCATTTATGCTGAACTGGGCCTATTTGGCACAGCCGTGAGGCACACAATACTGTTTTAAGCTTTCTATGTTTTATTGGTTTTTTGTGTGAATTTTGTGTGCCTTGATCTGAGTCAAATAAATTTATTTTTCATCCCACCATCTCGGAAAGAGTATTTTTAATCTTCAATATCTGAGTGGAAAAGCCGTTTTTATTCTCTAGAGGATAAAGTAAATTGAATTTAGAACATCGTGTGCACTAAGTTTGTGAATTAAAAAAAACATTAAACCTATTTACTGCTACCTCTATGGTGCCGAATATATCATACAACTTTTTTTTAATTTGTTAAAAACTCAGACTCGGAACCTTCTTGGTGTTCTTTTTTCAATTTGCTTTGTACGCGGTTCTTTACGCGGCATTTTTTCACGTCATTGTTAAACCTTATATTAAAAACAAGAAACTTGAAAACAAGTGAAAAAACTAAAATGAGTGATTCTAGCGACGAGGAAGTTTGCTTGACGCCAACAGAATTGACTGAAACTGTTAATAATGCGCAAATGAGCTTTCTCCCTCAACAATCACGCGAGAAGTATTTAAAACAGTACGATATGTTCAACACGTGGCGACTAGCAAAAGGAGCCAAAACTTTCTCAGAAAACGTTTTGCTGGCATATTTTATAGAATTATCCGAGAAAAAGAAAGCAAGCACTCTATGGAGTACGTATTCGATGCTAAAAGCAACAATAAAGATGAAAAAAGACAAACATATCGATACCTATCCTAAATTAGTGGCATTTTTAAAAAGAGCCTCATCTGGTCATCAACCAAAAAAATCGAAGGTTTTCACAGTATCTGATATTGAAAAGTTTCTTAACGAAGCACCCGATTCCGTATATTTGGCGGCAAAAGTAAGTCAGTTGCACATTCAGTATCTACTTAAGTATATTAATCTCAATTAAATAGTATACTTAGTAGATGTTGATAGGCATAATTATGCGTTCATATCAATTTTATTCATTTATCTACTACAATACTCTTTACGTTACAGGTTGTTCTTATTATTGGAATAAACGGAGCATGTCGAACTAATGAACTAACACAACTTAATGTCAAAAACATTGAGAAACATTCAGTCAGATGACTTACTATTAATTAATTTACCTAATACAAAGACAAAAAGAGACCGCAACTTCGTCATTCGCAAGGAATACGTAACGATTGTTGAGAAATATCAAGCCTTACGCCCGCCTAACACTCCAATCAATCGATTTTTTCTACAGTATCGCAATGGAAAGTGTGTTAGACAGCCTATGGGTACTAATAAAATTGGCAGTATCCCACGAGAAATAGCAACATTTCTTGAACTTCCAGAACCCCTGTTGTACACGGGTCATTGTTTCCGACGAACTTCAGCCACACTTTTGGCTGATTCCGTCCCTTAAGCGCCACGGAGGCTGGAAGTCCAATGCAGTTGTAGAGGGATACATAGAGGATTCCATCCAAAATAAGTCTAAAATATGTGAAGGCATCGTAGGAGCCATTACACTGAAAGAGCCTCAATCGGATCCTTGGACTGGCCCTTCTACATCAAAAATAAGCCGTTATGAAACACCTAACCATCTCCCTCTCTCTCCAACATTCACGCCAAGGGAATCCGATGAATCGGTACAACTATTAAGTATGACAGATAGTGTAATGTTTACTACGGCGGAAAGACACAATGAAACACGGGCACTCAGTTAATCGTTTATTGCGAACTGCCGGCTGTCGCTCGGCGCTTTACCTACCTGCCTTACACATACTTATCGATATACCTACATTACATCCCTCCACCACTAATTAATAACAAGTTAACTAATTCTAATTACAACAATTTACTATAATACTTAAAGATGAAACATATCGTTCACTGCTCAGTACTTAATGAATAATTTGCAAGCTAACCTCTGATCAATTTTTAAGTTAAGGGCCTGTTTGACAAGTCCGATCAAGTCGACGAGTAATTTAATTCTGTTCTATGTAAATTAATCAGATGTTAGTGCCGTAACAAAGATTGTGAAACAGGCACTAAGTCTCATAACATAACCAACACTCTTTACAACATAATCAACAACTCCTTATCTAAGTACTTAACTAATAACAAACTAAATCTTATAATTAACATCTTTATTTGACCTACATTTCCCAATGAGGCGAGACTGGGGCGGTACAAGCGTGGACGGTGGAGTCGAGAACTCTTCTGCCGCTTTATCACGGCCGGTCTGATAATTTTTCTGAGGCGTAGACGAGACAGGCTCCCGCTCAGGCGACGACGCCACCGAGGCCTCCGGCCGCTCCGACCGGCCTTCGAGGGGCGATGTTGGTGTTAGCCTAGCAGCTGAAGACTCCGGCGACCTTGACAACTCTGTGGGGACTACCAGAGAACTCCTCATCCTACGCCTAAGCTGATCGATGTGTCTATGCACCTGTTTACCGCTACTGTCTAGTACCTTATAGTTACTAGGCCCTGACGAGTGCCGGGCAACCATTTTTCCCCCTTTAGATATTGTCGATACCAAATGTCGTCTCCTACTTTCACCCCCCTTTCTATCCCTCCCGCACTGTCAACTTGCCCTTGCTGCGCTTTTTGTACTCTAACTTCTATATCGGGTTTCATCACGTCTAATTTGGTTCGCAACCGTCTCCCTATAAGTGCGACTGATGGGCTTATTCCAGTAGTGCAGTGTTCCGTATTCCTATAATATAACAAAAATGTGTTTAAAGCGTGTTCTACACTTTTATTATCTAAATAAGCTTTTTTTATAACTCTTTTCAAAGTCTTAACAGCATTTTCCGCGGCACCATTTGATGGTGGATGATAGGGAGCTGAGAATATATGCTGGATACCGTCACTTTGCACAAATTGTGAAAATTCACAACTAGTGAACGGCGGTCCATTATCAGTGACTATCTGCCTGGGGACTCCCCACCTACTCCACAGCTCGCGCAACCTGACCGTCGTATGACTCGCTGCCGTACTGGGAACCTGGAATACCTCTAGCCACTTAGATGTCGCGTCTATCACTACTAAATAAGTTTTCCCACACATAGGCCCCATAAAGTCTAGATGTAACCGGGACCACGGCCTGGCGGGCCAGGGCCAGGGGCGAGGGGCAGCGCGCGGGGGGTCATCCGCGTACGCGGCACACACGGTGCACGCGCGACACTCGCGCTCCACTGCCTCGTCGATGCCCGGCCACTATACGTAGCTGCGTGCCAACGCCTTTGACTTTACGATGCCCATGTGCGGCTCATGGATGATTTTTAAAACCTTATCCCGGCATTTTTCCGGTATCACGACCCGGTGACCCCACATGACACAACCTAGCTCCTCGTACAGTTCCTCTTTCCTATTAAAATACGGTTGTAAGTTCACGATTTCACACTTATCTAGCCAACCGTCTCGTAGGTAGTTCAAAATTCTACTTACTAACGGATCCCTCTCCGTTTGTTTCTTAATTTCGGTATAATCAAGCAACAACCCGTCTTGTGCAAAGTGTAGGTATGTTTGCTCAGGAATAGATTCCTCCTTTGCATTTTTAACGCTATTATTCTCTGGCAGGCGTGATAAGCCGTCGGCGCAATTTTCATTAGTGCGAATATATTCTATATCGTAATTGTATGCCGATAATATCACTGCCCATCGCTGCATCCTACTAGCCATCATTGTAGGTATCCCCGTCTGTGGGCCTAACATTGATACTAAGGGTTTGTGATCTGTGCGTAAAATGAACTTTCTTCCGTAAATATACTGATGAAATTTACGTACACTGAAAATAATCGCTAGTGCTTCGCGATGTATTTGCGAGTAGTTCTTCTCCGCGATAGTGAGCGAACGTGACGCATAAGCTATCGGGCGGTCGCCGTCCGGTCCCGACTGCACCAGCACGCCCCCCACGCCCCGCGCGCTCGCGTCACACGTCACGATTAGTGGTTTGTTTGGATCGTAGTGCGCTAATACATCGGTACTCATTAAAGCTTGTTTTATCAGCGTAAACGCACGCTCACACTGTTCATCCCAGTTCCAGTCTACGCCTTTACGTAATAATCTGTGTAGTGGTACTAACATGGAACTGAAATTCCTAATAAACTTAGAAAAAAAATTTACCATTCCTATAAAGGATCGTAATTCACTAATATTATTTGGAGCTTCTAGCTTATTTATAGCTTTAATTTTTGATTTGTCTGCTTTGACCCCTTCTTTTGAAACAACATAGCCTAAGTAGGTCACTTCATCAGCCAAGAACACACATTTTTCTTTCTTTAACTTAAGCCCACTCTCAGATAGTCGCTGTAAGACTTGTTCGAGTGCATATAAATGCTCGCTTTTATTTTTCCCGCCAATAATGACGTCATCGAGGAACACTTGCACATTCGGTATATTACCTAACAAATTCGACATAATACGTTGAAAAATACCCACGCTTGACGACAACCCGTAAACTAACCTATTATACTGGAATAGACCCCGATGTGTATTTATAACTGTATATTTTTTTGAATCGTCTAGTTCTACTTGGTTGTACGCACGGGAAAGGTCAATTTTACTGAAAAACTGTGCCCCGTTCAGACCCACGAGCACATCTTCAATCTTAGGAAGCGGGTATCGATCGATCAGCAAGGCGGGATTCAGAGTCGCTTTATAGTCCGCACAAATTCGCAACGTACCGTCTGCCTTAGTCACCGGCACTAAAGGTGAGGCCCAGTCGGAGCAGTCCACGGGCTCGATGACGCCGTCGCGCAGCATGGCATCGAGCTCAGCGTCGATTCGCTCACGCAGAGCGTATGGAACGGGCCGCGCGCGCTGGAACACCGGCGTCGCTCCCGGGCGCACTCGCAGCATGGCTTTGCCGCCCTGGTACCGTCCCAGTCCGCCGCTGAATAATTCCTTATGTCTGTCGAGAATATTTACAATTCCTTCATCAATTTGCACACAATTCATGTTACTTATTCCTTTACATGGAAACATAGGTATTTTTATTTGTAGCTCCGCTAACCATTGCCTACCTATCAAGGACGTAGTACCATTTTTTATTACAAACAATTCTAGCTGTTTTTCCTGCCCCTGGTATCGAACCCGTGGGCGAATTATACCTAATGGTTTTATTCTGGTACCGTCATAAAATTTTAGAATTGTGTCGTCCTTCTTAAGACACAGATGTGAAAAGTAACGTTCATACGTGCGATTATTTATACATGAAATCGCAGTTCCTGTATCCATTTCCATATTTAATACGGTATCATCCACAGAAATAGGTAAACTTACTGGCTTATAATTATTGAGTCCTATAAGGTTCAAACTCTCTTCTATGTCTTCCACGTCGGATTCGCTTACGGCCTCCGTGGAAAACATATTTCCACTCCGCCGACCGCGACGATGAGAAGTTGTTGCTCCGGACGATTGTCCCACATTCTCCGGACACACCCGACGTAAGTGCCCCGTATGCTGGCATTTGCTGCACACGAACTCCCTATAGCGACAGCTTGCCACACTATGATTAGTGGCCCCGCAAGCTGTGCAGTTGCTGCGTCCCGATGCAAAAGTCGCGCCAGTCGCGCGCGCCACGCGGCCCGCGGCTTGCCCGCTGCCGCCGCCGCCGCCGCCGCCCGCGCCGCTCGGTCCACGTCGTCCGCGCGGCCGCATGCTGCCACCGCTCCTGCTGCGACTCACACTGCTGCTGTCGCCGAAATGTACCGCTTCCGCCTTAGGGCTAGACGTGGACGCTCCCTCTACTACTGCCGCGTCTCTTTCTGCCGCCTCTAAAGCATTCGCTAATTTCACGGCTTGAATAAATGATATCGAGTCATCCTCCGCAAACAGTCGTTGCCCGATGACGTCACTCTTGAGTCCGCATATAAACTGGTCACGCAAGCTCTCGCTTAAATTTTCTGCAAATTTACAGTGGCGAGCTAACCTTTTTAACTCTGTGACGTAGGTCGCCACGTTTTCGTCGGCTCCTTGTCTTTTTTGACGGAAACGATATCTTTCCGCTAATGAAGACGGCGTCGGCTGTAGGTGCTGACGCATCAAACTAATAACTGCACCGTATGTTAACTCCGACGGCTTCTTCGGACTCGACAGGTTGACGAGTAACTCGTACGCTTCATCTCCGATTGTTGAAATCAAAGTAGGTAACTTTAACTCCTCCACCACTTTATTTACCAGAAAGTACATGTCCAACCTATCCACATATGATGACCACTGTCCCATTTTCACATCAAACTCACTTAACTTTCCTATCGACATCTTGACTATTGATCCAATACGCACGCGATATTCACTTTGGCAATTAGTCCTCGTCGCCACTGTGATGTTTACTACGGCGGAAAGACACAATGAAACACGGGCACTCAGTTAATCGTTTATTGCGAACTGCCGGCTGTCGCTCGGCGCTTTACCTACCTGCCTTACACATACTTATCGATATACCTACATTACAGATAGTTTACCGAAAAACAGTACACAAGTGACTAACACCAATATTACAGTACCAAACAAAAATATTACACTCAATTTAAATAACTGTAGCAACGTTACTTTAAAATTTTCTTAATTATACCTTAGTATTATTTTGTTATAATTTAAAGATTATTCTGTAATACTTACCTGTCATAATGTAGTAATTAATACCTAAACTGAAATAAAAGTGTACCTATCTTGTGATTGTAAACGTTTTTTTTTTGCATTTAGTCATTTCCTCGCTGAGGTGGAATGAAAAGTTACGTGTTGCACTCGGGTGCAAAGATTTTTCACCTCGTGCTCTTTTGATTCCCTCGCTAACGCTCAGGATTCTAATTTTGAATCACTCGCTGCGCTCGTGATTCAATTTTAGAATCCTTCGCTTGCTCGGTCATCAAAATTGAACACGCGGTTAAAAAGCAACTTTGCACTCTTGTATAACAAATAACTATTCTTTCTTTCTTTCATGTGTAAGTGCCTCCGTGTATGTCTATGTGCGTGGATTTAACGATTGGATTTTAACGAGACGAAGATCCTCCGTTGTAAGATAGTCGTGTTGTAGTAGCCATTGAGTGATTTAGTGTTTTAGTGTGTGTCTATTTAAATTAGTAGTAGTATATAATAATATAAGTATGTAATTAGTAGTAGTAGTGTAGTAGTTTGTAGTGTATTTATTTAGAGTCTAAAGTAGTAAGTTAAGTATTATTATTTATTTAATAACTCTTAACTAGTCATGTATTACGTTTCTGGAATTAGTAAGTCAAGTTACTACGAGGAGGCGAAACGCCGCGCCGCGCCGGGGCGTAACTCCGCTGCCGCGAGAATTCGCGGCAGCGGACAGAGCTCCGTTGGGATCTCAATAAGGACGGCCCTGGTCGACGACGGCGTGTTGTGTTCCACGCGCGCCTCATAGAGATGTCAGCACAACGGAAGGGGTCCGATAGGACCGATGCCTGCTGGGGTTGCGGGAAAGTCCGAAAGGGATACCGTGGACCCTGGCAACGTACAGGCAACTGAAGAAACACGGGTGGGTTTTAGTTAGTAAGAGTCTGACACGCCCTCCCGCTCCGCCCAGAGCGGGAGAAGTTATTTGATAAATTCCCACCCAAAAAAAAAAGGTACTAATTCCAGAAATACTACCTGACTAGATATGCCAGGAAAAATCCCTATACGTTTTATTTATTAATGCCATTATCATATATCATTATACTTATGTCATTATTATATATATATATCATCAATTTTCTCTTATAGCAAAAGTAACATCACTCCCAAAATAAAATAATTGATCAAATAGCTTCGATGTAGTCTTAAATAAATATAATTTATAATTGGGCTGCTTATTGTGTTCCGCTCAAGACTGAAAACTGTCACACATTCACACGCTGACGAGTTGCTAATCAAACGTGTGACAGTTTAAACCCCGAAACCGGAGGGTTACAGGCACTTACGATATAAATTAAATGTAACGTTTGTTATCGACAGTGCTAGCAGCGCCGGGTCGCGTGACCCCGCAGGGGAACCGATAGCTGCATACCTTCACGCCACTGCACTGGAGGTGCTAACTACATGGACGCGGTATTTTTGATCCATTACCGTCATTGCATGCGTGTGCCCCTTGGGGCGCAGTTACAGCTCGGTTGGAATGTTCACGAGTGGCATTTAAGGACTTATTAAAGATGGAGCTCTTTGTGAAATAGTTCTTTCGAGGAAGTACCTACCACTGTATCTATTTCTGGTTTGCTTTATAGTTGTTGTTTTCATGTAGGCACATGTCACGTTTCTAATTTTGAGATTTGTCACTTATTGCATTGCTAAACTCAAAGGGTCCTTTCTCATCATACCGTCGGCTTGCTTGCCAGCCCATAACGTACAGCGTTCAGTGTTACGACTCACAAATCGCTAGAGATATCATGCATCTAATACAAGTTATTCTTTTATTCCCAGATAAGCATATAAATGCTCATATTTGTTTGCGTCATAAAACCTTTCGTAATATAGGTTTTGTCATAAAAAAGTGAAAAGATTCCGCATGTATTTTACGTGTATGGCTTATTAGAACTGTTACTCAGTTTTATTCGCTTTCGGACAGGGCCCTCTGTGGGGGCTGTAAAACGAGCCTACGTTTATAGTTGTATGCTATTATAGATGTGAAGTTATGCCATTTGCGGTGGTATTGCGTAAAGGCTTTAGTGAGTTGCGTGGGTAGTAGATTTTACCTTTACACTTGGATAGATAATTTGGAAACTTGATTTTCGTTTACCAATAGACCCACAGATCTGGCAACTTGTGCGGAAAGTCCCTCTTTTTGACGAAATAAATCATTCGTCTGCTACATTCAAAATAGATTGTAGAAGGCAACGGGTGGGAAGGTAGGAATATGTTTCAACCCGTACGTAGCAATATGTAGCTAATAAAAACAGTACTTATGATAATAATATATTAATGTGAAATGAAATACTGGTTTTCAGAGGACTTTGTAACTTACCTAGTTCTATAAGTAGCTCGTTGTATCAGGTACAAAACCTGAAGTAAAAACCCAAGTAGCAAAATTAGCCATATTATCGTCATTAAAGACAAAATATATACCCTTATAAAGGCCATATTATCGCTAATTAGGGTGGGTTTGGGCACATTTTATAAGGGCCTCAGAGTTACCGTATAATTAGCTATGATTCTGAGGAATGCCATGTAATGGTTAGCAATAAGGGTAAATACTCTTGTAATTGCATGTTGAGATAAGTTTAAAAGATCATTAAACTTAAGATTGTAATACTTGTGCCATTTACAAGGTTGATCCTTCTTATAGCCCACAGAGTGGTTCTGCAATAAGTTTGGGGTGACGACTATCGACTACTCACGAAGTGCGCAAGTGTCTACAAAGTTATTTTTATAATCAGCCATATTAATTAAGTGTGTAGATTTGTAGATCCATATTGTTTTTTTTATTTAGATATCGTTCATCGTGACATGATAATAGATGAAAATTTTAGTGGGAAGTGAAATTTTCGATAATATGTAGTAGGTATTTTTAACCGACTTCCCAAAAGGGAAGAGGTTATCAATTCGGTTGTATTTTTTTTTCTTTTTTATGTATTTTACTCCATAACTCCGTCATTTATGAACCGATTTTGAAAATTAATCTTTTATTTGAAAGAAAATACTTCCCGAATGGTTCCATTTTTATCAAAATTCAGTTCTGATGATGGAATCCATGACGACTTGAGGTAACTCCTCAAATATTATAGGCATACACATAGCGAGTTTAGTATTTTCAGCAACAAGTTAAGCATTTGCATTCAGAAAGTATTATTTGGTAAAGTGAAACTGATGAAGAACACCACAGATGGCCACCGGAACCACTCAATGATAAGTATTTCACGGGTAAGACGCGATAAGATATCTTGATTAACATAGTTAAGCGACTACGAAGCACATTTAAATAAATATTTCTGATGAAAATGGTACCATTGAACTGATCTGATAATGAAGGCAGAAGTACGGCACCCGAACTCCGCCATAAAACAAAGTATCCTAGCCGTATTTGGGCTTCTGGGAATTGCCATGAGATGTACTCTGGGTATGAATGATTTTAATGGTAATATCCCGGCATCAAATTGCGCTACTTGAGTCGTATGTTATGTGTGGCCTTGATTGTCAGAAGACAGATTTCGTAGCCTTGTTATTTCCGTCAATGATCTGTCGTCGTGTGGTCGCTTTAATAATTTGTTGGCGTCCAAATCTGATAAAACTATGCCTTCTAAACTTCTGACACCACTTCTGATATTTGTCTTTTTGCAAAGTTTATTTTACCAGTTTTATAGAGGGTCAATATTAGAGGCAGCATACGCCGCTCCACATCTCCGTAACCCCTTGCCGCCTGGAACGTAGTGCTTGTTGGTGGTATGGGTATCACTTTGAAAACTTTAAATTAGCATATCTTTTTATTGGATGAGACGATTGCAATGAAACAAAAAGTAAATGTTACATCGTGATTATATTCCATTTACAATTTTAATAGGACTGTAATAAAATTTCAAAAATGTTATTTCTGTTAAATTGTATGTAGAAAATTTTATTCATTAGTACCAATTAGGGCCAATCAATGTCATAGAGATGCAAAAAAAAATATTAACACCTTTCTACACTTTCCAGCTAGTTTTGAAAAATTTATGATTCCATCTTTACTCGTATTATTAAATAATAAGTTTATACTACGTTTTCTAAACTAAATGAACAAGATCTTTCATACAAACTGTATCCCCCCCTTTTCACCCACAAAGGGGTTAATTTAAATCATTCCACTTTGGCAAATTCATTCTGCCCCATGGCATGAATTTCTTCCCCACTAGGGTAGGGTAGGTAGTTTCATTGTACTTAACTATATATTTTTTTCTTTTTTTTCCAAACAAATATAAAATACGAGCATACCTACCTACACATTTCTAAGGTGCAAACCCTAGTGGGGCAGAATCCATCAAAATTTTAGACTAGTGGAATCTTCCCCACCAAATCTAGTGCGGCAGATTCCACTGAAAAATTCTTTTTTTTTTTCAAATCTTATACACTTAAGGAAATATCTTGTAATATGAGTCAAGTCGGCAAATGTTAAATGAGCGCTTGCAGGAGTTCTGTGAGTTGGTGGATTTGGTGAAGCCCAACGCAGAGAGGTACGAGTCGCTGACAAACAACCTCATCTGTAGTTGTGCTCCCACTCCGCCACCTCTCATGTCACAGCATGTTGTTCCTGCCACTTCACCCAATTTAACTCATACCATAGAATCTATCAATCCCACTCAAAGTAATGTTTTGGTATATTCTGATAGATTAGGAGCAGGTTTTGGAGCCTTGTTAAATAACCGATCTAAACATACCATGGTTAACTGTTGTTACCATAACCTGCATTTTAATGAGCTTGTTCATAAAATTAAAAACACACAAATGAATGAGCAGACTACTGTAGTTCTTTTAATTGGAAACAGTCTGAGCATCACTAACAGGGACATAGTTAATGGTGTCGACACCCTACTTAAATTAAAATTAGGTAAATTAATATTATGTGCATTGCCTTATTCAGATAATTTGTATGCTGAAGAAAACGATTACATTTGTAGTTTAAACAACCTAATGCATATTTTGACATGTCGTCGTAATGACCGTTTATTGTATTCTATATAATATATCTAGAATTTCTAATAATACTGTAATAGATTCTTTAAACATTTAGACTCGACAAAAGAGAAGCATAATAAGAATATTTTACTGCATCACCAAAATATTTATCGCTTCTCTGGCAAAATCCTAGACGTGGAATTGTTAATAGATAAATATCATATGGATCTTATGTTTTTGTGAAACCTGGTTAAGACTGGATAGGATTCTGTTTAATGTAAATATTTTTTCAGTTGCCAGTGCGTATAACAGGTCCTCAATAGTGGTGGTACCTTGATGTTATGTAATAGTTGCTTCAGACATACGGAAAGGAAGGATATCACTGCTTGCTCTGTTGATCGCTTATGTGAGGTAGCATGTGCAGAGGTTGAGGGCCATACTTTCCTATGTGTTTATAGACCACCAGCCTCAAACTTGTCATCTTTTTTAAATAATTATGGAAGAAATACTAAGTAAACTGTTTAAAGATAATGAATTAGTTGTTGTTTGTGGTGACCTAAATATTTATCTATTAGTTAACTCACCCGATAAATGTAAGCTTATATCATTGTTTAAATCATTCAATTTAAAATGTGTATTTAATGAAGCGACTAGAATAACAGCAACCTCAGCTTCATGCATTGACAATATATTTACTAATTGTAAAGTACAAGTCTCGTGCTTAATTAGTGGCGTCAGGTTTGACCATACTGGTCAACTTGTATCATTTGACTCAGATAAAAAGTTGCACCTAGATAAAACCATTGAATTAAGACCTCTCACTAAAAACAGATTGAAAAGATTTAATAATAATATTCTTAGCAATCTCTCAACTGCTAGTTTTGGTTCACAAGACCCCAATATTACTACGGTACATTATTTTCTACAGTATGCCATGAATTCAATAAAGCATGTCCTGTAAAAAAAGTAACAATCAATTCTAAACCAAAATTTAATGAATGCGCCACTGCTGGCATTAGAAAAAGCAGAGATATTTTATATAATTTGTACAACGTGAAATCATTGACTTCTAATCAAGCCTAATTATGTCATTCGAAGATATTCAAACGAGTCTGCACCCAAGCTAAATCTTAATTAATAAGTAACAAAATTAGTATTTCTAATAATAAAATAAAACCTGTGTGGCAGGTAATTAACAAAGAAACTGAAAACACAAAACAGCGAGATCAGAATGAATTGTCTCTAAAAAATGATAATGACGACCATTTCAGATAAGTTAAAAGTTGCTGAGACACTAGAAACATGGTTTACCAACATCCCAATAGAAGTTACGAAATCTCTCCCCTCATCATCTATATTAGCTGAATCTCTTCTAAAAGAAAACTTCAGTAAGGACATTCCAAGTTTTGAATTCAAGCCTATTTCCATTGACACAATTATAAAAGCATTCATAAGTCTTAACATAATAAACACTGAAGACTTATGGGGGATTTCCGTCAAGGTTCTTGGAGATATCATTGAAACAATTGCCCCTGTCTTAACAGGCATATTTAATCAATGTTTAGATAGCGGTACGTTTCCTGATTTAATGAAACATAGTAAAGTAGTACCAATTTTCAAATCGGGTAGTAAGAGTGATCCCTCTAATTATAGACCTATATCTGTGCTACCAGCTTTGAGTAAAATATATGAAAAAATCATGCTGGACCAGATGTTGTCACATTTTAACTCTAATGGGATTTTACATAGTCACCAGTTTGGTTTCACGAAAGGTAGATCGACGACTGACGCAGGAGTGAAACTCATCAGTCACATTTTGGAATCCTGGGAGAAGTTCCAGGATGCAATTGGCATTTTCTGTGACCTCTCAAAAGCGTTTGACTGCGTTGACCACAATACACTGATCTGTAAATTACACCACTACGGAATTCGTGGACAAGCTGCAGACCTTGTTCTTGCCTATCTATCAAACAGGCAACAAAAAGTAAATGTTAATGGGGCGACGTCCTCGGGGTCTCTAGTTAAAATGGGCGTGCCTCAAGGTTCAATTCTTGGCCCTTTCTTATTTCTAGTCTATATAAATGACCTTCCTTACATGATGGCTAACTTATCAGATATAATTCTATTTGCTGACGACACTTCTCTAATTTTTAAAATAGATAGAAAAGATACAGATGTCTTACATGTCAACGATAGTCTAGCTGTTCTTTCGAAATGGTTCGCAGCTAATAATCTTTTACTAAATGCGAACAAAACTAAATGTATTAGGTTCTCATTACCAAATGTACCTCAAGTCGGTCTAAATCTAAAACTTGATGGCAAAAAATTAGATGCAATAACAGAAACTATATTTTTAGGTATTACTTTAGATTCAAAATTGCAATGGGGAGCCCACATTAGAACTCTTTCAGGTAGATTAAGTTCAGCTGCATATGCAGTAAGAAAAATAAGGCAGTTGACTGATATAGCCACAGCTAGGTTAGTTTACTTTGCTTATTTCCACAGTATTATGTCTGATGGAGTTTTGCTGTGGGGATCGGCAGCTGATGTAGATTCAGTTTTCATTTTACAAAAGAGGGCTATCCGCGCTATCTATAAAATGGGTCCTCGCGAGTCCCTTAGAAACAAATTCAAAGAAGTTGATATACTGACTCTGCCTTCTCTTTATATCTTAGAAAGTATTTTGTATTCAAAATTCAAAATTCAAAAGTCATTTATTCAAACTAGGCTGAGAATCAGCACTTTTCGAACGTCAAAATTACATAAGACAGTCCCCCAAAACGCCCACCCTTCACCACTTCCTAGTGCTTTAGCTGGGAAGAAGAAGTGGCGCAACAAACTCCCCAGCAGCACAGCTGTCTGTTCAGTAAAAAAGATTCTATATAATAGTATGCAAAATGATATTTACATTACGCAACACAAAACATAATTTAAATTATAAAATTAATAGCCATATGACAGCTAGCACACGCCAATATACCAACCAAAAACATCGAGAACTATACTCAAGCAGAAATAAAAATAACTTAACGAAAACAATATCTAAATAAAAGCCTCCAGACATAAAGGGCGTGCCCGCTTACATATAGCTGTAACTAGAAGTTATAATTGATAAACTAGGACCATTGAGGTAAAGTAAAAAATTATCGAGGTCGCTAGCTAACCACATATTGCAATACAACTCATAAAAAAAAACATTGTAATGAGTAGATTATGTCAACAATAAATAAAGTAAAATTAGTAAAATTATAAACAATTATATAAACTCATATAACCTGTCAGTAAGTAAGCTAATTCTGGAGAAAGAACATTTAAACATTGTCTTGAGTTAATCACAGCGACCAACTATTCTTATCATTTAAGTAGTCGTTGATAGAATAGTATGCCTTTGAAGAGAGGTTGGATTTTACTTTAGTTTTGAACGTATTAAAAGGCAAATCTAGCAAAGAAGAAGGTAGCTTGTTATAAAGGTGTATGTTCGCAAAAACTTAGGACTTTTCAAAATAAGAAGCGATTTTCATAATATAAATACACGTAATAGACATGAAATTGTGATACCCAAATTTAGATTAACTAAAACAGGCAAGTCATTTCTTATAAACAGTATTCGCTTTTATAACAAGTTGCCTAAGTCGGTTACAGAACTTAGCGATGGGAAGTTCAAAACCCATATCAAACGCGTCCTTATTAAGAAAGCATATTATAAAATTAAAGACTATGTTCAAGACAAGGAAGCTTGGCAATAATTCCTTCTGCACATGTGGCTTCCCTGGTACCTGATTAACGGCAAATTATGTAAGAATCTATTAACTGCGCCCAAATTACCATGTATACATTTTTTATTTTTTTTTACATTCTTCTTTGACATAATTACCCTATTATTTGACATTATATACCTAAAATTTTATTTCAAATCTTTATTAGTGGCTTTTGTGGACATGATAATTATTGAGATTTGATACAGCCGTAATAGCAATCACGTCATTTCGTTTAAAATACGTTTTTATTTTTATTAATTAATTTATCTTTATATAGATTCTTCTCAATTTTGTGAATGTGAGAACGCTGTAGGCCTAGTGGACTGTAGATTTGTTCACCATCATTATTCTGTTAAGTAGGTACCTGGTACTTGTTGAAAGACCTACACTGTCCTCCCATACCTAATAACACTGTTATTTGTAAATATTGTAAAAGCCCATTATTTTTAAAAGAGTAACCGTGGAGTTTCTTGCCGGCTCTTCTCCATAGGAAACAACCAATTGGAACCGTGCACCTAGCTTCTGACGTTTCATAAGTGCCCATGTAGGTTTATATGAAATAAAAATATTTTGAATTTTGAATTTTTTTGAAAAAGTCCCAGGATGCAATTGGAATTTTCTGTGACCTTACTGCGTTGACTACAAAAAACTGATCTGTAAAATACACCACTACGGAATTCGTGGACAAGCTGCTGATCTTGTTGTTTCCTATCTATTGTAACGAATCTACTAGTTATTAAAATAAAAAGGTAAGCAGACAAGTTAAAAAATATATAATTTGAGGTAAATAATTTAAAAAAACACAAAAATAATTAAAAAAGAACCTATCCTACCTAGCGCTCTCAGAAAAGAAAATATTTACAAAGGAAGTATGTTACGGCTTTCAGGTTCGAGTCGTCCGTCAGTTCTGAAACATCCAGATTCGTTTCCCAGATATCTTGATTGATTCACAGGCAATGTAGAAGACGTCAGGCCTCGTTAGCTCTGAGGCCTGAAGATCCGCTTCCAGTCTCTCAGACAGTCCAGACAGGACTTAGAAGTGGAAGGTCCTCCTGGCAAGAAACGTAGTGCCGTGAAGACAGAGTATGATTTCAGGGTGAAATGTATGTAGACCAATTTGCAAGACTTTTCTTGAGGAGATGTTTCCTTGAGCGCTTCCAGATCAGCTCTGACGAATGGGTCCGTAGTCCCTCCGACGTTTATTTTTCAAATCATCTTTTTCTTGATCTTTACAGAATTTAATTTCAAATTCAGAGATCGAAAAGGGCCAGACATATTCGTACCAAAAAACCTCTTTGATGAATTCTGAGAGCGTTTCAATTATTATTATAAAATGTAAGTTAGGATACAAATATTTTACAGTAAACAATTATAATTGCCTATAAAATAACATATTTGAGCTAAACATATTGATAAAAATAATTTAAATTATATAAATCAAAAGTAACCTTCATGGACTAAGCCAGTAAGAAAACTAGAGAGAAAATTAGAAGAAAAAATAATGACAGCTTGACAGCCTGACGTAAGTGTCATAACATTGAAAAATATGAAAATTAAAGAAAACTAATCGTTTTAGAACGATTCGCAAAATAATAATGCAAAATCAATAAACGAGTATAATACATAATATTAATGAATGCATAGTGTAAGTATATGATGTAGTGTCTGTAGTATGTAGATATTATACTATCAAACAGGCAGCAAAAAGTAAACGTTAAAGGGGCGATGTCCTTAGGGTGTCTAGTTAAGATGGGCGTGCCTCAAGGATCAATTCTTGGCCCTTTCACTCGGATCCCTGCGAGTCCCTTAGAAATAAATTCAAAGAAATTGATATACTAACTCAGCCTTCTCTTTATATCTTAGAAAGTTTTTGTATTTTCGCAAAAACTTGGGACTTTTCAAAATAAGAAGCGATTTCTATAATATAAATACACGTAGTAACCATGAAATTGTGATACCTAAATTTAGATTAACTAAAAGTAGTAAGTCATTTGTAATAAACAGTATTCGATTTTATAACAAGTTGCCAAAGTCGGTTACAGAACTTAGCGATGGAAAGTTCAAAACCCACATCAAACGTGTCCTTATCAAAAAAGCATATTATAAGATTAAAGACTAGTTGCAGACAGGGAAGTTTTGCAATAATTCCTTCTACACATGTGGCTTCCCTGGCACCTCATTAACGGCATAACTGTGTAAATGTCTATTAACTGCTCCCAAATTAAGATTATTATTTTCTTTTACCTTTTTTTTTTCTTTTACATACTTCCTTGACATAATCTTTTCGTTATTTGACATTATATACCTAAACTATTCTATATTTTATAATAAATTAGATTTGTTACAGCTGTAATGGCAATCATGTCATTTGGTTTAAATAGGTTTTTATTTTGTTTTTATATAGATTCTTTTCTTTTAGATTTTGACTGTAGATTTTTCGACCATTTTCAATCTTGCTAAGTACCTGGTACTTGTTGATAGGCCTACACTGTCCTCTGATACCTATTAACAACGTAATTTGAAAACATTGTAAATACCATTTACTTTTAAAAAGTAACCGTGGAGTTTCTTGCCGGCTCTTCTCCATAGGAAACGACCAATTGGAACCGTGCACCTAGCTTCTGACATTTTCATAAGTGCCCTTGTAGGTTTATGTGAAATAAAATATTTTCAATTTGAATTTGATTAAATACAATATTTTCGTTTTTGCCACCGACTTCCGAAATTAAAGTTATTTTTCACTTTTAATTCACTTTTAAGTGTATTTTTGTCGAATTCAGTGGTTTTTGTTTTGTAAAAAAGTTATTTTAGTGTTATTTTTGGAAGGCGGTTGTTTTTTTTTTGTTTAAGTTTTATGTGGATTAATTTCAATGCCCCTATAATAATGTGTTTTTAAGTATTTTAAAACGAAATGAACATTTTCACATTTCCATATTATGCTGCTACAAGGATAAACTTCTTCACAGCAGGTACAAAGAGCCTATAAAACTTATACCTTTATAGAGTTTATATAAATAGCTTCACCATCTCCATGTTGGAAAGTTTTGGAGTTCCCTTAACGAATGCAAATCGTTTATTTATGATACTGAACTATTTATTGTATTTAATCAAACTCAAAGTCAAAGTAAAAAAAATATTTCAATTAGGCACATAAAAGGCACTTTTGAACGTCAAAACTAACAAAAAAAAAAAAAAATGTTTCTAGTCGCCTCTTTCAAAAGGTAGTTTTCGTAAGGAGAAGAATGGGCAAGAAACTCCACTCTCTTTTAAAATGTTTTCACTTTATCTTGTATACATTAATTATATAATTATATGTAAAGACGATGCACCTAGAATAAGATTACTATACCACGTTAGGTAAAACGAATGAAAAACCAGCCAAGTGCGAGTCGGACTCTATATCTATAAAAACGGCAAAAAAGTCACGTTTGTTGTAAAGGGGGCTCCCCTTTAATATTTATTTTATTCTGTTTTTAGTATTTTGTTGTTATAGCGGCAACAGAAATACATTATCTGTGAAAATTTCAACTGTCTATAACTATCACGGTTCATGAGATACAGCCTGGTGACAGACGGGTAGATAGACGGACAGCGGAGTCTTAGTAATAGGGTCCCGTTTCACCCTTTGGGTACGGAACCCTAAAAATGAAGCAATTACAGATACATTAATTATGTGATAGATGCACGGTGCTCACATATTTACAAACATTGTAAAATTATACGATATTCCTAACATTTAACAAGTAATACTAATAAGTCAGTGTGTGAGCTCGAGCAATCACAGAATGTAAAATCAATGTTATAAAAAATAAAATTATGCAATTAAATTAGCAACCAGTATGATTTTGTCTATACTCTAAATTGTCCTATGGAGCAGGACTATATAATCAATATCTTGGATATAATCATCTAATTTGTAATATGCTTATTTACAAAGTGTACTTTTAATATGAGTTTTAAATTTTATTTCATTTAATTGTAATATATCACAAGGTATTCTGTTGTAACATTTAACACAGTACCCCATAAAAGATGTATGTACACTGTACGATAATTTGAAAAATTATTATTATTTATTTATTTATTCAGACAAAGTCCATTACTGTTAAAAATGGTTGATCTATTTTATCTTTATTTCTAGTGTAAAAATTGTGTCTATCACTTATTTTATTAAAAAGATCTTGATTTGTTCTCACATACATAATATTTTAATAAATGAATTGGCAAGGTACCATCATAATAATAGGTGTTAACCTATGAAATTGCCGTTTTGTATGAAAAAATTTAAACCAATTTTTTTCATGTATTTTTTATTTTTATTAATCGAAGTAATCACCCATGCAATCAATGCATCTTTGCCAACGCAGTGGCAGTTTATTGATGCCCTTCTTAAAGAAATCAGCTGGACGGGAGGCAACAAATTCTTCAAAGGCATTTTGTACTGCCTCTCGGGTATGAATTTTTTTCCCGCCAAGAAGTTATCCAAATTCTGGAAAAAGTAGTAGTCTGTAGGCGCAAGGTCTGGTGAGTAGGGCGGATGACGGAGAGCTTCCAACTCCAGTTCTTGCAACATGGAGACCGTCTGCTGTGCAGTATGAGGTCGCGCGTTGTCGTGCAGGAGCAGCGGAGACGAGCGATTGACCAATGACCTGTCGATGCGTCAAACGTAAACACATGTCGCGGAGCCGGCCTCAATATATCGTCGTCGAAAACCGCGTCAGCAGTTTCGTCGCCAGCGCAACCGTCGATTGCTGAGCTTGCAGAGCGCCCCGCCACCGTCGGCGCGCACCGAAGCCCCATGCACGTCATCGCGGCTCCACCGCGCAGCGCCGCCTGCGCCCCTTGCCCCGTCCCGCTGCCAGTGACTGCAGCCCTGGCGAAACCCCTACTAAGGAATTTCGCTAGCGTTACCGCGAGTGCCCCAGGCGCTCCTAGTATCAAGCCCATGCCAGAAAAGGCGCCGAATAAGGCTGATATTGATGATGGTTTCGTGACAGTGCAAAGGAGGAAGCGCCGATCGCGAACGAATAAGAACCGCTGCGGCAAAGCTCCTATGGACTCCGAAGTGAGCCTACGTGCCGCAAAGCCGAACACACCGGTGTACATCTCCCGCTTGCACTACACCACTAAGGCGGAGGACATCGTGGAGTACGTGCGCCAAAAGACGAGGTACATGCCGAGGGTGCAGTTACTAGAATCGCACCGGAACGTCAACTTCAAGGCGTTCGTCGTGCGAGTACCGAACTGTTATCTGCCCCTCGTCATGGAAGAGGACTTTTGGCCGCAGGACGTGGTGTTCCGTCGCTTCCGCGGACAAGTTCCACAGGACAGCAAAAAGACAAGCTAGTGCAAAATGAAGTGCTACTAACATAGTATAAGTCTATTTATTAACACAAGTTTTTGTTTATATTAAAATATGTATGTTTAGGTTAAGGTTTTTTTCTATGGGCTACTGTCGCCTGAAATAAATGGTATTATTATTATTATTATTAATGCTGGTTGGAGATGTGCCAGCTTCTCCATCATTGTGTTCAGTTCTTCACAGTACACATCTGCAGTAATGCTCACCCCGTTTGGTAAGAAGCTGTGATGAATCACACCGGCGCTAGACCACCAAACAGTGACCATCACTTTTCTAGGGGTAAGTTTTCGTTTAGGGCATTGTTTAGGTGCTGAACCAGGATCCAACCAACTTGCTGAGCGCTTGTGGTTATAAAACAGAATCCATTTTTCATCGCAGGTAACAATGCGGTTAAAAATTCCTTCATGTGTGTGTCTGTTGAGCAGTGCAAGGCACGTCTCGACGCGTACTTCGCGCTGGCGATCATTGAGTTCGTGGGGCACCCATTTGTCAAGCTTTTTTACCTTGCCAATTTGACGCAAATGGACCAATATTGTTTTGACGCTAACGTCGAAAGCTGCTGCTAATTCAGCCGTAGATTGTGTATCATCAGCTTCCACAATCGCCTTTAATTCGTCATTGTCGACCAAAGTCTTCGGACGACGGCGAGGTTCATTTTTCAGGTCGAAATTTCCAGAATTGAAGCGAGCAAACCAATAACAGGTGGTGCGTTGGTTTGTAGTGTTAGCTCCGTAAACGTCGTTGATGTTGCGTGCCGCTTGTGCCGCGTTGCTGCCACGACGGTACTCATATTCCATAATTACTCGAATTTTTAACGTATCCATGATGACGAAAAAGATTGAAATGCGATGAAAATGTAACACTAATCAATAAACAAATGACTACTTTTGGAAAAAAAACCATGTTTTTAAAATAAAATTAAATTGAAATTAGAATTTTTAGCCAAACAAAAATTATTTTGATTTGAAATGGCCAGTACTGCAGAACGGCAATTTCATAGGTAAAGACCTAATATGAATCTTTTTAAATAGTTCCCTGAGAGATTCGCAACGACGTAGATTATAATTATATGGCTCTGACAGCTTTCTTTTGTAAAATAAAGATGGATTCAATGTCAGCAGCCCGACCCCACAGTAAAATGCCATACGACATAATACTGTGGAAGTACTGTAAGTAACTGTCTTATCTTTCTTAAAGCATAAGCAGCCGAGCTTAGCCCCCCCCCCCCCGAAAGAGATGTTATATGGGGTCCCCATTGCAATTTCTCGTCTAGCGTGATTCCCAGGAAAACCGTGTGATTAATAAATTCCAGTTTTTCTCCATTTAATATGATGTCACATGCGCTACTTCTAACATTAGCTTTACTTGCCAAAACATTATTTAATTTTTCTAGATTTTTGTAATTGGCCTAAACCTTATTTGAATTTTTTGTAAAGGCCTGTAGGAGCAAAATGTTATTGTTTGTCCACTGTGATCAGATGGCAACTTATTTACAATTTGTTTATGTAAGTAATCACAATTACAAAAAAATATTATCCATATAAGTGGCTGAAGAAGCTGCCACTCGGGTTGGTTCAATAAAAACATTTGACAAGTCAAATGACCTGAAAAGACTTAATAATCGGACAGTATTAGAGTTATTTTCTAATAGATTAATATTATAATCACCACATATGATTATTGACTTACTAGGATTTAGTTTCATTAGCACATCTTCCATTACAAACATAGATAGATTCTGGTAGCTTGTAGGTCTGTATACACATACTATAACATGCTTATCATTATAATCATTTATCTGGATCGTCAGCGAGATTGTGCAAATGATTGCGTAACTGTTTTATTAACCCATTAATCCGATATTGTCCAAATCACATTTCAGTAATCCGTATTTCTTTTTCATTCGTTTTAAGAAGTAAAAGAATTGGCAAAATGTGCGGCATTACATCATTTATAATATTTGAAAGCTCATTTAAGGCTACGTGTGTAATATTAAACTTAACACCCGAATTTCTGTTATTGCTAAGAAAAATAATATCTTCTTCTTTATAACGGTATCAAAACGGTCGTCTTCATCACCGTCCTCTGTCTCGTTACCACTCAAATATTCTTCCTAAGTATTCAGTGCGTCCGCAGATGTTTGCAACAGTTATTAATATTTTATGGAACCACCAGTAAGTACTTCCGTTAGTACTCATACTTGCCGAAAAAATTACAATAGGTGCAGACTCTGTTATAATAGTCTTGAACCTCTTTTCTACTTTTCTTCTAAAATCACAACTTCGTTTTATCCATTTTTAAATATCTTTGAATAAAAAAACTTTGTTTATATTATTTGATTGCTCAAAATGGCTTTCCAGCTTTTAGAGCCTAGTATTAAGGGCACTTGTAGAATAATGTACTTATGGTTACTATATACGTGATAAGTGATGTCCTAAATTCTTAAAAGGCCATATTTATTGCAAATATGTATTTGCGACGTAAACGCTTTATAAAGTTCTTGTATAAGGTTAAAATATTTTTTTAAACCTTATTGTAAGCTTTAACTGAGTTAAAATTCTTGACTAAAACTTCAACACAGCCTTTATTTTAATAAGGCTGCAATTTCAAGTTTGCCTTATAAATGTTATATTATTTAGGTTTATAAAGGTGTATATGACAGATTAAGTAGAATAAAAGCAATATTAGCAAATACTGCTTATAAGGTGTTTTTACATAGCAAAAAGGAAGACATGACTATTATACAACGATTACAAGAGTTCTGGCGATATAACCCCTATGTTATAAAGGTATTTTGCTACTTAGGAAGGAGCTTGCGATTGAGAATATTATTAATCTTTTAGTTTGAACAGCAGCACCTTTACTACGCCTGGCATTTGAATACAGATGAAAGATGTCGTGGAGGCGAGTGTTTGAGTGTGGCCGCCTGGTGGGCTGGTGGTCGCTAATGAGGCGAATTACGCATTCATTCGGCGTCGGCCAGTTATGAATTCTTTCCAACTTCATAGCGACCACGACTTTTGTGTCGATGTTGAGCGACCAGCGGTGACCCACGTTCATGAATTATTCTCTCTAGCCTTTATTGCCTACGTGGCCTTCAGGATAATCTTCAGGGAATTTTATAACAAGTTGAAAAAAAAGGAATAAAATAACATTCGTGTTCACATTAACGTATCGGAGCCATTCGATGTGTCGATGTGAATCTTGCCCTGTTAAGGAAAACAGGTAAACAGCGTTTGCCATCGTCTGAAAGAATCAAGGATCTATATTGTTGTTAATACTGTCTCTCGGTCCGATACGGAAAGTTGTTTAAAATAAAGATGGTTTACTTCAGCTGAAGCCAGATAAGCTGATACTCCTCAGCTTGTGTCAGAAACCGCACTATTGGTGGAGTCGATTGATGAAATATTAAAATCTTTTCAGAAGTCACTCTTTAGGGCGTTATTATGAATGAATACATTGAGGATAGACTTTATAATTAGATAGGAGTTACTATGTAGATAGGTAATTACAGGAGGTTACTGTAGTGTTTCCACGGTCGGATTCATCTTCATTAAAGGTTTAACCCTTTAACCGCCATCGCCGTAATATTACGTGTTGTAACAATAATACCTCAGTCGCCACGTCGGAATATTGCGTAAAAGTCCTGTCATTTAAAAAATGTTCAATAGATGTTGAATTTGCTTACTAAATCTTAGTATATTTCGTGTTATTACTTTATTTTTAACAGTACTAGAAACATATTTTTGCTAATTAAATGAAATAATTAATAGTTCTCAATTCGTGATACGTCTAAATATCAACCTACTTCGCCGAACCCGTGATTTCACGCAGACTAGTGTTGTACCACATATGAAACTCCTGATGCTAAATTAATAAAAAACATCGTGTTTTTTATCAAACTATCAACTAAACATTCATTCAAATTTCATAGTTTATTAAACTTGGACAAATATTCTGTGTTTTAGTGACTCTATAGGTACCTACTATTAAGTTTTCAAAGCCAAACTAATCTGTAAAACACCACGAGGCAACAGTTAAACGAGCCATGTTATTTGTCTAGCGAAGCATATCCCGACAAATCCCCTCTCACTCTTAACCGTGGGAACTTTACAACAACTTTAAACGTGTGTAAATTGATAACCAAGTGAAATGGCCGCTCACACGCTCGTCGCTCGCATGCTAGTCGCTCGCACGCCTATACGCTCACACACTCGACATACGCGCTCGCTCGCCTGTGCGTGGCGAGCGCGTGGAGCGGAGGACCAGTTCCAACCAGAACAAATCTATTCCAGCTTCCTAATTATTGTAACATGACTAACAAACGAATAGATGTCATACTTAGATGCAGTAAGGCTATTACATTTATCGCTTGGAATTTCATTTCGTGTGAGTACAGTCAGCAGAGGCGTTCAGTTTTCGTTGAGCGATTCATTGAGTGTGTTCGTCTGCAGATTGAATAATATAAAAAATAAAGCCTCTTATTTTGTTTGTGTTTCTGATATTTACTCCGGGGACTGTAGTTGTTTATGTTTTGTTATGTCAGATATTTAAAGTATTCACTCCTGCATGTCGATTCTGTAAAAATATCACCGTGAATATCAGAATAGCACTTCTGTTCGATATGGAACCCGTCTCTGATGTCAGTATTTGGGTTTTTATTTTTTTTGGGTGGGAAATTATCAAATAACTTCTCCAGCTCTGGGCGGACCGGGAGGGCGTGTCAGACTCTTACTGACTAAAACTCACCCGTGTTCCTCCAGGTGCCTGTACGTTGCTAGGGGCCACGGTATCCCTTTCGGACTTTTCCGCAACCCCGGCAGGCATCGGTCCTATCGGACCCCTTCCGTTGTGCTGACATCTCATTGAGGCGCGTGTGGAACACAACGCGCCGTCGACCCGGGCCTGGTTCTTATCGGAAGGCGAGCTACCCATTGCTCACCGTCCGCAAGCCCGCGCCTACGTTGGCCGGGAATCGGCCTGTGATTCCCGACGCCCAGGGTGTCTCCTGTGGCAGCTAGGGGCGTGAGGGCGCGAAATTTGCCTCTCCCTCACGCGTTCTGCCTCCTCCTTTGCGAGCATTACTGCTTCGCAGAAGGAGGTGACGGGCTCCCATGCCCACTCGCTCCGTACCATGGCCTGGACCAGGGCCGGACGCGAGAGATCGTCACCCATTGCCTCCACAAATAAAACAAACAACATTCCTGATTTATTAAAAACACAAGTTTTTATTAAAATATAATAGGTCGGAAGAGCTGCCGGCTTTTCAACAACTCCTCATACATTTACTACCAAACAAAGTTTGAAACCTGTGCAATGCCAGTTATATTTAGTTTGTCCAGTATCCAGCCGCGTCTATCTTATATTCTGAAAGCCCATTTCTCATTCCGAGTGTAAGCAGTTATTTGGCCAGTTTCCATCTCCTAAATCATAATCAGACAAGTTAGCTACGGGCTGCGACAAAATCTCGGAACGTCGGTAAACTCGTTGCGCCCACCAGCTAGCATTACCGACCCAATTTGATTCCACGTCGCCCCCAATGCAAGCGAAAAAAACGGCCACAGACTGTCCATGAATATTCAGAGCCGACTGCCCTCGTCCCGAGCCGTCCGGGCACGTGGACACATAGGCACAATTGTCCTTCGGTGAGCGAATTTATTAATTTGTTTGTTGAGCGAACTCTGATGTCGTCCGTGGCTCAACTTAATATAATTTGACGGCACGCTGTATTTGGCTATCAAATATTTATGCAGCAGTTTCATTTGTGGCGATACCATACATTTAAGTATATTATATGTATAGTAGATACCTGAATAAGTAGTAGATTAAAAATTTACATATTTCACTGTAATGTACATATCTATTATAATTTATATTAGGTTATTATAGATGATAACCACACTATCGAATTAGGTCGAATATCTGTAAGGGGTAAAAAAAGCTAAAAAAATATATTATTGATTTGATTGATTTTGAACATAAAATTAATTTTGGTTACTACGTTTCTCGTAAAACTGCACTGCCCCGTTTCTCGTAAAACTGCGGTGTCAGAGTGAGCGAGTAGCGAGCATGATAAAACTGCGGTGTTAGATTGAGTGAGGTAGCGAGCACCATACAACTGTGGTGTCAGAGTGAGTGAGTTAGCGAGCACCATACAACTGCGGTGTCAGAGTGAGCGAGGTAGCGAGCACCATACTACTGCGGTGTAAGAGTGAGCGAGTAGCGAGCATCATACAACTGCGGTGTCAGAGTGAGCGAGTAGCGAGCATCATACAACTGCGGTGTAAGAGTGAGCGAGTAGCGAGCATCATACAACTGCGGTGTCAGAGTGAGCGAGTAGCGAGCATCATACAACTGTGGTATCAGAGTGAGCGAGTTAGCGAGCACCATACAGCTGCGGTGTCAGAGTGAGCGAGTAGCGAGCATCATACAACTGCGGTGTCAGAGTGAGCGAGTAGCGAGCGTCATACAACTGCAGTGTCAGAGTGAGCGAGTTAGCGAGCACCATACAGCTGCGGTGTCAGAGTGAGCGAGTAGCGAGCGTCATACAACTGCAGTGTCAGAGTGAGCGAGTTAGCGAGCACCATACAGCTGCGGTGTCAGAGTGAGCGAGTAGCGAGCATCATACAACTGCGGTGTCAGAGTGAGCGAGTAGCGAGCATTATACATCTGCGGTGTCAGAGTGAGCGAGTAGCGAGCATCATACAACTGCGGTGTCAGAGTGAGCGAGTAGCGAGCATCATACAACTGCGGTGTCAGAGTGAGCGAGTAGCGAGCATCATACAGCTGCGGTGTCAGAGTGAGCGAGTAGCGAGCATCATACAACTGCAGTGTCAGAGTGAGTGAGTAGCGAGCATCATAAAACTTAAAGTCAAATTCAAATAATTTTTTTCAATTAGGCACAAAACAGGCACTTTCGAACGTCAAAATATAAAAAAAAAAGTTTCTAGTCGCCCCTTCCAAAAGGTGGTTTTCGTATCGAGAAGAATGGCCAAGAAACTCCCCCGTTACTATTTTAAAATGTTTTCACAATATCTTGTATACATTAATTAATTATATAATTATATGTAAAGACGATGCACCTAGAATAAGATTACTATACCACGATAGGTAAAAATCATGAAAAATGAAGGAATGACACAAATTAATTATGTGATAGATGCACGGTGCTCACACTTTGGAAGTGTGTGTGGACTCGGCAATGATTAATTAGTAAATAACTATTGAGAATCACGTTGAATTAGACCCCGCTAGCCCTGCGGGTCCAATCAGGGTACACAGCACATGCACGGTGCTTTAATGATGCGCTGCTCAAACAGACCATTATCGGACTTGCACATACTCCGAGCTGTGTAGGAAAACTTGCAGCGAACGATCCATCACTGATACAACACTCGTGTGTCACTAAATAAGGAAGGACAGAAGGTCTACTACGGGTAGGAAATATATTAATGGCGCGCGAATTTACGTCCAGAACATTTTCTGATTCCTGAAAAGCCTGCAGTCGTCCTTTATAGCCGAGACAATTAGTTGATAACCCATGCGGGCACACATAAGCAGCAGCAGTTTAGCTGAACAGAAAGCAGAGGTCCAATGTTGGTCGCAAGATCTTTTCGGTTATGATTGTCTTTCTAACTTTGTCTTTTGTTGTTGCTGCAACATACCATCGTGTTGCAAGTTGCGACTGACGTCAGTAACATTGTACGTGTGACGAGCGAGTTTAGTTGTTGCTGCAACATACCGTCGTGTTGCAAGTTGCGACTGACGTCAGTAACATTGTACGTGTGACGAGCGAGTTTAGTTGTTGCTGCAACATACCGTCGTGTTGCAAGTTGCGATTGACGTCAGTAACATTGTACGTGTGACGAGCGAGTTTAGCTGTTGCTGCACATATCATATTATCATCGTGTGGCGAGTTACGACTGACGCCGGTAACTATTCGTGTAGTTAAACAACGTAGTTTGGCGTATCTGCTTGTAAAGCTGAATATACACTAGAGCATTTTGTCAAGCATGTAATGTAACGTTCTTACGAATGGTACAATAATTACAAACGCTCAATTTAAAAAAGCATTTACCTGTAGCATTCCATTTAATGTAACGTTCCTGCGAATGCTCAACGCTGCGTTTGACGTAATCCTCACGGCGAGTGAGCATTTACCTGTAACATATATTTTCTACCTTGCGTTCATTGTAACGACCTGCCCTCGGACCGCGCACCTCACTCCGCGTCGCCCGCGCTCGTGCCTTTGCTTGATAAAAGGTTACACCAATACGCTCGTTGGTGTTTAAAATCAGTTTGTAACAAAACATCGAGCGTCGTGGTGCGATGGAAGTGCGGTTCGATAAAAATTTAAAAGGGCGAATGCTCGAAGTTCTGTTACAAGTAAATGCTCTAGCCTATACTCGCCTTTATGTTTCAAAACCGTTGAGTTATGTGGGATTTACGTAGGTAATCAATTAGATATACACTGTCAGTGTTCTATAAACGTAAGGTTATAAAATCAATGTTGAAAATTCTATTACGAATCGTAGTGTGTGAAAAATATTGTGGGAATTATATTTACAAATTCACATTCCCAGGAACATTTCGTTAACATTTTCAGTAGCACAGCTGCGTTTGGTGCTGGGAGCCGCGCTCCGTACAAATTACTTACGTCCATGTCGTCTCCTCGACACTTGCTTCATATAGAACAGTTGCAGCTCTATGCGAACTGAATTACAAATACGCTCTACGCTCAACACAACAAATTTTTTTAGAACGATTTACCTAATAAACAAATTTGTTGCTGGAGCAAACTTTTCCGTGTGCCAAAGCTCAGCCTAATGTACCAACAAACTAATAATATGTTGTTGAACGACTTCGACAACTAACTGGGAAACCAACTTTTGGTTATATCTAGCGACTGTAACCGATCGCTCTTATCACGTCACGAAGTACAGCGGGGACAACATCTAGTTTTCGAAACTACAATCTTGATACCTAAAGCCATCCAAATAGGTTGCTTCAATAACTGTGTCGAAGTAGTCGTTCAGCGGCGGTCTGTAGTGCTCTTAGCAAATTACTAATTGATTAAACTCCGCCGCTCGGTTGATAAGATAGGGCAGTGTATCAATAAGCGGGGCAGAGGAAGTTCCCTCTATTAACGCCGGTTAGTGTAATTAATTAGTAATAATAAGCGCCCCACCACCGCCGTTGATACGCTAACTAATATAGTAGGTAGGTACTGTGTTCTCGATCAATAGGGAGACAGCTAACAGCAACTCACCCAGCCTCGATAGTTTTGTTGAAAGTTTCGAAAATTTCGAGTATGGGCTGAAACTTACTCTGTTATCACAACGTTCATTATTATGGTCATGCCGTGTAGTGATGACAGGTACCTATCTACCTACGCGTCAGGTGCAGACATCTGTGTTGAACAGCTAATGTTTCGGTGTTCAAAACCAACATTCGCTAATTAAGGTGTTTATGTATGACGCCGCAAGTCGTGTTAATGTAGATAGTTATAATTTAACACGTCGTGTTATAAATGTTCTGCAAATATTTTGCTCTCTCATCATTGCAGACGTCAAAATAATAATGTTCCACTGATTCAATCCATCTTTCAGAAAGTCGCCTGATCAGGCGACTTTCTGAAAGATATGTGTGTGTCCGAGGTAAACACAACATCCGTGAATTTTCGATTGTAAAGAGTGCGCTCAACGAATGATAAGCCGCCCGCAATCCGATTGTAATGTATTTGCGCTGCCTCTAATGCCAATCATTTACATGTAGATTTGATTGAAATGCTTTAATCCTTTGAAACGCGTCCGATTGCGGGCATTCATCAAACAATGATTCGCTGATTTAAAAGTCAAAACAGATTTTTAAATCGGAAATGAAACGTTTTTTACTGAAAAACATGTTTTTGAATACCTAACTAAAGAATATTTGTTGACAGTTTTTTTTAGTACAACGCGATCTTCCCGGGAATCTAACCCACACCGGTTGCCACTTGCATCGTGCCTTCGAACAGGATCCGGAAAAGTTATCGATGTCGTTGGAACAATGTCAACTATATAACATAGTAGCTCCTAGATACATAACAACGCACACGTGTAACTACTAAGCGTGACCTCTATTTCGACCTTTTGTCCTTTAAGCCGTCGCCACAGTAAAACGTCACAGATTCACTTTGAAAGTGATACAACAGTCTGGTGTCGATAACAAACTACCACCTGCGACGACTTGGAGGTTCGCGCCCACAAGTTAGTCACTGAGCCGTAGCAGATGGACACCAGTTAAAAGTTGGCTATAGTGAATTTGTACATCATGGATTTGTGTAGAAGGACCACCATAAGATAGGTACTTTATAAAACTCTTAGAAGTCGAAATAAACAAGTAACAAAACAAGCCTCCTATAACAGCAGTCAGTTTTGTTACTAGTTATCAGGATAGATGAGCGCCTATACATCTTGGAGTTAGTATGAACTTTATAGCTCACTACTATAAAATTTATATTTCGTATCTTTTTAACCGACTTCTAAAAAGCAGGAGGTTCTGAGTTCATCAGTATATATTTTTGTTTTTGTATGTCCATTGATTTTTATGTCAGTTGTGGACCGATTTCGAAATTTATTTTTTCATTTCCTAGAAGAAGCTTGCGCGGTAGTTTCATATAAATTATATTAACTTTGCTTGGGTAGTTTTTGAGTTAGCTTCAATAATACGTATTTTTCGCTCTTACTCTATGTGGATGATGTTATAATAACTTCCTGTCACTGTTATTTACATAGCGATGGGGTCGGTTCACTTTGTAGTGTTTTTTGGAAGTCAGTTGTTTTTTTTTGTAAAAATATTTTTGTTCTCAAATTAAAAATATTTTATTTCACATTTAATATAATAATAATAATATAATAATTTATTCATATAAAAAAACGATTACAAAAAGTGTACATCTAGCCAACAGTAAAAAGATTTTCCATATAGTTAAAGTGCCTAAAGGTAAACTAAAACTAAGATATTATAAATAAAAGTGCAAGTAATGATGGTTTGGAAATTGCAATGTTAGGTAGCGACCCTACTATTTAAACCTACAACGGCACTTACGCAATGTCAGAAGCTAGGTGCACGGTTTCAATTGGTTGTTTCCTATGGAGAAGAGCCGGCAAGAAACTCCACGGGTTAATTCAATCCTTTAAAAATAATTGGCGTTTACAATGTTTTCAATTTACTGTGTAATAATATTATATAGTATTAAATGTTTTTGTTTTTCTTTGTTTTTATAAAAATATTTAAAAATGTAAATTATATGTAAATATATGAAATAAAGGAAATAATAATAAAAAATAAATTAAAAAAAACCCGCAGTGCAGCATGTGGCGAGCTGTCGGGCAGTAGCAACCCCACGGACCCTATCTCCCGGGAGAAGTCTTGTTTCTCACCTCTGGCTTGCCTTTATTGGCTGGCTGGAGTGAAAACTGATGAGGAATAGAGCTCCCACCTCTTTCTTGCCTTTATTGGCCGGCTTGAGTGGAGATTCGCAAGAGCAAATGTGCTCGGAGGAAGGAAGTATTCCAGTAAGATGCTGGTAGGGATCTTAACCGTACTTCCGGGATTGTCCTGATAGCCGTGGAATACCACTCCACTCCTTATAAGCACTTCAGGACATGTTGCCTCCTTGTCACTACGACACTGTGCTAGCGACTGTTTTCGGGGCCCATTATTGAGTGTGCAAGTCACCCCCTGCCATTTTACCTGTGTATTTTATATAAAATATTGGTCAGGCAGGGGCCATAGTCTTTCCATAGTTCTAGATAACCAGTTCACTTAGCCACCCAAACCCATAATCCAATATCTTTGTTTCCATATCTTGCAATAGTCCTGCACCAACCGGGGGTTGTCCTTGGGTGCACTAGCATAGTGCGTACAGGGATAATCGTCGGTTGGTGCCTCGTTTCATAAAACACGTCTATCGGGCCTCTGCGAGTTAACTTCAGCCCCTCGTACGCCTTCCAAAGGTCCGGGATCTTGGGTCCCGAGAAATGTAAAAAAAAAAAATAATAAGATTTATTTTCTCACCATAATATTACAAAATACAATTATTTCACGGTGTCAGAGTCACACAACCTTTTAATATTGTGGGAGACTGGTGCCTAAACTAAGTTCTAGGTCTGTATTTCAGGACACCAGGTCTTAAATACAGGTCTAGAGCTTAGTATATCAGGACAGTGTAGGCCTATCAACAATTTTACTACCAGGTAAAAAAAGAAAGTTGAAGAAAATGGTTAAGAAATCTACGCATCTATGAGTCTACAAGTTTTGTGACGTAATCAGCTTAGCGCTCCCCTCTGAGGCATGGGCGACTGTTCCGTACAATGTTGTCTAAATACCCCCCTATGTACTTGTGTACCTGGAGCCCCGTACTCACGCCCCTGTGTTCCTCTGCGCACCCCTCACGGAATAGCGACATATTTAGAGAATACTCCATGTTCCTCTCAAATTAGACGCTCAATCCCAGTGCCAGTCGTTTGTTTACTACAATTAGTTGTGATTGTGTCCGCTGTAAAGTGTATGTGTATAGTATTGCACCACTTGCAGACATTCTGTAAATGACAACTTTTGAAAGTATTCTATAAGTTTCTTTTCTTACAAACCACCTAAATTGCCTCAAAATGATAAATGTTTTATCAAACTACGTCGACTATCGCTGGTACACAGTATCGCCGTCCATGACTATCTGCAGTTCGTGCTAGTACTTACCTATGCCATTTTCTATAATCGAGACTTGCACATCCATCACTCATCCGTCTATAGCAAATTACGTAATCTCAATACAGAGCGCTCCCGGAAGGCAGCCTCACTTCCAGCGCGGCTAAGCTGTTGCGTCACTTCCGGTGACAGTCGCCATTAACAAGCAGCTTGCAACTTTGAACATGAACGGAGTCAGATATGTTGGTATACCGCATATTAAATGTTAAAGCATACAATATTATTGTTGCTTTGGCGGATATATTTTTATAATCTTGCTTTTTCACGTACCTACCGATGTTTGTGATAGATGTCTATCGACAATCTCGTCATTACAGATGAAGACTGTCTGCCAGTTAAAACGCAAGCCTGATATATGGCAGTTCATCTGCCATATATCTGACTGTTTGCTAGTATTACAACGCGAACCTGTCATGAATGGCAGATGAAGACCATTTGCCAGTATTACAACGCAAGTCTGTCATGAATGGCAGATGAAGACTGTCTGCCAGTATTACAACGCGAACCTGTCATGAATGGCAGATGAAGACCGTTTGCCAGTATTACAACGCAACCCTGTCATGAATGGCAGATGAAGACTGTCTGCCAGTATTAAAACGCAAACCTGTCATGAATGGCAGATGAAGACTGTCTGCCAGTATTACAACGCAAACCTGTCATGAATGGCAGATGAAGACCGTCTGCCAGTATTACAAAGCAACCCTGTCATGAATGGCAGATGAAGACTGTCTGCCAGTATTACAACGCAAACCTGTCATGAATGGCAGATGAAGACTGTCTGCCAGTATTACAACGCAAGCCTGTCATGAATGGCAGATGAAGACTGTCTGCCAGTATTACAACGCAAGCCTGTCATGAATGGCAGATGGAGGCCGTCTGCCATTATTATGTACAACGCAAGCCTGTCATGAATGGCAGATGAAGACTGTCTGCCAGTATTACAACGCAAGCCTGTCATAAATGGCAGATGAAGACTGTCAGTATTACAACGGAAGCCTGTCATGAATGGCAGATGAAGACCGTCTGCCAGTATTACAAAGCAACCCTGTCATGAATGGCAGATGAAGACTGTCTGCCAGTATTACAACGCAAACCTGTCATGAATGGCAGATGAAGACTGTCTGCCAGTATTACAACGCAAGCCTGTCATGAATGGCAGATGGAGGCCGTCTGCCATTATTATGTACAACGCAAGCCTGTCATGAATGGCAGATGAAGACTGTCTGCCAGTATTACAACGCAAGCCTGTCATGAATGGCAGATGGAGGCCCTCTGCCATTATTATGTACAACGCAAGCCTGTCATGAATGGCAGATGAAGACTGTCTGCCAGTATTACAACGCAAGCCTGTCATAAATGGCAGATGAAGACTGTCAGTATTACAACGGAAGCCTGTCATGAATGGCAGATGAAGACCGTCTGCCAGTATTACAAAGCAACCCTGTCATGAATGGCAGATGAAGACTGTCTGCCAGTATTACAACGCAAACCTGTCATGAATGGCAGATGAAGACTGTCTGCCAGTATTACAACGCAAGCCTGTCATGAATGGCAGATGAAGACTGTCTGCCAGTATTACAACGCAAGCCTGTCATGAATGGCAGATGAAGACTGTCTGCCAGTATTACAACGCAAGCCTGTCATGAATGGCAGATGGAGGCCGTCTGCCATTATTATGTACAACGCAAGCCTGTCATGAATGGCAGATGAAGACTGTCTGCCAGTATTACAACGGAAGCCTGTCATGAATGGCAGATGGAGACTGTCTGCCAGTATTACAACGCAAGCCTGTCATGAATGGCAGATGGAGGCCGTCTGCCATTATTATGTACAACGCAAGCCTGTCATGAATGGCAGATGAAGACTGTCTGCCAGTATTACAACGCAAGCCTGATATATGAGGATAAATACAAATAACATCTCTTGCGGGGCGGCTAAGCTCGGCCGCTTATGCTGTTAGAAAGGTAAGACAGTTAACAGATGTATAAACCGCGCGTTTGGTCTATTTTAGCTACTTCCACAGCATTATGTCGTAGGGCATTTTACTGTGGGGTCGGGCTGCTGACATTGAATCCATCTTTTTTTTTGCAAAAGACAGCTGTCAGAGCCATTTATAATCTACGTCGCCGCGAATCTCTCAGGGAACTATTTAAAAGGATTAATATTATAACGGTACCTTGCTAATGAATTTATGAAAATATTATGTATTTAAGAAATAATCTACATCTTTTTAATAAAGTGATCGACATAATTTTAATACTAGAAATAAAGATAAAATAGATCAACCATTTTTCAGATTATTTAAAGTACATATCTTTTAAGGGATACTGTGTTAAATGTTACAACAAAGTAAATGAAAGAAAATTTTAAACTCATATTAAAAGTACACTTTGAAAACAAGCTTATTACAAATTAGAAGATTATATCCAAGATAACAATGCTTGGAAATATGCTGGTCTTGCTCCATAGGATAATCTAGAATCTAGACAAAATCAAACTGGTTGCTAATTCAATTGTATAATTTATATATTTAAAAAAATATATATACATTGATTTTACATTCTGTGATTACCTCACACACTGACTTATTAATTGTAAAATTAATAAGTAATAAAACTACTTTTACAATGTTTGTAAATATGTGAGCACCATGTATCTATCACATAATTATTTTGGCTGTTGTTGCTTCATTTTTAATTCTTTTTATCTATTGTGGTACCTATAGTAATTTTACTCTAGGTGCCTCGTCCTCACATATAATTATATAACTAATGTATCTATATAAAATATTGTAAAACATTTTAAAATAGTAACGGTGGAGCCTCTTGCCCATTCTTCTTCATGCGAAAACTACCTTTTGGAAGGGGCTACTAGAATCAATTAAATTTTTTTCGTAAATTTTGACGTTCAAAAGTGCCTTATAAGGGCCTATTTGAAATAAATGATTTGACTTTGACTTTGAATAAAAAGTAATCGTTAGAATGAGTAAAAAACCGCACTGCTGCTACGGCGTAGCACTAACGCTACGCTTGCTACGGATGTGCTACGAATCATTTTTCTATCACTTTCTTATGCAAAGGGTCGTGGACGCCTAGCGCCTGTTGTTTTAATACCATACACTATCTGTTTGTACTGTAAATAGCCGTGCTTAACTGATTCACCTCTATTGTCTGCTATAAACAATATATTTCATATACATTTAAAAAATAGCAAGTGGGGCGGATCACGCGGATATATGTGAATATCCTGCATACTTACTTGTCTACTCGGCGCGGCTCGCACCTTGCCGCACCGCACCGCATCGAAACCAATTCGTACGAACATAAAGTCCCCAGTACACAATACTTATAAAATTGAGGCATACCTTACTGATAGTGATCTGGGTACCCCCAAGTGGATCCCATCAATAAAATGATATGAAAGTTGTGTCACAACTGGGAGCCGGGCCGGGCCCGGCCGGGCGAGGTCGCGCCGGGTTACAGCACTATCGGGCGGTGTGCCGGCGACCGCACGGGGGTACATCACGGAAATTCTATGCATTTGGAAATAGCTGGGTCCCAGGCGGACCTTCTGCACCCGCTAGGGCTCGTTACATACACTATGTACACCTATCTATCGGTCAGCTCTTACTATTAGATCATACATACAGTGTCCGAATGTTGTTTGCCCCAATCGATCGTTCATCGACTCACGCTTCGCTATTAACTGCTAGTACCATGCCAAGCTACAGTTGCCATTATGACACGCGGCTGGCGAGTTGGTTACCTATTCCGTTACTTTGTTATTCAATATTAATATAAACCATTTTAATAGAATAGACAACATTAAAATAGCGTTATCGACCTCCTTTATTATAATAATGTTGACTCAGGTGATGGAGTTCGTAGCGTGCTTTGTGTTCGATGCCTATGATATGCTGCGTGGTTCACTTTGTGTTGCTTCTATTGCGAAACAACTCCAACTACCTCTATGCTCGTAGGTCTTCGTTGGTTCAATCTGATCTCGTTATTCGCACGTTGGAGATGTGAGAGCAAGTTGAGAGCCGAATTCGGTCTTCTATCTAAAATATATAGCTCTCGCACAAATCTAGGGTGAAATGCTAGTGTAAATATAAAGGAAGGTAGAAAAATGGTAATCCCCGTATCCTAGAAAAGCCTTATAAGAGAAAACCAATCTTAAAGCACGGGACGGAGCGGTGCGGGGCGGCGCGGCGCGGTGCGGGGCGGCGCGGCGCGGTGCGGGGTGGCGCAGTGCGGCGCGGCGGGAGGACGCAGACACATTATAACGTTGCAGGTGAAATCCCACCGCAGAAATACTGCACGTAATTTAAAAATAAACTATGGACTTTTTTCTTCGTTTTAACGTTTAACAGGAATCGCAGTTTCGTACAAAAAAATGCACTCACTATTGGTCCATAGATTGATCTGCCGCACTGGTCTGTTTGTGCTGACATGGTTGTAGCGTACAGTTGAGTATAATTATTTTCGTTCTGTTCCAAACATTTAGCGCAGCGCAGCAACGCTTGCACAGTGAACGGTGCGCGTTTATCAACAACAGTCGCGTGATCTAAACGAGCTGCTTCCAATGTAAACATCAGCGCATTTACCTCCAGTAAACAACGCCGTGTTGCCAGCCAGTGTTGCGGGCGAAGCCAGCAGTAAATAGGAACAATATCAGCTATTCGAATTACAAAGTCATTATAAACTGCCCCAAAGTCCCTTGCCCGTGCCTTGGCTTATCGATAATGATGCTCACATTAGTTGGACTACTGTTGATGGCGACTATAACTTACGACATATACCCGGCCAACATTTCGTGTACGTGAAACATACTAGGTTTAGACGGGATGCATTGTTCTTTTGGTGATAAAAACTCTGATTTGTTCTTAAACGAATTTTCTTCAGAGAAGTCTGCGGAGAACAAGTGCGAGGTGAGAGGGCGATAGAACTTTAGGAGCTACTTTTATTACAAAAACATACCGACGTACATGAGAAGAGAATATTTTCGAGAGCAGCGAGTGCAAGCGTCTGTCAGAAGCCGCTTGAAACAAATGCAGGTGCGGAGGTGTTAACTGCATACACAGAATTGTATCAATACGAAGACGCCTCCGTATTCCACTAAAGTTTCCCATTAAAATTTTGGCATACCTCACAAATTTAATCTAAAAAAGAGGGATTTGTCAAGGATACTGTTGTTCACATTTAATCACAAATAACAAAACAAAAGCATTAGCGCGTAACGTTTTCGTTAAAATGATAAAGGTATCAAAGAGGAAATGAAGATAGTGTAGGTGAAGATTGCTTCAAGCTCGCGCCGTGTAAAGGACATCGTCCGGCGTCCGGCGCGGCGCGGCGGTGGCGGCATTCTCGACGAGCCGCTAAAATCCTCTTTATGAACGTTAACAGGCAATCGAAGTTGAGTCCGCCTCCTTAAGAGTTTAATGGCCACCGCCGCGTGCTAAATTGAAAAGTTAAGATTCATTTAGAACAATAGCTGCCGTTCTCCCGCCGGAGCCGGCTTAATGACACAACTTTAAATTCTCCGTCGGACGTTCCGTTTTGTAAACTGTAGTTGCGGAGTTGTGAGCGCCAAGTACGGTTATTAACGCGCACCTTCGCACTCGCCGGGAAATTATTCACGTGGCCCGACGCCGTCTGGCACGCGCCGGTCCGCGTCGGTCGCGCCGGACGATAGCTGCTCGATACATTACGTATTATTGCACAAGTTGCACCCCGTGCTCGCGTCGCTCCACGAGCCGCAGTTTTTTTTAACTGTGCATTTTGTGCAGATGTAGAACAATTTTGTGAAATGTGTTCGAGGGGAGATTGCTTGCTCGCTTGCTTGACGAAACGTTCTCAGATAACTAGATAGTTTATTGTCGTAACCGGAATACAATCAGTTATGCAACAGACTGAAAAGTTATTTAAGCAGTCGACAGTTAGTGTGCCTCGTTCTGTACGATTGAATTTAAATCTTTCTGGGATCGGATTTATAGTTAAGGTTGGATGTTCTTTATAGCGCGCGCCGCAGGGGGTGGGGGCACACAGCACAGGTGACGGGCGGAGGCGGGAGGGGTGTGCCAGCCGATGTAGATACATATCCCGCGGCGGAGCGGTGCAGTGCCGCTGCGACACATACTCTGACGAACAACTTATTAAACTCTGCTCCAAGATGCTGGTATTTTATGATGTAAACTATGTTGTGTTCGTAAGTTAGTGAATAGTATCGTATAGTACTCGTAGTCGCCTTCCGGACTGGTGCAGCGTCTTATTCATTACTTACAAACAGCTACTAAAAGTATAGCCCGAGTCATAAAGTTCAAATGCATCCTGTTCATCTGAACTTGAACAAGGCTCAATACACTGTAGCACTAGAACTATGATGCATTCTTGAAGTAACCTCACTCTGCGACATTGTACCAGCGCTGAGTGCTAACTGTTCACACCCGCCGGACGGAGAGCACTCCACGCGAGTGGCTGACTCGACTCGCCTGAGAACTCGCTCAAACACTCGCTCGGTAACCGAGAACCACTGACGTGCTGCACTGCAGCGCTCTCGTGTTACATGCCTCTTGAGTTTTGTGTTATCATCATAATAATGTGTCAATTTTAGCAAAAGTTTCAAAGTATGAAATATTGATATGTTTCTACCTAGCTGTTGAGCCACAGCAACGAAACCGATGTAGATTGTTAGCTTATTGAACGTACTTGTCTAATCGAACGAAAATATTCAATGTACCTTCGCCACTAAGACAGAAATGGCATTTAATTCGGTTTCTATCCAGCGGGGCCCTTCGTAATTCTATTGATTAGAGATTTGGAAATTTTGATAGGAGATACTCCTTCCAATATACTTTTCAAATTATTCTTTTCTTTTCAAAAACCCTGGAGTACAGCAGAAATTACATTCGTACGTTTTTTCTATCCAGCGGGGCCCGTTTTATCCTTACTTAATACTTACAATTGCAAATCGCCCGCCAAATTAAAGCATTTTCAATGTACTTACAGGGAGTGATGCGTTTTTTGTGATAAACATCATAATTACCGGTAAAATCTCTTAACTTAAGTAGTTTAGTTAACAGCATGACAACGTTTAAGTAGATAAAAAATAATGCACACAGAATATATTTTAAATTAAATTAAATAGTTTATTTAAAAAAAATGGGTTTGTAAACTTTACATAAGTTTACAAATGTTGCATAGGTACGAGTATAATTATGTAATTTTTAGGTTCAACTATACAATAAAGACGGGTGAAGTACTGTTCTCCTAGATAGGCTAGAATTTAGCCTGTGTTAAGGAGAGACAGTGCCGGTCCCCTGATTGGCGGATTATTATATAAATATTGTGTGTTTAAAATTTTAAAGTTTGAAACAGCATCTGGACATAAGTATAGTACACTGTACAATAGTTATCTATAACAAATAAATAGGTTTAATTTTATCTACTTATGTAAACAACAATTTACAGCAACAATACATAAACGTGATAAAAAACAATAAATTCAACTAAAATTAAAATCATAAACACATTCAAATTGACACAGTCAATATCAAAATTAAAACCAAAATCAAAAAATAATCAAAAATCAAATTAAAATCAAAACAAAATTATAAACAAAATTAAAAGTTATATCCGAATTAAAATCAAAATTAAAATCAAAAACAATAAATTATATTATACTTTATTACATTTTTTTTTTGACATATAATATTCTTCACATAAATTATTTTGCAGCCGATTTGAATGGAGTTCTCTATATCGACGGCGAAGTGCCAATAACTCGTAACTGAAATTATTCGACAAATTCACTTTTTTATCGTTTTGAATTTGAATGTGTTATTCGAATGTTTTTGTGAAATCTAAATGAAAATGTTTTACTTTGTCAGTTAGGTGTTATTGGCACTTCGCCGTCGATATAGCCTTCCGCCTCTTGATCGGATCTCCATTCACCGTGGCGTTTTAGCGTTGTTTTAAAAAAAGGTTTTATTTAAAAAGGTTAGTGCTCTTGCTAAATCTAAATTTTTAAGCGATACAATTAAAAATTCCAATAATAAAGTAAAAACCACTTGGAACATTATTAACAATGAAATGGGTAAATGGGTTAAGAAAGATAAACAACTTGAGATTATGGTCGACAATAAATTAGTTACTAAAGCAGCTGACGTAGCTGAAACGTTTAATGAGTTTTTTGCAAACATACCTATAACTATGACTCGCTCCTTAAATTCGTCCCCGTCTAAAGCAGAAAACCTTTTATTTAGTAGTGTGTCTAAAAGTAGTCGCTTATTGAGCTTCGAACATGAACGCCGCGTGATGTAGTTAATGTTTTTAACACACTCAAGTCTAAAAACACTGGTGATTACTGGGGCATCTCCATTAAACTTTTAAGCAATATAATAGACATCGTAGCCCCCTATCTAGTTGTTACTTTTAATAAATGTGTTGATTTAGGAACTTATCCTGACCTCATGAAGAGTAGTAAAGTCATACCATTATTTAAATCAGGTAATAAAAGTGATGTTGGCAATTTCAGGCCTATTTCTATCTTACCAGCATTTAGCAAAATATTTGAAAAGTTAATACTCAAGCAGTTGCTAATCCATTTTCATTTAAATAGCCTCCTTCATAATGAACAATATGGCTTTACAAAGGGTCGTTCGACTACAGATGCGGGTGTTGCTCTGCTGAAACACATATTTAACGCATGGGAGAACTCGCAAAATGGTATTGGGGTTTTCTGTGATCTCTCCAAAGCCTTTGATTGCGTGCACCATGACACACTTTTGCGTAAATTGCGTCATTACGGTGTGCAAAATGAAGCTCTCAACCTTATAAATTCTTATTTACATAGTAGGTCCCAATGTGTAGATGTTAATGGTGTGAAATCTTCCGGGCTACCAGTTCAGTTAGGTGTACCTCAAGGCTCAATACTGGGTCCATTCTTGTTCTTAGTCTATATCAATGACTTACCATTCTATTTAAAGGGTATCTGTGAAGTTGTACTGTTTGCAGATGATACTTCACTTATTTTTAAAGTAGACAGGAATAGACAAGACTTTGACGATGTAAACAGTGCACTCTCAATGGTTACGGATTGGTTTTCGTCAAATAACCTAGTTCTCAATAGCAAGAAAACGAAATGTGTAAAGTTCGCCCTTCCAAATGTTAGAAATCTAGGACCCAACATCGTCTTAGATAAAGAGTTGCTTGAAACTGTAAACACGGCAGTTTTTCTGGGCATAGCAGTAGATGACAAACTTCAGTGGGGCCAACATATATCGAGCCTAGCGGGAAGGCTCAGTTCGGCCGCCTACGCCGTCAGGAAAGTAAGACAATACACTGACGTTGATACAGCTCGGTTAGACTATTTTAGTTATTTTCATAGCGTTATATCCTACGGTATTCTGCTGTGGGGCAAAGCTGCTGATATTCAAAATATATTTGTCCTTCAAAAACGAGCTGTTCGAGCAATTTACCAGCTAGGTGCCAGAGTTTCTCTGAGAGATTTTTTCAAAGATATCGGTATCCTCACAGTGGCATCACAATTCATTTTCGCCAACATATTATTAGGCAAAATATACACTTATATACTAAAAACAGTGATATTCACAATGTTAACACTAGAAATAAGGACAAACTACGTACTCCCTTTCACCGGCTTCATAAGGTTCATAACTCATTTGTTAGGCTTGGTATAACCTTTTAAAACAAGCTACCTTCTTCTTTGCTTGATTTGCCTTTTAATGTGTTCAAAACCTAAGTAAAATCCAACCTCTGTTCAAAGGCATACTATTCTATCAACGACTACTTAAATGAGCGAAGTTCAGGTTTCAATTTACGTATCATAGTTTTTGGTTTTTTTTTGGAGGATCTTGTGGCTAAGCTATAACCGCACGGGTCGATCCATCAGGTTAAGCTACGCTTACCGGGGTTGGTCTGTGGATGGGTGACCATCTTTACATACCGAGACTCCTCTGTGCCTCGGAAAGCACGTTTAGAAGTTGGTCCCGGCTTTCATTCGTGGATCTTTGACTGTCGTTACGGGACTGGTTGCCAGACTTTCGGGCTTCTGACGTAGCCCGAAAGTCTGGCAACCAGTCTAACCAAGGGGTATCGTATTACCCAGTTGTCAGATGGAGGTCAGATAGGCAGTCGCTCCATGTAAAATACTGGTATTCAGCTGCATCCGGTTAGAATAGAAGCCGACCTCAATATAGTAGGGAAAAGGCAAGGCAGATTGATTGAGTTTTTGGTGTCAAATTAAAGTTTAAAACAAGCTAGCAGTTAATTTCGAATTTATGTCAAGGGCAGTAGGCATGCTCCAAGGTGAGGTATTCGGAGTATTGCTGAGGAGATTGGAACAAAACAAAATGTGATATCAAGGTTATGGTCACGTTATCGTGCTACTGGTGAAGTGGCTGAAATACACCCAGGCGGGAAGCGCATAACCACCCAACGACAAGACCGTTTTTTGCAAGTTGCCGCGAGAAGACAACCAAATGTTACGGCCATCCAGTTGGTTCAAACGCTCCATTCAGAGCACCAGTTGCTTGTGAGTGACCAAACTATGAGGAGAAAACTGCATGAAGCTGACCTTCATGGTCGTAGACCGCTTCGTACTCCAGCACTACGCCGAGGAAATCGTGGACAAAGATTACAGTGCGCTCGTGAACATTTGCTCTAGGAAGGTAACGAGTGGTCTGTAGTGCTGTTTACCGATGAGTTTTGATTCAGTTTCCATCACGATTCACGAAGAGTACGCGTATGGCGAGTTCCTGGTCGTGAGAGCCGTCTGCAACACCCTCAGGAAGTCCATCCACACCATGGTGGGACAATTATGGTTTGGGCGGGAATTCGTGTTGGTGGAAGAACAGACCTCATTTAGATCAGAAACACCATGACCGCTGATAAATACTGTAACCAGGTGCTAGTACCAATAGTCTACCCCCATGGACTACAAATGGGCCAAGAATTCTCGCTCATGCACGATAACGCTCGTCCGAACACAGCGCGAGTGGTGACCAGCTGGCTACCGTAGCACGACGTATCTGTCTTAGACTGGCCCGCGCAATCACCAGACCTAAAACCAATAGAGCAAGCGTGGGACATGCTCCAAAGAAGGGCTTTGAAGAATTTTCCTGCAAACATTTCAACTGAAGAGCAACTTTTTTGTCGTCTTATAAGGACCTGGGACAATATCCCGCAGCAAGACTTTGATAACTTGATTCAAAGCATGATTTTTTTTTCGCATAATTGCAAACAACGGAATAATTTCGCTTTATTTTTCACTTTTTCTTGATTGACTCATCGTTAGTTTTACGATTATTTTACTGATAGTCTATATAAAAAAAAAACAGGAAAATTAATTTATAATACTAAAATTGACTGGTCTGGCCTTCAAAAAATGTGACTTTTTAACGTTCAAGCCCCGTGGTTTGACATTGACGCGCGCTTTACGTCACTTTCAACATTCTTCAGAATTTTTGGTGTTACCAATAACTTTTTTGATTGTTTTAGGTCTAATTGACGAGATATTCCGTCAGGCCATAGGGTAAAAATAATTGTGATTTAAGCCGCGTGAGTCGGCCGTAAGTAATTGGTTACAGTGGGGCTTTGTCGGAATCATTCATTTCAATCATTGCTTCATATGTTCGAAAAAAGATTTACTCAACCGCATCATCAAACCTGATAACAGCTGATAGCAAGATATTGTGAAAACATTTTAAAAGAGTAACGGTGGAGTTTCTTGCCCATTCTTCTCCATACGAAAACTACCTTTTGGAAGGGGCGACTAGAATCAATTATTATTTTTCTGTAACTGTTGACGTTAAAAAGTGCCTTCTTTGTGCATAATTGAAATAATTTATTTGACTTTGACTTTGATCGGCTGCTGTGGCCCCCACGGTAGAATGTTGGATTTGGGCGCCTTATTTACGATAGTAAATCATGTTTTTTTTAATGAATTTGCATGAGTTTAGATAAAGTGGTGTATGGAACTGCATATAACTAGGTATTTAAACACTGGTGTGATAATTCATACTCGTATTTTGACACGAGACACGTGACATGTTGATATTAGTTGATGCAATTCGCTTTCAATAAGTAAAGTTATTTTTTTCTTAGTCAGCTTAGCATCATTGCCAAGTTTAGGACACCGCCTGTCCGGTGCATTAACTGAAACTCACAACTGAGGGAACACGCGCGTAAGACAATTTTCTGTAATAATTTTATTAATCAAAAATACAATTATGTACACACGGCTTCACATCAAGCTATACATTTCCAGTATATGCTGATCTCGCATTGTATAGGATTTTCGTACAATGTGTACTTATCCTTATTTATTATAAAACAAAACCCCTCGCCGTGTCTGTCTGTCTGTCTGAACGCGATAAACTCAAAAACTACCGAACGGATTTTAAAACAGCTTTCACCAATGGACGGAATGATTCATGAGGAAACTTTTGGTGCATAATCCATTAAGTTTTTGTGTAAATTGGCTGAACTATGACGATTATTGTTGAAGATGTCGGAAAAAATCATGCCGTCTGGGAGCTTTACTGGGCATAAACCGTGAGAGATAAACAAACATTATGTTCCACGGGATTACTTGTCATAAAACGTTCAACTAAAAAGTCCGCAATGGCATAGGTCTATCTTATCAAGATGACCCACAATAACCATTTTTGTCTTTCATAATTTGATAAAAATTTCATTGTAATTTCCGAAGCTGTTTTGACCGGTATTATATTTATCCTTATCCAATAAAATATGTTTTTTAAATTAGATTAAAATATGCCTTTACATCATATCAGTAAAATGAATCACAAATTCAAAATTACGCGTAACAAAATAATTAAAGTCAAAGTCAAATAATTTATTTCAAATAGGCCCTTATAAGGCACTTTTGAACGTCAAAAATTTACAAAAAAATTGAATTGATTCTAGTCGCCCCTTCCAAAAGGTAGTTTTCGCATGGAGAAGAATGGGCAAGAAACTCCACCGTTACTCTTTTAAAATGTTTTACAATATTTTGTATCAGTACATTAGTTATATAGTTATATGTGAGGACGATGCATGTAGAATAAAATTATTATACCAAAATAGGTAAAAAGAATTAAGAATTAAAAATCAAGCAACAACAGATAAACTAATTATGTGATAGATACATGGTGCTCCCATATTTACAAACATTGTAAAAGTAGACGATTTTCCTACCTGTTTCATTATTTATTATTTGCCAGGTAATTTTTATTTTATCATTAGCTGATTTTATTTTATTGCTAATATAAAGAGCTTTGGCTATTTTGCACACACTCTTAAAAGTTTTTGAATATTTTCAACATACTTATGTAAGCTTGTATTATTCGTATGTTGCTTTAGGCCATAAAGTTCAAATAGTTTTTCCCTGCTTTTACGAATACCTGGAGTCGCCCAATCACTAAATAAGAACTTTGTGTAAATACTTTTAGTCTGTAGTGGAAAAGTGTCATTAAATTGCGTGTTTAATAGTGAAAACAATTCGGCGTAGAACTCATTTGGGTCACCTATATTATTAAAACTGAACTCATAATCTACTGGCCAAAGAATTATTAAATTTCTCTAAACTTTTACATGTAATTGCCCTAAACCTTATTTGAATTTTTTGTAAAGGTATGTAGGAGCAAAATGTTATTGTTTGTCCACTGTGATCTGATGCCAACTTGTTTACAATTTGTTTGTGTAATTAATCACAATTATAAAAAATATTATCTATACAGGTGGCAGAAGAGGCTGTCGCTCGGGTTGGTTCAGTAAAAACATTTGACAAATCAAATGACCTAAAAAGACTTAATAATCTGACAGTATTCGAGTTATTTTCTAACAAGTTAATATTAAAGTCACCACGTATGATTATTGACTTACTACTAGTACTAAGTTTCTTTAATTCATCTTCCATTACAGAATCAAACACAGATAGATTCTGATAACTTGGAGGTCTATATACGCATACTACAACATGCTTATCAAGCTCAACACAGGATAATTCAATGTTGTGTTCAACAGACAGTTCGATGATGTATTTTCTTTCTTTCGATTTAATAGAATTTTTAATTAATATTAATGACCCGCCATGTATCATACGTTTTCGGCTGAAATGGCTGACTACACCATAATTTTCATAAGTTAATTGACATCACTTGATGATCTGTAACCTGGATGGATCACCATAATCTAGAAATTAACGCCACCAAAACAAAATTAATTACTTTTCATCCCCATCAAAAATCCCCATTAAAACTAAATTTCATTTTTAATAATGCAAAACTGGAACAAGTAAATGAATTTACTCTCCTCGGTTTGTCTATAGATACCCATATAAATTGGAAATCCCATATACAGAAAATAAGAGCAAAATTATCAACATTTTCATATGCCCTACGCGAAATTAAAAAAACTACCAACCTACAGACTGCACTTGCTACTTACTATGCATATGCCCAGGCATGGCTCAGCTATGGGGTCATGCTGTGGGGTAACAGTACAGATTCACAAACAATATTTATTTTGCAAAAGAAGTTAATTCGAATAATAACCAACATAGAACAAACAGATAGCTGCAAACCATACTTCCGAAAACACAAAATACTCACACTTCCCTGTCTATATATCTTAGAATTATGTAAATTTGTCAAGAAACACCCAGATTTTTACACCACTTGCGAAGAAACACAAACAAGATACACCTTTCGACACAACAAAAACAAAATAAACATACCTCAATCCCGACTCAAAATGCACTCAACCAGCCCTTTAGTTATGTCCATAAAAATATATAATAAATTGCCAAATGATATTAGAGAAGTAAGTAAAACAAATACATTTATACATAAATTGAAACAATTTCTGGAATCCAAGTCATACTACTCAGTAAAGGAGTTTTTAGAAGACAAATCGATTCCAAAATAAAATAAAAAAATCTCTCTTAAATACACCAAACATTAAGAAATATTATAATATAATGTAGAATATCAAATATAAATATGAAAATATTAATACATAAATAATAACATAATTTAATAATAATCAAAATACTTCTAAGAATTTCATAATAATTACTTACATTATTCATATTCAATACATAATTTCAAAATCACACCGATATACGCAAACCTAATAATATATAATAAGAATGTATAATTGTGTATATATAAATAAGGTATACACCCAATTAAACACATGTAATACTTAATTTATAATAATATTAATTGTTTGAATTGTTACTTATCCCTCTTCCTCTCTCCTAATGTTGCTGTGCCCGACAGGGTCCATATTGATCTTTTACTTGTTTATACCATCTATGTAATACTATGGAATGCACTAAAGAATTGAGTATTGAGTATTGAGTATCTTTTAACCAATGTTCTGTTAAACAAATTATATCAAACTTGGTATTTTCCAAAAACAATTCTATTTCGAGTAATTTGGAAGAGCAACCTTGGATGTTTTGATTAAATAATTTTAAAGTATGTTGCACTCCCTTTCATTTAATACTTATGTTGTCTTACTGCCTAGTTTAAAGAGTTATACGGAGCAACATCCACAACAACAAGTGAAGAGTCTAAAATGCCCGTATGAGTTCCAGCAGGAAGAGAATACCCTGTCTGACTGGTAGAGGCCTCCAAGTATGTTGGTATTGTAGATGGATCCTCCTTCGTACTACATGTTATTTCACAATTACTCACTATGTTGTTAGTATAACTAGACAACATAGACTCGTCACTAATACTACAGTTTGTTATATTAGCTATAACCTCATTCATATTATATGCTATCAACATAGCAGTGGCGTGGCGTGATGAAACGAAAGAAGGAAGCCGGAGCTTTAAAAAAAACAAGAAAAAAAAAAGAAGATTGTTTATTAATTGTTATGAAGTCACTTCAACTTTCATGGTGGCCGCGAAAAGTTACTTCTTGTTTACCTAACAAACGTGTATTTGTATTTCGATTTACTTTCCGAATAAGAGCTTCATGCAAATTAGTGAAAATAATTCTATTCCTACCAGTCCCGAACTCATAAAACAGCTAGATACATGTTTTTCAGTCTGCGCATGTTTTTTGATGAATTCGTCAGTTTAAAATGTAAAAGCTTAGTTCCATAAACTACTAGAATCTGAGATAGGTAAACACGGGAAACAATGCATTTTATTTAATTTGATATTTATCGTAAAGGGAAACATTAAAATGTTTGAAAAAACCATCGCATCGTTTGTAATTTATAGTCATATCTGGGCGAGCTTGGCCTAACTTATTTTATTTTTCAATAACCTTGAAAAGCACGTTTCGTCACAAAACAAATAATCACACAATAATAATTTACATGCCGCCATCCAAATCCTACTGATCCTACTAATTACCTTTAAAATCTACTTTAAATAAGTAATTTCAACTTAATAAACTATCTACTTACCCCAAATACCTAATTACAACGTACTTTTCTTTCACTAAACTCAAAACACATAAACACTATCTATTAAGATAGTGTTCTGTTCACTCTACAATAATAAAATAATATAAAATTCAGTTTACACTGAGCGGACAAAACTACTTAATTGTAATTTTTTTTCTAATGCGATTACGTCAAAAACAACATTGTCAATCGAACAACGATGAGATGTCCGAACTCCGAGCCGAACGCATTACGAAGTTCAACGACAACAACCGAACAACTGAGCGAACTGACCGAACAATAGCTCCTTCATTCTGGTTTCACGACGCGCATGCGTATTCTATCGTAACTCGGTACAGAGCGGCTTACCCGGCTGCTAAGAAACCGCGGTGTCACGTGACCGAAGTGACGTCAAGACGGATTTATTTTCTATGGAAATTGGATTCACGATAAGCCGGACGCGCCTACGAGTTATTTTAGAGCAAAATGTTTTGTTGTTGGGACATATAGACAAAAAAATAATATAGGCACTTTGTAATGTTTTAATTATACGGTGTATCAAATAGTGATTATCAGTGATCGGAGTAGGTAGATTGAATTGGGGTCATTGATCCGAAACGTATATATTAATATGGACATTCCTCCGGAATTGGTTAATTATTAAGAAAAAAACCGGAATTTAGATAGGAATTGTATTCAAATGAGCAATATTATATTCTTCATAATTTTTTTAACGGCACACAGTCATGATTCCAAGCTTTGGTAAGTAATATTTTACTTGTTACAAGGAGTTTAAAGCACGTTTGGATGTACTATAAGAATATTTTTAGTATTGTGTTTGTTTGCCTAAGCTGTTGAACATACCATCACCAACTTTGAATTGAGTAGTAATAATATCACTACCAACATTAACAATATTTAATTGAATCCGGTAATACCGGAATTGCTTTCCGGAAAAATGGCTTATCCATGTTATTCTTTCTGTGTGCATTTATGATAGAAGTACCAAAAATCAATCTACCTACTCCGATCACTGGTGATTATTCAATGACGATAGAGTGGTTGTGTTCGAAGGGAAGCCGGTAGGAATCGGGTTCTTTGGAGGAATCGCCCCTGCAACATAGCAATCTGCAGTGCTATTCTGTAACCATCTCACCGTGAGAACTTAGGTGAAGTGAGCACGCAGTGAGCTGTCATTCCACCTGCTGCTAGGGACTGACAGCTCACTCCGTGCTCACTTCACCTAAGTTCTCACGGTGAGATGGTTACAGAATAGCACTGCAGATGTCTACATTCCCAAGACAGAGATAAAATTCTCTGAGTTAACTTAAAACCACTAACAAACTTGTTAGTGTCAAAATACAATAATTTGTCACTATGACAACATGTCAGCCTGTGAATAGTATTATTCAACTTAAAAATATAGTTATTTTCATCATAAGATAAAGTGTCAGAATAAGGAAAAGCACACAACATCAACTTTCCTATATTTAATTTTAATAAGGTGTCCACACCCTCCATTTGGTCCTTTCTGGTAATACCAGTACTATTACCTAATAATAAAACCATAGTAGAATAATTGTTTAGGTTTGTGTTTGCAATTCTTTTAATCATTTGTTTAAAACTTATGTTATGATAGCTATGATTAGTAAAACTATGGCTAAGGTAATTGAGTTAAATTTTCCCAAAGCCTGAACCTAATTCGTCACAAAAAAATATTGATTTATTTTTTAGTGTATTAACACGGGTTTCTGCTGGAAGAGCCAACACCGGAGGGGGCATGTTAGGCTGAGACTGAGGAGGTAGTGGTTGGTTGGCGCAACTGCATGAGACGTTATTAGTAAGAGACTCATACATCTCAGCATTGCACTTCACCAAGTCAAGTAGTTCCCCAGCCTCAAGCAATCGGTCACTTAGTTGCTGTTGTGAATTCTCATATTTTTCAAAAATATCCTTCAGCAAGTGCTCCTTGTGTAGTATATCATTATAGAGGAGCTGGATATCAGTGTCATATTTTTCCCTACATTTATCTAACTCAATAGTACAAGAATTTAAACTTTTAGATAAGACAACACGTTCCTTTCTAAGTGAAAGATTAAATTTTAAGATATTTTGTTTTTTGATTGCTCTCTAACAACAACGCGGGTGCAGCGGTAGGAGTCAATGACCTTTTCCTCGGCTATTAGGTATGTAATCCCGGTAGTACGTACCCGCGGGATATTTTCCGACATCCACGCGGACGAAGCGGCGGGCACAAGCTAGTCTTATCTACAAAAGCGCATTAATCCCTGTACGAGTAAGTACATTGAAAATGCTTTAATTTGGCGTGCGGTTTACGCTTGTAAATATTAAGGATAAAAAGGGCCCCGCTGGATAGAAAAAATCTTACGAATGTTATTTCTGCTGTACTATCCAAGATTTTTGAAAATAAAATAATAATTTGAAAAGTACATTGGAAGGAGTATCTCCAATAAAATTTTCAAGTCTCTAATCAATAGTATAACGAAGGGCCCCGTTGGATAGAAACCGAAATTAAATGCCATTTCTCTCTTAGTGGCGAAAATACATTGAATATTTTCGTTCGATTAGACAAGTACGTTCAATAAGCTAACAGTCTTCATCGGTTTCGTTGCTGTGGCCCAGGGGGGCAGCTAGATAGAAACATATGAAATATTGTTCTTTAAGTTAAGTGAGTATATGTGAGCTGTTTCAATTGTTGTGTTGTGACGCAGTGAAGCGGCGCCATGTTGACATAAACCTAAATATCTTACAGCGTGTTCACAATCCTGTAACAACGGCTGCAGGCTGCCGGGAGTCGTGCAGTCGTGCAGCCGAGTCAATAATCTTATGCATCGCTTGCAGGGCTGCCATCGAATACCACTAGCAGATGGATACGGATGTGACTTTCGGTTTATTTGGAGTTCCAGATTTATTTTCTTGTTTAAATAAATAAAATAAGATAAATGAAAAGGAAACTGGCATTTATCTATGTATTCATACAGAGCAACGGAAAAGATTTGTGGATGCAATGATGATAAATAATGTAAAAAAAAGTTTTTGGAAAGATTGTAATATTTTGATAGATTTCAATGACAGAGCAAATCCAAACAGTTTGTGTGTATACCTTTATGTATAAGCAAATAAGTATTAAATATTCAAACACGTATGCTGTCCACAGACATGGCAGTCCTGTACCTCTACTATGAGCTGTTATCGAAAACTTGCTCACTGGCGTTAAACTCGCGAGCGTATTAACGTGAATCCAATAGATTTCGATAATGTCAAAACTCGCTAGCGTCTCCGTAAATGATTTATATAAAAATATATTGTACAGCGCCCCTAGCGGCCACAAAAAGAATTAAAATTCGTACCAAGAGTACTATAGATTTCGATAGGTAAGAAACCGAACGTAATCGATTCGATAGTCACTGACGTTTTTCAGCTGTCACCATACAAAACGGCATCATGAGTTGCTAATTCGACAGACGCTATCGAAAAATACGTTTGCGATAGTAGTTACGAAGCTCACTAGCATTTTGAGGTGTGAAACATTAAAATTATATACGTTTTTGAGTCTATTAAAGTCAAAATATTGTCTGGAAGAGCTTATTAAGCATGGAATATGTTAGTGGGCGATAAATTTGGAGACCAACGACGTGAACGACGTGAATTTCAAGAAAAAATCAAAACAAGTTCCTTTACAAAATATTCTATTATTGTAAACCTCAGACCAAATAAAAAATCGAGACAGAGCGCTGTGAACAATACAGAATGCCAAAACTACACCGCCTCTGTGTATACACGCTCATACGCACACATTTACAACATTGAAAATTACACTACAATTAAACTACACCACACAAAGTGCACACATGTTTACGAAACCGGCTTCACTTCACTGGTTGACAGCGCTCTGTCTTGGTTTTTCATTTGGTCTGAGTTGTAAACATAGTTAATTTTAAATTTAAATAAAAAACGCCGCGAATCACACATCTCCTACAAAATTACAAATTGAACAGACGTACAGTCACGGACTTTAATTGATGAGCCACTTTCAAACTTTCCAATTTTGCATTTTTGTACATGGTTTGAGTTCGTGTTTAAGCATGTAATCTCGTGAAAATTACACGATTAAACACGAACTCAAACCGCATGCTCGTCAACACGAAGACAAAATTACTAATATTCGGAAATAGTCTTATCCATAGAGGTGGAAGGTTGACTAATAAGTTGTCAATGATAAATCAATACAATGTTGCATACGTTTATCAAATCTATTTGACATTGACCTCCTTTGAATTAGAGCTCTTTAAATACTATTTCTGAAAAACTATCCGAAGGTAGTGACAGTTGAAGACTTGAAATGCCGATGTCAGAGACGATAATTTATCGTGAGTACGAGTTTTTCCGATGTTGAAATGACCAAGTCTTCGTACGCTAACGTTACTATCGCTACGCTAAAACAATTGTCACTAGGTTACGGTTGCTAGACCTACAATTGGTTGACTTTGAGTAGTCACTCTGCTGTCAAGTTTGTAGTTCTGGCTCTCAGGTTAGCCAACCGTTAATATTGCATTAAATTTTATATTTATTATAGGACGTATGACTCTCCGTGTCTGGATGTACGAGTATAATCGACTAAAACCGATTTGCATTATACGACTAAAATACGAACAGTGGTAAGTGGCTCATCAATTAAGTCCGTGACTGTACATTATTATTATATGGAACAAAAAATCAACAACCCCTAAATACCATAAGTAGTCCATTTTTTTTTTTTTTGTATCGTTAACCTTTCTTTTTAGTCGGATGGTGCAGATTCTCTTGCACCGAGCTAAACTAACTAAACTATCACTAAAAATCCTTACTTTTGGCTATGAGAATCTGAATGCTATTCTGCAAAACAAAATAAAAAAATTGTTTATTGGGTCTCAAAAGATTACATTTCCAATTTTTTTAAGAAACAGCCCCAGTAAGTTATTAATAATACTTGTGTTACAACCCCGTCGCGCTCCTTCCCATGATGTTACAATATTGAGACATGAAAGTTAAAATTAAGATTTTTTTTTTAAACAAAAAGAAACAATGACTTATAAAATAATTATCAGCTCTGTGTAATGTGTGAAATAATATTGTGTAAATGTGGGATTGTGTGTGCGTGTGTGTTTGTGTGTGTGTCTTTGTGTGTGTTTAAGTTCGTGTGCGTGTTGTGTGCGTTAGGGAGTATTTATGTTTGAGTTTACGTTTTTTTTGATAGTGCCGTTATAATCTAAGTTAAAGATAACTCTCTGTAATCATAAGGAATTACATTATGATAAAGAAGCTAAGTATTAATGTAAGTCTGACTAAAATATGCTCTGTTTCTTCATAACTTAAAATATTCAGTCACTCGGTTATAACTTTTGCATTGGTGCAAGACTTCGTGGTGGAACTTTAGTTTTGAGTTAATTTTATTGTATATGTAAGCTGATTGACAAACATACTGACGCCTTGCAAAAGCCGTACGTACCCCCGGAGAGTAAGCCACAATATCGCTCCTTCTCCTAGCCTGTCTTTCTGGGTTAACTGAAAGGTATTTGTGTAAGTATAGAATGATGTTTAAAAGGTATTGTTTCCTGACTGATAGTAGGCCACAAGTCCTGTATAGATCAATTGTGGGATATCTATATGGCTTCAAATACATTACTTTTAAAAGTGACCTTTGGGCTCTTTCTAACTCTAGAAATTTTGTTTTTGTGGCCCCACCCCAAACAGGTAAGCAGTATGTGATTACTGCATGCGCCAGTGCTATATAAATGTTGTTTAGCGTCTTTTGTTGATTAGTCCTGCCCTATGACCCTTACTCTCAGGAAAGAAGACTAAAATACCGTGCTGCACCAGTAGAATTCGTTAAAACTAAATATGGTAAAAGACAATTCAATACAAATTCCGCTGCCTTATATAATAAAATTAATAAAATAATCAACATCTATCCCATGACTACTAAAGACTGCAAAAAGGCAATAGTTCAACGGCTAAAACTGAAGACCTAAGATGATATTGAATTGTTGCTGCAAGCACCGTCAATATGAGTTGAAAAGATACACGCACGCATGTACCCTCACTCACACACACACACACACCCTCACACTCCCACACACACACCCTCACCTACACCCACACACACATACTATTTTAGTTTTTTTTTTCTTCTTTTTGTTTAAATTCTATTATGTTTTGGTACACCACTTTTACCATTTTATTATATGTCATTGAAGAGCGGGGCCTCCTAGCACAGGTATATCTTTACTTAAAAGGAGGTCCCTATGTAAGATTTACTGTAAAAGTTGTACATGTTACTGCAATATTATAATTTTTTTTTTTTGACGCTTAACTTGTCGTTGATTTAAAAAAATCCGTATAAATTTTCTAACCCGCGACATAATAACCTCGAAATGCGGGTGCCACGTTAGACACTCGTCGACTATAACTCGTTTGACAGGAATAAACTACATTTCACACAAGAGAATCGGCACCATTGACTGTCATAACATTGTTACCATAGCGATACCACTACGTTTTGATCATATGAGCTGTTCTCTCTTCTTATTACTGAGAAAGAAAGAAACAAAACATAAGAGTGCAGTTAACTAGACGACATGATCTATCGAGCTTACCTTAGCGCCTGCGTAATACTCCGTAAAACTCATGCGAGCATTATCGAAATCTATTTGATCCACGTTAATACTTCCGGCTCCACCCACTTTTCATAGAGCTCATACACCATGCCGCCATACATATTAGAAGTGAACCCTCCGGGAGGGTCACCTGCATTAGGTTTGCGCTAAAGTTAACCGTCGTCGTAAAACAAAGTAAAATAGTGTTTTCAGGGGGTCTTGTTAGAAATTATAATTTTTATAATAATAATTTTATATATTTTTTTTTGTGAATATTAGGTCTTTACCTATGAAATTGCCGTTTTGTATGAAAAAATTTAAACGAATTTTTTTCATGTATTTTTATTTGTATTCATCGAAGTAATCACCCATGCAATCAATGCATCTTTGCCAACGCAGTGGCAGTTTATTGATGCCCTTGTTAAAGAAATCAGCTGGACGGGAGGCAACAAATTTTTCAAAGGCATTTTGTACTGCCTCTCGGGTATTGAATTTTTTTCCCGCCAAGAAGTTATCCAAATTCTGGAAAAAGTAGTAGTCTGTAGGCGCAAGGTCTGGTGAGTAGGGCGGATGACGGAGAGCTTCCAACCCCAGTTCTTGCAACTTGGAGACCGTCTGCTGTGCAGTATGAGGTCGCGCGTTGTCGTGCAGGAGCAGCGGAGACGAGCGATTGACCAATGCTGGTTGGAGATGTGCCAGCTTCTCCATCATTGTGTTATTTGTAACCGAGAACAATTTTTATTTAAATAAAAATTCTTGGATTTTAAGACCAACGCATATATTAATAAATCTTGTTAAAATATATATCAGATTTTAATTTCAATGTTTATAATGCTGTATTCGATAAGAAAAGCCTAAATTTAAAATGAGCCCTCCGCGGGAGTTCCCGGCATCCCATATGCGACTAGGTGAACACTCCAGGAGGGCTCTCGGCACTGAACGTGTTAATAGGCTAGCGCTAGCGAGTTAGTTTTCGATGACAGCTCCTGGTAGAGGTACTGATTGCAAGCGGAACAGTCGGGATTGCAGTTCGTACATTGGCCGTGACGTCAGCGCTTTCTAATCCACACACCGCCCAATTTGAGCCGAAGTCCAATATAATTCACAAATGGACTCTCGCCTGTCATATGCCAATTTACAACAATGCCCGCCAAATATCGCTAGAGAGGCGACGAGCGAGTGGGATACTATTGTGATGGCGGATAGTAACTACTGAGAGGGCTCAAGTGGACGTGGAACTGACGTTGAGGCCGTGTGAGACTTCTCTTCGTGGTAATACTTGTATCGTAAAGTTATAGGATATCTTTTGTACGAAGGCAACTATCTCGATCATGTTTTCTTACTTGACATAATATTAATTGACTTTAGCGCCAATAATGCGTAGATAACAAGTCCTAAGACGTGGTTTTTCGATGATCCTGAAAAAAGTAATATTTACCGAATTATAAAACGGCCTATAATGTTTTACCAAACCGGAATCAAAAATTGATTACTTCAAAACGTCAAACGCAAAGCCAGCACTACGCCAATAAAAAGCTTTTTTACAAAATATGCATAGTCAGTTTAATAAAGTTTCCGGCAGCAGTAAACGTCGATAGATTATGTGGCGCGACACGCTGCACATAACGATGTATCGATGTGCCGAGTATCGATATGTATCGAGTGATCGGTCACTCGTACAGCGCTGGATTACTTGTCCCGGCCGATTGGCAACTACTCTTTAATTATTTACGGAATGTACAATTGGTATCAGTTTATCGGTTAAAATAGGTTCTACGTAGGTAACAAGGTATCTATAATACATTCAATCAGCTGTAAACTATACTTTGATTCCAACGTCATTTTTTGAATACTGTATTAAAAAGAGCTCCATATATATTTTTTCGTCGGGTGCATCATCGACACAGCGGCCATCGGTAACGTAACGTCGGGTGCATCATCGCGACAGCGAGAGTGAGTTCAAGTACTCACAGAATGTTAAATCAATGTTAAAAAAAATAATATTATACAATTCCTAAAATAGCAACCAGTTTGATTTTGTCTAGACTCTAAATTGTCCTATAGAGCAGGACCAGCATGTTTCCCAGCATTTTTATCTTGGATATAATCCTCTAATTTGTAATACGCTTGTTTACAAAGTGTACTTTTTGTATGAGTTTTAAATTTTCTTTCATTTAATTGTAATATATCACAAGGTATTCTGTTGTAACATTTAACACAGTACCCCATAAAAGATGTATGTACTTTAGATAATCTGAAAAATGGTTGATCTATTTTATCTTTATTTCTAGTATTAAAATTATGTCTATCACTTATTTTATTCAACAGATGTTGATTTTTTCTCACATAAATAATATTTTCATAATGAATGGGCAAGGTACCGTCATAATATTAATCTTTTTAAATAGTTCCCTGAGAGATTCGCGAGTGCTGAGATCGATCACGTCGTGCGGTCGCACTATGATGTTGTGTTCCCTTCTGATGACAGCGCAAATAAAACTGAACGCAGCCTGCGTATATAATAAATATTATGGTTTGATACATAGAATGGTAAAAAACTCCATAAAAAAACTACACTGAAAGTAATACATATTGTAGTAAATGACAATGAAGTAATCATCATACAGAAACACTTACTAGTGGCACTCGGTGTCGGACATAAACATAAGCGCTCGAACGCGACCCGCTTTTATTTCCAACTCGCTATCAGATCTGTATATAACTTTACTCCAACTGCCGGAAGCAACTTGCAGTTTTTTATCTATAACTGTCTAAATAGATTAGCGTTTTTTTGTGTTGTGAGCCTATAGATACGTGTAATGTAGTAGCTATCTATACATGCATACTTACAGTCCACTATGTTGAGTAGTTGCGAATAAACCTGCATACTGACTACACGTTGTTTTCTTAAAAAATCAAAGCGAACAAAAACCAACTATATACTTTCGTCATTTGGTCCGTATTCGAACCGGAGTGTGTTAATGAGCATCGAGCCCGGCGACCCACGAGAACAAAAGAATATTACCTGAGTGCGATAAGGACTTGTCGGGTGACACGTTTTCTATGTACAAGTTATAAAACATTTTTAACTATCGAGTTATTACAGTGACATTGATTGACTATTTACGGTTACTTGTTAACAAGGTGTATGTGACTTTTGGTGCAAATCATAATAACAGTACATTGAGTGAGTGGTTAAAGAAATTCAAATTAACAAACTGTTACTTTGCGAGTATTTATAACTTAAAACCAGTGACCGATCGGAGAGTTGTTTGCTGAGATTACTTTGCGAGTTTATTTGTTACTACAATGGAGGCACTTTTGGCATTACAAGATGAGTTGTTCGATAATTTGGTGAAAGCTGAAAGAAACTATAAGAAAACTCCGAAGGAAAGAATTAAACGTCAGTACTTAGAAACGAGGTTGGAGTTGTTAGAACAACTATTAAAAGATTTTAAAGACGGACACATGGAGATAGTTGCAAAAGCGAAAAATAAGAAGGAACCATATTTTACAGAAGGAAAATATGAGATTTTTGAGGAGTTATATGTGGAGTATAAATCAAGTTTGCGAGAAGCTTTGCAACAGTTGTTGCCACCAGTTACTGAGCTACCTAACCTAGCAGTTAGCAACAGCGCGTACAACAATTGTAGTGATGTTAAACTACCCCGCATACAATTACCTACATTTGGGGGTAAATATGAAGAGTGGCCAACCTTTTATGACATGTTTTCCTCATTAATACATAATAATAAGAATATTTCATCGGTACAGAAATTACATTACCTCAAGTCTAATTTGAATGGAGAAGCATTAAATTTATTAAGTAATTTTTCGACGACTGATGCTAATTATGAGGAAGCGTGGCGGCAGTTAGTTCGGCGATACAATAATAAGCGTTATAACTGCAATACTATTATGAGGACTTTATTTGGCACAAAGAAAATTCAATCCGAGTCAGCCAATGCAATTAGGAGTTTGTTGGATACGACGTCTACCTGTCTTAAATCTTTGGAGAACTTGGGTATTAGTACTGAATCTAGTTACGCTAACGCGTCTATCGTTTATTTAGTCGTTTCAAAATTGGACACAGAATCTGTCAAACAGTGGGAACAGCAGTTGAACACTATGTGTGAGGAGTTGCCCACTTGGATACAATTAAGAGATTATTTAGAGTACAGATTCAGGACCCTAGAAATGATAGATACAAACGGGAATCGCGCCGCGCAACAAGCTAAGCCCGCTGCTAAGTCGAAATCTTTTCACGCATCATTAGAGAAGGAGAAAGAGAACAAGACTAAGGCTAAACAAGAGTGTCCGATGTGTCATGAAATTCATTATCTTAACCAGTGCAAGCGTTTTAGCCTTATGACACCTAAGGAAAGACAGGACTTCGTCCAAACGAGTAAATTATGTTTTAATTGCCTGGCACCAACTCATGCGGTAGTTAAGTGTCGTCAGTCATTCAGCTGTAAGAAATGTGGGAGAAGACATCATACGATGTTACATTTTGAGAGAGAGAACCAGGAGCCAGCAGCCACAGTGTCATCGAGTGAACCACAACAAGAGAGAGGGAGTACAACACGAGGTGACACAAACATAACTGCAACATTTTCTAGAGGAGAGCTACAACCCAACAGCGTGCTACTTGCGACGGCTAAGGTCAAGGTATTCCGTTCTAACGGTTTTAAACAAATAATTCGTGCTTTACTTGATCAAGGGTCACAGGCATCTTTTGTATCTGAATCAACTGTGCAATTATTAGGTCTTGTACGCAAACCGGTTAGTGGCTGGGTGTCAGGGTTGGGAGATGGCCGTATGAGGATTAAAAACACGGTTTCACTTCGCCTGGAATCACGTCATAATCCAGCTATTTTCATCCTAGTTAACGCTTATGTGTTGCATTCGTTAACGTCCCTACTTCCTTCAACCAGCGTAAGCACTTCCAAATGGATAGAAATTGACAATCTTCCTTTAGCTGATCCGACATACGCGACGCCAGGTAAGATTGACATTTTGCTAGGTGCAGAGGTTTATAGCGAAATATTACTGGATGGTGTTATGAAGCATCCTAATTGTAATTTAATAGCACAGAATACAGTGTTTGGATGGATTTTGTCAGGAAGAATGTCAAAAGAATCTCGAACGTTAGCAAAGGATAATCTCATTAGCATGCACATACAGGTGAAAGAGGATGAATTACTTAAAAGGTTTTTTGAGATGGAAGATGAGCCTAATTTAATAAAGAAAGAGATGACTAATAGCGAGAAAGCATGTGAGGATTTGTTTGATTTAACGACAGTGAGAGATAATGAAGGGCGATTCATAGTGAGATTACCTTTTGCAACGGACGATCCTAAGTGTCAATATGGTAATACAGAAGAGAGAGCAGTGAAGAGGTTAGAATATTTAGAGAGAAAGCTATCGAAAGATGTAAGGTTGAGAGAAGAATATAATAAAGTTATGAGCGAGTATTTGAGTATGAACCACATGAGATTGGTTTCTGAGAGTGAGTGTCAGAAATCGAAGGCTGTCTATCTTCCTCATCATGCTGTGGTGAGAGAAGATAAAGACACCACTAAAGTGAGAGTTGTCTTTGACGCTTCGAGCAAAGGTGACAACGGTGTGTCACTAAATGATGAGCTTCTTGTTGGACCTAGGCTACAACAAGATTTAAGGCACATCTTGATGAGATGGCGTCATCATAAAATCTGTATCGTAGCCGATATTGTTAAAATGTATCGGATGGTAAGAGTGGCGGACGAGAATACAGATTTCCAGAGAATTGTCTGGAGATTTGATCCATCGGAGCCCATACAACGTTACAAATTGTTACGTTTAACGTTCGGTACAGCATGCGCGCCATATCTAGCTGTCAAGGTTTTGCATAGACTTGCTGAGTTAAAAAAGAAGAAGTATCCATTGGCGGCGAGAATAACAAAACAATGTTATTATATGGATGACTTAATGACCGGGTCTGACACGGTTAATGAGGCAATAAAGATTTATGAGGAGATGAATGAGTTAATGAGGAGTGGTGGTTTTGAGTTACAGAAGTGGAATAGCAATGATGGGAAGTTTTTAGAGCAGATTGGGAAAACTGAGTTGAATACAAGGCAATCTATTAAACTAAATGATCTAATCAAGGTGTTAGGATTGAGTTGGAATAAGAAGAATGATAATTTTGAATACGTAATAACCTTACCTGAACCTAAGGATTCAGTCACTAAAAGACAAGTATTATCTGAGGTAGCGAGACTGTATGACCCTTTAGGCTGGATTGCCCCAGTGGTAGTTAATGCTAAGATTTTAATTCAGAAACTGTGGAAATCTGGTCTTCAGTGGGATGAGAGTTTGTCAGATGAATTAAATGGTGAGTGGCAAAAATATCGTCAAGGGCTAATGGATTTAATTAATCTTAAAATACCTAGGTGGGTAAATTTTACACAAGAGTGCAAGAGAGAGTTACACGTCTTTTCAGATTCTTCAAAATCCGCTTTTGCGGCAGCAGTTTACATAAGAGTGATTGATAGTTCAAACGGAGTGCATGTACATTTACTGTCCGCAAAGACTCGAGTTGCCCCAATCGTAAAAGAGATTTCCATACCCCGACTTGAATTGTGTGGCGCCACCTTAGCAGCTAAGCTTATATGTGAAGTATCACAAGTTCTAGAAATACCTAAGGAACATTTGTATGGATGGACCGACTCCACCATAGTGTTAGCATGGCTCAAAGGAGGCTCAAGTCGATGGGCAACATTTGTGAGCAACAGAGTGTCCACTATATTAAATATTATGAATTATCACCAGTGGAGTCATGTCTCATCAGAGACAAACCCTGCAGACTGTGCTTCTCGTGGTCTGCAGCCCAAAGAGTTGAGTGAGCATACACTGTGGTGGAGAGGACCACAGTGGTTGTCAGAAACTACAGTACACACAGAGAATACACTAATTGAAGATACACACGAAGAGGAACGAATCCAATCTTTAACCGTTTTATCTGACGTTGACGAAGAATTTGTTTGGTCAAAATATTCATCTTTAAATACACTATTAAAAATTGTATCCTATTGTAAACGAGTTTTGAATTATAAGTTGAGTAAGGATAATAGACCTAAACTACCTAAATTTATAACACCTAGTGAAATGAATGAGACTTTGTTGGCATGCATTAAACAAGTACAACAACGCGAGTTTTCATTTGAAATTAAACGATTAGAGATTGGAGAATGTGTGCCTAAGGGGAGTAAATTACGATCTCTTTGTCCCTTTTTGGACCAAAAGGGGGTACTAAGAGTAAGTGGACGCATAGCACAATCGGACGCGTGTTATGACACGAAGCACCCGATAATTATGCCTGGTAACCATCATTTGACCAAGGTCTTAGTTACGGATGCTCATGCAAAAACATTGCACGGTGGCCCACAAGCTATGTTAAACTTTCTTAGAACCAAGTATTGGATCTTACGTGCCAAGGAACGTGTTAAAAAATGTTTTAGAGATTGCACTATTTGTTTGAGATATTCCACAAGGAAGACTACTCCTCTAATGGGCCTGCTTCCAGAGGCAAGGTTGAAACCTAGTAAGCCATTCAAATCTACTGGTGTGGATTACTGTGGTCCGGTTTTTATCAGATTTTCGCCAGGCCGCGGGGCCAAATCATATAAAGGTTATATTTGCGTGTTCGTGTGTATGGTTACACGAGCAGTCCATTTAGAAGCAGTAACCGACCTGACTGCCAAAGGTTTTATTGCGGCGTTTAGGCGATTTACTGCTCGTAGAGGCCATTGTCAGGATTTATACAGTGACAATGGCACTAATTTTGTTGGCGCCGATAAACAAATGCGAGAAATGTTTAATAGTGCCCGATCTTCTCTTCCTGGAGAAATCGCTGAGTTACTTTCTTTAGAAAGAACCACTTGGCATTATATTCCGCCCCACTCGCCTAACTTTGGCGGGCTGTGGGAATCCTCGGTGCGCGGTACTAAGACCCATTTGAAAAAGGTAGTAGGTAATAGTACACTTACGTACGAAGAAATGTCGACTGTCCTGGCGCAAGTGGAGGCGTGTTTAAACTCGAGACCGATTTCAGTGTTGAGCGATGACCCAAATGACCCTCTACCCTTGACACCAGGTCACTTCTTGGTAGGCGAACCATTGTTAAATATTGCAGATGAGGATCACACTAATTGTAATGTTGTTGGTTTAGATAGATGGCGATTGACGCAAAAAATTGTAACAGATTTTTGGAACAGATGGTATAAAGAATACCTAGTTAATTTAAATCAAAGGTATAAATGGAACACTAAACGTGATGAACCAGAAATAGGCGATATAGTTGTTTTAAAAGAAGACAATGTACCGCCAGCTAAATGGTTACTTGGTAAAATTATTAAAAAATATCCTGGACCCGATAATGTAACCCGAGTCGTATCCGTAAAATGTCAAAGCGGAGAATATAAGCGTCCAGTGAGCAAAGTTTGTATTTTAACTAAATGAAATTTGTTTATTTTACCTGTTATGTTGTTATATAATGTTATTAAAACCTGTTATAGTTGTTTTCAAGTTCAGAGTTTATGTACTTATCTGTCCAAATTAAGTTTAAAAAGTCAATGTAAGATTATGTTGTCTAATTACTATAATGAGTTCTTCCAAACTTACTATTTACTTGCATATCGTTAAGATCAGCTGAGTTACATACTAATGACCTACTTATATAAAAAAAAAACATGTTTGTTATCAGTGTACCTAACTGAATTCGTCCGGCGGAGCCGCACGTGTTCTGCGTTGCTTGAATGTATTTACTTACTTCAACTATGAAAGACACAGTTTGTTCTGTTCTTCATTCAATTGTTTTTCTGTATTATTAAGTTTTTTTTAGAGGAATGAGTTTGTATTTACACTTGTTATATTATGTTAAGTTTACGAATAAGTATCATTTTGTTTATTGCTTGAGTTTAAATTTGTTGTTAAGGTGTAGCTAAAGAACTATGTTCTTTGGCGGGCGGAATGTCTAAATAGATTAGCGTTTTTTTGTGTTGTGAGCCTATAGATACGTGTAATGTAGTAGCTATCTATACATGCATACTTACAGTCCACTATGTTGAGTAGTTGCGAATAAACCTGCATACTGACTACACGTTGTTTTCTTAAAAAATCAAAGCGAACAAAAACCAACTATATACTTTCGTCAATAACCATCGCAGATTTACGAGGGTTACCGCCTACTGCGGCCTACTGCCTCGCGCTCACGCAGGACGCGCTTCAAACTAAAAAGCTTCTTGACGCAGCACCTCGAGGGAAATCAGGGCGCCTTTGATTGGCTACTTAAAAATAAAACGCGTGTTGTTGCTCAGGTGTGTTCGTACATTCTCGAGCGTGTCAGTTAAAGTTTCATTCGCTCGGGGGGCGCGGGGAGAGGACGTGGTAAGTTGCAAGGTTTCTACAAGTTGGCACGGTGCGCTTACTAGCCGTAAAGCTTCTAAGTGTGGCCTGCGAGGTGGTTTTGATTTGTTGGGTGAAACAGAAAGTGACTTGGATATAGGTACAGTATGTACTCTGCTAAGACCTTCAACTTTACTTCTCCTAACACGTGGCGTGGTTTTTTACTTTGTTAGCTTTAAGGTGAATATAGCAGAGCTATGATTTACTTATAACAGAACATCGAGCATTCGCTGTTTTTAAATTTTATCAAACCGCACTTCGAACACGACGCTCGATGTTTTGTTACAACCTGATTTAAAAAACCAACGAGTGAATTGGTGTAAAATTCTATCGAGCAAAGGCAACGCGGAGTGAGGTGCGCGGGTCGAGGGCAGCAGTGCTATTCTGTAACCATCTCACCGTGAACACTTAGGTGAAGTGAGCTCGGAGTGAGCTGTCAGTCCCTAGCAGAATGACAGCTCACTTCACGCCCACTTCACCCAAGTTTTCACCGTGAGATTTTTACAGAATAGATCGGCAGGTCGTTACAATGAACGTATGGTAGAAAGAAATGTTACAGGTAAATGCTCACTACATGGAAATACTTTTTTTAATTGAGTTTTTGCTTGTATTTTACCATTCGTAAGAACTTTACTTTACATAGAAATGCTCGACAAAATACTCAAGTGTATACTCACCTTTACGTTTCTGTCGGGTTAAACTTTTAGCAAACATCTATTCGCTTGTAACATCCCGCTGTAGTTTGTTTCAAATGAATGAGTTTCTCTTGTGTCTCGAGTGACTTATTACATCCATAGATCTTCTTGACACCTCAGTGTCACGCTTCAGCCTAGTAAACCACATATCAAGTACCTCCTCATACCCGTGATAAGATTATACAGAGGATAAGTGTATCAGTACATCAGAGGATACCGTAAAGTGCCTTATGTGGGCAAGAATAGGGCGCCAATGTTCGGCCGCCCTCTATCTATAACTGCTTCGTTTCGATAACTAAAGGACCCCATCCGCACGGGGCTGCTTTACGGTGTCTATCACTTTGTATCATCCAGCTCAACGCGTAGTTATGAGCGACATACTTAAGTATATTCGTCACTTAATAGCGAAATATATACACGTATTATCATCTGTTCCGGTTATTATCAGCAGGCTGTGTTACTTCTTTGATTATGTGACCAGGCAGATATAAATACGCATGCCATATAAAGAGCTGAACAAATCTAAAAATGTTGTCCAAACTGTTTAAACGGATAGAACACGAAACTCGTGTCAGAGCAAGAAACAATAGTGCAATATTTGTATCGTACAGTTCGTGTACCATAAGACTACGCTGTCAAAGTTTGGAACAGTCGCAGTCGGATAAAAAGTTCAGAATTGGCTGGTGAAGCCGAAAGAGGTGATAGAGCCGTACCGAGCTCTGACCGGAGGAAATTGAACGAGAGGCTTGATTTATGTGCCGCTGAGCAGGACGCCCGGGTGCGCGTTCTGACCGCTCGCTGTGGAAGTACTTCCTTAGCAAAAAGATACATGTCAGCTCAGCTACACACATTTGATTCGATTTTCATGACCACTACATAAGTGCAAATTAAAGAAGTCTCAATCTTTAATGGCAGCTGCTCATCAGATGATTTCTCTGTTAACTCCGAACCTAGCATGAACTTAAACCTAAGCTGAATTATTCATTGTGTTACTGCTATTTGTGTTTACTCGTATACATCTCAAGCAGTGTTTCGTGTGCAAACTGTGTACATTGTGCGGCGTCTCGCGGTTTTGTCGCGATCTCATGCTAATGTAATCCGACGATGTAGGGCGATGTAGAACAGCCCTGTGTCGTTTGCAAACACTAATGAACACGGGATTCGCATTAGTTTCAATTTAAATGCCGCGCCTCGCAATCTGTCTCTGTGATGAGGGTTCCCCGGACCAATAATCAACCGATTAGGCTCGCCCGACGTGACCGGCCACAAATACACACTCTTTTGTAATTAGAGTTGGTAATTATACTGATGGAAAGATCTGTAACTTATCGCTTAAACTGGTTGATTTTGTTTATTTATTGATTTGGTTTGTCAATTTATATTGTTTCGTCGTATTATATATAAATAAATAATATATAATAGTAATAATTAATAAATAATATAACAAAAATAATAATCATATAAAATAGCAATAATAATGGCAACACCTTGTCAACTGAACATTTCGTGTACGCAATTTTAATAACTATAAAAATTTTGACGCATTATTACAAGAGATTTTCGCTATATTCTAAACCTGAAAACAGAAAACCATTAAAAATACAATAAAAATACTATAATTAACCAATATGCAATAGAACCTTAATAAAAACTGCCGAATCGGAGGTGACATGACAGATGTCACCTCCGATAAAACAAAAATGAACAAAAAATAGGAAAATGAAGATGTTGACAAGATCGGCCGCACGCCAAGCACGCCCACCATCTCCGGACTCTTCGCTCAGCTCCGCCTCGCCGCCGCCGGTACCCAGCCCCACTGAGCGCTGTGACGACACCGGCCGCGGTAGTTGCGTCGAGCTCGAGCGACGAGTATTTCTCCCCGCCCACGACGCCACCACCTGCTCGTCGACGGGGAGGACGCCGGCCGCCGGATGGTTTAGGACCTCGAGGCCCACCGGCCTCTGATAGGGTCCCAGCTCCCGGCGGAAGTGTGCAGCGCATGAGATGGACACGATCCATTAACGAAAACGTCATGCGCTCATACTATGGGGCTACAGAGGGGGGAAACAACCTGACCGCGTACCGTGTCCGGATGCTCTCTCTTTTTCAGGTGCTTGAGCCAGCTGTCAACGTTTCGGCACAACGACTATCGGATCAAGTGCGGGTCATCCAGCGTAATCATATGCTGGATAACACTGTGCTTGATCGCCTGCGAACTGAAATGCAGAGTAGCCATGTCATCGCTCCCCCGTCGCAAAGTGTTATAGTGCCACCACAGGTCACTCCAAGTCAAGCTGACGAGAGGATCGATGACAGGGCTACAAACGTAAGTACCCAATGCAATGAGGAATTGAGGAGTGCTTTGGAGGGTGCGATTCGGGAATATCGGTTCATTTCGCCCGAACTTAGACCACGTTTACCTCGTTTGCCCATGCATAACAAAAATAGGGCGCTGTCGATTCTGTACTGTGCGGCTGTAGCGGCATGTCGTGTAGCTCAAGTCAAGTGCAAATGACTCTAGAGCTACACGACCAAAACCAACCGTACCAGCTTGGCAGTGTAGAATTGAACGCCGTATTGGTGGGGCCAGAGCGCTCAGTGGCAAACTTATCTGCTTCAGGGAGGGCAATACTCGCCCTAGAGTGATGCGTTTTGTGAGGCGGGCGTTCTCAGGGACTGATATTATCGGCCCTGAGGACTATGTGTCCCATGTCACAGAGCGCATCGACTTCCTGAAGCAGAAAGTGTATGCATGGGCAAACCGTATTCGTAGGTATAAGCGGCGAGTAGAGCGATACACTCAGAATCGCACCTTCCAGAGTGATGAAAGGTGGGTTTATAGGGCTTGGGAGCGACCGAACCAAGGTGTGGTTGACACGCGCCTTCCGGATGATGATGCCATGTGTTCTTTCTGGCGAAGTATCTGGTCGGCGCCTGTCAGCCACACCGAAGGTGATTGGACTCGGAAAGTCGAGCGAGCCTGCGATCCAATACCAGAAATGGGGGCTATTACCATCTGCCCCCAAGATGTAGCTCGTGCAGTTCGTCCGTTGCCCAACTGGAAGTCTCCAGGGCCGGACGGGCTGCACAATTTCTGGATTAAATGGTTCATAAGATTGCACGTTCGCTTGGCGGCTCAGTACCACACTGCTTTGGAGTCTGGTTCGCTACCCCAGTTCCTAACGACAGGAGTTACCCACCTGCTCCATAAATCGGGTAGCACCGCGGACCCCAAAAATTATAGGCCGATCACGTGTTTACCGACGGTCTATAAAGTTCTCACATCCATTTTGAGAGTTAAAATTATCAAACATATAGACACCAACTCCATCATGTCTGCCTCTCAAAATGGATGTATGAACGGGTCCCGCGGTACTAAGGAGCTACTCCTCATTGATATGGCCATTAGCCAACAGGTTCGCCGTTCCCGAAAAGATCTGTCAACATGCTGGATAGATTATAAGAAGGCCTATGACTCGGTGCCACATACATGGCTCATGAGGATGCTGGAGTTGTATAAAGTAGATGCAACTCTGCGCACCTTCCTGATGTCGTGTATGAGGCAATGGAGGACGGTCCTTCGCTATCCAGGATGTCGAAATATCCAGAGGAATAGCGAACCGATAAGAATCGAGCGAGGCATATTTCAGGGCGATAATTTAAGTCCACTTTGGTTCTGCTTAGCCCTGAATCCTCTTAGCACACTGCTGGAGTATTCAGGCCTAGGCTATCGGCTGAGGAGAGGTGGTCAGGTAATATCTCACCTCCTCTACATGGATGACCTAAAACTCTTTGCCCCCAACAACTTGCAACTGATGGAGCTACTGAAAGTAACTGAAACTTTCAGTAGAGCCATCAGGATGGAATTTGGTGTGGACAAATGTGCGGTCATGCATGTAAAGTGAGGGGAGATTGTGAAATCCGTGGGAACTCAGCTCGCGGATTCCATAAACCTTAGAGCCCTCTCCGCATCCGAAACCTACAAGTATTTGGGTATGTCGGAAGCGTTGGGCATCAGTGTTACTGACATGAAGCAATCGTTGAAGGAGCGCTTCTTTGGCCGCCTGAAGAAAGTATTTAATAGTCTTCTATCAGGCGGAAACAAGGTGCGCGCCTTCAACGGTTGGGTCATGCCGGTTTTGATGTACTCTTTCGGCATACTCAAATGGACTCAGACCGAACTCGACGCCCTGGATAGGAGGGTCCGTACGCTGCTAACTGCATATCGAATGCATCACCCACGGTCATCGGTAATGAGACTGTATATCCCGCGAAAATGTGGAGGTCGAGGCTTTTTAAACGCTAAGACCCTCCACAATCGCGAGGTATGCAGTCTCAGGGAATATTTCCTAGAAGCCGACGTGGGGAAGCATCGAGATGTGGTCGCGGTGGACAAGGGCCTTACCCCGCTCTCCTTGGCTAAAGAGAACTGGCGCAAGCCTGTAGTGCTTGACACTAACGATCGCAAGGAGGTATGGCAGAATAAGGAACTTCACGGACGCTACTTCCGGGCCCTACATGGACCCGATGTAGATTTACTAGCGTCCGTAGCCTGGCTGCGTTTTGGTGACCTCTTTGGGGAAACCGAAGGTTTTGTCTGTGCAATTATGGACGAAGTTATGATGACGAACAATTACCGGAGATTCATTGTGAAGGACGGCACGGTTGACATCTGTCGGGCATGCCACCGTCCGGGAGAATCAATCCGAAACATTATTTCCGGGTGTTCTCGTCTAGCTAACGAAGAGTACTTGCATAGACACAACCTTGTAGCCAAGATTATCCATCAGCAACTTGCTCTGAAATACAGCCTTGTGGAATCGGAAGTGCCGTACTACAGGTATGTGCCCGACCCAGTTCTCGAAAATGGAAATATCACATTGTACTGGGATCGATCCATCATCACTGACAGGACTATTGTTGCCAATAAGCCTGATATAGTGGTGGTGGATTGAGGAGAGCGGTGCGCAATGATTATTGACATAACGGTCCCGCATGACGGGAACCTCGTGAAAGCCGAGAAAGATAAACAGATTAAGTATCTTGACTTGGCTCGCGAGGTTGTCGACATGTGGGATGTGGACTCAGCGATCATTGTGCCGATAGTCGTATCAGCCAATGGCTTAATTGCCAAGAGCCTCGACCAACACCTTAGGAGGCTCTCGTTGGGCAGCTGGATTAAGGGCTTGATTCAGAAAGCGGTACTCCTGGACACGGCTCGTATTGTTAGGAGGTTCCTCTCTCTGGAGCCCTGACCGCCGGTACCTTGGACCCTGTTCCCGATACCGGTGGGCTACTATTTTTTATATTTTTAAATGTTTTTATATGTTTTTATTCTAATATTTAAAAATATAATTTATATGTAAATATTGAAATAAAGGAAATAATAATAAAATAATATAGCAATAATAATTATTCATACAAAACAATTTATACAAATGAATAAACAGAATTATAATACATACGAGTATGTACAGGTATATAAAATCATCTAAAACATTTAAGTACATTTTGCAGATAAAATAATACATAAATAATAGATAAGTGAAATAGTATCTTATTCGCGATCCTGACTTTCGATTGTTATAATGTAAGTTAAAACTTGATCCCACAAAAACAACTTAATTAATTATCTCGTAAAACAGGACTTCCTCTCTCCTACCCTTTTGCTGTGCCCCACAGGGTCCATAATGATCTAAATTATATAGTTACCACCTAAGTACACATTATGGTAAAGCAATAAAGATATTGAGTATTGAGTATATAATAGGACTGTCTGTTAAACACACCATTGAATTGTCCTGTGTTGAGCTTGATAAGAAGACCTCCAAGTTACCAGAATCTATCTATGTTTGATTCTGTAATGGAAGCTGTGCTAAAAAAACTAAATTGTAGTAGTAAGTCAATAATTATCATATGTGGTGATTTTAATATGTATTAATCTATTAGAAAATGTCCGACTATTAAGTCTTTTCAGGTCATTTGACTTGTCAAATATTTTTATGGAACCAACCCGAGTGACAGCTTCTTCTGCCACTTGTATAGATAATATTTTTGTAATTGTGATTACTTACATAAACAAATTGTAAATAAGTTGCCATCTGATCACAGTGGAGAAACAATAACATTTTGCTCCTACATATTTTTACAAAATATTCAAGTAAGGTTTAGGCCAATTACATGTAAAAATTTAGAGAAATTAAATAATGATTTGGCAAGTAAATTGTGTGTTCAGAGTTTTAATAATATATGTGACCCAAATGAGTTCTACGTCGATTTCTTTTCACTATTAAACAAGCAATTTATTGATACTTTTCCACTAAAGACTAAAACTATTTACACAAAGTTCTTATTTAGTGATTGGGCGACTCCAGGTGTACGTAAAAGCAGGGAAAAACTTTTTGAACTTTGTAGCTTAAAGCAACATAATAATATGAATAATACGAGCTTTCATCAGTATGTTGCAGTATGTTGTTGAAGACAGCTGTTCCGTATAGCACTTTTTTTGGCTTCATATTGAAATTACCTTATCACAACAATTAAATTACTTGATAATACATACATTTAACAAATTATCGTGACGCATCTGACATACACAAAACAATAAACGAATACTTCGAGCGCGATCGTGTATAAAAATTACCAGGGCACAACTTCAAACTTGTTTGTACGCGCTCTGTACTCTGTAATCTGTGTTGGTTTAGTTAGGTAGTTAAATACTGTAAACAAAAAAACCACAGTCAAAGTCAAATAGACCCTTATAAGGCACTTTTGAACGTCAAAAAACGGGGAAACTCCACGTGACGAGAGACCTATTAAGTAGGCAACCGAATAAACCTCAGTAATACCTGTCATGCTACGTCACTGTTGTACTCTTCAATTTAGCAACGTTATACATCTATAGCACCTGCCTTTTTGGGCTATTTACAATAGACAGATTACAAAATATTATATTACATATTAATATTGCAGATATACCGTAAGTTAGACGGAGAACGAAGTGCCCGTAACTACGGACGAAACTACGGATTTCGCAGACTCTTACTGTTCAAAACCCACCCGTGTTCCTTCCGTTGCCTGTACGTTGCCAGGGGCCACGGTATCCCTTTCGGACTTTCCCGCAACCCCAGCAGGCATCGGTCCTATTGGACCCCTTCACTTGCTGACAACTCATTGAGGCGCGCGTGGAACACAACACGCCGTCGACCCGGGCCTGGTCTTTATCGGACGGCGAGCTACCCATTGCTCACCGTCCGCAAGCCCGCGCCTACGGTGGCCGAGAATCGGCCTGCGATTCTCGACGCCCAGGGCGTCTCCTGCGGCGGCTAGGGGCGTGAGGGCGCGAATTTTGCCTTTCCCTCACGCGTTCTGCCTCCTCCTTCGCGAGCATTACTGCTTCGCAGAAGGAGGTGACGGCCTCCCATGCCCTCTCGCTCCGTACCATGGCCTGGACTAGGGTCAGACGCGAGAGATCCCCGCCACCGATCGCCTCCACGAGGACACGGCAATGCTCTGCCCAAGCCGGACAGACCTCCACCGTATGCTCAACCGTGTCCTCCGGGTGATCCACGCAGTGATGACACCCGGGCGTTTTCTCCCGCCTGATACGAAACAGGAACCTCTCGAAACAACCATGTCCGGTGAGGACCTGCGTCAGGCGGAAGAGGACGCCGTGGCGCCTCTCTAGCCACTCCTCAAAGAGGGGACTTATCGCCGCAATAGTGGCGTGCCCAGCACTGGGTTGCGACAATCGCACTCTCCATGACGCCATGAGATCCCACCGGAGCACTGTCCGCTGTGCCGCGATTTCTCACGAAAACGGAGTTACGCCCCGGCGTTTCGACTCCTCGCGCCACTCCCAGATATGCGCGAGGACTTTTGCCTCCAGATCCCATGGCGGTAATCCGGCAAGGAGGCTCGCCGCCTCACCGGAGACCGTGCCGTATCCCCGGACCAGCCGGGTGGCCATGACCCTCTGGGACGCGTTCAACCGGCGGGCTGGCCGCCGCCTCAATGAACGCGCCCAAACCGGTGCCTCGTAAAGGGCCATGGACCGCACGACGTATAGCCTCCGGCAGGAGGCGTTTGGACCCCCTAGATTGGGCAGGAGCCACATCAAAGCAGCCCCGGCCCGCTCCAGTCTGGGAGCCAAACGTCGGAAGTGCTCCACGAAGTTCCACCGGCTGTCGAGGACGAGTCCAAGGTACTTCATCGTCGACTCGATGCCGATGTGAACTCCTCTTACCGTTATTTGGGACCCCAACGGTGGCGCGTTCCGAGGACCATGAAAACACATGGCCTCGGACTTGTGCAGGGCCACCTTGAGTTCCAATTGCTGGATTCTGGTGTGAGACACCTTAAAGGTGCACTAGTCGACAGCTCGAACTGGTTGGTGGGCGTGACTAATATACATGCTAATTACTGTTATTATCTATTTATTTAGTTTTATTTATTTAGTGTTTATTTATCTCGTTTTTGTTTATTTATTAATTTATTTAATGTAATTGACGATGATTTATAACGAAAACGAGCGCGTATAATTTCATGAACAGAGCTTTGAGCGTATAGATATTATGGATATAATATATATATATACAGTGTGAGTCTTTATAATGTGCACATACTGAAATGAGGGAATCTATGCTTAATTTTATCGATGGCAAAAATATAAAAAAAAATCTAAATATTTTTTTATATTTTTTGTGGAATTTTAAAAAAATTTGTTCGCTACTGTGACCCCGGTGTAAACAAAACGGTGTAACTTTTAAACTAAATGATCTATCACGATAAAACAAACTCCATAATGATTGGAAGTAATTAGACGTCCTTTTAAAATGAAAATTGTGTAAAAAAACCAGCGTCGATTTGAAAATAAACATGTTTTTTAGCAAAAATCTGTTTTTTTTTCATCAATTTTTACAATAATCATACAATTTCTCAATAAGACGCCCCCATTTCCTATTTTATTTTTATATTCATTACCTTTAATATTTTAATTTTTGAATTGTTCTTTGTTTTTTATATTTTTATTACGGTCGCTTTTAACGTGCACGTCTTTCTACATTGTCCTCACATGTATAATTTCAAAATTAATGATGTAACCAATATTTTGTAACAATTTTTATTTTATTTAAAAGAGTGTCCGTGGAGTTTCTTGCCCGTTCTTCTCCATAGGTACCTACTACGCTTTGGAATGGGCAACTAGCTTCATATTTCTGACTGACCGACTTCTTGACAATTCAAAAGTGCCTGTAAATGGTTTAATTGAAATAAATGCTTTGAGTTTGAGTTTGAGTTTGAATTACCTTTTTTATTACTTTACGTTGTTTTTTATCGTATTAGCCACCTAATGGTAAAAATTGCATGTTTTTAACTCAATCCCAACATTTCTTATCTACTGCCAAAGAAAGGTCCAGCGCATGGCTACCCACTATTGTTTAGCAGGTAGATAACCTTTTTTTTTGTGAATTTTGTTGTGAAAGTGCGCGGTTCGGGGTGCGGGGAGGTAGTGCTAGCCGCAGGGTCCTTGAATTATGACAGGCAGTCGCTCCGAAGTATTCGCCGCTTCTACATGTGTTTCGTTACTTTCGTTCGCTGCTACCTGAGTTTCGTAACTTTTGTTCGCTGCTACATGATGCCGCGTTTAAGTGAATTCTCCCCGGCACACATTGCCGATATTCATTATTACTATGGAGTGGGACGAGGAAGTGCCAGAGCTGCGCGCGCAGCTTACATAGCTGCGTTTCCTAACAGGCAACCAGTGCCATCTGCCCGCAACTTCCAGGAAGTTTGTCGATCACTGGACTTGGATCAAGTAGAGATCGTCGCGAACAAGCAGTACTGAGTGATTTGTTTGCTGATCCATCCATAAGTACTAGACGATTGGCTCTTCGTCACGGAATATCCCAAAAATCAGCGTGGCGCATTTTAAAGAAAGAAGGATTGCATCCTTATCACTACCAAAGGGTGCAACATCTACGTGAAGACGTAGACTGGCGTCCAAGGTGTGTGATGTCCACTTGGGTTCAAAGAAAAACCAGAGCAAACCCAAACTTTCCGAGAACCATACTATGGATGGACGAAGCGACATTCACTAGAGACGGTATTACTGACTGTCGAAATTTACACAGATGGTGCCGTGCGGGTGAAAACCCGAAACTGAAACGTTCAACGACTTTTCAAGTAAGATTTTCAATAAATGTTTGGGCTGGTCTTATCGATGACATGTTGATTGGACCAGTCATATTGCCGAGAACGTTGACCGGTGAGAGGTTTTTAAGTCTATTGACAAATGAACTACCTGAGTTATTGGAGGATGTACCACTGGCTTTACGTCGAAGGATGTTTCTGCAGATGGACGGATGCCCTGCCCATTACGCTAGAAATGTAAGATCATTTTTAAACGATCATTGTCGAGATAAATGGATCGACCGGCAAGGACCTGTAGGCTGGCCTGCGCGTTCACCCGATTTTACGCCCCTTGATTACTTCCTATGGGGGACCATGAAGCAACGCGTCTACAGTACCCCCATCAATAGCGAGGCCGATTTGCGTGACCGCATAATAAACTGTGCGAATGATATTCGCAATGATCCCGAAATGATAAGGAGAGCGACACACCAAATTTTAATTCGCGTGGCTTTGTGCCTACAACAACGAGGTGGACATTTTGAGAACCTGATGCATTAAGTTTTGTGTACAATAATATTCATTATTCATTATCATTATTCAATATCATTATAATATTCATTATCATCCCAAATAAACCATCCTTAAGAGAACAATAAATTGCACGTTCGGAGTGCCATCTTTTAACACTTGATAGAAAATGTTATGTTTGAGTTATAAATATGCAATTTTTACCATTGGATAGCGAATACGATGAAGATTAATTTAAAGTAATAAAAAAAGGTAGGTAATGGGGCGTCTTGAGAATTTTTACGATTATTGTAAAAATTTATGAAAAAAAAAACAGATTTTTGCTAAAAAACCATGTTTATTTTCAATCAAGGCTAGTTTTTTTCCACAATTTTCATTTTAAAAGGACGCCTAATTACTTCTAATCATGATAGAGTTTGTTTCATTGTGATAGATCATTTAGTTTAAAAATTACACCGTTTTGTTTACACCGGGATCACAGTAGCGAACAAAATTTTTTAAAATTCCACAAAAAATATAAAAAAATATTTATATTTTTTTTTTATATTTTTGCCATCGATAAAATTAAGCATAGATTCCCTCATTTCGGAATGTGCACATTATAAAGACTCACACTGTATATATATAATAATAATAATAATATATATATATATATATAATATATAATATAATATATATAATATATCTTACATAATCTAGTTTTAAAATAATATACCCAAATAGTTACTCTATAAGTCATTGAAAATATTATATCTTCTTCTTAATTTAGCTTCTAATAAACTTATTGTTGTCTTCTTTTTAAATGTTTGATGTAAATTGATGGCCTGAAACACAGGTTTTCACAAACCTATATCAGGCAGGTCTTAATTACAGTTAGAATTAAATATTACTCGAATGTAATTAATTTAAATCATAATTTTACTTTATACTTGAATACATTTAATTTAATTTAATTTAATTTGAACTTTTGAATAAATTATCTATCCCTGTACATCTTTTTTGACATTTTTTACTACATAGGTTATTTATTTACGCCCAAAGGCGAGTTAAAATTAGTGATGAAATATGGAAGTTCCGATGCTCATAACTTCCAAACCAATTTTTTTTTCCAATTCTGTTTCCATACAGTCTAGATAATGACAAGACAAATCGATATAATTTTAGTTTTGAACGTATACTATCAGACAGGCGAATAATCACCATACTACGTTTTTATGGAATAATGACCGACTAGCGTACCCTTAAGTCGGAAGAAAAAGGTTCAACGAACAAAACAAATTTATAGAACTAAGCAAATCATTCTGCTAGGAACATAAGACTCCGCTAAGGTCACGAATACCAACTGCGTGCAGTCCCCGGGTGAGTTTAGAAACTGGTTTACTTTTGTACTCGTATCAAGTGCTGTTTATATTTAGAACTCAAAGTACCAACTGCTTTTTATAGTTCGAAAAGGAGATAACGAGTCGTTCCAGCAGCGAGAGGTAGCAAATTTAAAGCTTCCACGGAATGTAGCAGTTTTGTTCGTTTTGGTCAACAGAGAAGATGCTCTTGTTTTAGCTTGATCTCTCGAGTCCGTCAATTTCCTATAGAGATATTATGTTATTTTTGTTAGAAAGGTGCTGAAGAGTAGTCAAATGACGCTAGTAGTCACCGATGGAATCGATGTATCGTAAGTAGGTACCGCGCGGCCGGCGGCGGCGGCGGCGGTGGAGGCGTAGCGGCGCGGCGCGCGTTGACGCAATCTTACGCCTCATTTGCGGCGCGCTGATCTAAGACGACGACTAATGTGCCGCGCACTCGCTCAGTGTAAAACACTGGATGTAAGTACGCTTTAATTGAACAGTCCTCTTATTTCAAATGGAAACTGAGTTCACATATTTTATAGCAAAACTGAAACTGATCCCGCGGTTTTTCGCGACCGTTATAATTATTATAATCATAATCTTACATACAATTCACTCCTGTCCGCAGCGTTGTTCAACAATTTTGGCATGGGTGTTACACATTATTATGTACTTCTTCATTACTTCTTCCCCAGTATTTCAGGTTACCAGCGCAGCGTTCTATTTCATAGATCAAAAAATTCTAGTGCTATGACATAACATAAGCCAACAACGACCAGTACCTACCATCTCAGAGATTATGATATATGTAAGTATCGTTACGAAAGCCCATTTAGATCTAACACAACAATATCCCTCTATAACGTGTTGATATAACATTTTATTATAGGAATGCGTGTGTACGTGTACACTGTACTGTGTGCACATCGGGCTCCGCACAGCCCATCAATCGACATCAATCGGAATTCAATTCGCCGCCGAAATAATATTTATATCGGAAATCCATTAGCGGCTCGAGGTAGCTACGTGCTCAATATTGTGTTGTTGTGTACCTACCCGTGCGAGTACCTGCACGGATTACATAACTAGTACATTGATGTGTCTTGTGACGTAACTGATAGGGTTCGTACGCGCACACTTTCACACATCTTTGAAGCTTTGGATTGTGGTTTACAAAACTAATGGAACCGCTTACCTTCTTCCTTATAACGGGTTTATTTAAAAATAGAAGGGACTACTTATAATTATGAATAATTCTTTCTATATTCTTTTGTAAACAAAAAAATACTTGTAGTATTCATTTTCCGTTCCACAGACATCGTTTACGTTTCCGTGCCGCAGTGCACTAACCGCGTGCACGAGATAGCGATCTAAACGAAAGTTTAACTTTAACGGTTCGAGCCCAATACAGTTAGTTATAGCGGCATGTCTCTGTTGCCAAGTAATTACGTCGCTTCGCGTTATACGCTAGCTCTAGATTCTTTGTTTTGTAACATCGCCGGGCACGAATGTAATCTGCATGCAATTGCTTTTAGATAACTATCTATTGTGCTGTGTTTTCTTATTATCTCACGATTGGAACACGGTGGCATTTTGTCGTGCACCTGAATATGCAGAGACGATTGCTAAATAAACGTAACTTTTTACGACCTGCGTTAGTAAAAATTGATTTGTTAAATAATCAAAACATCGACTAAAGTCTCAGTTTACGTAGTGGATCGTGTGCACTTTTGATAGGAAAGTCTACGAAGCCTGTGTAGTATTCTTGGCATGTACAGAGGGCCCAGGACTGGTAGTTGTTAATGTGTGGAAGCCGTGAGATGAGCGCGCTGACTCGCTCGGCACAATGTGTCGACTCACCATATTGTCGCCAAGCCGGAGCAAGCGCGCTGAAAATAGTCAACTTTACAGTTTCACGAGTCATGACTAAATTGATGAAAAGAACGGCATTCGTCAATCGTTTTTCTGACGGATCGGTGGCATGAAGAGTATCTAATCGAAGCTTAGAATTCTTGTAAATAAGTACTTACCTCGGGTGAATAGCGAGCAGTCGCAATCAAATAGCCTTCGCTAGAAGCTAGACGAAACGAAACTTTCAGCCGGTGATTGTTGTAACGGTAATCTTTAGAAAAAAAACTAAGAAATAAATAAACTATTCATAGCTATCTACAGTGTGAGTAGTTTTATAAGTACCTTTACAAAAGGCACCTTCAGTGTTTCGATAGCACGATAGGCTAGACGAGAGCTTGGTCTTAAATATTAAGTGGCGGCTATCGACCCGCGGGATGCCGGCGAATACGATCCATCTGGTTTGTGCTCCGTTCGCAACTTTACACGATACTGCGAGCTCAACCAATAAGCCGTGAAAGATGTTGCGAATATAGGGCAATACTTTAGGATTTATACTACAACAGAGTGTGGGACAAAGTAAGGAGTTCAGCGTGTGGAGATAAGTAGAGGTTGTTGTGACATGCAAGTAGTCGCACAAGGATATTGCCGTAAGTGATAAAGAACTGTCAACTATTTACTGCAGGATACCTGTCTTCAGTACCCATAAGAGTAAAGAAAGAAAGAAAGAAAAAGTATTTATTGGGACAAGCACAGGAGATCGTAATTAAACTAAACACACACTCACTAAAAATAAAAATAGAAAAAACAAACAGAGTAAAAATTAAAAAGTGGAAGGTCCTGTGCGAGGCCAAAAGGCTCCTATCTCAGCATGATGCTGCGACATTTAATAATAAATGTCGCAGCGCTGGTATTCTTTTTTTTTTTTTTTTTTTTTTTTTTTTTTTTTTTTTTTTTTTTTAAATAACATTGCCCCACACTAGGAATTTCTCCTGTGTCGTGGGTGCGTTTACAGACATTTAAACTCACATACACAAACAGCCAGACCCGGAACAACTAATTGTAGGTCATACAAATATTTGTTCCGTGCGGGAAACGAACCCGCGACACGCAGCGCATTCTGATAGGGCCTGCAGTGATGTCACGGACAGAAAGATTCATATACATAAATACAAAATAAAAGTAATTAAATAGATGTATTAAATACATTAAAAAATAAAACATAATGTTGTCCGCGTGTCAGCACCCGACGTAACATCAGTTACTTGTCTATGCTTTTACTGTCTGTGGCATTGTTGTGACAAGTAGAGAGACGCAGACGCCGATACCGGCCAAAAATTGTTTTTTAAAATTTGTTAACATTACGGCTGTTTATTCCTACATCATAAAAGTGAATATTAAAGAGTTTTTGGTAGTCAGTTAACGGCATATGGAGAAGTACAGATAAACTAATATTATGAGTGGTTTATGAATTTCAAATTACACCAATGAAAATGGAAAAACTAGGACAAAATGCAAAACAACTACTGTGTCTCAGTGAATAATCGCTGCCAAACGCTCGTCACCATTGCTAGACACGTGCAGATCAAGGGTAAGTTTAATGTGTGGTATCCTTTTGAAGCTGTAATAAGTACTGTTTAAATTTGATTTTAAATGTACCAACTGTCTTTATAGCACGAAAAGGAGGTGGCAGATCGTTCTATCAACGGGAGGCAGCGAATTTGAAACTACCACGGAAAGCAGCAGTTCTGTGCGATGAGGCCAACAAGAGGTACGAAGAGTAAATAACTGCAGACATATTTTTCCACTTCTAAACGTAGATTTTAAACGCTACTCAAAATGAAAGAATAACATTCAATATTTGCTTTTATTTTATCCGCGTAAACCCATGTCTAGTACATTCATAGATATCGTCTGTGCCGAGGGGCTCGGCTGGCTCGGCTGGCTGGTTGCTCGGTTCATGAGCGGTTACGCCACAGACGGCGCGGCTCGTATTTTGATTGTGTTACGGCAAGCTCGTCGCCGCTCGCCGGCACTCGCCCGGGGCGCCCGTCTGCTGCTTATTTTGTCACACGCGCAGAATTGAATATAAACATATTATAACTGGAATATTTTTATTATTAATGTATGAGAAATGTGGAGACACGTTAACTTGGCTGTCTCTAGAGTAGAATGTTAGTACTGCGCGAGCATGACTACACACCGATTTTGATGCAACTGCCTTGAATACCTATTCACATACATATACGTTATATGAATGTATAATACCTATATGCACTAGGTTTTAAACTAACCTTGCTTTATAGACGGATCACTTCAAACACGATTGACGCTCCATATCGAGCTCGATTGTTTCATAATAGCGGTCCGACGTGTTTATTACTTCACGCTAAATAAAATGTAGCATTCCTAACACGTTACTATTTCGTACTGAGCCCGTGTCGTGAGCTCGTGACCCGTCGCTCCATCCTTCAGCTCCAAATAAACGTGAATCTTTAGCTAAATAAATCCCGTATGCAGCTACACCGAGCGTGCGCCGGTGCGCCGCGGCGAGGTCGGGGCACATCTCGTAGGTCGAGGCGCGGGATATTGCCTCCTTCGCTCCAAATGGAATGTTCGCGCCGCCACACGCCCACCTGCCAACGATGACAGGTTTATAACGAAAATAATACAGAATTTACTCTAGACTTGAAAATGTTCCTAATATTTGTGTTTCAGATGAAGTTATTAAGACTCGGTTCCCCTTACCTGATGCTCCAAACGATATTCGTTTCATGTAACATTTCTATTTCTTGCCCTATTTCTTACCAACCATTTGTCGCGCCGCAGGTACCAACTCCAAGAATGTGAAAAAATGTTCGGAACTTATCGTCTGACAAAAACTCTGGAATCCTATGTAAGTTTTGTATTGAGTAAAGGCTCTCGCAGTCAGGCGCGACGTGACGGCGCAACGCGACACCGGTAGAATAATTTCCGTAATGTTTTCATAGAAACTGTTTCACCTGAGTCGCGCCTGTCTGCGGGAGCCTTTATATGTTATATGTCAGCGCAATGAGCAGCAGCGTTTTCTAAGCATTTTTAACACCATACTGAGATCGCCAACGCGCCTGCCAAGCGTGGCGATTATGGTACCCCCCCCCCCTAAAATGATAAGCAACAAAAAGAAATGGCCCCTAGTGCCCGGCGGCCTATCTACCCCTGACTACGGTAGCGGTCAAGGTCACGGTGAGGCAAGGGGTGCGAAGAATCCCCGGAAGAGATCCGGCTACCACAATCACCGGAAACTGGACTTTGCAACATACACCACGCGTACACTCCGGATCGACGAGAACATCATCGAACTCGAGGAAGAATTGAGCAGGTTACGATGGGGTATAGTAGGGTTATCTGAAGTCCGATGAAAGGGGGAGGACTCGATAATCCTCAAATCGCCGGGTGATGACGGAATTACGGCCGAACTCCAAAACGCCGGTGGAAGACCCGTTCTTAAGGCTCTTCAGAAGCTGTTCGATTCCGTCATACTCAACTCATACTCGTGGAACAGAGGTGTGGTGGTACTCTTCTTTAGAAAGGGTGCCAATGCATTGCTCAAGAACTATAGGCCCATCAAACTTCTGAGCCATGTCTACAAGCTGTTTTCAAGAGTCATCATGAACCGTCTCGCACACAGGTTTGACGACCTCCAGCCTCCCGAACAAGCCGGATGCCGTAAAGGCTTTAACACCGTAGACCACATAAATACGCTGGGGCAGGTTATACAGAAGACCGAAGAGTATAACCTGTTTCTCTGCTTAGCGTTTTTGGATTACGAGAAAGCCTTCGAATCGATCGAGACATGGGCTGTACTGCAGTTTTTTCAACGGTGCCAGATCGACTATCGGTACATCGATGTGCTAAAGTGTCTGTACGAAAACGCCACTATGTCAGTCCGACTCCACGACCAGACCTCGAACTGGTAACGTCTCCTTGTCTCACACCTCGCTGCCGAAGGATAGGTCCTACTGCAGCGAGGTGTGAGACAAGGAGACGTTATCTCTCCGAAACTGTTCACCGCTGTACTGGAGGATATCTTCAAGGTTCTGGACTGGAAAGGGCTAGGTATCAACATCAATAGCGAGTATATCACTAACCTTCGGTTACGACGACATAGTTATCATGGCTGAGACCATGGAGGACCTCAGTACAATGCTCGAAGACCACAGTAGAGCCCCTGAAAGAGTGGGTCTTAAAATTAACATGGACAAGACAAAGGTCATGTCAAATGCCCATGTAACACCCACTCTTATGAAGATCGGAGTCGCTACTCTAGAAGTTGTGAACGAGTATGAATACCTAGGACAAACTGTCCAGCTAGGTAGGTTCAAATTAGAGCTGGCAGCCGGCTGGGCAGCGTTCGGGAAAATATGCAATATCTTCTCGTCCGATATACCACGGTGTCTCAAGACGAAAGTCTTTGACCTGTGCGTGTTGCCAGATGACCTATGGCACTGTAACGTGGTCGCTCACAATGGGCCTTATCAGAAGGCTGAAAGTCAAACAAAGGGCAATGGAGAGGGCTATGTTTGGAGATTCTAATTTCTAATGTTTATAATTCTAGATTCTAATGTCTCGCTGGCGGTGGCGCGTGTGTTGGATCATTTAGCTCCCTTCAAAATGGTTGAGCTGAATGGTGCTAATCCATGCGTCATGTTCGTGAACGGGCGCCGTCAGTAGGGACTGGTCATCTCTTAGCTGCCACGGCGATTTTAATTTAATTTATATTTTTATTTCTAACGGACGCTTTTAATGTTTTGCATCGTTCTCACATGTATAACTTCAACTTGAATGATGTAACCAATATTATGTAACCATTTTATTTTATTTAAAAGAGTGTCCGTGGAGTTTCTTGCCCGTTCTTCTCCATAGGTACCTACTACGCTTGGAATGGGCGACTAGCTTCATATTTCTGACTGACCGACCCCTTGACTATTCAAAAGTGCCTGTAATTGGTTTATTTGAAATAAATGCTTTGAGTTTGAGTGAGTTTGAGTTATTCCCTACGTGATCGAATCAGAAATTAAGAGATCCGCAGGAAAACCAAGGTAATCGACATAGTCCGAAGAATTGCCAAACTTAAGTGCCAATGGGCAGGGCACATTGCTCGCAGAACAGGTGGCCGATGGGGCCGAAAGGTTCTGGAGTAGCAACCGCGTACCGGAAGACGTAGCGTTGGAAGGCCTCCCACAAGATGGACCGATGACCTTGCAAATGCCGCAGAAATCCGCTGGATGCGGGAGGCACAGAATCGGTCGAAGTGGCGGTGCTTGGAGGAGGCCTGTGTCCAGCAGTCTATGCAGTCTTTTGGCTGAAATGATGATGATGATGATGATGGTGAAAAGAAAGTTAGTAATCGCAAAAAAACAAAAACATTGTGATAAAACTACAAATTATAGATTTTCGGACTTTTTCCTTTACTTGTCCTGTGCTTGCTTGCTCTTGCATCTGCTTCTTGCCCATGATTCTAGGTCAACGGGAAGTATCCTGTAGGTTTTGATTTATTTGCGAGTACCAAAATATGTCCGATGCATAAATGACCGTATCAACGCAATACTAGTATTGCGTTGACCTAGAAGCTTGATATTTTTCGAGCTACCAGGAAGACCTACGTATTAGATATTATTAATTTCAAAATGTATACCTCCACGCGTTCCTGAGAAAAAGGATGTTGACATACAGACATACGGACGGTCAGCCAAGTGATCCTCTATGGCTTCCGTTTTTTCCTATTACCCAAAAAAAGTGTTCATAATTTTTAAAGTAGGTAGTTTGTCACAGTTTATTTTTAGTATATTTTTTAGTGATCCACTTGTATAACTTTTGTTTTGGTTATAGAAATAAGGGCTATATTTATATTATAATTATTATTATATATTGCCCCGAAAGCCATGATAAAGTTACAACAGAGCCTGTTCAGTTGACAGCAATATCGATATTTTCTTTGATAATCTGCCAATATTTAAAACTAAAATTATTCAAATTGATCTGTAATCAGTTGCCTACTTATACTTAAACTGACACGACTAATAGTAACGTAATTTTACTTTTATTACTTAAATTAATTAAATTAAAATTTCAACATAATTATGAAATTTTAATTTAATTGTGTTAGAATTTAATTTAATAATGTTATCAAAAATAATAATTTCACTATAATTTAGTTTAAATTTAATCTTTTAACTTTTATCACGTTTGTTACCTTATTTGCGAATATTTTGTTGTGATTTTATATGGTTGTATTGCTCTCATGCAATGTGAAGAAATGTATTATACATTATTTTATTCTATAATCAAATCGATTTAGACATTTTACTTATTTTATTTTTAATTTTATAAAAATTGTAATGATTAAAAAAAGACAAAATCATAGTTGTTCAACTTTTAATAAGAAAGTGGTGCATGCCTATAAGTGATGTATTAACACAGTATTGAAGATTTGTGATTACCTATTGTTTATTCTTGTAATATGTCGTTGGTGTGGCTCGCTCAATAAAATAAAATAAAACTACCAAGCGCGGATATGACAGTTTGAAACGTGGTAGGTAGTCCAATTCATAAATCTAAGATAGTTCTAGTAGTTGTAAGAACGTCATCGGACGCAGGATTGGTACGGCCAGCACACAGTCAACGTGCCGATGATTGGCACGGCCAGCACACAGTCAACGTGCTGATGGAGGGCCTTGGCATGTAGTAGTTGTATACTGACCTTAAGTAATAAGAGAAATACATGTTCAATGCCCGTAGTTGTATGAATAAATGTTGAAATAGCAGCTGTAGTTACAAGTTTAAAATGTTTCCGAGAAGTTGGTAATTAGTTGTGTTGCAGCCCTGCGCCGTGGCCGCTATGAGTTTTCGCATCACTCAGGTGGTGCAGTGCGCCGTAAATTGTGTTCCGTCGGTTAGGTTGTCCGTGAGCCAGGGAGCGAGGGAAGGGAACTATAAAAGACTCAAAATTATCACTTTTTAAACGTCAATAGTTATAAAAGACAGCCCACCGTTCCCACTTCCTAGTATTTTTGTTTGGGAAGAAGAAGTGGCGCAACTACGTTTTCAGCAATGCAAAATCTGTACAGAGAGCTTGAATTCACGGTGATCAAATAAATTGAATCGATATATAGGTCATCGAATGATTGATTTGTTTGTTTTGCTTAATTAGAAATATTTTACGGTGCGCGTTTACTAGACACACATTCATTCATTTTCTATCCATACCCGTAATTAATTCTGGGTTTGTTTTCATTTCATAATAAATTTGTTCCACGCGCCGCCGCTAGGAACCGGAGCGAGTTATGTTTGCCAGGAATGCGATTTATAGTTCACAAACAATTTGTATGTCGCAGGTTGTTCGTTTCTTTTGAAGTTTTTCCAATCTCAAGCCGCTATTGAGATTGTAATGAGTGTGTATGTTGGAAGAACAAATCATTCAAAGCATACCTACTGTTCCCCCACATCGAGATATAACAGCTTATTTCCAAAGTACCTCCTCACTTGTAGTCGTAACGTAATAACATGAAGTGAACTTCCTTCGCTGTCGGCTCCCAAAAACTCTAACAATCGATCGTTTCGATAAGTGTTGGTTTATGTGAACCAATTGTCGCCACAGCACGGTGCGAATCAATCCGCGCATTACTGCCGTAAACTATCAAGCTGCAATATCCATCGCCGGCAATAAACCGCGCCGGCTTTGCGACTGTTACATTGTCGCGCCGATGAAAGATGCCCGAATATGAATCGCTGCTTGTCACGTAGAGATTCCAAACTTGTGAACTGCGGCTTTTGTGATATACGGTTATGTTGATTGAACTATATTTTGAAATAACGGTTTATTTCAAACTTATAATAGTTCATATATCTTTCAACTTGATTGTTAAAAAATAAAGGGATAGAAACCTTTGATTAAGGTGACTCACACCTTAATCAAAGGTTTCTATCCCTTAATTTTATTGATCTTTATCCATTATCTGAATCTAAAAGCTGCAATCCATAATCAATGGAAAATCTGAATCTGGTCCAAGTCTTGTCCAACTTTCGATTAGATTAGAGATTAGATTACCATAATATGAATACACGTAGTAAACATGAAATTGTTATACCCAAATTTAGATTAACTAAAACTAGTAAGTCATTTGTTATAAACAGTATTCGCTTTTATAACAAGTTGACAAAGTCGGTTACAGAACTTAGCGATGGAAAGTTCAAAACCTACATCAAACGTGTCCTTATCAAAAAAACATATTATAAGATTAAAGACTACGTTGAAGACAAGGAAGTTTGGCAATAATTCCTTCTGCACATGTGACTTCCCTGGTACCTCATTAAAGGCATAACTATGTAAATGTCTATTAACTGCTCCCAAATTAAGATGATTATTTTATTTAACCTTATTTTTTCTTTTACATACTTCCTAGACATAATCTTTTCATTATTTGACATTGTATACCTACAATATTCTATATTTTTTATTAAATTAGATTTAGGTACCTATTACAGCTGTAGTGGCAATCATGTCATTTGGTTTAAATATGTCTTTATTTTTATTATTTTATATAGATTCTTTTCTTTTAGATTTTGTGAATGTGAGAACGTTGTAGGCTTAACAGACTGTAGATCTGTCGACCATTTCCTATCTTGCTAAGTACCCGGTACTTGTTGATAGGCCTACACTGTCCTCTCATACCTATTAATACTGTAATTAGTACTGTAATTAATACTGTTTGAAAACATTGTAAAAACCATTTACTTTTAAAAGAGTAACCGTGGAGTTTCTTGCTGGCTCTTCTCCATAGGAAACGACCAATTGGAACCGTGCACCTAGCTTCTGAGGTTTCATAAGTGCCCTTGTAGGTTTATGTGAAATAAGATAATTTTAATTTAGTTTTTTTTTAATTACTGTTCCTCGCCTACACGTAAAGTGGGATGTTTTTCTTTCTCATCTATCCCATGGCGTGTGTCATGGTGTGGCATGGTGTCGTTGGAAAGGACGTTTAAAAATATTGAATTGAGTTTGTGAAAACCATTTGAGGATTAAGGGATCGGTAAGCGAAATATTAAGCTTTAAAGTGCAATTTTGTGTTAGAGTCTAGTGTCCCCCCCCTCCCCTGCCAGCTAAATGGTGGGCTTTAGATATGTGAAAAAATTCACGGTAGTAGTATATATAACGAAATTAAAAGAAAAACTATCACAGCTAAGTAGGCTTTACAAGTTAACGAGTACTAATCGACCAACTTACATTTATAAACATATTCTCCAATACATTCCGTATGAGAGAACATGTTTTTTCAAATCAAATTCATCCCAACTACGGAACCCTTCATTGTGCGTGGTCCAACACGTACTTGGCCGGTTTTCAGGTACTCATAAACGAGTAACTACAAAAATATCATTGCCAACCAGCCTCTCTAGAAATTGACAAAAATATCACTTAAAGTTGTTTGCTACGACGCGACGCGTAGAAGTGTTGGCGTCGCAGCCTAGAGAAAGCTACGGCGCTATCACATCTGCTACGGCGTAGCATCAATGCAAAGTCATATACAATACTTTTTAATTTTACTTGAAACACCGAGAAGATCAATTGAAATGTTACAAAATCAATGTCCTTACTTAAATAAACAGTTATTGTCGGTCTAAAAAATCGCTACATTTGGAGAAAAAATGCACTTCTAAAGTGAAGGCACGACGTACAAACGACTACATTACAGGTCTGTGCACACACTTGTGCTCGCGAGTGTCTCGGCGACATTAAGATGGCGTGAAATTCGACTCACGCACTCCATGCACTTAACGTAATGTTGTCGGTGTTTACACCCGACGTCGGTTTGCGCGAGGTGGTCGTGCGAGATAATTAGAATTTTTTTTATAGGTTTTTGTAGTCTTCGTGACTTGTTACACTCACTTTGAAAGACGATTTACATATGTAATTATCTTTGCCGCTAGTAAAACTCAACATACCTCTCAACAAAACTGGCAAAAGTGCAAGCCGACGAGTTCAATCTGTCAATCAAAAGTGCAAAACAAAGTAGTTTTATCTACCAGCGCTTAATGAAGCGTGCGGCGCGTGCGCTTATTTATGTGAAGGGCGCGCCCGTCACCGCGCCGGTGCGGCTGCGGCTAGGCACGGCACGGCAGCGGTACAGCGAGGCATACCCTGGACGTGCGCCGGACGGCTGCGTCCGACAGGCGCAGTACGATCTACTGACCTGCAGTGCCTTGCAATCAGTTTTACAACACTACACATATTTATCTACACCTATTTATCACAAAACTAATTTTTCATTTTACAAACCTATTATTAACAAATCTTCAAATTTCAAATCTATTATTTGCATATCGCAGTTTAAAACCTATTTGTATTTTTCATTATATTTCACTATTTACATATTTACAATTGGACTAAGACTAATATACTATTGAATATGCACTTTTGATATTGACATGGCTAAATAACGGGTGATGACTAAAGAACTCTTCTCTACCTTTACCTTCGACATGCTAAATATGAGTCTGCCATACGCATTAAGTACTATAACTGAAATTATAAACTGCTCAATAGTGACGTCAACTTTCCCTGACCAATGGAAAATTGCTTCCATTAGGCCCTTACCAAAAAATGTCAATCCAATTGATGTAAAAGACCTACGCCCTATTTGCATTGTGTCTGTGTCTGTCTAAAGTGTTAGAGAAAAACGTCAGCCAGCAATTAACGCATTTTCTAGAACAAAATAACGTGTTACCGGACTTACAGTCTGGTTTCAGAAAACAGCGCAGTACTACCACGGCCCTACGAGATAATAATAATAATATTGTTTATTTTAAGAAACTTAGACATAGATTACATAATATTTTAACAGGCAAATTTAGTTCAGAAAAAGTGGTGTAGTCATCTGTAGCCGAACTAGGCAGAGCCTGTGTTTCAGCTATTAGCGCCTTCCAAAAGGTAGATCGCATTAGGAGAAGAATGGGCAAGAAACTGCACTACTCCTATGTATACTGCTCGTACGTTATGGCCGAAGTGACTTGTATGAGTGGCAGGAGACGACGACGTAGGTAGCGGCTTGTAGAACACTGTTTAAAACTCGGGTTATTGTCCTTTTCAAAACGGCCCAGTGCGTGTCAGACCACGCACAAAGAAGGGTTCCGTAGTTTGGATGAATTTATCCCAAATATAAACTTAACTTTCTGGTTGAAAAACATGTTTTCCCATACATCGATATACGGTCAATTCTCCAACTGCAAATGTAAGTTTGCAATCGCAAAACGATTTTCGAACTTTTACCTTTACTTGTGCTGTGAGACCTTGCTTCTTGCCAAATATCATGATTCTAGTTAAACGGGAAGTACCCCGTAGGTTTTGATTTATTTGCGAGTATCAAAATATGTCACATAAATGGCCGTATTTTTTATTGCGTTGACTTAAAACAAGGTAAGGATAACTGATATTATTGTTGAACATGTCCTATTTGGGGAAGTATTGCGACGACCGCGAGCGCCGCGCACTGCTCGCAGCCGGCTGCGGTGACTCCGTTATGTATCGCGTTGCTTCAGCGCTGCAGCACTATCAAACAATGTACACCGAAACTGCACTACAACATAATTTATTACTTAAACGATATAAATTGTTTCGTTTTAGTTGTGCAAAGAGATTTGTTCTAGGAGTCTAAAACTGATAAGAATATTATGATTATAAAGTACATAATATATGCAATGAAAATGTTTCCTATTCACGGAATACGAAAAAACTTTGTTTATGTAAAATGTATGCAAAGTTTTAGTAACAAAACTTGTATATCTATGCACCTTTGTCCGGCGCTTAAACAGAAATAAAATATCAATTTCCTCGCTGCAGGCACTGACACCGGTGCGCGGCTGTACTTTAAAAAACTATTATCTGTGACAAAGGGCGGCGGCGCCACAAAGCGGCGGCTCATGACAGCGGCGCACCTTTGTTATACACCAAATCGCGGCTGCATACCGCTTGTGCGAACTTAGCCCAGGTAGCACGGACGTATTTTTATCGCGGCGATTTTTTTTCGTGCACTGGCTTTTCAAATCTGTATTGAGCCGAGCATTGGGAATCCAACAGAGCGCATCCAGCGCGTATCCCAGCGCGTCAAGAAAACACACTGTTGGATATTCAACTACCTACCTACCATTTATAAAAAATACATCATATCTGTATACCCAGTTAATAACAACATCAAACATCGCAAACGCGCATCCTCTCTTTTCTATGGCGGGTGAGTGAACTGTACACGCTGTTACTCATGCCTCTAAACTATCACTACGGTTCTTTTACATGTTGTGAGGTCCCCTCAGAGTAGTTTATACCCCAGCTTGCAACCCTGAAAACCTTATGCTACTCCCATGGTGCTCGGAAAACTACGAAATTCTGGCATTATTTTTCTTCAACGCGCGTTTGCGACGTTTGCAATTTTTTGTGTCGATATTGACTGGGCTACTACATTATAAGCGAATATATGATTTGATTTGATTTTGATTTACTTGTTATAATTACGAGTCGGTAACTTATCCCAATCTTGTACTCATGGTAATTGGTTCCACGCAGCCTTAGTCAGCTCCGTTCAGGTAGTATACCGCCATGTTACGGAGACGTACAGAAGAGCTACACAGAGTCGTAATAATTATGCATAAGGAATTGTAGCCCAATGTAATGAAAACGAACGTGTGTAATTAAGTATTTTGGGTGCAAGATAAGATTGCGTCGTAGCTATTTTTCACGGTTCATTCAGCTTATTAATTATCTACTTTCCCTCGATTTCATAATGTTCCGACAAATTAAAGAAATGAGTATGTAAATCCATACAGTTATACATAGTTATAAATCATAGGACTGTCATCCTGATTGCAAGGTCGCTTCAAAAGTTTAGGTCTTCTGTATTGTGTTGCTTGATGGGCCTGCTCCAGTATGCGTCGTGTGTACCGCGCACGTGCGCGGTGTTTGTATTCCGTGAGGTGAGCGGCACCTGGAGAGTGCCATCAATCTTACGCGACAAACGCCGATAGATCCCCGCACCCGACAACGCCCCTCGTACCGCACACTCAAACTTGCGCAAAACAAATTGACTTTGTTCAACTTTTCTAAACGAAGTATCTGCCTCCTCACGATGACTTGGTAAAAATTGAATTTGAAAAGCGAAAGAATCGGGGGTAATGGAATCTGTGAGATTTATCTGAGAGTTAATGTAGAAGTTCTTAATGGACAAGGAACGAGTCTCAATGACTGCAGTCAGCACGGTCGGATAACATTTTGTGGACTCAGGTCTTTACATTAACTTAATTATGACACGAAATTGTTAACTAGAAAATGTCGCGTTTATTGTCACTTCAGAAGTTAAGAGCCTGAATTTTGTTTCCGCTCCAGTTCATCAGAGAGGGAATCATGTTGATTCTGTTGGAATGTAACGTCAATTATATCAAGTTTAATTAAGTGTCGGTCAACAAACGCCCAAAGCTAAATAGCTAAGCCTCAAGCTAATTAATGATTAATGAGTGTATTTCAAAATAAGTACCTTTCATTACGATCATCATAATTAAAAGCGAACTAGTTTTGTTTGTGATCTGCCGCGTCCTTTATTAGGATGACGACTATATTATATACTCGTTTTGGATGCCTACTTACAACTTATATTTAAAACAAACATGAAAATCTTAGTAAAAAGATGAGAAAAAATTATGTAGATGGACTGAGTGAGGGCTAATTAATATGAATCTCATATCATTTTTCTAACTGAACAGACAGCTGTGCTGCTGGGGAGTTTGTTGCGCCACTTCTTCTTCCCAGCTAAAGCACTAGGAAGTGGTGAAGGGTGGGCGTTTTGGGGGACTGTCTTATGTAATTTTGACGTTCAAAAAGTGCTGATTCTCAGCCTAGTTTGAATAAATGACTTTTGAATTTTGAATTTTGAATCAAAAGGGAGTGGATGATAAAATGACGGCTAACAGGATAGAGTGGAAGGCATAGACGTATAAAAAAGGTCGGACGGAACTCCCGCTAAGACAAAACTGTGTCCCGTAATGGCGGCGACTAATTTATGTGTGTAAGCCAAATTTACCCATTTATTATTGCTTTATTTTATTAAGACAAATACAAGTCGTGTGTAGGCAGAATTATACCGTGCCATTTCAAAAGATTAATGGTAAGAACCAATTATTATGAATATATAAAAGAAAAAAAAAAGAAAAGAAAACACAGTTAATTGAACATATTTTAAATGTTTAAAATTTTACTTTTTAACCTAATGTTTTCGCACGGGCGTATTTTTATTGCGGCGATTTTTTTTCGCGAATTGGATTTTCGACGCTCTTTTTAGCGCCGAGAGTGTGTTTTCTTGACTAGCTGGGATACGCGCTGGATGCGCTCTGTTGGATTCTCAATGCTCGGCCCAATACCGAGAGTTGAAAATCCAGTGTACAAAAGAAGATCGCCGCGATAAAAATACATCTGTGCGAACCTGGGCTAAGGAGCCGGGGAGCACGGCTCGCAGCAGCCATCTTGGATTTTCATTTTGACCAAATTCACACTTTCTCATAGAGAATGTCGCATAGAGGGCCATAAGTGCTCAGGGAGACGACGCCCGTCGCCGCGACTTCTACCAGTTTACTCCCATTCTAATAAAAATATAATAAAATAGTTCACAAATATTACAATACAATATAGCAAACACATCATCATATACATCTTCCACACTTTATAGTTTATATAAATTTCCCATATTTCGGGTAATTTGCACACGTGAATATTGGCATTATTGACCTTTTGACGAATTTAGTGAATGAAGATTGATTTAATGATATGATGATTGATTTGATGATCTTTACCCATGAAACGTGATTCCTGGATTTTTACTACGGTTTTTACACCATTTCACCACACAAGAAATGCTGTATATTAAAAAAAAATCGCCGCATAGATGTATCGCCTGTGTTGACGTTTGCGCGTAAATGGCTGACTACTGTGTGAATGTGTGCTGTACGTACAGCGAGCTGGCCGACTTTGAGTGACACAGTTTTTTGTTAGCGAGAATCCGTCCGACCTTTTTTATACGTCAATGGTGGAAGGACACGAAGTAGCATGGGACACGGGCAGGCAGAGCAAGCAGAACATTGTGTCAATGAGAACGGAAATGGTCGCTACGTGAGTCAGGGGCACATTCCTGTGCTATCAGAGCAATCGTGTAATTAGGAGCAGCGTGTTATCTAACTTGATATTCCTTTCAAAGTTGGCCGTCTTTATATCTGTGCGCGCCTCCACTAACTTCAGATAACTCGGTAACTATGTGCCGCGCTCGTCACTGTAACGAGAGATTGGAGACAGTCTACCCTACCGTATGAATTCGTAAAGCAGTGCATATGTTACGGGCGCGAATCGGCAGTAGCTCAAGTTGCACGTTCAAATGTTGGATCTGGGCCTTTAATATGTCTTAACATGGTTTAAGAAATAAACTTTTATTCGCTTAACTCAATGCTTTACACAAGAATAATGAATATGTATTGTGGTCACAACAGATTCAAATCATACCTGCATATACACCCAGAACCGGATGAATTTTGCCACCAAACAACGTTCTCTGATATGACCTATGCCGCCACAATGTCAGAATATTTCACAAATATGCGATGAGATATTCCGTGCGCTCTAAACTGTCGTATTCCTACTCTATAGCACAGCTCTATGTAATGAATTACGCCCACTTTTACATATCGGCACGTGCGGAAGCAGAAGTTCGGTTCATTTGGGAGGCGATCTAAGTTGGGTAATTAACTCACTCGTATAATAACCGTGAGCAATGTAATGGGAATAGTTGAAGTCGCGACTTTATTAGCGAAGTCGAGCTCTGAAGGTGTTGCCAGCATTACGGAAGGATTTTATCGCCATGGCGGGTAGTGGCACGGAAAATTGAAATACTTAAAACGTTGTTTTACAGTTATATCGATGATGATGGTGTACTCCACTCCGCCACGTTGTGTTGAACGTGGTTTTCGCTTCAGATTAATTCTTCGCTATCTTTATGAATGTAATTGAAACTGCAGTGTATTTTATTTCAGTCTTTTGGCAGCAGTACAGCTCGTAATTTTTTTTTGTAATAATTTCTTGTTCTTTTCATCGTAGCTATTTTCCCTGGCTCGATTCCAACCCCTGTAAATGAGTTATCTCAAACTCAAAGCATTTATTTCAATTAAACCATTTACAAGCACTTTTGAATTGTCAAGGAGTCGGTCAGTCAGATATATAAAGCTAGTTGCCCATTCCAAAGCGTAGTAGGTACGTATGGAGAAGAACGGGCAAGAAACTCCACGGACACTCTTTTAAATCATTACCAGATTGGTTACATCATTCATGTTGAAATTATACAAGAAAATATAAAAGCGTCCGTAATAAAAAGATAAAAACAATTCAATAATTAAAATAACCCAAATGACCATTTTTTTTTTTTTTTTTTGTGTGGGAAATTATCAAATAACTTCTCCCGCTCTGGGTGGAGCGGGAGGGCGTGTCAGACTCTTACTGACTAAAACCCACCCGTGTTCCTTCCGTTGCCTTTACGTTGCCAGGGGCCACGGTATCCCTTTCGGACTTTCCCGCAACCCCGGCAGGCATCGGTCCTATCGGACCCCTTCCGTTGTGCTGACATCTCTTTGAGGCGCGCGTGGAACACAACGCGCCGTCGACCCGGGCCTGGTCCTTATCGGACGGCGAGCTACCCATTGCTCACCGTCCGCAAGCCCGCGCCTACGGTGGCCGGGAATCGGCCTGTGATTCCCGACGCCCAGGGCGTCTCCTGCGGCGGCAACCCAGATGACCAGTAGTCCCAACTGACGGCGCCCGTTCACGAACATGACGCATGGATTAGTACCTTTCAGCTCAACCATTTTGAAGGGAGCTAAATTTTCACAGATTGTGTATTTCTATTGCAAAAAATCTTTCTAAGAGCAAGCTTTTTATGAACTAAAAAGTAAGTACAAAATAAAACTAACGTAAATATAGAACATTAATATTTTCTTAAAAGCTTGAGGTTTATCTAAGGTCATCTAAGGCCTCAAGCTTTTAAAATAATAGATTTTATTATGTTTACGTAAGTTTTATTAAGTACTTTTAAGTTCATTAAAAGCTTGGTCCTAAAAAGATTTTTACCTATATTTTATCTGTCACTTGTAAGGGGCATTATGTCAACATAAATTCAACGAGCCTAACAGGGCTATCTTGTAAAGTTGAGGAGTTTCTGTGGCCACCTTCCCGCTCTATAATCAATCCCTGGACTACACCTTAGGCTATAGTTTTTGTCAAGACAAAAAATAACGAGCCCAAACACATCAGAACTATCTAGTTTAGTTGAGGAGTTTGGATACCTTTGGCCACTTTCCTGCTCCATCATCAGACCCTGGAAACCACCTAGTGTAATAGCACTTGTCAATACATAACCAATGAGTCCAAATACGATGGTGCTATCTTGTTTGATTGAGGAGTTCCTATAGCCACCTCCCGGCTCAATCCTCAGACCCTGAACATCACCAACTGTCAAAGTACTTGTTAATACATAACCAATGAGTCCAAGCAGGATGGTGCTATCTTGATTGATTGAGGATTTCCTATGGCCAGTTTCCTGCTCCATCATCCGACCCTAGACGCCATCTTGGGCTATAGTTCTTTTTAAGACACAACCAACGATTTTAAACTCAACGACGCTATCTTATTTAGTGGAGGAGTTCCTATGGCCATCTTCGGGCTCATCTCATCAGACCAGCTGCATATTTTTGCGTTGTCACCGTAGTTATATAAGTATCGACGTAGTAAGGGTCGACGTCATAACGTCAACGCCGGCTGTCGCTGAAAACCAGCGCTGGGGCTCTGTCTTGCATAGGGTCGCAGCATCATGCTGAGCGATGGCCGTTTTGCGTGAATGTGACGCATATTTTCCCTAAACTTGTTTCCATTTTTAAATTTTGTGTTCTTTTTTTTTGCGTCAGGTTTACCGTAAATAAACGTATTTTCTTTCTTTCTTTTCTTTTTATTTTTTTATGCCAAGTTTAAGCTCAATCGGACGCCAGGAAGTGCTTGAAAAATGGATGCCAGTGGGAGTAACTGGAAACATACGAACAAAGCTAGTAAAAACCTTGTCAAAAATAAAATACAGTTAAAAGTTAAATTAAAGTCCAGTTGGGCCCTCATACAAGAAACGTGTTTTTTTTAAATAAAAGTATTTAAAAAATGATGTAGTGTTAAATACTGTACGGTGGTACGGAACCCTTCGTGTGCGAGTCCAACTCGCACTTGGCCGGCTTAAACTTTTTGCCTTTGTGAATTTGTAGTGCGCTCCTTGTTAGACAATTGACCGCCTGCTTGCAAGCATCTCTCTGAATGAACGCATAAAATATAGATGTGAAACTGGTTGGTGAGTGCGGAGGTTCACACGGTGGTGCTGCGCCCCCGGCCTGCCCCCCGCGCCCCCGCGCCCTTGCAAAATGCCCGATTGGAAATTTTTAATTGCAACTTGTATTGAATTGAAAGTTTAATTCGCGCCGCTGCGCTTCAGCTGACGCCTTGTGTCATACCATTGACTTCTTTCGCTGTTGAGAATCCTGCTTTGCGTGTTTCTTAGTTAACTTATCACCTTCTCTCTAGTAAACTATATCGACGTGCGACATGGACATCCACTTGAACCGTCCCTACTGAGACACTAGATTTAATGCAAGGATTCAATTATATCCCAGTCAACCTTCCTAATCCTTCTGCACGTCTATTCGCGCTCCGCGGTCTGTAGTGGACGATAGCACTTCCATATCTATTAGCCGCAGGTGCGTCCAGCTAGCGCAACGAATGACGCTCATCTAGTGATGTAAATACTACGGCTTCGTCTCCAGAGACACCCTCGCGATACCCGCGCTTTGCCCCCTTCGCCTTGCCCGCACCCCACCCGCGCTCAGCCCACGCGAATGATTTATACCGCCTCCTGCCAAACTGACTCAAGTCTACTGAAACCAATTGAACATTATTAAAAACTTTGCTATATTTGTTTAGCTCTTGAACAGAGGCATGCTCTTTACCCAAATCAAAATGCACTGAGTGGCTCCTAACAGAGCCATGCGCAGCAATTATGCATATGCTATATGTACCCAAATAAAAATAAAAAACGTGCTTCATATACACCACAATTTTTCACGGCACATTCCGATATCATAGTTATCATACATCTCGGGGTCAGTAGTCCGATAGGTCCGCCAGGCGCTCACACCGGCACATATCTCACGGTTAGTATAAAGTCTCGTGGTAGCGGTTACGGCGGCTATTCCGCTAGATTTTCCTACTCGACTCGAATTTCAATCGGACGGCAATTTTGCTTCCTCGCTTCCCGAACGATTTTCTTTATAACCGCCGGCGGGTCCGGCTAACTATTAATAATATACTTACCTCCATTTATATTTGGCTTCCTTTCAAGCGACGTTGCGCGACTGTGGCCGTATACCCGTGAAATAAGAAGGGACAGAAGCTTCTTACCGCACGGTAACAAACTCAAACATTAATGTCGCTTTTGTGGTGAAACGGAGTCGAACTTGCTATTAGATAATGTTGATACAATATTTTGTTTCAATTGTCATATAATATGATGCGTGGCGAGTTAAAATCATGAAGACCGGATCTTCGGCAGCTGCCTGCTGCGCGACAAGCGCACACGTCGGCGCCCATGTTGGCAGACGCTCAAAAAATCACGTCCTGTGGAATTATTGAGTTAGTGCACGCTTTATTGTTTTCTACCGCAATATTGCCATCGACAAATGGAGCTGAACTCACTTCAATACAACTTGAAATATAAACAGATATTTCTGCTGAGGTTTCAGTAATAGAATAGCATTGTTCATTGGTCAAGATAAAAGGAAAATATAGTAAGGCAAGCTCCTATATCACGCGTCTGTTCAAATGAGCTGTAACATTATCACGAACACATATTTCTACAGAAGGCGGTATCTATACATTGAACTGGTCGAGTTAGCGTGAGTTCAAGCAGTTCTCTGTAGCTGGTGCATCCCCTGGGCCGTGGAGCGATTGGTAGTTGTTACGAGTGTGTGTGTGTGTGTGTAGCAACAGGCTTCGCAAACGACTAGTAAAGGACACGTTCGCGGGGAGCCGCTATTTGTCGCCGCATAGGCATCCGTCAGCCGCCGATACATGTTACTGTAGCTTATTGAATTATTTTATTCACGTTTAAGGAAATAAATCTAAAATAAGACGATGATTAGATCACGAGGTGTCTCTGATTGCCTACTAATAACAGATAACCGCCGCCTATTTTCAATATTACTAGGTACCTACTGCAAATCTTCAATTTGGGGAAACTCCCCAAATTGAAGATTTAAGTGAATCACTCTCGATATTCACTCTTTCCCCCAAATTCAAGATTGCCATACAAAGACTCAGGCCTTTTTCCCACGGGAGTTGGCGGAAACTACAGAACGATTCAAATTCAAGATTTGTATCTTGATATCAAAAACCTGTGCGTGATGAACAAGTGTGACCTGCCGTAATAATATCGTACTTTGTTAGTGCAATAAATGTAACACGTTATGTTATATAGTTAACATGACTCTTGGAACAATATTTAAGACTAATGAAAGTCTCATTATCATATCATTTTTGGATATTACGTCTTACTAATATTGGGGACTGTTACGTCAGACGAATATTATGCAACGCCGAGCTGAGCTCGTGTAGTGACTCGAAGATAAATGAATGTTGTGCAGCAAGTGTGAGCTGTGAGCTCGGCTGCCGGCTGCCGGCTGCCGGCTGCGGGCCAGACTGCCGGTGCGGAACTACGGAATTATGAATAATCATGACGTCGAATTAATACCAGCACCATTCCATCCACAAGTGAGACCTTCTAACCTGAATAGCACAATTGTCGCCAACGTAAACTATGGAGTATATCACATATGTCTGTCTGGTAGTATTAGGTACGTAATATTCTTAACAGACTTCTTTTACAAACAGATTTTCTTTTAGAATATTGTTGCAATTCAAATTGCTATACAACTGCAAGGTCCATATAAAACTTACATACATTATATTCAAAGCAGGAGAACGAGTCGCGACTTATTTGAGAGCGAGCATACAAACGCCGCAGTCGTGAGACGAATGGCGGGATATATCTCACGACGGCGCCGCCGCCGCCGCCGCCGCCGCGCCGCGCCGTATCGAACGCGACAGCTTATCCGCGGATAGCGACGTGCCACGTCGGTTGAAATATCGCGTGGTGTGCACTGAGGTGCTTGCTATGACAATTGGTTTCATATTGTGCGCGGAATAAGAATTTTCTTTGACTTCACAAGTTTTCAGAAATATGTTTTTGAAATCTAAATCAGATTGAATAATTTTATCCTTGAAAACTTTACTGGTGTACTGAACGAGTTTTCTTTCAGTGACATCGAATGTTGTTCACAAATCTTGTGAGCTTGTTTGTCTCTCACATATATTTGTTCACAAGTACTTTTACTTAATTAGTAAAGTCGAATGCGGGATAAGAACAAATTTTAAAGCGTTTGAAGTACCTAACGTATTTTAATTAGTGGATAAAACTTAATGTTATTTAATTCTCGTATTAAACACATTTAACAATTTTATCAAAATCTTAATTTATATTATTTATAATTTAATTTTATATAAAAAAACCTGTTTGAGCTGCAGAAGATTGTAAGACCATCATTGTATTGTATAAACTCAATCTCCTTTGTATTATATAATTGCGTAGCACAGGTGTGAGTACTATGTACTAAAGAGCTACCATTTACCGGGTAATATGTCTTTCATTGACTTAAATGTGCCCTGGCGGCTGTGAGTATGTCATGCTCACTCAGATGTCTCGCTGAAGGTGACGCGTGTGTTGGATCATTTAGCTCCCTTCAAAATGGTTGAGCTGAATGATCCATGCGTCATGTTCGTGAACGGGCGCCGTCAGTTGGGACTGCTCTTCTCTTAGCTGCCATGGCTTACTTAAAAATTTTGAATAATTTCAACATGAATGATGTAACCAATATTTTGTATCAAATTTTTTATTTAAAAGAGTGTCCGTGGAATTTTTTGCCCGTTCTTCTCCATAGTTACCTACTACGCTTTGGAATGGGCAATGCCAGTTTAAAGTCAAAGTCAAGTCAGTTTTTCAATGGTAGCTGAAGTTTGAACAGTCACGTAGACCCTAGGAGTGGTAGACGGTAACTGAAGTTTGAACAGTCACGTAGACCCTAGGAGTGGTAGACGGTAACTGAAGTTTGAACAGTCACGTAGACTCTGGGAGTGATCGACGGTAACTAAAGTTTGAACAGTCACGTAGACGTTGGGAGTGATCGACGGTAACTGAAGTTTGAACAGTCACGTAGACCCTAGGAGTGGTAGACGGTAACTGAAGTTTGAACAGTCACGTAGACCCTAGGAGTGGTAGACGGTAACTGAAGTTTGAACAGTCACGTAGACTCTGGGAGTGATCGACGGTAACTAAAGTTTGAACAGTCACGTAGACGTTGGGAGTGATCGACGGTAACTGAAGTTTGAACAGTCACGTAGACCCTAGGAGTGGTAGACGGTAACTGAAGTTTGAACAGTCACGTAGACCCTAGGAGTGGTAGACGGTAACTGAAGTTTGAACAGTCACGTAGACCCTAGGAGTGGTAGACGGTAACTGAAGTTTGAACAGTCACGTAGACTCTGGGAGTGATCGACGGTAACTAAAGTTTGAACAGTCACGTAGACGTTGGGAGTGATCGACGGTAACTGAAGTTTGAACAGTCACGTAGACCCTAGGAGTGGTAGACGGTAACTGAAGTTTGAACAGTCACGTAGACTCTGGGAGTGATCGACGGTAACTAAAGTTTGAACAGTCACGTAGACGTTGGGAGTGATCGACGGTAACTGAAGTTTGAACAGTCACGTAGACCCTAGGAGTGGTAGACGGTAACTGAAGTTTGAACAGTCACGTAGACCCTAGGAGTGGTAGACGGTAACTGAAGTTTGAACAGTCACGTAGACCCTAGGAGTGGTAGACGGTAACTGAAGTTTGAACAGTCACGTAGACTCTGGGAGTGATCGACGGTAACTAAAGTTTGAACAGTCACGTAGACCCTAGGAGTGGTAGACGGTAACTGAAGTTTGAACAGTCACGTAGACTCTGGGAGTGATCGACGGTAACTAAAGTTTGAACAGTCACGTAGACGTTGGGAGTGATCGACGGTAACTGAAGTTTGAACAGTCACGTAGACCCTAGGAGTGGTAGACGGTAACTGAAGTTTGAACAGTCACGTAGACCCTAGGAGTGGTAGACGGTAACTGAAGTTTGAACAGTCACGTAGACCCTAGGAGTGGTAGACGGTAACTGAAGTTTGAACAGTCACGTAGACTCTGGGAGTGATCGACGGTAACTAAAGTTTGAACAGTCACGTAGACCCTAGGAGTGGTAGACGGTAACTGAAGTTTGAACAGTCACGTAGACCCTAGGAGTGGTAGACGGTAACTGAAGTTTGAACAGTCACGTAGACCCTAGGAGTGGTAGACGGTAACTGAAGTTTGAACAGTCACGTAGACCCTAGGAGTGGTAGACGGTAACTGAAGTTTGAACAGTCACGTAGACCCTAGGAGTGGTAGACGGTAACTGAAGTATGAACAGTCACGTAGACTCTGGGAGTGATCGACGGTAACTAAAGTTTGAACAGTCACGTAGACGTTGGGAGTGATCGACGGTAGCTGAAGTTTGAACAGTCACGTAGACCCTAGGAGTGGTAGACGGTAACTGAAGTTTGAACAGTCACGTAGACCCTAGGAGTGGTAGACGGTAACTGAAGTTTGAACAGTCACGTAGACTCTGGGAGTGATCGACGGTAACTAAAGTTTGAACAGTCACGTAGACCCTAGGAGTGGTAGACGGTAACTGAAGTTTGAACAGTCACGTAGACCCTAGGAGTGGTAGACGGTAACTGAAGTTTGAACAGTCACGTAGACTCTGGGAGTGATCGACGGTAACTAAAGTTTGAACAGTCACGTAGACCCTAGGAGTGGTAGACGGTAACTGAAGTTTGAACAGTCACGTAGACCCTAGGAGTGGTAGACGGTAACTGAAGTTTGAACAGTCACGTAGACTCTGGGAGTGATCGACGGTAACTAAAGTTTGAACAGTCACGTAGACCCTAGGAGTGGTAGACGGTAACTGAAGTTTGAACAGTCACGTAGACCCTAGGAGTGGTAGACGGTAACTGAAGTTTGAACAGTCACGTAGACCCTAGGAGTGGTAGACGGTAACTGAAGTTTGAACAGTCACGTAGACCCTAGGAGTGGTAGACGGTAACTGAAGTTTGAACAGTCACGTAGACCCTAGGAGTGGTAGACGGTAACTGAAGTATGAACAGTCACGTAGACTCTGGGAGTGATCGACGGTAACTAAAGTTTGAACAGTCACGTAGACGTTGGGAGTGATCGACGGTAGCTGAAGTTTGAACAGTCATGTAGACGCTGGGAGTGATCGACGGTAGCTGAAGTTAGAACAGTCATATTGACGAGTGGCGCCAACTTCACGCGCTAACTCTGACACCGGCTTAGTTGGATGTTGGCGCATGTACCGCAGTCAAACTAAACTCAAACTCAAACTCAAAGCATTTTTTTCAATTAAACCATTTACAGGCACTCGGAAACTCCACCGTTACTGTTTTAAAATGTTTTACAATATTGTTTAACTCATTTGCTCGTAAAGTGGCTCTTATTGAACCGTTTTTAGGTTCGCAGTGTATTAAAGTGTGCTTTATACTTTATATAACTGCACTGCAGTGCGGTAATGTGCGCCACATATAACTATTTACTAGTCGGAGGAATGACATGGCAGTATGGAATTGGTAAGTACTATCATGGCAGCATGTAATTAGTAGGTACTATATATAAAAAAAAAAACAAAATTCAAAATATTTTATTTCACATAAACCTAAATGGGCACTTATGAAACGTCAGAAGCTAGTTGCACGGTTCTAATTGGTTGTTTCCTATGGAGAAGAGCCGGCAAGAAACTCCACGGTTACTCTTTTAAAAATTTTACAATATTTTACAATATTTTCATATAACAGTGTTATCAGTGTTATTAATTAGGTATGGGAGTACAGTGTAGGTCTTTCAACAAGAACCAGGTACTTAACAGAATAATGATGGGCAACAAATCTACAGTCCACTAGACCTACAGCGTTCTCACATTTACAAAATTGAAAAGAAAAAATTAATTAATTAATAAAAATAAAAACGTATTTTAAACGAAATGACGTGATTGCTAAAGAAAAGCAGTGGCTTTTGTGGACATGATAATTATTCAGATTTGATACAGCTGTAATAGCAATCACGTCATTTCGTTTAAAATACGTTTTTATTTTTATTAGTGAATAAAGAGTTGATATTAAATTGTAGGTATATAATGTCAAATAATAGGGTGATTATGTCAAGGAAGAATGTAAAAAATGTAAACATAGTAATTTGGGAGTAGTTAATAGACTCTTACATAATTTGCCGTTAATGAGAAACTTCCTTGTCTTCAACGTAGTCTTTAATTGTATAATATGCTTTCTTAATAAGGACGCGTTTGATGTGGGTTTTGAACTTCCCATCACTAAGTTCTGTAACCGACTTAGGCAACTTGTTATAAAAGCGGATACTGTTTATAAGAAATGATTGATGAATTCTTGATGAATTGATGAATGATGATGAATTCTTGTTTTAGTTAACCTAAATTTGAGTATCACAATTTCATGTCTACTACGTGTATTTATATTATGGAAATCACTTCTTATTTCGAAAAGTCTTCAGTTTTTGCGAACATACAAAATACTTTATAAGATATAAAGATACGGTTGAGTTAGTATATCAATTTCTTTGAATTTTTTTCTAAGGGACTCGTGAGGACCCATTTTATAGATAGCGCGGATTGCCCCCTTTTGTAAAATGAAAATTGAATCTACGTCAGCTGCCGATATCCACAGCAGAATGGCATAATACATAATACTGTGGAAATAAGCAAAGTATACTAACCAAGCTGTGGCTACATCAGTCAACTGCCTTATTTTTCTTATTGCATATGCAGCTCTGAACTCTTGAAAGAGTTCTAATGTGGGCGCCCCATTGCAATTTTGAATCTAAAGTAATTCCTAAAAATATAGTTTCCGTTATTGCATCTAGTTTTTTGGCCATCAAGTTTTAGATTTAGACCCACTTGAGGTACATTTGGTAATGAGAACCTAATTAGAAAGTTTTGTTCGCATTAAGTAAAAGATTATTAGCTGCGATCCATTTCGAAAGAACAGCTAGACTATCGTTGACATGTAAGACATCTGTATCTTTTCTATCTATTTAAAAAATTAGAGAAGTGTGATATGGAATTAGTATGAACTATCATATACTATTAAATAAGCATTTTCTATTTTCACCCGAGCAGAGATGTGCGCTTTTTTTAATCTCATCAAAGAGACTTCATGCCTTTTTATGTCTACTGTGTAAATAAATAAAATATGCAATATATAAATAATTTTATAAACCCTTAAAGTCACTTCGTATATTATACTATACATCATACTTTCAAAAATTCTACTAGATTTATTTAGGGTTGTATAATCTGTCTTTTTAACAATTTGATATTTTTGAACGTTTCTTCAACTGTCAATAACAAAAAACTGCGGCTGTCAATGTCAATTTCGAATAATTTGTAAAGAATAACCGAAAAGATGCGTCCGCCAGTTTCTGCTAAGGTAAGTTTTAAATATCATAAATGTTTTAAACGCTAATTATGGGTGTTTGTTGAAAAGTATGGCTTGCCAAAGAGTTATTCTAAAGGTTTATTGTATAAACAAAGGGCTGTGCACGGTATTTTACATATTTTTTTTACGATTTATTTTAATGTATAGCATACTATACATTGCTATCATGGCACTAATCTAAAATTTTTTTGCTATATACAATGCTACTGAAGAGAGAATAATGTATTTTATATTTATAGGACAATTTATATGTAAAATCAAGAATTATACGCACTATATTTTATTTATTTTATATAGGTTTTATTATTTATGGTGGTGGTTTGCATGTACGCTATTTTTGCTTTGTTTTAGACTGCTTCCAACGAAAGGATCAAACGAATTTTAGCGTTAGTCCCCGCAAGAGATGCTGGGTCAGACGCTAGCGACGGATCTAGTAGTGACGACGAATGCAAAACTCCGCAAAGCTCACCTTCATTAGATGCTTCATTTGAGAGGCTCAACATCTTAGAAAGTTCTGATCACACAGACTTTTCCGATAACGAAATTGAACGACAGATAGAATCTTCCGTTTTAGATCAAGATCAATTTCAAGCTCCTCTTACGCCGATCCTTGATGAAGTGTTTCCAAGTCCCTCCCAATGTAATTATGAAGCTCTTCCGTCTATTTCATCATTGCCATCTTTACCATCTGTTCAACCAACTACGCATAATTCTACACTACCTTCTACATCCAGTCCTTTGGTCACTCGTGCACAAAGAAAGCGTGCAGCGCCTACAATCCTCGCTCGTAAAACCAAAAAACGGTATAGCAAGAAAATTAATTTATCTTTCCACTGGAGGAACGTACCATTCCAACATACTGCCGAAATACAGAATCCGGTTTTTCAAGAAGTTATTCCATCCGATTGGTCACCATTAGATTATTTTTATAATTTTTTTCCTAAGGAGCTATTACAGTTAACACAAATTTATACAGCGTTCAAGAAACAGGAAAATCTATCAAAGTTGGTAACGACGAAATATTGGATTTTTTGGCCATAAATATTATGATGGGCATAGTTGATATCCTACAAAGATTACTGGAAGACGTCATTCCGTTACGCAAAAGTTGCTGATGTAATGTCTTTCAGCAGATAAGGAGGTTTATACATTTTACTGACAATACTACTGCCGATTTGCAGGACAGATATTATAAAATACGCCCTTTGATCGACTGTATAAGAAATCAATGTTTGTCAGTAGAAGAAGAGAACTCATATAGCATTGATGAGATGGTGATTCCCTATAAGGGTAAGAAAGCAGGCAGTCGACGGCAATATAATCCCAATAAACCCAGTAAATGGGGATTCAAAAATCTTGTGAGGGCTGGAGTGTCTGGTATTATATACGATTTTATGCTATATGCTGGGGATGATACTTTTAGGATAGGACAGAAGAGGAAGAATCTTTGGGCGTCGGAAGTAAAATAGTTGTAGCGCTGTGTAAAACATTGAAAAATAAAGCAAGTGTTGTATATTTTGACAACTATTTCACATCATTGGAGTTAGTGTATTTGCTCAGAGAAAATTATGGGATATTTAGCTTGGGTACCATACGACAGAATAGGTTGAAAGATGCTACTGGCAAATTACTATCAGATAAGACTCTGAAGAAAAAAGGAAGAGGAGCATTCAGTCAAGTAGTTTGTAACAAAAACAAACTAAGTATAGTGAAGTGGTTTGATAATAAACAAGTAACTTTGGTTAGCTCCTACATAGATGCGCACCCATTGGTAAAAATTAAAAGGTTCAGTAAAGAGTCTAAAAGTCGAGTTGATGTCACCTGTCCACAAGTAGTAAAGCACTACAACCGCCATATGGGTGGAGTCGACTTGGCGGATATGTTGATAGCACTATCGCACGGGCATAAAATCTCACCGATAGTATATAAACATCTTTTCCCAACTTTTAGACATATGCATAAATAACGGGTGGTTATTGCGTCGTAGACACGACAAAATGGGGAATGTCATCAGGAAGAAAGACCATTTAAAATAATTTAGGTATGAAGTTTTTATGGGACTGTTGAAGAGAGATAGAGAAGTTGCTGTAAGAAATGTAGAATCAGTATCGGAGAAAAAAAAAATAAAGAAGCCGGTAGCCGAGAGGCCTAGTGACCAAATACGATATGACAAATTTGATCACTGGCCACAGCTGACCGGTTATCAGCGGTGTAAATACTGTAAAACTGGTCAAGCCAGTACTATATGCACAAAATGCAACGTACATTTTGTGCTATGTTAAGAATAGAAACTGTTTTTTTGCTTATCATACGAAACAATAAAAAGCACAATGTCTAGTATACTATACATTGCCAAAAATAGTCAGTTTGTACTAGGAGTAGCAATGTATAGTATTCTATACATATGATTTTTCCAAAAATACTATATTATATTTTTTTTTATTGTCATAACTATGTCTTTTTTATAACTAATAAACAAATTAAACTCATATTTTTTGTTTTTGTTCACATCATATACCTTGCGACTTTAAGCATAATAATTATTTTATCAAACATTTTTTTATTTTTTATATGGGCTGTTTGGCAGTTTTGCCAGTGCCTTTATTTACACCTGCGCGCGCACTGCTACCGCGGCACGCGAAAACAAAACCAGCGCGCCATTTTCCATAAATATTTGTTAACGTTTTTGTTGTGTGGTTAATTATTATTAAAAATACGAAATCTAACGTATTGTCACCAAGCGACGTTGAAAAGTTTTTAAAAGGAACTCCAGATATCCAATAATTACCTGGTAACAAAGGTCAGTTGAACTTTATAAACCAAAATGTATCATCTCTATATTGACGTTATTGTAGCATAACTTCTTACAACAAGTCTGTTTTTTTCCTCGCCAGTGTGTTGAAAAATGTCCTATGATACGCGTGTGCATTTTTTATTAAGTATTTTTGTAAGCCTTGCCCCCACACTCGGAATGTCTCCTGTTTTGTGGGTGCGTTTACAAACATTTAAACTCACATAAACAAACAAACAGACCCGGAACCACTACTTGTAGGTCATACAAATATTTGTTCCGTGCGGTAATCGCACGCAGTGCAGCAGTCAATCGCTTAACCACTGCGCCAACCGTGTGGTCATTGATCATTACACAGCACACTTGTATCACAATGTTCTATTGTATTACATTGATTATATGTGCTAATGCACCTACAATAAAATTATTATATCACAATAGGTACAAAAATAATTAAAAATTAAGCAATGACAGATAAATTAATTATGTGATAGATACATGGTGCTCACTTATTTACAAACATTGTAAAAGTTTACGGCTTTCCTAAAATTTTACGAAGTAATAAGCCGGTCATAAAAACAATAAATTATGCAACGGGGAAGATGGAAATATAAGATAGGAATAGGTACACACAGATGGAGTAAAACATAATATTATTATGTTGCTAAAGTAAGTTCTACATGTTGCTTTGTTGAGGAAGTAGGTGTCGGATTATTTTATGAACTCAAGCCTGTGTTGTGTTTCACAGGTCGCGTAACTACGAATAGAGAATTCTGTTTGACAAGTCTTGCATTCAGTTGCGGGTTACACATACAGGTTGGCGAGTCAAGCTAGTCCATGTAGATTAGTCTTTTGTGTTTTTTAGAACAGGGTCTGTAGTCAAAGTGGCAATCGTTTATTTAGTATGACTATATTCTTCTGTGCTCTAATAAATACAAATAATCTTAAAACGATTCGATCCAATCTGTCCACGGCGACGATACTTTTAAGTATTTCCTCACAATCGGTCTCTTTAGTTTCATAGTCTCAAATCGTTAAGCAGTGGATCAAAAGAAAAGATAAGGAATTGATGGAAGATATTGTTTATTTATTTATTTAAGCAAATATATGATTTCTTTTTCTATCATTTATGTCTTGCAATGATTATTAGGGAGTTTTAACCATACTTTTCATTTTCTAGAACTAGCTAAATATAAGTTAAATTATCTGCATCATCTCAGGGTTTCTGCAACTCACCTCTCGCCGTAAAGCGGATACAGCGCGTGCCCCGCGGCGCTGCTCTGTGTCAGTCAGTTCGCCCTCCTTTGTAGTGCCACTGAGTTGCGGCTGAGCAATTGGAAGCTTTGCCGTACACTAGGTGAGGGAATATCATGCCTGCTGAGCTTAGTGAAACTGGTACCTACTTGGTTTTAAATCAAGGTGTTAAAGTAAAAGATTCGACTTGAAATACGTATTGCAAAAAAATGCAAATGAAATTAATGATTTGATTTGAAAACTCACTGTAATATGTCCCGAGACAACTTTTTTCATAAACTGTAAAGTAATAACAACCGCACGGGTCGGTCGATCAGGTTAAGCTACGCCTTTATAACAAACTTCCCATTGACCATCCAAACTTAACCCGTTACACGGTTACTAGTAGGTAGGTAGGTAGGTACTATAAAATTTCTGGTTATTTTTAAGACAAAAATATAAGTAATAATCTTTTTTAAAACAAGCTTTTATTGAACAAAAAAGTAATAAATAAAACTCCATATTTTCTTAAAAGCTTCAGGCTTATCTAAGGACGTTCACGCCTCAAACTTTTAAGAAAATATTAAAGTTTATTGTTTACGTGAGTTTTATTTAGTACTTTCTAATTCAATAAAACCTTGTTTTTATTACGATTTTTATTTATAATTTATTTTGTACTTTTTAGCATTAGAATTTGATAAAATATTAGTTCTATCACCGTCATCTATAATAATAATATTTATAATATTTGTAATATATAATAATAATAATATTTATTTATTGAATAAAACGTTTACAAAGAGTGAACACATGATCAACAGTAAGATTTTCCAAACAATATTATAGTGCCTAAAAATAAACTAAAACTAAAATATGTTAAGAACAGGTTTAAGTAATCATGGTACGGAATTACAATGTTAGGTAGCGACCCGCCCGATCTAGGTTAATTATTCAAACCTGTGTTTCAGGCCATCACTTTACGTTTCAATTAGAACGGAACACTAAAATTTAAAGTTAAACTGATAAAATAATCGATTAACAACTATGAGAAAAAGCATATTGGTACATTAATATCTAAAACTAAACCTATGTAAATATACAAAAGTAAATACTTACGAATGAATAAATTATCATCATGACAAGATTTCTAGAAGTTTTTCTGTGTCTGTGTAATTGAGTATCGCTAAATGTTCTGATATCATTTTACTACATTTTTTAAAACAGACGCTATAGAAGGTTAGTAACTTGTTGAGCTTATTATACAGAAAAGGTCCTAAAAACACATAAAATCGATTAGCAAACGCATGTCTAGTTTGAGGCTTTATGCAAACCAAGTCCTTCCTTCTCTTGTCGGAAGGTACTGGGTCAAAGGGAAGGGCAGTGTGCTGGTGTAGTACTATGCTTAGTATAAATAATTGCCGTACTGTTAGTACATTACATGCTATGTAAAGCTGGTGCGTAGGAAATCTAAAAGGGCGAAAGGTAGCAACCTTTAGAATTGCTCTTTGAGCACGCTCTAGAGGGACTGAAATTGTTTTTGCAGCACCACCCCAAGAAGTTATACAATAGGTAAGAATGGATTGACATATAGCTAAATAAACCTATTTAATTAATTTAAAGTCGGCTATGTTCCGTAAATTCTTAAAGACATATATTAATTTGCGCACTCTAGTACATAGTAAATCGATATGTTTACGGAAATTTAGATTGGAGTCAATAGTAACACCTAGAAATTTTAAATGGTCAGCTTTAGTTAAAGTGGGGCAGGAACATGCAGTGTCAGCGTACGCGCTACAATTGTGTGGGTAAATGTTTAGATTAGTAAGCGGTATGTTAGTATTTCTCATTGTAAATAAAATATATTTTGTTTTATCTGTATTTAATGTTAGTAGATTATTATGAAGCCAATTAGACACAATGTTAAAACCATTCTGAGCATGTTCATAGACCTCAACTCTTGATTTAGCTGAGAACAATAGAGCGGTGTCATCTGCATAAGAAATTATGACACCATTTTGGAGTAACAGGCGGCACAGATCATTTATATAGATTAAAAATAACGTAGGGCCCAAAATGCTGCCTTGTGGAATTCCAAAACAACTATTTTTAAGTTCAGAACTTGTATACTGATTAATTTTTATACATTGCTGACGATCGCTAAGATAATCAGAAAATAATTGAAGTTGTGCTCCTCTTATCCCAAGTGTTTCTAGCTTGTGCAAAAGTAAAGGACATGATAGTGTCGATGGCCTTGGCCATCTCTAGGTCTAGAAAAATCTAGAAAGGTCTAGAAAAATCCCAATTGTGTGCATACCATTATCTAGATTGGTACTGACATAATTATTCAATTTGTGTACTGCTTGGCTAGTTGATCTTTTGGGCCTAAAACCAAATTGACTATCTGAAAGTAGTTTGTTATCTTCTAGATATTTTATTAATCTACTGTTAATGATTTTTTCTAAAATTTTTGAGAGGCCTGTTAACACTGAGATGGGTCTGTAGTTATTCACACAGTTTTTGTCTCCAGACTTAAATACTGGTGTTACCACAGCTTTTTTTAGTAATTTTGGGAAAATTCCTTTAGATAAACATAGCTGAAAAATGTGTGTTAGCGGAGGGGCAAGTAGGTATTTAAATCTTTTGAGTATACAGTGTGAGTCTTTATAATGTGCACATACTGAAATGAGGGAATCTATGCTTAATTTTATCGATGGCAAAAATATATAAAAAAATCTAAATATTTTTTTATATTTTTTGTGGAATTAAAAAAAAAATTGTTCGCTACTGTGACCCTGGTGTAAACAAAACGGTGTAACTTTTAAACTAAATGATCTATCACGATAAAACAAACTCCATAATGATTGGAAGTAATTAGGCGTCCTTTTAAAATTGTGGAAAAAAACTAGCCTTGATTGAAAATAAACATGGTTTTTTAGCAAAAATCTGTTTTTTTTTCATCAATTTTTACAATAATCGTAAAAATTCTCAAGAAGACGCCCCATTACCTACCTTTTTTATTACTTTAAATTAATCTTCATCGTATTCGCTATCCAATGGTAAAAATTGCATATTTATAACTCAAACATAACATTTTCTATCAAGTGTTAAAAGATGGCACTCCGAACGTGCAATTTATTGTTCTCTTAAGGATGGTTTATTTGGGATGATAATGAATACAAAAGAGTTAAATTAAAACCATTTATTATTGTACACAAAACTTAATGCATCAGGTTCTCAAAATGTCCACCTCGTTGTTGTAGGCACAAAGCCGCGCGAATTAAAATTTGGTGTGTCGCTCTCCTTATCATTTCGGGATCATTGCGAATATCATTCGCACAGTTTATTATGCGGTCACGCAAATCGGCATCGCTATTGATGGGGGTACTGTAGACACGTTGCTTCATGGTCCCCCATAGAAAGTAATCAAGGGGCGTAAAATCGGGTGAACGCGCAGGCCAGCCTACAGGTCCTTGCCAGCCGATCCATTTATCTCGATAATGATCGTTTAAAAATGATCTTACATTTCTAGCGTAATGGGCAGGGCATCCGTCCATCTGCAGAAACATCCTTCGACGTAAAGCCAGTGGTACATCCTCCAATAACTCAGGTAGTTCATTTGTCAATAGACTTAAAAACCTTTCACCGGTCAACGTTCTCGGCAAATTGACTGGTCCAATCAACATGTCATCGATAAGACCAGCCCAAACATTTATTGAAAATCTTACTTGAAAAGTCGATAAACGTTTCCGTTTCGGGTTTTCACCCGCACGGCATCATCTGTGTAAATTTCGACAGTTAGTAATACCGTCTCTAGTGAATGTCGCTTCGTCCATCCATAGTATGGTTCTCGGAAAGTTTGGGTTTGCTCTGGTTTTTCTTTGAACCCAAGTGGACATCACACACCTTGGACGCCAGTCTACGTCTTCATGTAGATGTTGCACCCTTTGGTAGTGATAAGGATGCAATCCTTCTTTCTTTAAAATGCGTCACGCAGATTTTTGGGATATTCCGTGACGAAGAGCCAATCGTCTAGTACTTATGGATGGATCAGCAAACAAATCACTCAGTACTGCTTGTTCAATAGCCACATTAATAATTACTTGAGGCGGCTCGCGACGATCTCTACTTGATCCAAGTCCAGTGATCGACAACCTTCTGTGAAATTCCTGGAAGTTGCGGGCAGATGGCACTGGTTGCCTGTTAGGAAACGCAGCTATGTAAGCTGCGCGCGCAGCTCTGGCACTTCCTCGTCCCACTCCATAGTAATAATGAATATCGGCAATGTGTGCCGGGGAGAATTCACTTAAACGCGGCATCATGTAGCACCGAACAAAAGTTACGAAACTCAGGTAGCAGCGAACGAAAGTAACGAAACACATGTAGAAGCGGTGAATACTTCGGAGCGACTGCCTGTCATAATTCAAGGACCCTGCGGCTAGCTCTACCTCCCCGCACCCCGAACCGCGCACTTTCACAACAAAATTCACAAAAAAAAAGGTTATCTACCTGCTAAACAATAGTGGGTAGCCATGCGCTGGACCTTTCTTTGGCAGTAGATAAGAAATGTTGGGATTGAGTTAAAAACATGCAATTTTTACCATTAGGTGGCTAATACGATAAAGAACAACTTAAAGTAATAAAAAAGGTAGGACATGGGGGCGTCTTATTGAGAAATTTTATGATTATTGTAAAAATTGATGAAAAAAAAACAGATTTTTGCTAAAAAACATGTTTATTTTCAAATCGACGCTGGTTTTTTTAAACAATTTTCAAAAGGACGCCTAATTACTTCCAAACATTATGGAGTTTGTTTTATCGTGATAGATCATTTAGTTTAAAAGTTACACCGTTTTGTTTACACCGGGGTCACAGTAGCGAACAATTTTTTTTTAAATTCCACAAAAAATAAAAAAAAATATTTAGATTTTTTTTTATATTTTTGCCATCGTTAAAATTAAGCATAGATTCCCTCATTTCAGTATGTGCACATTATAAAGACTCACACTGTATTATTAGGTATGTCATCCCAACCAGTAGCACAATTAATATCCTTTAACCCGTTTATTATTCTTACTACTTCGTAAACGTCGATATCTAATAAAACAAATGAATTTAGTGTAGACGATGTTGTAGTCGGGTTTTGACGGGAAAAATTACTAGAATTTAAAGATTTTTCAGCCAAGTTTTTACCAACGTTAGCAAGAAAATTGTTTACTTTATTTATTGCTTCGGATGGGGTTGTCTCTGTTGATAATAGATCAAATGGAGGTTCCGGATTTTTCGATCTAAATGTATTCGTTTTTATAAATTTCCACACAAGTTTACTATTTTTCCCCGCCTTCTGTAATTCATTTTTATCATACTGATTTTTTAGTTTTTTCAAAACAGTACAGAAGTTTCGATACCTTTTATATTATGTAACAGAAAGTATTTCGTTATCAGGTGCGACCTTAAATTTTAGATGAAGTTTGTCTCTATGTCTTATGCAACGAACGAGACCGGGTGTAATCCAGGGTTTAATACAACTATACTTTCTAGGTATTGTCTTAGTGAATGTGTTTTTCCGTATTGCATATTGTAGCGAATCTATGAAATACTTTAAGGTAATATTTGCATCGTTGGAATTATAAACTGGGTCAAAATTTATACCGCTTAAGTCATTTTCCAGGTTTGTCATATTGACTTTAGTGTAGCTACGCATGCAGTTTTTTTTAGGTGAAGATATTTGTAATGTTAGTAAAACAGCTTGATGATCGGTAAGCGAAGAATTAGTAACCAATGTTTTGGATGGATTTTTTTATTTTAGAATGATGTGGTCTAAGCATGAGCCACTTTGATGCGTGGGGTGATAGTGAGCTGGTAAAAGTCCATGAAATGAGCAAATATTCAGATAATTATGTACATGGGTATCGGTTTTCCCGGAAGAAATGTTAATATTAATATCGCCTAAAAGAATTATGTTTATAAAAGATGATATGTTTTTTAAGTTTGCGTCAAGGGAATCTAAAAATCTATCCATATTTTGAGAAGGAGGCCTATAAATAGCCATGACTACAGTATCAGGAATAATTTTGATTATTAGGCAATTACTATCTTGGGATACAGGTTCTTCTTTGAATGTTCGTAAATTATTTTTGATTATAAACTACTAACCCATCGTTTTGGATTATGTTTCTGTCAGTTTTATAAGAATAATAACCATCAAGAGATGGTAAATTGACTGTCTGTTTTGACAACCAACATTCTGCTAGGACGATAATATCACAGCTTATGTCAAGATTCTGTAACAACACTTCAAATCCGTTCATGTTTCGATTTATGCTGCGAATATTCTGTGTGAGCAGGGTTAACGTTTTTCCAGCAGAAGGAAGAAGGTGCTTACAGTCCTCAACATTACAGATTTTAGATTCCGACACAGAAAAACTATCTAGATCATAAATAAGCTGATTTGTCATTATAGTTATTAACTAAGTGGAAATATAAATAGAGGATAAGCTACCTATTTATGTGCTAACTAAATAAAGTATTCGGTGGCGCTCTTACGCCGTCATAGTCTATTGAGTTGATGTAGTTGATCTCTGCATATTTGCGCGCCGGGCAACTTACATCACCAGTTAGATGGTCACATTTCCTCTTGAACCGTTTGCACGTCGCACATTGAGTGGAAGAAGATTTGCTGCTACATTTCTTGAAGGAGTGTCCAGTCTCTCCACAGTGGTTGCAAGTAGGACTGATTCCCGGCAAAACTTGGCTGCATGTCCGAACTGTTGGCAATTGAAACCAGGTAGTTCCAGGATGTAGTTACAGGTAGGAAGGTCTTTTTTACCCGATTTGATGCTCTCAAGGAAGCACTCACGGGTTATATTTGGCAACTTCTCTGCAAGGTTCTGCTCGTAAATACAATCAAAGACCTCCTTCTCTGTAAGGGTTACGGAAACACCAATGATGCGACCCTAGGGCGGCGTTTAGAAGGTTCTTCTATTGTAAGGCCCGATGATACCAGTTTTTCCGAGTTCTTTAGCTTGTCAATATCGCCTTTGTTTTCGGTGCTAATCAAAACGCCCCCATTTTTCACTTTTCTCAGGCCACGGACATGGAGCTTAAGTTGTTCGGGGGAGATTATCTTTTGAACAAGCGACTTTGTGTCGTCACTCGTTTGGGTCTTATCGTTGGGATAGATGGCAACTGATCTCAAATTAGCAGGACGGATGAAGTTATCGGAACCCTTCTTCACCATGCTAGCATATGAGGTATTTTCTGAGGGATTCATCTTTGCTTCTATGACCTCTTTGAACTACTGGAGAGAGTTCACAACGTTCTGGTGAACCTGTAGGTGCTGGATTGTGGTATGGGCCTGGATTGTTTTCTGCTTCAACGATTGGTATAAGACGGCCGTCTGAGAAGTCCCACTTGAAACCTTCCGGCAAAGAGTGGAGACACGAAGCTTCTGATCTGAGTCCATTTTGTCATCACCGACAATACTGCAGACTTCGTTTAAAATTGTATCAATAGATCCTAACCATTTCTGAATCTCCGGCGTACTGATGACTTCACTCGGCAACTTATTCTCTTCGGGTACTGGTGGGTTTGGGTCACTCGGGGGTAATAGTTCAGTAGGCATTGGTGGAGGACTTCGCCGTAGTAATTGGCTACGACCAAACGGGCTCGATCCTAGCTGAGACATACTACTAACACTTTATTTATTGTTTATATAAATTATTTAGTTCATCTTGCAACTTCGGTAAATAACACTCTTGAAAGTCGGTAAAAACCTACGTCACACGCGACACACTTTACTTTTATACTGACGGCGCAAATAATTTAATTTATTTGTCGTAATTGTTTATTTCATTATACTTAATAAATACAAAACACACGACCGCTTTGTCTCGCGTCGCGTAAAGCCATCCACCTGTAAGGATCCTTATCCACCTGTAAGGTACTTGTCAAGACAAATCCAACCAGCCCAACACAACAGGGCATCCTTGTTTAGTTAAGGAGTTCCTACGTCCACCTTCCAGCTACAACATCAGACCCTGGACAGCACTTAGTGTAAAAGCACTCGTCAATACATGGTCCAGTGAGTTCAAACACGATGGTTCTATCTTGTTTGGTTGAGGAGTTCCTATGGCCACCTTCCGGCCCCATCATCAGACCATGAACACCACCTAGTATAAAAGATAGGACCGATGCCTGCTGGGGTTGCGGGAAAGTCCGAAAGGGATACCGTGGCCCCTGGCAACGTACAGGCAACGGAAGGAACACGGGTTGGTTTTAGACAGTAAGAGTCTGACACGCCCTCCCGCTCCGCCCAGAGTGGGAGAAGTTATTTGATAACTTCCCACCCAAAAAAAAAAAAAAAGGCCTGACCAGGATTACATCTGGACTTTAAAACAGACTGTGACCCCTGAGTTTGTTTACCCATTTGTTCTCAGGGGTAGTCAGATAGGAAATGGCGACTCCATCTAGTTTATTTTATTTTTTAGTATGACGTGTAAAATTGATTCTGATATCCTATTTACATGATAAACAATTTCATTTCTTGCCGTGTTCAGTCCGTGGATGGGCGAATATCATAACATACAGAGACCCCTCCATGTCTCGGAAAGCACGTTAAGCCGTTGGTCCTGCCTGTGATTCTTGGATCTTTGACAGTCGTTACGGGTCATCAGAAGCCCGAAAGTCTGACAACCAGTCTTACCAAGGGACATCGTGTTACTTAGTGCCAGTCGCTCCATGTAAAATACTGGTATTCAGGTGCACCCGGTTAGACTGAGAGCCGACCCCAACGTAGTTGGGAAAGGCTAGGCAGATTGATTGAACTTTATTTCTTCTGGGTTTCTTTGAGTCGTGATGAAGATCCCTGGTATGCGAGTCGATGTGGGACGGCGGTTTCCATGCATTTCAATCAGTATTCAGTGTGGAGCGACTGCCATCTGATATCCACGATCCAATTACTGCGGGACTGCAAATAAAAGCCTTTCATCTTTGAAAAACGTGTACGGGTTCAATCCCCATGAGATTCGCTTGTAACTGTGTATTTGAGCATTCTCTCTGTAGATCACTCTACTTTTGTCACCGAAGTGACGCGTTCCTGCATCTGCGTAACAAACCAAATGCCTACGTTTTGAATGCCGACAAAGAGCATCCTACAGACGAAATAATCCTATTTCGGCAAATTTGACGAGAATTGCGTTAAATTGAAATTGAAAATATTTATTTCAGACTAAGCATGGTACAATTACATGCATTGGTACAAGTCCATATTATGTTAGTATGTAGATACTTATAACTATGTTAATAAAATTTAAAATAATTATTATTTTGGACATGCGTGAGCGACCAATGCCTCAGGATTTGGCTGTCCACTCTGTCCGCCACCACGCTCAGAAGCGTGTTGGTGCTACCCTTTACCCGAGCCCACAGGGAGGCCGTTCTTTTGCGAAGCACCGCCTGGAAGCCGTACGGGCTGTGGTCTGCGAACATGCCGGAGGCACTGCAGCGCCGTGGGAGCCCCAACAAAACCCTGAATGCGTTGTTATATTGGACGCGCAGAGCATTGCCGGCTTTTTTAGTGTAATTGCTCCACAGGTTGCACGTGTATAACGTTTGGCAATAGTTTTTGTATAGTGTGACTTTAACGTCACGTGAGTATCGCGCAATCCTGCGAGAAAGCATATTACCCCTTACTGACAATGCCCTGCGCTCCCTATCCATGTCCATATCATCATTCAATTTCTCATTGACCTAGCGACCCAAGTACTTGAGTTTAGACACTTGCTGTAGGACGGTTCCATTTAGTGTGATCGGAGGAACAGGGTAGGCTTTAGTCCCCGCCTTAAAAACTAGCAGCTATCTCTTCTGCACATTGTACTTGAGCCCATGGGTCATTGCATACGGTTCTCATATGTTCAATCTCAAGGAACTGACTGACACTAATGCTATTCGTAAAAACACCATCCACTGAACAACCTACAACAGCACTGCTGAGTTCCCCAATTTTGCTTACCAATTGTAGAATTTTTATTGTCTAACTGCATATAAATAGATTCGTAAGCTTGTTTTACCTGTGATAGCTACTTCCATATGGGAGAGTCTACTACGCAAAGCTATGAGGTCTTTGCTTCATTATTGGTAAAGATACAAGAGTCTTAATTTTAACCGATAACGGTCCGTAAAGTATAGGAATCGGCCATTCGTTGTTTTTTTTTTATTTCTTTTCTTGTTGGAGATTTGTCGCGTAAATATTGCGTAGGTTTTGCATCCCGGGATAAATATGTTAATAGACAGAGAAAACTGTAGGATGTCAGAGCACACAATTATACAAATTAATTTGAAAGCACTTTAACAACCAACTCAATTATAATATTTTGTCACAATAAAAAAATAAAACTTTAACAAAACGAGAACCGTCCCCGGAAGCCGTAGAGCACCGGAAAGCAATACTTGTTAATTAATATAATTTCCGGCGCTGGGGCTTTCTTCACAGCCTTTTCAATAAAAAAGGAAAACAACGGTGCGATTGTTTCGTTCCGGACGGACGCAAGCGGGGTGCGGGGTGCGATGCGGGGCGCGGAGTGTTGCACGGGACAACTCCTTCAAAGAACAATAAAAGTTAGTAATGAGGCTGAGCTAATGGCCGGCAAATTAGGAGAACGTTTGGAAACAAAAATAACGAGCTTTGAGCGCCGGCTACTATGCCGCCAGCCGCCAGCCGCGCGCCGCCGCTCCGGCTGAGTCAGACCTTTGTCTCGGAGCGGAGACACCAATTACATAATTAGGCATCTTAATTAACACTCTTTACTTACAGTGTACAAACGAAATACGACAAAAACTGATAATGTGTTTTTGTATGTTGTCACAATTCAGGTTCTAATTATTTAATAAAGTGATTCAAGATGGCGAATCATCACCGTTAAAACTATCAACAATTTGAAAAGAGATGTTCCTTGAAGTGCCTGCCAGGAAATCAGGAAAGCAGAGATGCACAAATTGAGATAGGTGCACCAGTGTATTCCAATTTGCAGCAGTTCAAATCAGCTGCAACACTGGTACACGCTGGTTGAAACCAGATCGCGAACTTGTTAACACAACAAAACACTTGACGGATTAAGTTCTCGTTACGTTCACTTGTTTGTAGTGAAATCAATTGCTCTCTCACAATGTTGTGCACTTTTCGACCCGCTCGGATTCAGCTCGGGATAGTGCGAGTTCGTGGTACTTTGGGGTCTTATTAGAAATTTTAATTAATGGGTCAAGTATTGATATGTTTTAGTTTGGCACAACTCAGAGGTTTGATTTGATTTGAGAGGTGATGCCCGATCTTTCCAAGTTCCCCAAAACTTTTATTATTAACTAAAAGTTGCACAACTCTGTTTTGACTGAAATCGTGAATGGTACAATCGCCGAAACAATGCTTACGTACGTATTGTTTAACGTTTTATTTATTTATTATTTGTATAATATTACTTTAAAGAACCAATGGGATAAAAAATGTATTGTTTTCATTGCAATTTACGCTTAATTTATTAAAATTACTAACCTGATGCAATAATAATAAGTAATAGATAACAAACGACGTTGTTCTGTACTTAATTACCAAATAGGTGCTCATCAATAGAGGTGTGAATGAGTGCGAATGAAAGGGATGTATCAAAACTTTTTATTGACATTGAAATTTTAATTTTCTCTTATTTCATGTGATTGACAGATTTTTTTGGCGGAAGAAAGGATGATTATTGGGATATTATTGACCATACAAGCTTTGATTGTTAAAGCTAGAGAGTTTATTATGTGTATGTATACACATAATAAAGGGAGATTGTCAAAGATAAATAGTTTAGTTTTAAGGTTGATTACTGTGATATTACTGAACATACAAGCTGTGGTACACTGTTATATTTTTTTCTTTTATAATTTTATTCCAGACCAAACTCTGCCAACAAACGTTTTTGAAGGAACTACGTGATGAGCTTAAAGTGCGAAATGACAATGGTGAGCAAGACCTAACCATAAGATTCATCAAAGGTCTCCAAAAATCGTATAAAAAAACATGAACAAAGTAAACAACACAACAATAACCTAAGGCGATTATCACACGGCACCGCGCACCGCCTCGGAGGGCGGTGGCGGTAAAGCGGATTTCGTAGCGGCGCGCCGCGCGGTAAGGCGGTTTACACGCCTGTCAGCGCGGATGGATTTAAGGCGGATTTGACCAGTTTGATCACAGACACTGGCAAGAATGGACGCCGAAGTGGTGGCAATAATCTGGCTTTTATGGCGTAAAAAGAAAATAAAAAGAAGATATTGGGTTCATCCATTTTTACGAAGCAGAACTCTAAATAGAACATTCATGTTATTTTAACACATCCTGCACTCATGACGATCCGCGCGGTAGTGCGGCGCCCCGTGTGTGATGCCCCGCCGCGCGGCCGGCCGCGCGGCGGGGCGGTGGCGGTGAGAGCGCCGCTCGAACGCGCGGTCAGGCGGTGTACGTGTGTTAGGCATCAACGGATTTAATAGAGGTCAATGCGACATGAGATCCGCTTCACCGCCTGCCGCGGCGGTGCGCGGTGCCGTGTGTTAATCGCCTTACTACTACCTTAACTACCCTACATACCAAAAGAAAAACCAAGTACCAACATATTTTGTATCAAAACGTCAGAGGTCTGGGAATTAAAACAACAACATTCAAAAACTCAGTATTAGGAATTACGACTGACATAATCGCACTAGCAGAAACATTTTTCACGAGCTGTCTACAACTCAGAGCTGTTTCCACCGGGTTACACCGTGCTACGTCAAGGTCGAGCAGGCGACGGTGACGTCGGCTGGGGGTGTTCTTCTGGCTGTGCGTGACTACTACGACGTCCGTCGTATGACCTACATAGACGGACTTCAATCCACTGCCGAAATATTATTCGCCGTAACTAAACACAAGGAATAAAATTGTTGTGCTGTTTATTTTGCTTACTACCTAGGTAGTTACAACGATAGACAATATTTTGAAATATTACAGCTTATTGAAAATGGAATTTGTAAGTTTTCTGACCTTGATTTTCTGTTATTAGGTGATTTTAACCTCCATTATACAGGGTGGCTTTGAATTCATTGGCAATATTTGAGTCCAAGAATCTAATTGAGGAACGAATAATAACTAATACTGGTAAAGTGTTTAAAAATAATAAATAACCAAGAGATTTCTCAAAATGAACAAAAAAATCAAAAGTATCAAATGGTGATAGCGCGCTATAAAATCAATAATAGGTGAGTGCCTCGTCCCCCCCTCCGCCCCTCCGCCGCACACCATCACCGTCGCACGCGCGCCATTCAATTATTTGCGCGGGACGGCGACACACGGTGTCGACGGCGAGTCCGGCGATTTGCATGTAGCAGCTTCGACTTTTCTACGGAACTAAAGTGTAATTGCTTATGTTAGATCCTTGACGCAGATTAAAACACAACAGGACACACACACTAAGAAGTTCCGAAGATAACTAAAAACTTGACTGAAAATCACGAAGCACACTATCACTCTTATGAAAACAAGTTTAAAATGGGGGACTGCCCCTTCGGCGCATAAATCAATGAAATGCAGAAAGCAAAACTCACATAATAATAAGTTGTAATAGTCGGTACCGTTGGCGCAGTGACTGAGCGATAGGCTACTGCGTTACGTGTCGCAAATTCGATTCCCGCACAGAAAGATGAAATGAGATTTGAATTATTTACTTTACACATCCACTTTGAATTATTTGAATTATTATACCAACAATACTAGCGTAGGGAATGTTTTAAAAAAGAATGAAGAAGTATTGGAAAATAATTGGAAGTGATTTAAACTTTGGTGTTAATGTTCAAAACAAAAGTTATTGAGTTTCAAATTACATACAATGTAATGATCTTTAAAAATTACTTATTTTTTCAGTAGACAGCATTTTTTGTCTGCATTAAAGTCGGTTAAAGTGTGGAAAAATTATTATCCCAATAATATCTCAATTGAATTCGTTCGGCGGCGCGCGGCGGCAGTTCCTTTGAGTGAGCTATGAGCGTCGGGGCGGCGTGCGCGTGTGTGTGTAGATGTTTAGTAAAGTACCTAAACACGAACTTTGGCGAAACAGCTGATTGGGACTTGGGAGTACTTTTTATTTGAATTGAATTTACTAGAACTATTACGTTGTGTAGGAGCCTTACGTTGCCGTAGGTATGGGGGGATCCAAATAACAAGGTACTGCTTTCTTGGTTACACTTTGTATTGTTCCACATGCACAATTAAGTTCGGCACAAGCAGGCAGCACAACAATAGAAGGAGAGAGAGTACAGGAGAGAGATTATATAAGCAGAGCGGATCAGCAAGCTAGCTACTTTATTACGACCGCGCGGAAGTAAATAAGAGTTATGGCGTGAGAGGGCGAATGACATGCGCTTCGCGTCGGAGACGTGTCTCGACTGGCGAGCGGCCGCGGGCAAAGCCCGCGCGCACCTTGGACGTCCGTCCCGCGACCGCGCGCGTTCCCCTCAACATTCCAGCGCCTGCGGCGATGAGGAACCGGTCGCCGTGTGGCGCGCTAGCTAGATCGCTAATAGTAATATATAAAGGAGTGTCTGTTTGTTTGTTGGAATTATTAACATTTGTTCGTTATAAATATAAAATATTAATTTAACAAATGTGTGGAGTCCGCCACATCACACTCCCCTCCAGAGACCGTCACTACGGGCGATAATATTCCGGAAAGTGCACCCTACGTCCTGATCGCGTCCGCCTGACACTAGGGTCGTCGGTTTTAGGAGTAGAATTGGTGACGAGTGTTTGTTGTGGTGTTTGTTCTGTATATGTATTTTTAATATTACTGTTAGTGTTGTTGTCGCGGCTGATTGTGGTGTATGTGTCATTCAGTATGTAGGCTGGTTTGATTCGGTCTATCGTTACTGTGACATTTTTACCATTAAGGAGGAGTTTGAACACTTTTTCCCCCCGGTCTAAGACTTTATGAGGCCCAGTGTAGGATGGCCTGAATGACCCAGAAGAGGCGTCATCTCTTACGAATACGTGAGATGTGGTGGCTAGGTCTTTTAATACAAATATTGTCCGTTTATTACCTTGTCGTGAAGCCGGTGATGGTTGTAGGTTTCTTGCGAACATGCGTAATCTTCCTATATATTCGGTTATGTTCGCGGCGATGTCGTTTTCCAGTTGGAAGAAGTCTCCCGGTAGTCGTAATGTCTCCCCGTATACCAATTCTGCAGTGGTTCCTTTAATGTCTTCTTTATAGGCACTCCGCATGCCCAGTAGAACCAGGGGAACCGTTTCTACCCAATTCTCGTTTCCGTGGCAAGTAATGGCCGTCTTCAGCTGTCTATGTAAACGCTCGACTAGTCCATTGCATGCGGGATGGTAAGCAGTCGTTCTACGGTGCTCAAAATCTGCTATTTCTGATAATCGTTTAAAGAGGTTGGACTCGAACTGTTTACCGCGATCTGTAATAATTTGGGTGGGGCAACCGAAGCGTGAAATCCATCCATTTAGGAGTGCTTTTGCCACTGTTTCTGCCGTAATGTCCTTAATGGGTATTGCTTCAGGCCATCGCGTGAACCGATCGACTGCGGTCAGGCAGTACTGATATCCTTGTGACAGTGGCAGTGGTCCGATCAAGTCTATATGGATATGCATGAAGCGTGAACGAGGTAGCTTAAAGTTGCTGAGCGGTGCGGAGACGTGGCGAGTGACCTTCGAGCGTTGGCAGGCTAAGCAGTTTTGCGTCCAAGCCCTGCAATCTTTCCTAACTTCTGGCCATACGTACCGTTCTGCTACTAGTTGCGCCTGGATGGCTAAGCGAGTGTAAACTGTCAAACACCTGGCGTCGAAATTCCTTGGTGACGTATGGTCTTGGTGTTTTACCTTTTACGTCGCAGTACAGCTCCGTCTCTAGACCCGGTAGTGCTATCTTTTTCAATTGTAGCGAGGTTTTGCTGTTCTGATATTGTTGGAGTTCTGTGTCTGAGCTTTGCGATTTGACTAACTCGTTCAAATTGATAGGCTGTACTACTTCTTCCACTCGTGTCAATGTATCTGCCACGACGTTGTCCTTTCCTGATATGTGTCTAATATCTGTGGTAAATTGTGATATATAATCTAAATGTCTGAATTGTCTGGGTGAGCAGTTTTCCTTACTCGAGTGAAAGGCAAAACAGATGGGCTTATGGTCTGTATAGATTAAAAATTCTCTGGCCACGGTCGCTCACGGTCATAGGGAGAGTATTTCTGCTGTGTTGGACTCAGCTTGCGTGAGAAGAAAGCTAGTGGTTCCCAGGTATTGTTTTTCAGCTGCTGTAGAACTGCTCCCAAGGCCGTGTCTGACGCATCAGTCACTAAAGCGAGTTTAGCGCCGGTGTCTGGATGTGCCAGCATTGCAGCCCTACAGAGGCCTTTTTTGCATTCTTCGAAGGCTGTGTCCTCATCTGGGGTAAATTCACAGGGTGTGAGCCTTTCACAGACCCACAAGAGTGTGTTGAGCGGTGCTTGGTGCTGTGCTGCATTTGGGATAAATCGCCTATAAAAATTTACCATACCTAAGAATCTTCTCAGCCCACGTATGGTCTTTGGCGCTGGAAAGCTACTTATTGCCTCAACTTTCGCTGGCAAGGGTTTTGTTCCTCCGGGCGTGATGTTGTACCCTAAAAATGTGACTTCGTGGGCACCAAATACGCATTTCGAGGAGTTAATAACCATCCCGTATTTCTGTAGTCTGAAGAACAGCTGCCGTAGGTGGTCTTCGAGAGTTTTATGGTCTTTTGAGTAGACCAAAAAGTCATCTAAGTATCCGTAACAGAAGTCTAGCCCCCGCAATATTTCATCGACAAAACGCTGAAATGTTTGTCCTGCATTGCGGAGGCCGAACGTCATAAAAGGAAATTCATATAGACGGAATGGTGTGGTAATGGCGGTTTTTGGAATGTCCTCTGGGTTTACCGCAATCTGGTTATAGGCTTTTACTAGGTCTATTGTAGAGAAGACCTGACAGCCAGATAGATTATGCGAAAAGTCGTGAATATGCCGGATTGGGTATCTGTCGGGGATAGTTCTCGCATTTAATATTCTATAATCGCCACATAGACGCCAACCGTTATCCTTTTTTGGAGCAAGATGCAAGGGTGAGGCCCATAGTGAATCGGAGGGTCTGGCTGTGCCAATTGTAAGCATTGATTCAAACTCCTCCTTTGCGATTTTTAACTTATCGGGAGCCAGTCGGCGAGGTGTACCTGTTACTAGAGGTCCCGGTGTTGTGCGTATGTGATGTACAGTGTTGTGTTGGTTTGTGATGTATACCAGGTGGTCGGGTTATGTCTGGGAATTCCCGTAGTATATCATGGTATGTGGTGTCACCAATTCTTACCTTTACCGAAGAGACAATGTCAGACGAACGCGCAGACAAAGCCGGGGTAGCCAGTGTTGTCTCAGCGTGAGGCGCTGGTTTCGAACATCTACTGTTAAATTGTAGTAAGACAGGAAATCTACGCCTATTATCGCCTTAGTAACGTCTGTAACAATAAAATTCTACATGAAGTCACGGCGTAAGCCTATATTTAATTTTAATTGTGTGTAGCCGTACGTATTTATTGCATTAGCCGCGCAAAATTCATAGTTTGTCTTGATACGACGCTCTTTAATAACTGATCTGGGAAAAACACACATATACGTCACTGCCGGTGTCGACGAGAAATTGAGTTTTTGTGGTTTGATCTGTCACGAATAAGCGACCCGAGCCATGGCAGCCGTCGGTCGCTGTTACTGACTGCCAGTCACGTTTCCCGCGTAGTCACAGGGTTTCATGCACCTAGTAGCTCTGTCTCCGAACTTGAAATGATACCAGCATAAAGGGAACCTCCTGTAGTTAGAATTTGAGCGACCAGATGGTGATCGTCCTCGGCTGTCGCTGCGGGATCTATTTCTCGACCGTGATAACCTCTCCATTTTCGTAGTAAGCGCTTGTACTTGTTTCGTTAGCTCGGCTATCTGACTGGTCATCTGATCGACGTTACTACCCGGTATTGCTCGTGACGTAGCCGCTACCTGTAGGTTGGTGGGCACCACGTCATGTATGCGGTCTGCTAGTTCAGCTACTTCCTCCAGTGATGCTTTAGACTGCGAGGCGATAATAGTTTGCGTACTACTGGGCAATCGGCTGGTCCAGATGGTTCGCAAAAATTCTTCTGGAACATTCGGTCCTGCAAGGTGTCGCAAGTGTCGCAGAAATTGCGACGGTTTCCGATCACCAAGCTCCTCTTGGGTAAGAAGCTGATGAACTTTTTTCTCCCGCGACGCTGATAACCTCTTCACCAATTCTGTTTTCAACCTCTCATATTTATTTGAGGCTGGTGGGTCGGTGATAATGTCCTCAACTTCAGACGCGTAGATCGGATCGAGACTACCGATAGCGTGATGGTATTTAGTAGTATCGCTGGTTATGTTTGTCAACACGAACTGGCTCTCTAGCTGTGAAAACCAGAGCGCTGGTTTTTCCGGGTAAAAGGGGAGTACCCTCACACCGACCCGATGTACGTCGTAGTATCGATTGGGGTCGCTTTAAGTTTTCGCTCCGCTAGCTTGGGTTGCTTGGTCTTGATTCATCTTGTGTTCCTTTTGGGGTCACCAATGTAGGAGCCTTACGTTGCCGTAGGTATGGAGGAATCCAAATAACAAGGCACTGCTTTCTTGGTTACACTTTGTATTGTTCCAAATGCACAATTAAGTTCGGCACAAGCAGGCAGCACAACAATAGAAGGAGAAAGAGTACAGGAGAGAGATTATATAAGCAGAGCGGATCAGCAAGCTAGCTACTTTATTACGACCGCACGGAAGTAAATAAGAGTTATGGCGTGAGAGGGCGAATGACATGCGCTTCGCGTCGGAGACTTGTCTCGACTGGCGAGCGGCCGCGGGCGAAGCCCGCGTGCATCTTGGACGCCCGTCCCGCGACCGCGCGCGTTCCCCTCAACATTCCAGTGCCTGCGGCGATAAGGAACCGGTCGCCGTGTGGCGAGCTAGCTAAAGTACCCGTCACGAGAAGCTATAAATTATGTAAACAAACATCTTTTACTAAGTAAACATTTTATACTGCGAGATAATAATAAATTGACCATATTCAATCGACATGAAATATAGACGGGTTATATGAAAGTAACAACCTATTTAATTTAGTCGGATCATATTTTAACGACGCAAAGCGCTATCGTTTGTGTTTCTTGGTACCGGAACGCGTCCGTCGCAGGGATTGTAAACTATCGGGACGCCATTTTGAAATAAACGCGTCATTCGAGTTTCGAATGCGTACGAGTTTGTTTCATTGCTTTGCATATATCGCGGATCTGGTTGTTATTGTTAATTTTGTTATTGTTTCGTTATCACTTTTTTATTGTTGTTACTTTAATTGTTCAAACAAATTCATTTTTTTTGTTGGTCCAAATGTTGTGAACTCCTGAACACTTGTTTACAAAATTTATAGCTTCTCATGACGGTTACTTTAGATCGCTAATAGTAATATATAAAGGAGTGTCTGTTTGTTTGTTGGAATTATTCATATTTGTTCGTTATAAATATAAAATATTAATTTAACAAATGTGTGGAGTCCGCCACACGTTGTATTGTAGTTTTAAATTTTAATCACATTAATTTAAAATCGTAACTACGGAACAGAAATAACAATATCAAGTAGTTAATTTTAAACTTTTAACATAATTTTGGCGTATTTAAATGTTGTCTAATAACATGCGGATAATTAATTGTTGAGTCTGGCTGTTTGTGTGTGTGAGATTTGTGTTTGAAACCTAGTATAGCAACGTTTAAATTAAACTTAGTACCTAGGTACTTACCTACGTGTACTTTAAGAGGGGCTCGAAATGTTCACCTCTTCTCTGTACACATAGCTCAGCACGGCGCCTATGATTCACCTTCACATTTTGCAACATAAAAGTACGCGATTTAACCGTGTCAAACGCCGTTATAATCTTTTCTTTTAACTGTTCCCGGCTTTCACTCTCATGCTTGTAAACTAGTCTTTTCACCTCACCGCCGCGACCGATCCAACGTTCACCGAATTTACGATCGTTCTGGGCGTGTAGTAAGCCAACGCCAACTCCTGCACTTTTTGGAAATGGTAAGGGTACATTCCAGAGGCGTTTATCAGCTTCCAGACAAAAAACTGGCTGACGTGAAAATGTCGTGCTGCCTGTCTAGTGCTGGCCTGTGGATTCCTCTGGAAGTACCGCTTTATTTGCCGGTGCAGGGTTCTCGGGTGCACCGGCGCTCTACCACGCGCTTGAGCATGCAGTGGTACGTGGAACGATGCAAAATCCAGTAGGTTTTGCGTTGATCTCAAGATTCGGTCTCGTGATGGAATCGGTGCATCGGGGTAGCGGCGGTGAAACATGAAACGAGTTCGCGGCAAACTGTGTGTTCTATCGTAGAATAAAACCATAATTATCCAGGTATTGCTGGTTCGTGTACACTGCACTACGTGGTCGAGGCATGTTAGCTATGGTTCACTGCAATCCAAGAATTTTTCGCAAATTACACGTAATTCACTTGCCCAAATAAACTCGTGACTGGAGCGGCACGGCCGGCGCGCGCCCAAGAGCATGATTGGGGCGGGGGTGGGGCGATTTCTTTTGAAGGACATATCTACTGAATGAGAGCTCGTACGCTGAGCGTAAGTAATAATAACGCGTAGTAAATTTACTACGCGTCAAAGGAATCTTAATATTTAAAATGATTCAAGTTTAATTATATATATTTTTTTTTATCTTGTTTATTAATTTTGATATTTAAGTAAGTAAATATCAAGTTATATCACGTTTTTAAAATTAATAATTTGATCATATTAATATTCGATATTGTTGGCTTAAATGAAGCAGTATCATGGTTAGAATACATGGTTAAAATATTGCCAATGAATTAAATTTCAGCCTGTATGAGTAAAACTGTCCAAGATCAATTGGAATGCTTTCTAGATTTCGGTAGACTGAAGCAACATAGCAGTGTTATCAATTATTTTGGAGGCCAATTAGACCTTGTCATAATTAAGTGGAATGGGTGGGGAGAGTGTGACAGATAACATCGAGGCATCGAGGCCTGCTGACCGGTACCAACCACCGCTTGATGTGTGCTTGGTATGGCTGTGCGCCCGGTCATCGCGATACTACCGACAGTGCCGCCACCACCACGCCACTGCTTCGCACCCCGGGCCCTGCAACACTCACCTTCGACAACCACCCCGAATGGAACTTTCATAAGGCAGACTTGTGTACACTGAATGCTAACATAGCAAGTATTGACTGGAGTGACGTCACCGGCGCTCGCGACGTTGATAATGCAGTAGAAATCCTGTATACCAGACTGTTCACTGTTATCAATAGTTCCGTCTCTATCAAAACTCGCAAAAGAAGCTTGGGTCGTTACATATATCCCACCTGGTTCACAGCGGAAATTATACGTAATATAAAAAATAAGCATTAAAACCTTAAAAAGTTTAAACAATCAGGCAAACCACTCAAGGAAGAGTTATTCAACTACTATCGCGAATTAGTAAAAACACAAATCAATGAATCATCGCTCAAACACAAAGCATTTTTTTCAGTTAAACCATTTACAGGCACTTTTGAATTGTCAAAGAGTCGGTCAGTTAGTCAGAAAGTTGAAGCTAGTTGCCCATTCCAAAACGTAGATCTCTACTATGGAGAAGAACGGGCAAGAAAATCCAAGGACACTCTTTTAATATAAAAATTACAAATACTTGGGTACATTACTCTTGTTGCTTCTATAAAAAAATATTGATCAATGACTCCTAGCATAGGGGCTCATTGATCAATATTTTTGTACCAGGCTATTTCCATGTTTAATTAAGTGTCACCCTGTATGTGTACTTTTTACGTCAAATAAATATATTATTATGGAAGGCGTACGAGAGGCCGAATCCAACTCGCAGAGGCCCGTTAGACGTGTTTAATGAAACGAGGCACCAACCGACGATTATCCCTGTACGCACTATGCTAGTGCACCCAAGGAAAACCCTGGTTGGTGCAGGACTATTGCAAGATATGGAAACAAAGATATTGGATTATGGGTTTGGGTGGCTTAAGTTGACTGGTGACCTGGAACTATGGAAGAACTATTGCCCCTGCCTGATCAATGTTTTATATGTACACGAATAAAATGGCAGGGGGTGACTTGCACACTCAATAATGGGCCCCCATAATAGTGAGCCCAAGTGGCTGTGGAGCGGGAACAGCATTAAGCCAAGCATTTTTGTCTATGATATGATATGATATCATCCAACTTATAGTATGTTTGTCTACATAGTGTGCGTTTAATGTAAGTTTTAATTTTTTTCTCATTTAGTTGAAGAACATCGAGTGGTATTTTATTAAAACATTTTACACAGTACCCCATAAAAAAAGTATGTACTTTAGACAATCTGAAACGTGATTGATCATTATATTCCTATTTCTTGTGTTAAAATTATGCTTGTCACTTATCTTACTAAAAAGATGTAGATTTTTTCGAAAATACATAATGTTTTCATATACATATAATATATATATAATATAATTTTCTTAAACAGTCCCCTTAGAGATTCGCGTCTGCCGAGGTTGTAGATGGCTCTGACAGCCCTCTTTTGAGAATAAAGATATAATCAATATCTGCGGCCCGTCCCCTCAGCGAAATACCGTAAGACATGATGCTATGAAAGTAACTAAAATAGACCAGTCTCGCGGTATCCACGTCTGTTAATTGGTGGATTTTCCAAACAGTGTAAGCGGCTGAACTCAGCCGCCCTGCAACTGATGTTAAGTGAGGACCCCACTGCAGTTTTGAGTTAAGTGTGATTCCCAGGAAAACCGTTTTTTCAACGAATTCTAGTGTCTCCTTATTCAATACAACGTGACATTCACTACTTCTAACATTCGGTAACACGAATCTTATGCATTTAGTTGTCTTCTCATTCAATATCTATTTATCATTAAATATCAATAAATTCTTTACAGTAAACCAATTATGGACCTTTAGCATAGCGTTATTTACGTCGTCAAGCTCCTGTGCATGTCTGTTTACCTTAAAAATCTGTGATGAGTCATCAGCAAATAACACCATTTGTGGTCGGTTTTTCAGTAAATGTGGTGAATCATTTATATATACTAAAAAGAGGAATAGACCCCATATCGAGCCATGTGGTACACCCATTTTGACTTTTAAACCTAATGAATTTACACCGTTTATTTGAACTTGCTGCTATCTATCATTCAAATGTGATTTTACTAAGCTAAGCGCAAGTTTACCCAGTCCGTAATGCTCAAGTTTCAAGAGCAGTGTTTCGTGATTAACGCAATCAAATACTTTTGATAGGTCGCAAAAGATACCTATTGCATCCTGTGCCTCTTCCCATGCGTTAAAGATGTGTTTTAATAAAGTGACACCGGCTTCGGTTGTGCAACGTCCTTTAGTAAAACCATACTGTTGATCGTGTAGGATGTTATTACGATTAAAATGATTAAGCATTTGATTTAACATTACTTTTTCAAACACCTTGCTGAAAACCGGCAAAACCGATACGGGTCTATAATTATTGCTGTCCCCGGATTTCAAAAGTGGAATAACTTTACTGTACTTCATTAAATCTGGGAATACCCCTTGATCCACACACAAATTAAATAATAAAGCTAAATAGGGTGCAATTGTCTCAATAATTTATTGACAAACTTCACTTGCTCTAGAAATTCGCTAGGCAGCCTCAATGGCTCGGCATACACTAAGTCGGCCGGTGACGCTTGTAAGTCATCTTTGTAAGCGCTACGAACGCCAAGTAAGACTAGGGGCAGAACCTCAGTCCAGTTTTCATTTGCATGGCATACAATAGATGCTTTCAGATGTCAATGAAAACGCTCCACGAGTCCGTTGCTTGCTGGATGGTACGCTGTGGTTCTATGATGATGGAACTCGGCTATTTTACCCAAGTATTGGAACAGGGTGGACTCGAATTGTCGTCCACGGTCTGTAACAATATCTGTTGGGCTGCCGAATCTAGATATCCAGCCATGCAACAAGGCTTTGCCTACCGTCTCAGCGGTGATGTCGGTTATCGGTATTGCCTCCGGCCATCGTGTGAATCGATCAATGGCCGTTAAACAGTATCGATAACCTTGTGAAATGGGAAGGGGGCCAATCAGATCGATGTGTATATGTCTGAATCTAGAGCGTGGCAATTTGTAGGTACCTAATGGTGCTGATACGTGCCGATTCACTTTGACAGTCCTTCCTGACCCCTGGCCAAACAAACCGATCCGCAACTAACTTAGCGGTTGCGTTTGCGCCAGGATGACTTAATGAATGAAGACTGCCGAACAGTTGTTTTAGTAACGCTTGTGGTACGAAAACAGGCCTAGCAGTTTGTGTGCTGACATCACAGTACATAGTTACATCGGTACCTGGAACTTTAAACTTTTCTAGGCTAAGTGATGACGTTGAGTTGAGGAATCCTGACAGCTCCATGTCTGACTCTTGAGCCTTAGCGAGAATTTCATGAGCTACTGGTGCCTGCAGTTCTTCTATCCGTGACAAGGTATCGGCAACGACATTATCCTTTCCGGAAATGTGGCGGATATCTGTTGTGAACTGTGATATGAAGTCCAGATATCTATACTGACGTGGCGAACAGTTATTTTTCCTTTCATGAAATGCAAAACTAATTGGCTTGTGGTCAGTATAGATGGCAAAATTCCTGGCTTCGAGCATGTGTCGTAAATGCTTCACCGCTTCATATTTTATTTTTTTTTATTTTGTTATTCTTGGATACTTAATTACCTTTTTAATTTTTTAATAGGTACATAATTGTTAACCAAATAGTTTTAGTCTTATATTGTTGTTTGCTCACATACCAATGTCCAGTGTATTGCTACACGCGAAGACTTGTAATTGGCTTCCCGTCGACTACCTCTTCATTTTTATTAAGTTTTTAAGCTGTAAGTCTTCCATGCTTCAATAAATAAATAAATAAATTGCCAGTAATTCTCTGTCGTAAGGAGAATTCTTTTGTTGCGCGATGTTCAATTTTCGAGAGAAAAATGCGAGTGGCTGCCAGTGGCCATCTTTGTGTTGTTGCAACACTGCACCCATAGCTAAATCAGATGCATCCGTGACCAGTCCCATTTTGGCCTGGCAATCTGGGTGGGCCAATAGGGTTGCGTTTGACAGACTCTCTTTGCATTGTTGTAGAGCGTTTTGGGCGTCTCCTGTTATATTGATTGGAGTCGATCCCTTCACTGCTCCTACAAGCAAAGCATTAAGTGGGGCTTGTATTTATTTATTTATTTAATACTTCAAGCACAGAAATGTACAGAGGCGGACTTAATGCCATAGGCATTTTCTACCAGTCAACCTTTGGGTGATGCAGAGACAAACAGTGGTAGGTGCAATTACGAGAAATTGAGGAATATTTTTAAAGTAACTCATATACTAAAGATACACAAATACCTATTACAAACTATTAATATAATATATATGCCTAATTATATATAAATATAAGCATAAATAAATATACATAAATACTCGAATATACTAGAACAAATAAGACAAACAATGGGAAAACATTAACGTTGTAATGATACTGCCAGCTTCTTACGAATGTGCTCGCGAACTTTAATTTTAAAGGATAATCGGTTGGTTGCCATCCTGATTTCCTGGGGGAGCGCATTCCATAGAGAGATAGACTGAACGAAGAAGGAAGAATGAATGAAGTCTGTGCGATGAGTGGGACATTGAAGAACGCGATTATTTGATGACCGTAGATTTTTACTGTGGTTGTCACAAATGTACTGAAAGTGGGGGGCTTGATAACTAGGGGAAGTGGGTGAGTGAAGAAATGAAAACGAGGTGGTTAGCGCCCTTTGCTCTCTGCGTTGGCGTATTCGGGCGGCTTCGGACACAAAACGTCTATAGAAGTTTATCATGCCCAAAAACCTTCTAAGGCCACGTATATTTTTAGGGGCTGGGTAATCGCGAATAACTTGTACTTTTTCTGGCAATGGCTTCGTTCCTTTCTCTGATATAGTATATCCCAAAAAGTCTACTTGTCGCGCACCGAAAACACATTTTGCGTTATTAATCACCATACCGTATGCCTTAATTCTGAATAACTGTCTCAGATGTTCCTTGTGCAGTGTTTTTTTTACCGTACACTAGGAAATCGTCGAGATACGTGTAGCAAAAATCAAGGCCGCACGTTATTTCATCTACAAACCGTTGGAATGTTTGACCCGCGTTTCGTAGACCAAACGTCATATTCGGAAATTCAAACATTCCGAACGGTGTAGTGATTGCGGTCTTGGGTATGTCATCCGGATTGACAGGAATCTGATTGTATGCTTTTACCAGGATTTTTTGTGAATATAGTACATCCGGATATGCTGTGTGCGAAGTCCTGTATGTGTCTGATGGGATAACAATCAGGAACGGTGCGGGCATTGAGTCTTCTGTAGTCTCCACAGGGCCGCCAGCCATTATCTTTTTTGGGGCCAAGTGTGACGGGGAGGCCCAAGGGCTTTCAGAAGGTTGGGCCGTGCCGTTGGCTAACATTGCGTCGAATTCTTGCTTGGCAGTTTTATGCCTATCTGGAGCCAGGCGGCGGGGAGTGCATGAAATTGGAGGGCCTGGTGTAGTACGTATGTGGTGAACTGTGTTATGAACAATGACTCGCTGTGTACCAGGTGGCTTGGTAATCTCTGGGAACTCTTCTAGTAATTTATGATACGCGGTATCGCCAGTCATGACCTTTACAGAGTGAATACTATCTGACTTATGGACTAGTGAAGCTATAGTAGAACAAGTTGTAATATTGTCTATTAACCGCTGATTACGACAATCGACTACGAGGTTGTAAAACGAGAGAAAATCTACTCCAATTATTGGTTTAGTTACATCTGCAACTACAAAATTCCACCCGAAGTCCCTTCGAAGCCCTATGTTTAAATTATAGTTCATATAACCGTAGGTCGGAATAGGCGTTCCGTTTGCGGCGAAAAGTTGGTAGTTGGTGCTGGCACGTCGTTCACGTAGCATCGTCCGAGGAAATACGCAGAGATCGCTACCGGTATCGACCAGGAACTGTACTTTACTTCTCCTGTCGGTAACAAACAGGCGACCAGAGCTAGGGCAGTCGTTGGTCGCCATTAGCGACGGCCCGTCAAGTTTTCCGCCTTATAATCGCATGGGAGAATGCATGTCTTTGCTTTGCTGCCAAATTTGAAGTGGTACCAGCATACCAAGAACTTCCTGTAGTTCGAGTCTGTACGTTTGGATGATGCACGGGTGTGCCTTGTTGCTCGTTCCCTGGTGCGTGACTGCCGGTGCCCAATCGCGAGCGCGTTTATCTCTTTCCGAAGCTCCATAAGATCTTTAGCTAACACCTCTAGTACTTGAGGGTTCGCACTGGTTGAAGCGACCTGGGCTGAAGGTGTTGTTATATCCTTGATTCTGTCTGCTATGTCCGCTAAAGCTTCCAGCGATACGGAGGTCTGTGCCGCCAAGACTGTCTATATGTTTGCTGGCAGGCGGTTGGTCCAGATGGATTTAATAAAGTCTTCTGGGACATTGGTTCCTGCTAAACTTTGAAGGTGCCTCAGAAATTGCGAAGGCTTGCGGTCTCCAAGCTGTTCGTGAATCAAAAGTTGGTTTACCTTCTTGTCATTAGACGAACTAAGTCGTTTAATAAGTTCGCATTTAAGCTTCTGATATTTTTCACTCGCTGGTGGTTTAACTATAATGTCTTTTACCTCCTTAGCGTACTGTGGTTCCAACTGTCCGATGATGTAATGAAACTTCGTCGTATCCATAGTAATATTCGCAATAGCAAATTGCCCTTCTACTTGTGCGAACCATATTTCGGGCTCATCAGGCCAGAAGGGTGGTATGCGAACAGCAACTCTGCAAATTTCTGTCGACACGTCCGATGCGTCAGTGGAAACACGCATTTCGGTACGTTCGGTAGATGACTTGCTACTTGTGGACTGTGAACCTTCAGCCATATTTTATTAAATATATTTGCTTTTTTTTTTTTTAGATCTGCAGTATTATTAATCTTGCGGTTACTTATGCGGGGTCACCAATGTAGAAATAATATGGGTAAATCCTACCTTCTCGCTAATGTTACTTCCTTCCTTGGAAGGTGTGGTTCGGGGCGATGGAATAAAAGCCTTCGGGTAGGTGTTGCAGCTAACTTATAATGTATTCCAAAGCGGTGCACAGAATTGATTGAAGCTTAAGAAGAATGGAAGATTGAGAAGCACAAAAGGTCACAAGTGTAGTGACTATGGTTCACAAGCACAGGTGTTGGATAGCGAATGTATATCAGACCAGGGTAGCACGATATAATCTGATCACGGTTTAGTGAGATGCAAAAATTACTTTTAGCATAAACTATAAGCGGGTATAAGCAGAACAGTAAGCAAGTGAGCAGCGAGCGCTCCGCGTCGAGAGTAGATCAAGACTGGTGTGTCGGTGCGCGCGCGCCTGCGGCCGGCAGGCGTACAAACAAATATAATTTATAGGTATGGGGCTATATAGAATGGTGCTTTTCCACTGAACCATAGCGGTCGAAGTTCCGACACAAAATAATGAATTGGTGTAAATAATGAATTATATATTATAAAATAAATAGTGTGTGTGGTTGTGTTTATATACATATAAAGTAAAAGTATACGTGTATGTGTCGCTATAGTAGACATTCCCCACAGATCTTCGGTTATTTAGATCTTAGATTGGTTAAAAGCCTTTACAACAACCACAGGGTTTATAAGCTTAAATTTAAATTCCACAGGACAGGCTGAAACATTCGCTCTTAATACATCACTAGCAAGTAAGGGGGAGGAATTTAAAGTTTCTGTAGTTTTAATTGGAATATTGGTAAAGAAAGTTGCAAATCCCTGAGCAACATCGATCTTATCGCTAATGAGACCGTGGAAAGTGTCCAGTGTGTAATCAGTGTTATGTCTTTTGTTCTTGTTCGTTTAAATGTTAATAATTTTACAAACTTTCTTTATTTTAATTTATACTGATTTAAACTTGTTGCTAATGAAAAACGCTTTAGCTGCTTTGCAGATAGTTTTAAAAGTTTAAGAGTAAGTAGCAACATACCAATAAAAACTATTAAAAATAAAAACTACATAATTATTAAAAATATGTAGTAATGAGTTAATGATGCTATGATGGAGGGTGTGAGTTTGTCTCTCGTGGGGGTGGAGTCCTCGTTATCGGTGGAAGAACTCTTTAATTTTCCGGCCGGGGCCTTGGTGTGAATCACAGGTTATTTTAGATTCACACTAAGGTTTTGGTCGAGCCGGCGCGGGCGGAGTGCGGGCGCGCGCGGCCCAGAGCACGGACACCTCCAGGCGGATACATATTAGACTCTGTCAGTGTCTGGTGTTTACGGCTCGTCCGCAATCTGTCCGTGGCGGTGTGACTGATCCTCCTTGAGTGAAATAGTGCTTAGTTGATAGTTTTAAGGCTATTTTTTACTGTAGGTATGTAACAAGCGCTTCTCGCCATCTAACTTGAAAGTTTGGCGAGTAAAAAGTAAAAAGTTTGCAAAAGAACAAACAATGCACCTATGCATTACAAATTAAAAAAAAAACTTACAAGTTTTAGTTTTTTTTGTATATACGGCTTAAGGCCATACAGTTCAAATAATATTTCCCTGCTAACTATATAAAGTCTATGCACAATAAAATTTGTAAAGAACCGTCCGAGTTTTGGACATTTATTAAGAACCAACGTAACGATAAACAGCCGAACTATGAATACTTATATAACGGTAAGACAGTATCGGGACAGACTGCTGCAGACGCCTTCGCAAAGTACTTCGCGTCGGTCTTCCTCAAAGACCTGGAAAGTATTAATTTAGATACGGACCCAGCTCCAGTTTCATTCCGTGTTACTGTCGATCCAATAAACTCTCAGGATTTCAGACGCACCCTAAAGCGAATAAAACCTTTTTCTTTATCAGGTCCTGGCGACATTTCACGATTCATTGTAAAAGATTGCGCTTCAAATTCAAATACAAAAGTCATTTATTCAAACTAGGCTCAAAATTATATAATTACATAAGACAGTCCCCAAAAACGCCCGCCCTTCACCACTTCCTAGTTCTTTATCTGGGAAGAAGAAGTGGCGCAACAAACTCCCCAGCTACACAGCTGTCTGAATTGTTAGAAAAACTTGATTCTATACAATAGTACTTATGCAAAATAATTTACTTTACGCAACACAAAACATTAAATTAAATTATATTCTATATGTCACCTAGCACATGCCGATATACCAACAAAAAAGTAAAAAGAACTTAATACCCCAATGAAAGCCTCCAGGCATAAAGGGCGTACCTACCCGTTTACATATAGCTATTAAAGTACTCATATTACGGCGTGTAAGTCACTTGTTGACTTTTTAATTTGATGACTTATTATCTAAATAGTTATAATGGCCTAAGCGGAGTAGTGTTTGAAAATAAAAACAAAATAATTACTTTTTCATTTATTTTAAAGGGAAATAAATCTAATTATTGATCAAAAAGTAATGTAGAAAAATGAGGAAGTTAAATAAAAAACACTTTCTGAGTTGTCACAAATTGGTCCTTCTTCCAGATTTTTATAAAAACATGATATACCGAAGGAATGGTACCTATCGCATTCCATCTCTGAATGTCTTCACTCCATAAACTTTTGTTTGATGGTTTCGATTGGCAAAACTGTTGTTGCATGTAAAAACATTGCGGCTAATATTGTTTCGGTTCTGGCAAGAAGCAGTATGAGAAAAGAAAGTCACTTATTTATTTTACTTCACAAGCAAATGACGATAAGTGCAATGCAAGTGGCAATCTCCGATGCACCTTTTTACCCACTCCTTCATGCCACATATAATTTGTAGCCTCAGAATCTCGTAAATTATACACTGTAAAATTGTATATTTTTAACTTTCTTTCATAATACAATATACTATATAACTACACTATACCTGATCAGCCTGTAAACTTGGAGCTAATAGTATTTTTTCCAGGTCCATGGCAAAGGAAACAAAGTCAGGATCTACTTTGGCACGATTTTTGTTGTGTTTTTGTTTTTACGAATAATATGTAGATACATCATACTCTTCTTTATGAAGATGCTGTTCATGCTCTGGCCTCTTCTTAAATTGAATACGAAGATCATATTGATCCTTCTTAGGGCGATGGAAACCGTAACTAAATTCGTTTGTAAAACTGGACTTGTAAAAACTGACGTTCTCAGGAACAACTTGACGTTCTTTACAATACTCTTCATAGTCGTACAAACGGTTTTCGTTTAAACCTGAAGGCAAATGTGTGATGACACAGTAGGTAAAGACTTAATGTGGTCTCTAATTAATATATATCCTTAACTACTTCGGATTTCTTGTTAGCTGGTCGTTCTTAGGTACCTCTCTTACCTGATTCAGTAACTCCAGATGGTGTCAACTTACTTAAAGCTGTTTCAACTTTCTTCGCAGATATGATAAAAGTACTTAAAAAAAAACCGGCCAAGTGCGTGTCGGACCACGCACAATGAAGGGTTTCGTAGTTGTTTGAATTTATCCCAAAAACATAAGTTTGTTTTTGGGTTGACAAAACATACTCGTAACATTGTACTTGAAAAACACCTTCTCCACTGCACATGTAAGTGTGTAATAACAAAAAAAACTCTGTTATACTAAAATTAACAATTTTCGGACTTTTTCCTGTATTTGTGCTGTGAAATTTAGTAAAAAAGCAAGGTCCTTTTTTTTTTTTTTTTTTTTTTTAAAAAAAGGACCTTGCTTTTTTACTAAATTTCATGATTAGAATCATGAAATTTAGTAAAAAAGACCTAGAGGTCAACGGGAAGTACCCTATAGGTTTTGATTTATTTGCGAGTATCCCAATATGTCGCATAAATGGCCGTATTTTTTTATTGCGTTGACTTAGAAGCTTGATTTTCTTAGCCCTTCAAGGGACCGTAGACTTACGGATTTGATATTAATGTCAACTTGATACCTTTACGCGTTCTTGAGAAAAAAGGTTTGACAGACTGACAGACGGACAACGAATTGATCCTAAAAATGATTTGCATACTTGGAAACGTTGGGTATCTCTAAATAGAACTCTCTTAGAACTTTTTACAACTATAATTGACCACTGAATAATAACCTTCTTTGACTTGTAATCACAATTAATTTAAGCGGCATAGAATTGTCGACTTCTAGTGAAACTACACCCTGTAAGCAGTGTTTTTTTTAAATTTCCCATACATTTTTTGTCATGATATCTGTTAGATTTATTGACTTATATAAACTATGGCTCTTTCTCAACACGTTAATGCACTCCATTTCGCAAAAATTGTGGCTTAGCTCCATTGCCCTCCAAGGCGGCGATATTAACTTTATAAATTATACACATTCTCAACTCGACACAGGGCAAGTAGATACGGCCTATTTTGATATACAGAAAGCATTCGACAGGGTCGATAACGGTGTGCTTCTAAGCAAACTTTAGAAATAGGTTTTACACCGAAATGACTCCAACTCTTTGCTAGTTACTTAAGTGACCGTCTCACTCCTCTAATCACGGCGGTAAAAATGGGGCATTTTTGTAATTTTTGGAGGGTCATATTTTCTTTACCGACAAGTTGCTGAAAAAAAGGAAATAACAGGGGCGTGACTACAGCAGACCTTGATTTAATTAAAAAAATAATGATTGCTCTAGAGGCATTATTCAGGAAGAAAAAAAGGGAATATATTTGTATGGAGAATAACAGGCCCTGTTCCCCCTTAAGCATTTGTATCCAATAATAATAATATGTTAAGCACAAATTGTAACTGTACGCGTATATTACGAGAATGTAACTTGTTTGTTTTGAAAACTTGGGGTTGATCAGTTAAGTATATAAATGTTTAGTAAATAAGTGAATAAATAATGATATCCTGTCCCTCACCAATTTTGGATGGCAGGCAAGACAACTATTGTTTCTCTTTAAAGAGGTAAGCAAGAAAATAATCACGTTAACGATTACAGGATGCTATCACAATGTAAATGAATTCCCGAGCAGCAACAACATTGTGTCTCACAATGATGTCAGCGCTCGTGAGCCGCCTGTGTGCCGCTGTGAGCCGCCTGTGTGCCGCTGTGTGCCGCTGTGTGCCGCTGTGTGCTGCTGTGTGCTGCTGTGTGCCGCAGTGTGCCACGTGTGTGCTGATGCAATGTTGATAGGGCGCTGTTTGCTCAGAGCTCGTCTCACGGAGATAGTATTCAATGGCGCGCTGCCCTCGTTTTTCCTCAATATCGCATTATACATACATGTACGACGGTCCTCTATTTGATGCGTCGTTGATGACGACGAAATGATTGAAAAGAACATTATTTTGAAAGATTGGACTATAACAATAAAATTTAAGTAAAACCTTTTTTAATTAAATAAAAAGTACTAAATAAAACTTACTTAACTTTAATATTTTATTTTGCTTGAGGTTTATCTAAAAGTGTAAGAAGAACGTTCTTACACTTTTAGATAAGCCTCAAGCTTGTAAGAAAATTTATAAGTTAAGTAAGTTTTATTAACCCTAGAGTGGGCGCGCTATGAGCATTTTGCCGCCCGCGCTAAAAAACCTTTAATATTTTTTAAAATAACTAGCCGTTAGACTTGCGCTTCTTAGTAGCTGCCCCCACTCTCGTTAGCAACGTTTGTCGAGAATCTGGACGCCGTCAGTGCGCGGGGGACCGCTGGAGAAGAAGGTTTCTACCATCAGGTGTCGCCGGGCGGCAAATTGCTCACCGCGCGCCCACTCACGTAAGTAATATTGTATAATGTATTTTTTGCAAACTCGAAATGTTGACTATATTTTATGGTGCATTAATAACTTTTGCTACTAAAAATATGTTTGTTTTAGGATTTCAAAGAATTCATTGATAATAATAAATAATAATGGATAAAATAGAACCTCAAATTTTGTCTTGGCTAGAAGAAACATCTGATTTTGAAGATGCTAGTACACACATCGTTGAAAATGAAAATATTTCAGATAGTGATAGATCTACTATTCATAGTGAGCACAACACGGAAACAGAACAGTCAGCAGACAGTGACGCTTCGAACAATAAAGAATCTTATTCAACTGTTGTGTCTTCCGAAATAGCACCTACACCCAGTTCAGATATGAGTAGCCATCAGCCTCGATCTCGTCGTCGTAAACGTAAAATACAACCACGTGGTGATAAATCTCCAACATGTACGTCCAGCGATGATGATGAACCACTAGCGCAACTACTTCGTCTCAGAAATACTGTATCGTCCCCGCAGGCAAGTACGTCAGCTCAATCTCAACTTTTATCTGTTACTCCAGCTTCTCGACGACGACATACTAGAGTTCCGATGTATCAAGGTAAAGATGGCACGAAATGGCTTATTCACCCTCCTTTACGACCAAATATCCGGACAAGACAGGAAAATATTGTAATCGGCAGGCCCGGAGTGAAGGGTGAGGAAGCTTTGAACTGTAAAACACCTGTAGAATGTTTTCATTTGTTTATTACCGAATCAATGATTGATGATATTGTGTTATGTACTAATACATACATAAGAGCTAACCAAGAAAAATTTTCCCGTGAGAGAGATGCAAAAGAGACGAACAGAATCGAAGTGAAAGCTATTATCGGATTACTGCTGATGGCTGGTCTAAAAAAGATGAATCACGCAAATATTCAAGAAATGTGGGTAAATGATGGGACCGCCCCTGACGTTTTCAGGGCAACTATGTCTATAAAAAGGTTTTATTTTTTACTTAGACATCTGCGATTTGATGATATGAACACCAGAACAGAGCGTGCTACTCATGACAATATGGCAGCTATGCGAAATATTTTTGAAAAATTTAATTCATACTGTCAAGAACATTATCAAATCGGAGAATATTGTACTATAGACGAGATGCTGGAATCCTTCAGAGGTAGATGTAAGTTCCGGGTATATATGGCTAATAAACCTGCCAAATATGGCATAAAAATTTATGCACTTGTTGATGCGAAATCATTTTACACTAGCAATTTAGAGGTGTATGCTGGGAAACAACCTCCAGGGCAGTTCAATGTTGATAATTCAGCAAATGCTTTGGTAAAAAGATTATCCCAAAATATCCTCAACACTGGCCGCAACATCACTATGGACAACTTTTTTACTTCGATACCTCTTGCTGATCAGTTGCTAAATGATCATAGAACGACTATTGTTGGAACGTTACGTAAAAATAAAAAAGAAATTCCACCAAATTTTTTGAACACCAAAGACCGGGCGAAGCCATCTTCAATGTTTGGATTTGGTGACAGGAAAGTTTTACTATCTTATGTTCCAAATAAAAAGCAAAAGAAAATAGTATTACTATTATCAACTTTGCATGAAGATGATACAATCGATGAAAGCACCGGGCCTGCTGCAAAACCTGAAATAATAACATTTTATAATAGTACTAAAGGTGGTGTTGACTTGGTTGACCAAATGAAGGAAGAATATTCTGTTGGGAGGATGACTCGCAGATGGCCAATGAGATTGTTTTTTTCAATGTTGAATATTGCCGGTATAAACAGTCAAATTATTTACAAAGCCAATACTCAACATTTGATGCTACGTCGAGAATATTTGAAACAAATTGCCATGGTACTTGTCAAGCAATATATGACCACAAGGTCTTCTATAGGCACTTTAAATATTCCTTTGAGGAACCAAATTGCTCGCTTTGTCCCAGTAGAACAAGCATCTTCTTCAAAAAAGGAGGGCAAATGCAGCATATGTCCCTCAAAGAAAAACAGGCGCACGAAAAAAGGGTGTTCCAGATGCCAAAAGTTACTGTGCAATGAACATTGTACATATCTTTGTGAAGACTGTTTTGATAAAGCGTATCCTGTAGATTTAGAAAATATATAATTTTGTTATTTTTTTCCACTTTTTTAAGTATTAAAAAGTATTATGTAGCATAAGAGAAAAAAAGTCAATAAAAATATTAAGTTTTCTAAAGTCTTTTGTAAACCAAAGTTTATAGAACAAAGTTGAATAAATATGTTGATTAAATATTACTTACTGTTTATTTATTTAAATCCTAAAAGAAAAAATATTAAATTGCTATATTACTAGTCAAAATGGTCAAAGAAAATGAGGCGGCAAAATGCTCCCCACGCGCCTACTGACGTTACGCAAAAAGACGCGCCCACTCTAGGGTTAAGTAGGTACTTTTAAGTTAATTAAAAGCTTGACTTTTTAGAATTAGAATTTGTTTAAATATCGCCCCTCGTCAAAAAAAGTGTCATAAGTTCATAACATGTATTAACTACATTTTGACATCTTAATATCAGCTGATAGCACTTTTTTAGACGCGCTCGGCAATAAAGTCGACATTATTGTGTTGCGTTTGGCTGCGGAGAGATGGCGCAAAGTTCACTTTTTCACGGCGGCTACTTGCTCAAGTGCCGTCGGCTCGAACAGTGTCACAATTGTGTTAGTACTCATCGGACGTGTGTTCGGTGACGTGAAAAGCGTATTTACGTGTGTTGTGACTTTACATTGGTGAGTTATGAGAGTAAATTAATGATTTACATCTAGAAAACTGTCACATCTTGTATTGTGACAGTTTTCATGGCGAATAAATATGAAAAATGGATCAACCCTTTATAGCAGAACTTTTTATATCATAATATTATTTTGCATAACAGCGGATAGCATAAACTTCATTTCGTAGAAAATCGTTTGGCATACACTCATTTATCATACATTCAAAACTGATAATTATGTAAGTCAGAATCATCTTTAGGCATACATTTCATATTCATAATAATTAAAAAGCAGAACCACCATATAGCAGAAAGTTCACACAAACATGCAAAAATGCAAAAAATCATACACCATGCATGCAGCATGCAGCAGGCATGGTTTCTGTCACGGCTCCGGCGCTGCGGGGCTCCGGCGGTCCCACACGAGCTTTAACACTCACCACCGCAGTTTCGGCTTCAGCCACGGCGGTGCGCGGTAAAACCACCTGCTTTCTCAGCTCACGGGCCGCCTCGCATACCCGCGCCTACGCGGGCTTAAATTACACTCTAGGGGTAGGGCAGACAAGACTACGTGGAGTCAGTTTTGCAGCGATTCGTTTCTGCCACTAACTTTTCTAGCACAACATTTATTAACTTTTTATGCCAATATTTTTATTTAATTTAAGATTAAAAAATATATTTTATAGAAATGGCAATATGCCTAATAAATTTATTGCAAATAAAATTCTGCCATTGTAAATTCGGATATATAAAAATTCGGCCAAACAGTAATTATATGAAAAAAAAAATATGACTTTAAAATATTCGTATAAAGAAGATTATGCCAAGTGTGTTATGCCAAATAAATTTCGGAGCATCAAGATTCTGCCATATAGATCCCTCAATATGGCAGGATCTTGATGATCTTGAATCTTGACCATTCAAAATGCTAGTCATTTTACAGAAACAGAGTAATAATACTCGTATAATGTAGCGACGCTTTTTCGGTCTGATTTCTCTGAAATATTAATTTAAATGTTAAGACGGCATATGACATGTAATGACTTTATTATTTTAAAACAGTGAAATTTTCTATGTTTTAAAATGTGTAATGTGTTATGTCTCCTTTTTTGCGTAAAGTTGAATTTGTATAATGGCAGTTATCGTGAAAGAATAAGTTGATTTGTGGTAATAAATCCATTATAATATATATTGATGGTCATTATAATTTGTATTAATATTAATAGTTAATAATAAAAAAAAATGTTCAATGTTATTTAAAAAATATATTTTGAGTGGGTTAAGTTTAGCGATAAAGGCCGTAATGCTTTCACACCGTAAACCACATACATACGCTGTGGCAGGTTATACAGAAGACTGAAGAGTTAGCGTTTGTGGGCTACGAGAAAGCCTTCGATTCGATCGAAACATGGGCTGTACCGCAGTGTCTTCAACGGTGCCATATTGACTATCGGTACATAGAGTTGCTAAAGTGTCTGTACGAAAACGCCACTATGTCAGTCCGACTCCAGGAACAGACCTCGAAACCTATAATAATAATATATATATATATTGGTTTGCCGACAACATAGTTATCATGGCTGAGATCATGGAGGATCTCAGTACAATGCTCGATGACCTCAGTAGAGCTTCTGAAAGAGTAGTTAAGTAAGATAGATAACTAAGATAGCCAGTTGGCTGTTCCTGCACGATGGTTAAGAACCAAAAGTTCTTAAAACTTAACCTTAGAAAAATGTAGTGCTGGAAGTTTGTTTCATCACTCCTTCTTCTCAGCGAACACTACAACAAGGAAGTGGTGAACTTTTTCTTCTCAGCTGAAACACTAGAAAGTGGTGAATGCTGCTTTTCGGGAACTGTGTTTTGCTGATTCCGAGCCTACTATGAAAATATGCATTTTGTTCTGATTTTGTGCGCTTAATTTTGAAACCACGACTACGAAATATTTTGATTTTCTTCATTATTTTGCCGGGATCCACTAAGTTATACGTTTTCAGAAAATTTATCTGGCAACATTGAAACCAGTGTCTTCTGTCATACTTACATGTCCTGTCTGTTCCTGTCACGTCATATCTTTCAGTTGTTGTCACAGACTACATAGAGATACTACGTATGTTGTTGTATTGTGATGTGGTGGTAGCATATTGATTTGTTTTTAGTTTATTTTTTGGAATTGATTGTATAATACGAGGCTTGTAACTAATCCCAGTGTACGATGACTCATTTGACCTATCCAGTCGTGGGATAATAAGTCTATTTTTGCTTATTTCTGTCGACCAGGATTGAGTTGGAAGAAATGCTATCATAGGTACTGCTGTAATGCATTCTCGATTTGCGCACATTAGATGGCTGCTCGCATGTGATAAGCATTGTATGGTGATTCGGCACGATGCCGGCAACTCAATTATTCGAAGAATTTCTTCCAAGAATAAAGAATATTAATATCGCTAAACATCTGAGTCAGCAGGCGGATACAGAGGGTGGTCGGTTTGGATATGGCACGGATTGAATTTGAGGTTCCTTCCTCTGGATCCCCAACCACCGTTAACTTGGGTGTGATCACCTCACTGCGGACGGAGCACTATTTTTTACATATTTCTAATAACTATATTCTGTGACTTATGTTTGTGTTGTGTTTTGTTTATGTTTGATGCACTATTAAAATAAAATGTTTCATGCATTTAGTTATATTATTTTAGGTTGGTTATCGTACATTTAAATGAGTGGTTTACGGCAATAGTCCAGCAATCTTATCTGTCCCGGTGGAATTAATTGGAACTAACGAAATCATAAGTACGTGAAGTTCATCCAGTTATTCGAAGATTCAATTCCCAAATAAATGTTTTTTTTTTTGCTTAATGTTAATAGGTAGGAATAAGCCGACCAATATAGTAAGACAACATGATGGGATACGCGGCCTCCCCAGCCTGAATACCTTCACAGGTCTTACATTCTACATTCGCCTTTGAACCTTGCAAAAATATAATAAAATATTTGGTACGTTTGCGTACAATAGGACATGAGGCTTTTCTAGAGGTCCAATGTGTAGAGGGCTTAATAAACAAAGTCAGCTACTAGTGCCACTTTTCCCTCCAGTAGCCATTATTGGAACTATTCATTTCCGTCATCTTTGAATGTCATTTATTGTTTACTCGTTGGTTTACTGCATAATAAACTCTTTGGTTTACTGTCATGGGGTCTGTTTATACGGAGCCATTTGCTTTTAAATAAGGTTTTTCTGGAGAAACCCATATTAAAACGCGTATTAAAAAAAATATGCAGTGATTACCTTTTATCTTAATTAGCCCGAGATATATTTTTTTTGAGAGTATTTTTACGAAAAAAAAACAACCAACTTCCAAAAAACACTACAAAGTGAAAAATAACTTGAATTTCGAAAATTGGTGTCCTTCAGTTTTGAATTTACGTTTTTTGCCACTGGCATCCGAAATTTGTAGTGTTTTTTTTGTGTAAAAAGTTTTTATTTTTCACTTTTTAGTTGTGGTACCTACCCCACACGAAGTCGAATACCACTAACTGCTACGTAAATGCAAACAGTGAAAGGAAATCATCCTTTCATCCACATACGTGGACATACGAATATGTGGGAAAAATACGTATTATTGAAGCTAACTCAAAAAATATCCACGCAAAGTTAATAAAATGTATATGGGACCAGCTTTCGAGGTGGTCCATTGAAACAAAATAAAAAAATGTGTCCACAAATGACGGAGAAAAAAAAACGCTACAAACATAGAGCCTCCTCCTTTTTGAAAGTCGGTTAAAAACGAGAAAAAGAGCGTTTTGCAGCTAACAGCCATACTAACACAACCGTACTCAGTCTACCCTACCGCTTCATACCTAATTATTATTATTTTTATATGTTGACATATCTCGGGGCCATAGGGTCCCGGTCTTTGGAAGGCGTACGAGGGGCCAACTCACAGAGGCCCCTTAGACAATTTTAAATCAAATGAGGCACCAATCGACGATTATCCTTGTATGCACTATGCAATTGCACCGAAGGCTAACCTCCGGTTGGTGCAGGACTATTGCAGAACATGAAAACAAAACATATTGGGCTATGGGTTTGGGTGGCTATAGTGGATTTGCTATCTTGAAATATGGAATAACTATGTCCCCGCCTGACCAATGATATATAACTACACAAGGATAAAATGGCATGACTTGCACACCCAATAATGGGCCCCGGTAACTGTCGCTAGCACTTAGTGACGTAGTGACAAGGGGGGCAAAATATTCTGAGGTGAGGTGAGGAGTGGAGAGGTACTCCACGGCTGTCAGAACAAGCTCAGAGCCCGGAATATGGTCAAGATCCCTACCACCACTTACTGGAATACTTCCTTCCTGCGAGCACGTTTGCTCTTGCGAATCTCCACTCAAGTCGGCCAATAAAGGCAAGAATGAGGTGGGAGCTCTGTTCCTCGTCAGTATTCACTCCAGTCGGTCAATAAAGGCAAGCCAGTGAAGATGAACAAGACTTCTTTCGGGAAATAGGATCCGTGGGGTCGATACTGCCCAACAGCTCGCTACATGCTGCCCCGCGGGTTTATGTATCTCTCTTGGTCTGGTTCCTCACCCTAGACCTGTTTCGGCAAAGTAAACTCTACCGGCACAGATGCAGAGTTCAGGAGCACGCAAGCTCCGCCACGTCGTCACCGTAAAGATACGGCGGCGGTGGGTTACTATTACTATTAATGCCAAGTTTAAAAAAAAAAAGTCTTGTAACGATACCTTCTTCAACCAGATATGAAGAACTAAGCCGCCCAATTCGCCTAGTAAGGAACTACAACTGAACATCATACAAACAAGTAAATTCTGTCGTCTACATCAACATTGACTTTAAAACAGTTTAAAACCTTCCTTGCAATAACGTGCACGTATCGTTAGTACTTCCGCGTAGGAGGCACGACAGGCGAGGTGCCCACACTACGACCATTAGCCGCCGCATACAGCCGACCGCTAAAAGCCTCGCCCGCGTCCTGTTTGTGCCCAGCCTTATTTTGTTTTGCTGTCGTTACCGTGCACCGCTATCCTATACGTTAGCTTGTTCAACCTTTCGCCGCAGCCTGCAGGCGCCGCCTCGCTGTTGTAACTCTAGAGTATGTAGCTGTTAGATATGCGTAGAGCGCTAATACTAAACCTTACGACAAACAGAAGAAGGTACTTCCTAGAGTCACACAGAGACATTCACTTAAAAGGAGTTCTGGGTCAATCAATTTCACGATTTGTAAAGGTCTCATTATTTGTACTGTTGTGCTTGGAAATGGGGATAAAACTACCACTTGCTCACTGCACATGTCGCTACTATAATAGCAGTGCTATTCTGTAACCATCTCACCGTGAGAACTTAGGTGAAGTGAGCACGGAGTGAGCTGTCAGTCCCTAGCTGTAGTGCTATTCTCTAACCATCTCACCGTGAAAACTTAGGTTAAGTGAGCTCGGAGTGAGCGGTCAGTCCCTAGCAGAAGGTTGAATGACAGCTCACTTCACGCTCACTTCACCCAAGTTTTCACCGTGAGATTTTTACAGAATAGATCGGCTGGTCCAAGAATTTGACAGCTAGCTGTCAGTATCCATATTTTTTGTACACAAGCGGCTTCTGTTACGCTTAATTAATTAATATACCCAGTTCTTCAGCCGTTGACTCCAAAATAACGAGAACCCTTGTATTTCTCAAAATGTTTAAAGTACGCCCAAGGACGCAAACTGTGGAGGAAAGCTTTCCGAAGAAAAAATGGAAACCACATAATTCATCGAGACTAAGTGCTATCCAAACCATTCCCGTGATATTAATTTTAGACTTGAAGACTTTTATGGCAGAAATTCGTAAACAAGTGATGCTTCTTTTCATAAAACAGAGACCCATGTTTGTTCATTACAGGTTCTTATGGTGCAAATACATTAATATATTGAGTCGCATACATTTTTATCTAGTTTTCGTTTAATTTGTGATTGACACAACAGTAAACACATACACAACAATGGTGGTTTCTGTACTAAGAACAGTGCTGCCAATTATGACGAGCTTTCAGTTTCTAATCCCATTAGTTTGCTGTCACTAGGTCTGTATTACGTGTTTTAGTGAACGGATTTCATTAGTTTATTTAATTTCCAGGAAAAGTACACCGCGCAGCTTGCTTTATGAATACTCATAAGGCAAGCTGCGGACGCAACGCTCACTACTAATTTCCATGCGGCGCGGGCGTAGTCATCGCCTCAGGTCTCAGTTTGCTTTGCTATCACCACTCGCCTTTTATGCATGCATGCTTTTTGTCGCCAGCAGAACCTTGTTACCTTGTTTTGGTGTAGCTCCATCGCTGCTTGCTTTATATGCATGCGTGGTGGCTTTTAACCAGCTTGTTTTGCTGTCGCTGGGGTAGTGCGCGCGGTCACTTTGTATGCACGTTAGCACGTGTGGTTTGCGGCTACACGTATCCAGATATTTTGCCGACGGTACGCCGCCGTGTACCGACGTGACCCAAAAATGTTTTCGTGAAAAATGATTTAGTGCGACACTCGGAGCTGGATAACATTCTCACTGGGAACGTACATGTTCCTGCAGAGTTATGTTTTTTTGAAAATAGAGGGCTCACTCGGGAATTTCTGGTATTTTGAGATATTATTGTGTAGAAAGAATTATTGTAGGAACATTTCAGGCACGACAATTCCATATAGGTAAGGTAAGGCTTAGGTTCACTGTTTGAGTATTGGGTACACGTTTGGGGCTGTACGTCACGGCGACACAATAAAACCAGCGGGAGGACACTGGCGCGTGACAGGGACGAAGTGTGTCCACGCGTGTGCACTCCGCCAAAAGCGATGTATTACGACAATTAGCTCGGTGTACTCCATCAGGCGATCCAGTTAAAAGAGCTGTTGAGTGTGGCCCATTTGGAGGTTCAAGGGGGATATAATGTTAGAAGGGATAGGTGGCTTTCAACACCCAGGTATCCTGGCCGATGTTCTGAAGGACCGTGCGGAGACATCCTGAGGGTTGAGAGTAATGGGGTTTGTCATCGGCTGTTGCTACCAATAAGATGAGTTGGCTTCATTCATGAATAAACAAGGTTGTCCGCAGATATGTGAGAGGTTTACCTTTCTAAACGATTTAATCATTGTTTAAAGTTTTCTATAGACCACTTCATCGATATATGTAATACACCAACACAAGTTTCCCGGTATGTAACTGTTGTCCCTCGGTAAGTCGCCAGTTCAGAGCCCGCAACAAGTTGATGCGACTGATTATTAACGAATTAGTTGACATCAATAAAACTCGCTAATGGTCACACTTAGTATTACGTCTCGATTTCATTTGCCTTATTTACACGATAAGATACAGGGCCACATATAAGTAAATGTTTTAATGTAGGTATGGTACCTAATGTAAAATGATATGGTGCAGTACACGGCAGTGTTAAAAAACCAGTGTAAGCTGGCCTCGTATTCTGTTGTAACTCCCGTACTAACCTGTCGCTAGACCAAGTCAAAGTCAAATAATTTATTTCAATTAGGCACATAAAAGGTACCTTTGAACGTCAACATTTACAAAAAACAGAATTGATTCTAGCCGAACCTTACAAAAGGTAGTTTTCGTATGGAGAAGAATGGGGAAGAAACTCCACCGTTATTCTTTTAAAAATGTTTGCACAATATCTTGTAGGTATACATTAATTGTATAATTAAATGTGAAGACGACGCACCTAGAATAAGATTACTATACCACGATAGGTAAAAAATTATGAAGCAACGACAGATAAATTAATTATGTGCTAGATACATGGTGCTCACATATTTACAAACATTGTAAGATTATACGATATTCCTAACATTTTAACAAGTAATATTAATAAGTCAGTGTGTGAGTTCAAGTAATCACAGAATGTAAAATCAATATTATAAAAAATAATATTATACAATTAAATTAGCAACCAGTATGATTTTGTCCCATAAAATATGTATGTACTTTAGGCCAGCTCAAGGTCAACTTGTTAACATCGACGTGACGCCCACGTGAACATCCGTACCCACGGGTGTACATCCATGGCGTGACGCCCACGTAAACATCCGTGCCCACGGGTGTACATCCATGGCGTGACGCCCACGTAAACATCCGTGCCCACGGTTGTACATCCACGACGTGACGCCCACGTGTAAACATCCGTGCCCACGGGTGTACATCCATGGCGTGACGCCCACGTAAACATCCGTGCCCACGGTTGTACATCCACGACGTGACGCCCACGTGTAAACATCCGTGCCCACGGTTGTACATCCACGACGTGACGCCCACGTGTAAACATCCGTGCCCACGGGTGTACATCCATGGCGTGACGCCCACGTAAACATCCGTGCCCACGGGTGTACATCCACGACGTGACGCCCACGTGTAAACATCCGTGCCCACGGGTGTACATCCATGGCGTGACGCCCACGTAAACATCCGTGTCCACGGGTGTACATCCATGGCGTGACGCCCACGTAAACATCCGTGCCCACGGTTGTACATCCACGACGTGACGCCCACGTGTAAACATCCATGCCCACGGGTGTACATCCATGGCGTGACGCCCACGTAAACATCCGTGCCCACGGTTGTACATCCACGCGCTGTGATCAATGATTCAAATAAAATAGCTTTAATAACACCGTTCACTCAATCGACTCAAATCTCCGCCTGTAGGTGACAGTACGCCTCTGACAAAGTAAATAGATTGACTGACTGGCTCAGGAGTCGGACGGTGCGGCGCAGTGCGGGACGAGATCGATTCATTAAACATTTAGCGGGTATCGGCTCATCAGAACTACTGAGAAATACTCCATTGTCTTGCGGTCCGTCTTTGTTCCGCGCTCACGGAATTATTAAATACATTCAGTGTACACAGTACAGCAGTACGTACAACAGAATGAGATGAACTCAATTATTCCGTCGAGTAAAAACTCGTCTCCGAAGTTATAGCGCGAGTATATTTGCCTAAAGTAGGGTTGCCATCCCCAAATTTTGAAAACCAGGATTAAAAGGCAGGGCAGTTGAGAGTATGTCATGCTCACTTAAATGTCTCGCTGATGGTGGCGAGTGTGTTGGATCATTCGGTTCCCTACAAAATGGTTGATCTGGATGGTGCTGATCCACGCGTCATATTCGTGAACGGGCGCCGTCGGTTGAGACTGGTTATTTCTTATCTGCCAGGGCTTATTTCTAATCGTTTTTTTTTTTTTTTACGTTGTTCTCACATACAGAAGCAACAAGAGTAATGTACCCAGGATTTTGTACTAGCTTCATTCTTTCTGACTAACTGACCGACTCTTTGACAATTCAAAAGTGCCTGTAAATTTTAATTGAAATAAATACTTTGAGTTTGAGTTTGAGAGTTTTGACAGATGGTGATTACTGCAGCTACTGTTGTTGGAAATAGTCGATTTCTCTCTTTTGACCGCTGTGTGTTTTTAAAAGTAAGGTTGTAGGCGCGAAATTTAAAATACAGGACTTTACCAGTATGCTTTAAAAAACCCAGGACGTTACTTAAAACTATCCAGGACGCCCCAGGACATCCCAAAAAGCAGGACACGTCCTGGGAAAACAGGACGGTTGGTAACCCTAGGCTAAAGCCTTAATATTACTAGTACCTACGGAATTCGTACCAAATAAGTTCCATTTGGAGAGTATGAGGATTACGCGAAAGGCGCATTCGGTAAAATTGAAACGAGATTGCATGTAAATGTGCGCGAGGGGGCGCTGGCGGCGCTGGCTGCTGTTGCTTGACCTAGGTACCCACTAGCAGTGGCGAATGGCCTTTCTCGACATACTCTTTGATACAACTTGTGACACTATAATCTGTGTCTGTTCGCTCGATCGAATTTTCGGTGTTACCTGTAATTTTTTGATTATTTTTGATCTAATTGACGAGAATATCCGTAAGACCATAGATTAAAACAGCCCACAGACCAAATATATTAACACAAGACAAGATAAATTACCGCTAACTGATTAGACTATTTTTACTGTTAAATAATGGCTATTATTGTCTGTGGGCTGTTTTAATATATGGTCTTACGGATATTCTCGTCAATTAGACCAAAAATAATCAATAAATGACAGGTAACACCGAAAATTTCAGAAAAATGTTTAAAGTGACGTAAACCGCGCGTGAATGTCGAACTGCGGGACTTGACCGGGACTTAAAACGGTTTGTGTGCGAATGTGTTTGTTTGAATTTTTTCATGTATATAGTAACGGTCTAATGATTTAGGCAAATAGGTTTATATTAAACTTTGTGTGAAAATCTGTTGAACATTCTATGTACTATGTACTATGCATATTGGATTTTCCAACCCATTCTATTTAGTTTTTAGCCCGCGTCTAGCCCGGAGTACTGCACCCGGAGGCATATTTGAAAAACATTTGTTTCGGCTCGGCGTACAAAATTGTATTTTCCAAGTAAAGATGGAACGTTTGGGACTTAAAGCGTCTGTTGTTATAAAAATTCAAATGAGAGTGGAGTCGACCTCATGAAAGTGACATTAGACTTGGCGTTCAGATTAGCGGAATAAGAAGTTTATTTTATTTCTCGTTCCTTATTCTTGGGTATTTTATTTATTTCCCGAGTTTGTAGGAACTGTTTCGCCTTTGACAGTAACTATACTACTTAAATGTTATAAGTAGCGATGATGAGCGGTTCCTTTTGTTAGTTACGTAAAAAAAGATTTTAAATTGACGTATTTTTAAAGGCGAATATTATTAGCAGTCTCGTATTATTTCTGTAATTTTAATAATAATCCAGTAGTAGGTAACTACAAATGAAATAATACTGTGACACAGAGAACCCCCCTGCTCCCTGCTCACACAGTTTGCATTGTAAGCATATCACGCTAGTTGAAACTAAATGGCCGCCCTATTTCCATCAGATAAGTGAGATTAGCGTCGGTCGGTGTCGTCCGAAGCCGTGCGGAGCCGCTCTGGGCCGTGCGGTGACGTGCGGTGCGGCCCGTGCGGTCACCTCTATTAGTGATAGTTTGTCGTTGATGGCTCTGGAGACGCCACACTTTCATAAAATTGCTCCAATTTATTGCTGATAGTGATTTATTAGAGCTTTATTATAAAGAATCGTTCATTTTGTACTTATGCATAAAACATTTATCAATACGGCTTTAATGTACCTATACACTTATCCAGTAAATAAGTAACAAAATCACCTGAGTATTGTATTGTATGTTTTACATATTCCATGTATATCAATACCAAAATATAAAGCAATTGCAAATTGTAATGAATTTCATTTTGATTGTATGTGCACTTTGCAGAACACGAGCTATTTAACAAACGACGCAGTTCGTGTGAATACAATCAGTAACCGACGCAACTCTGCGTGCCTCCGGTAATAATTACCAACTGCAAGTGCAGCTGGCACATGCGGTGTTGAGCCTTATTGCTCGTGAAATAATGGCGGTGAAATAAGCACGTGCAGGTGGATGGAATAGGCACCGGAGGTACTAATTAGGCGAAGTTGTGAGTGCCTTCAAATTGTGTGCAGTCGCAACACCGCGCGACACCGCACGGAGAAGCACAGTAGACTCACACAACACAGTGCACTATCATTCATTCCTCTTATGGTCCTTATACAACGTGTGACGTTAAATGAGCAAAACCTGAAAATAGTTTGAACAGAATAATGAGCAGAATCAATTGAAATACTTTTTAATATAGGTCACATTTAAAAAAAAATCTTCATTTAAAACGTTGCCGTGTCTATTTATTAAAAGGTCAAGCCATCACATGCGCAAACCCGCTAAAATAGGTAAGCAGACACAAATTGTTGGCGACCAATTTAAATTTTTCCATACGCGGGATAATAATAATTATTATTTCAATGCAAATACGAATCTTCTAAAACTAAAACAGCACATAAAACCTTTACAATTTTTTTCTCTGAAATAGGTCAATTGAATTAAAAATCAGTTGGGGTGTCTGAGGTTTTGCGCATTTAACGTTACACGTTGTATGTTGCAGTTCCGCGGGACGTTCTCTAGTGATTGAGCCAGTGAGATCTTGCTCTGATTACTGTTCGGGCAACACTGGGGCAGTACCTACCATAGATATAAGATTCCTATGAGCAGCACCATTATCATCAAAGCGTATTTATTGACAGTTCCGTGATTTCATAATCTGCAACATTATGTAGGTAGTTTACTTTCAAACAGTATTTGAAGTGCACCTCCCGTGTTTACCCACTCTACGGTTGAGATTGCCGCTCAACCGCTCATTTCATTGAAAATGATACCAGTTTGGTGATTGTTGCTGATTGTTGCCGACAGTAAAGACAATTGTAATTTGGAGACTCCTCGATAGGCAACTGTGTGGCACATTCTTACATTCATTTTGTATAGAACAACACATTTCGTGCTCCTCTGAAGGTTGAAATAAATTTAACGAAGGCCCCATTGAGGAACCCTTACTAGTGAAGAGGAAAAATTACTTTTTTCTACTAATGTGAACTACATTGCAGTGTTTTATCACGCGTGATTGTAACTTTGCAGTCGTTTGTACGCTTGTTTTTTTAATCCCAACCAGTGCTTTCATGCTTTTTATGCCTAAAATGTTTTTGAATAGGTATATAAAGGACTTTCTTGAATTTTAAACATTTTAGTTCCCGGGACCCGAAATTGATCAGGATATTTATATAGTTAGGTCTGTATGTTCTAGAGATGCCGCGAATAGTTGTTATAGCTTATAGTCGAATACCGATTTATCGCCATTCCCTATGGCGAATAGTCGAATACTCGTCATTATTACTCGACATAAAAAAAGGAATATAAAAAAAAGTTTATTTATACTCTAATAATAATATATAGTTTATTTATTTTAAGAGGGAGGAAGATGAGAAGAGAAGAATAATAGCGAGTATTCGCGGCATTTCTACTTAGTATTTTCTTACAACAGTGTCGCTAGCGGCATAACAGTGGCGCTGCCTCGGTTCGGCTAAAGTTCCGTAAGCATTACGACTACTTTCATTCTAAATACCGTACAGCATCCTATTTGCGTAATACACTTTTAATCACATTCTGAATGATTTTCAAGGACATTGCAGTCAGTGGGTAGTCTTAGGGGCGGATTAAGTTAGGGGTGGTTCTAACTCCTCGCTCCATAGCGCCCGAGGCTACACTCCTACCGATATTGCTAATCCATTGCTTCATATGTTCGAAACATGTATCTGTTCAACAACGTAAATAACGCAATTAATGCTGTTGAACTGTCAAAATGAAAGCCATTGCTACTGTAAGTGTGTTACGCAATTACCCTGCTGGTTGGTGCCGCGAAATTCTATGACGTGACGTCATAACGAACCAAAAGTTCGTTGTAACTATTTCGCCTTAATTGCAATGACAAACTTTGCTCACTAGTATCAAAATGTACTAAAATTGTTGATCAAAAGAGTCTTTTTTTTTTGTTAAGGCAAGTAACTGTTTTCATAGACTTTACATAAAGTGTAGCTAGAATCTTTCGTCTTTATTATTGATTTCTAGACATTATACATCACCATTACAGAGATTCGTAGGTACTGAAAGCTACACGAACAGTCTATGTAGCCGAGTGTAACCTATAACAGCTACAAATTTCAATATGAAAATGTTGCAAAAGCATCCCATTACAGTTGGTTTCCATATTGGCGCACCACTGTGTACAGGCGTAAGCCATTACCTGCGATGCGAGATCCTCGTGTGCACATAAATATCTATTACATGAAGTCATTCCGCCGCCGCCGCCGCCGCGCCGCACGGCATTAGTATGCAAGCGTCGTGCGCACACAAGCACCACGAGTACGTCGGGACACCTACCGGTCCTCGGCTAATTTGGTTGCAGCCATTATATCGCGTGTGTTGTCCCTTTTTAGGTAGTCGGGGGGAGGGGAACGGTATTAATTCCAACTGTTTTAGCGCCAAAGTTGGAGATAGCATGTAATTGTATTCATTTGTAAATTCAGTTTTGTAGCAATGTGTGTGTATATCTGTTGTACCCCCGGAGGATCAAACCAGATGTTTTGTAACTACGGTCTGCTAGAAACCCCTTTTACCGCAACTCTCTAATCTTCAAACTGTGTGCTCTCGTGTCAGTGTGTTGTGCCCTCTCTTCTATTGCTAACGGAAAGGATTTTTAACTTGAAAACTCAATTAACCGTGAGCCCAGTTGAACCCTTGCGTTTGATCTCGCCCGGTCCGGTCTTTGGCCGGTCCGGTTTCGGGCTCAGACGCGTGAATATCCTAAATTACTCATAAGAGAGAATTACTGAGCTATATTATTTATTAACACGCTATTTCGCGAGTGTTGAAGAGGCGATTTAAAAATTAGAGGATTAAGTAACTACTAGCACCTTTACTAATTACATGATATGTTTTAAGAAAAAAAAAAACTATGCAAATAGATACTTTAAAATACTTTTAAATATCTTTAAGAAAATAGATGAAAATTGATAATTCTCCCTCCCTTATCTCCTAAGCTACTGAGCCTAAAGTTTTGAAAAAAGAACAATATATTCTTGTAGATTACAGAAACACCTAGGTATAAAAAGTCTTTAGTCTTAAGAAGAAAAAGAGATAGCGGGATGAGCTGGATGCCTTCTTAAAAACGATTGGCCCGCCATCGCCATCGCAGTACACCGGGAAAGATGGAATGGTCCCTTTGCCCTGCAGTGGGACAACACAGGCTTATAATAATAATTTATAATAATATTTACCGTGTTATTTTAAGATTATTATTTATAATAAAATAATAATCTTAAAATAACACGGTAAATACTTCAATATACATAGTGCGTACATTTGCAGAGGGAATAATGAGAGAACATGTTTTTCGACTACAATGTTAAAGGAGAATGCCCGAACAACAGGATAGTAGGGTACATAGATAGTAATTATTGAATGAGAAATTAGTTTCTCACAAAATAATCATCATATGCGTCACAGCGTGAATAAAGCGGCAACATTGCAAGCGTCGAATAACGAGTTTCCTGTGGTCAAAAAGAGTAGGTAGGTAGAGGGTAGGTAGTATACCATGCGGGTATGTTGCACATATTCCACTATCCAAACAATGTAATATGTAGTCAATGTAGTCAGTTAGACACTGAAAGTGTCTAACTGACTTCATTGACAATGGTCAACTATTGACAATGGTCCGAACAAAACAGCAACAAATGCAATGAGTGAATTTAGAATAGCAGCAGCCCTCATTAATGCATATCAAGAACCTACCCAAATAGGGTAATAAAAATATTTAAAAATATTGCCTGACCAGCTATCTAATTACGCAACACATTTTCGTAAACAATTACGACAAATTGTTTCATTTTGACAGTTCAACAACATTCATTGCGTTATTTACGTTGTTGAGCAGATTTTTTTTTGAGATTTGAAGCAATGGATTAGCAATTTGTTTCAAAAGGATTTAGATTTCAATTGATCGTGTTTTACGTAATTAGGTTACTGCTTATAGACGTAGATAAACATAATATGATCTGGTAAAGGGTAGCGTTTATAAGATTAGACGCTAATCAATCACCCTGATCTCAGATACTTTCCCCTGACAGACTGACTGATAATATGTAACAGCGATGATTTTTTTGTAATAAATATTTATCTACGGTTTTTTACGTGTCCTTTTTGTATACTATTTAGTGCTTACCAACTTTATGTACATGAAAAGAGCAAGAAAATAATTATGAATAAAAAAAAATGTCATTGTCGTCAATGATGAGGATAATTTTAGAAGAAAGTTATTTCATATTTGTTATCTATAATTAATGCCCTTTTATCCCACATAAGATTGTTTAAATCGACTCTGAGTTTTGTTGCCCATACATTTTTGGGCGTTCTCCTTTTTTCTTGGAATAAACTCATCACAACTGCGGAACCCTTCATTGAGAGTGGTCCGACACGCACTTGGCTGGCTTTTTCTTAGCTTTTGATTACACCAGAAATTCACTATTAGTTAAAGGGTGTATAAATCATAGACTCCGCGTCATGCTAGAGTCATAATATGGCGGCGATGACGATATTCCATTATTTTAGAACTTATTATTAAAAGAGTTTGTGAATGTTCCATTTATAACGTCCCCTGTACAGTTTACACATAACTAAGTATTCTCTGTATCAATAACGTACCTGTATAACAAAACAAGTGAGCATTTATCACCACAAGGGAGCGCGTAATGACACGCGGCGCGAACTGTTACTGTTACACTACACAGCGCTAAGCTGCGCTGTGCCGTGCTTCACGGAGTGAGGCGACGCTACAAGTTGCGCGCGGGGACTCGTTGCAGCAACAACTGTCCGGGAGAGCACGGACAACACAGGGATGTGGACTAGCGACGGGAAGTGTGCGCTAAATCGGTTGTGTTACAAGTTTCCATTAAACTAACAAAATGGAAGTTCATAGCATCCATGTTGGTGCATGGAAGCTGGAATAGTACGATTTTAATACATATGTATTGACTAGTGTTTAGCAAAAGTAAGGTATCCTGGCTGAAGATGATGCACAGTCTCATCTCCTTTTAGCTGTTCTTCCAAAAGGTTTTTACCGAACGGGAACAATAATTACTATGTCGGCTTACCGGCTTTGAATATAACATACATATAAATATAAAGTTTCCTAAACTTATGAAAAAAAAATATTTATGTTACATGAGACCTGCATTCCAACCGTGCTTGCTTGATACACACTGCTACATGTCGCCGTTGAGTGTCATTACCATTATATTCGATTCTTACGAAATTCTAATTAAATAAGAAAAATCTTCAACCTTAAAACCTTTGTTTCTATTTGAGGACCATCAAAACTATTGTTCCTTTTCATGAAATGTGAATACGTTTGAAGTGTGTCGTCCCTAATGCCTGCGTCGGACAGCCGGACAGACGGTCGTGTCGTGTTACGGCCGCATTACAATTAGCGAGCGGGCCCGACGACCGCCCGACGGTGTCTCCACCGGCTAATATCTTCGTGTCTTCCGCTACACAGGTACAATAAATTCTTTTATTTCCAGTTCGTCACGTCATAAACCAAGTAAGTTGGGTTTACTGTCTGTGTACACCGTACTTAAGTCCTAAGCACATGTCATGTAGCCGTACGGAAGTGTGGTCGTGTGTGTGGTACTGCCTCGTCAGCGCCGCACTTATGGCTTCATCATTATAATAGTGTAGCGCACTTCCCGCTTGGTGTTGTTTCAAGGGTCAGACAAACAGTACAATGTAATTATTTTTTCTTTCATTGCTATTATTATTGTACATAGATGTTCTTTTGTAGCTGTACTGCTTTGTCTCTATAACTACATACATGTTATAAATTGTGCAGGGTTCATGAAAGAGTCTCTCACATAATGTGCTTAGTGTAGGTAATACTTAGACTAAGTACGAGTACCTCTATTATTTCAGTACCATACCATCCCGGGCGTAAGAGATAACGCTGTTAAACATATAATATCCGCGCCCATCACATATAATATCTGTAGTTTGGGCTTGATTGTCTGTGAGGAGACCTACTCTATGCGGGGCTATGTGCTACCTGCTGCGGCACATAGCTATGTACGTGGTTTACACGGATGTAAACAGAATATTTCATTTGGTCGGTAACTCATTTAGAAGCGTACTTACACAATTTTTTTCGTAGAATTGTAAATCGATCGGCGTATTTCGCGTGGATGAATTTCTATCTTTTTGTAGCTACTGTTACAACTATTTTGTATCACACTGTCCTACTTAATAATAATTATAAACGCGAAAGTTTGTGAGAATGGACGGATGGCTGTTTGTTACTCTTTCACGCTAAAACTACAAAACGGATTTGAATGAAATTTGGAACACAGATAGTTTATAACCTGGATTAACACATATAATACTTTTTATCCCGCATGTTATAGTATGCGTATACAGACCTCCAAGTTACCAGAATCCATCCGTGTTTGATTCCGTAATAGAAGATGTATTAAAGAAAGTTAGTACTAGTACTAAGTCAATAACCATATGTGGTGATTTTAATATTAACTTATTAGAAAATAACTCGAATACACACACATAATATCACGCCTTGTTACCCCAGGGTTGGGCAGAGGTGTACCTGTAACAGGTAAACCCACATTTCGCCAGTAACTCGAACTCAACACTGTAACTCGAATACTGTCAGATTATTAAGTCTTTTTAAGTCATGAGTTTTAATAATATAGATGACCCAAATGAGTTCTACGCCGAGTTTAATCAGTATTAAACACGCAATTTAATGACACTTTTCCACTAAAGACTAAAAGTATTTACACAAAGTTTTTATTTAGTGATTGGGCGACTCCAGGTATTCGTAAAAGCAGGGAAAAGCTATTTGAACTTTATGGCCTAAGCAACATTTGAATAATACAAGCTTTCATAAGTATGTTGCAAAATATTCAAACACCTTTTAAAAGTATGTGCAAAATAGCCAAAGCTCTTTAGATTAGCAATAAAATAAAATCAGCTGATGATAAAATTAAAACTACCGGGCAAATAATAAAATATAATGAAATAGGTAGGAAAAACCAGCGAAATACTGAATTTAATTTAGAGACTGTACATGGCCCTATCAACTCAGAAGTAGAAATAGCTGAGGAATTTGAAAACTTTTTTGCTAATATTCCCCTTAAAACTGAAGCATTAAATTTCTCACCCGCGCTTTCTGCTGCCTTACTTAGACAGAATGTGAAGGCATGCCCTTTGGAGTTAAGGTTTCAGCATACAACTAAACTCCAGGCTGTTATAAAAGCTTTTAAAGATCTTAAAATTAAATCAATAAAACACAGTAAAATAGTTCAATTGTTCAAATCAGGTGATAGTAAAGAACCCAACCATTATAGATTTTTGTCAATTCTGCCAGTTCTCAGTAAGGTGTTTGAAAAGTTGATGCTCAATCAAATGTGCGGTGACACCGGCGGCGTCAGTGGTACAAAACCCTTTAGTGAAACCGTACTGTTATTCATTAAAGGTGATATTTTTATTAAAGTGACATACTTTCATTACAAAAATGTTCTTTATTAGAGTGACACCGGTTTTACAAAACCCTTTAGTGAAACCGTACTGTTATTCATTAAAGGTGATATTTTTATTAAAGTATGTCACTTTAATAAAATTATTTTGTACCACTGACGCGGGTGTCACCCTAATAAAGAACATTTTTTATGCCTGGGAAGAAGCACAAGGAAGCACAAGATGTCAATAGAATCTTTTGCAACCTCTCGAAGGCGTTCGGTTGCGTAGACCATGAGACACTTCCGCTGAAACTAGAGCACTATGGGATTAGGAATGTAGTTCTTGATTAACTAAGACCATACCTGAGAGGTTAAAGTTCAAGTAAACGATATAAACTTATTTGGGTCTGAAATGGCAATGGGCGTTCCTGAAGGTTAGATATTGGGTCCATTCCTCTTTTTAGTTTACCAAATGCATTCGATTTAAATTACCTTATGTTATCCCTTATGTCATCATTAAAAAGATTAATATTATGTCGGTACCTTGTCAATTCATTTATGATAATATTATGAATTTATGAAATGATTTAATAAGTGATAGACATAATTTTAATACCAGCAATAAAGATGAAATAGATCAACCATTTTTCAGATTTTCTAAAGTAGATACATCTTTTATGGGGTACTGTGTTAAATGTTACAACAAAATACTTGCAATTTTGCAATTAAATGAAAGAAAGTTTAAAACTCATATTAAAAGTACACTTTGTAAATAAGCATATTACAAATTAGAGGATTATATCCAAAATAAGAATGCTTGGAAATATGCATGCATGCAACATTGTATATTTATTACATTTTTATTTTTTATGTGACATTGTTTTTACATTCTGTGGTTACTTTCTCACGCACTGCCTTATTCGCAAAATTTTAGGAAAATCGTCTACTTTTACAATGTTTGTAAATATGTGAGCACCATGGCAAAACTATGTGCCATTGGATTTCCGCCAAGTCTGTTACGGCTCCTCGCTGACTACGACTGCGATCTTCAGCAGTTTGTCAGACTGGGCCTTTATTAATACCAGCCCTATCATACGCATTCCGGAGTCAGTCAAGGATCAATTCTGGGACCGCTTCTTTTCTTGATAATGATTAACGACCTTCCTTCATTTTCCTTATTGTATGCAAATGATTTGAAACTCTTTACCGAAATTCCCTCTGAAACCAATTGTCTGGCACTGTAGCGTGATATTGAGGCGATATTGGAATGGAGTGTTAAAAACAAAATGGAATTTAATTCTTCCAAATGATTTGTCATGAGTTTTACTCGAGCACGAAACCCTATCTATCTATACCTTTTCTTATAAAATTAATGGCAGCGCTATTACTAGAACAACTGGAATTAAGGATCTGGGTGTCATATTTGACAACAAGCTCACGTTTCATGATCACATGGCATTGGTAGCAAAAGATTCGTTTAGACGATTAGGTTTCATACTGCGAAATGCTAAAGATTTCAGCAACATGAGCGCTATTAAATCAATTTTTAATGTTCGTAGTAAACTGGAGTCCAGTGCATGCGTCTGGAACCCGCACGAAAAGAAGTACACTTTACTCTTAGAAAAAGTTCAAAAAGCTTATCGCTTTCTAAGGCTTTATAAACGTTTGAATGGGCCCAGTCTCCTGTCCCTCGCACACTCTCTGCGCTCAACGCTCTCTTGGACGCTAAGCCTGACTGTGATGTGTTCCCGGATGAATGGAAGATCATGTGTGTATGTCTGGAGTATTGTGAGATGAGCGTATGACAAAATTAGTTGTTTAATTTTGTTTGTTTACTGTACTTTAATAATGTGTTTGTCTTTGTTTTCAACTAATGTAATTGGCCTTGGCCGTTTTATGTTAAAATAAAATAAATGAAATATAATTATTATATAATTAATGTATACAAAATATTGTAAAACAGTTTAAAAGAGTTTTTTGCCCATTCTTCTTTCATACGAAAGCTACCTTTTGGAAGGGGCGACTAGAATAAATTCTATTTGTTTGTTACATACTTTTGACGTTCAAAAGTGCCTTACAAGGACCTATTTGAAATAAATGATTTGACTTTGACTTTGATATTCCAACGGGATCGAGACTTATGCGGGCGAAACCGCGGGGCACCATAATCCATGCTAGTAAACCATAATCCAGGTGTTTTATAATCGATCTCTATACACGTCTACCTTTCTTTACCTATATGTATATATCCCTATCTCTGTGTGTAATAATAACCTATTTAGCTTCCCAATAGATTTCAACTATCTGTAATTAGGGCATTGAAACTGTACTGTATAGGTACACAATCATACATTATGGATCGCTAAACCACTCATGTATTACGGTTCATTACTTATGTATTAATTTATTTGTTCATACTTGTCTGCTCAAACAGTGTTGATATAGACCTTATTAATATTTATTTATTTAAAACGTAAGTTTATAGTAGGTACTAACACAAAAATCACTTAGGTACCTATACATAACATTTCAAAATATTTGTGATGGATATCATAATTATTTTGTAAATGAGGTACAATTTAAGCACATATCACCAAGATGTAGTACGTCTCCTTAGTAAGACAAAAACGTATCTCGATTTTGATCAATTTTGAGTTAAGTATACCATCTATCTCAATATCTATTCTTCTATTTTGTTACAAAAACACGTATCTCGATGACACTTTATTTCTAAAATGGTGGTTATACAGAAACTTATCTGAAGATACGTATGTGTATTACTAACAATTATGCGTAAAGCCAATAATGTCATCACAATGTCTTGTTTTCTTCCTTTTTTATTTGTTTTTATATTGGCACCTTGCAGCTATTTCCTAATAGCTAATTCTAAGTCATTATTTATCGTGTTTTTGTATGTTGTGCTGTTTTTTGTACTAAATAAACGATTTATCAATCTATCTAAAACAGAAACTTATCTTAAGATACGTCTGTGTGTTACTTAGTGTTAAACGATGAATGCACACATAAGCAAAGCGTATGCGTGTGTGTACGTGTTTGTTGTTTGGCGCGTCACTGCCATTTTTTTTAATAATACCTTATTTATGTGTCAATATGCCGTTTTTGAATATCGAATGTTGTTTAGGTTACCTAACTACACCTTTTTACTTATAATATCATTGGGTAAAACAATAACGTAAAATTATCTTCACACCTTATTGGGAGCTATATTTTCGAGCCGTTTGGGGTTGAAATACTAGGGTCCGAGTGCTCATCGAGTATTTCGGGACATCGCCAAGCGGTTGGTCGAATCTTCACGTGACCAGAGGGCTGGCCAATTTTTAGGTCAAAGAATCAGCATTGCCATCCAACGCGGCAATGTTGCCAGCCTTTTGGGCACTTTTCCCACTCACAGCGATGCGGACGAATTTTTTGATGCCCAATGAGTTTTTCCTTTATTTTTTTTGGCTCTGTATACTTGTACATAATTCATTTATATTAGTGTTAGATGTATATTATATTTAAGATGATAAATGAAATAAACATATTAAATAAATATAGACCCAAAGACACCCTTCAAAATTATTTAGTGTAACAGAAACGTATCTCAAAACGTTTTACCCAAGGTCATTGCAGGTTTGAACTTGCGTGCATGTTTTCGGGATAAAAACAAAAGACACTGAGGTAAAAAACCAAAGTACTTAATAATAGTCAAGTAAGTTAAGTTAATAATAGTCAGTTAAGTAATAGTATTAAACCTTATTTTATTAACACAAGTATTGCTTATATTAAAATATGTATGTTTTGGTTAAGGTGTTTTTCTATGGGCCTGTGTCGCCTGAAATAAATGGTATTATTATTATGTAAGTAATAATAACTGCCGCACGGGTCGATCCATCAGGTTAAGCTACGCTTGCCGGGGTTGGTCTGTGGATGGGTGACCATCTTTACATAACGAGACTCCTCGGAAAGGACGTTACGCTGTTGGTCCTGGCTGTCATTCGTGGATTTTTGACAGTCATTACGGGTCGTCAGAAGCCCAAAAGTCTGACCACCAGTCTTACCAAGGGGTATCGTATTACCCCGTAACTGAGTTGTGGAGGTCAGATAGGCAGTCGCTCTACATAAAATACTGATATTCAGCTGCATCCGGTTAGACTGGAAGCCGACCTCAATATAGTTGGGAAAAGGCTAGGCAGATTGATCGATATGCTATTTTAGGTTTTGTTATTAAAAGAAGAAAGAACGTGATTTAGGTAGGCATAGAGTAATGTAGTGTAGTAGTATTTTGTATCTTCTATGTACACTTGTGTTTTGTTATATTGTATCCTCTTAATTACCATGATAAATGTTTTTCAAGAATAAAACCTAACATATCTGATTTTAAATGAATTTAATATTTTACAAAAAAGTTACCAACACAAACGTATCTAGAACCCTATTCCAAACAATTGAATTTATACAAATAAATAAGACTAAACATTATTTTATGTTTTAAACGTAATAGCTTTGAAAGGTTGTAATTATATTCTCATTTTATTGTAGCGTTTCGCGCGATTTTTTATCTGTTTTATCCGTTTTCTCAAATTGGACAGAATCGAAATACGTTTTTGTTATACTAAGGGGACGAGTATATTCTTCATTTAGGTATAGTTTGGACAGACGCGATCCGTGCCTACGATGGTGGACATGTGAGTCACAGACAGCTTGTTTGTAGTGAGTGTCAAAGCGGCTTATAATCCTGTGAGCAGCATGCCGGTGTGCCTTTGTGCAGGACTGCCGCTGTGCCGGTCCGACTGTGTCCTGATGATGTGTGCTCGGTGCCCTGCAGTCCCTAAATTCACCTTTATTGCGGACCGTTCTCGTTACTACGTATAAAATTTGATTTTTTGGGGCTGTATGTGCCAATATGATGCATCATAGCGTTGTGATGTCGGCAATATTTGTCTTCACGACCAGTAAGTACCCTATTGCTAACACACATTCAACCACAATCTGAATGATTTTGAAGGATATTGCTCATCCTTTGCTATGATCGAAAAATGTGTTCAACAACGTATTTAACGCAAATGTTGTTGAACTATCAAAATGAAAGCCATTGCTATTGTTAGAGTGTTACGCAATTGTATGTCACAACATTTTATTTGATTTTGTGAGCTTTTTATATTATCCTATCTTATATTAACTTGAATTTATTCTGATAATTTATTAAAACGGACATACTTCCCCGTGTATATTATTCTAGCGTATAGCACTCGTGGGTTTCAGCTGAAAATCAGCGTCAGGTTTGTGGTTTCACTTTGTGTTGCCATGTGACATTTTGCTGAGCTGAGGCCCTTTTGGCATTATATTCATTGTTTTCTGTTTTATAGTTATATTAAGGTGTATGTTTTTGCTGTGATGCCAATAAACGCATTTTTCTTTCTTTCTTTCAATTACCCCGTAGTTTTTGCTGCTCTCGAGGCGGCCTTCGTATGAATGATAGAGTCCTTTATTTTTAACTGAGTTTACAAGCTGATCCTTATGTTGATAATGTATGTTAGTAATAGTGGCTGCAATTAATATCTCACAGCTGACTGCGCGCTGTGGGCGCGTGGTAGTTAACAATAACAGTCAATACGTGACAGATTACCGTGCGCCGCGCTAATTGTGACGACGGCCTCGCGCAGCTAATTACTCATTAATATTGTTAATACCACGTACACTATACTTGCTAAATGTACCTGCTTGTACCGAATTATTGTCTGGAAACTTATTACTGTAGAAAGGAGCAAAAGAGGGGGGGGGGGTACAGGGAGGAGCATGCATCCTTGCGAGAAACGGTCTTCAATGGATGGACATGCCTAAAGTATCGAAGTTATCATCTCCGGGCATAATTATTTGAATGTTGTGCTATTGAGCTTACCGATTATAAGATAATTGTCGTCTGTATCTATAGAGTACCAAATGTGAATAATCTTAACTACTGTCTGTGATACTTGAAACATGAAACTCTTTAGCAAGAAATATCACGTTAACGCTATAAGTAAGTAAGTAATAAATTTAAATAAATAAATAAAACCAGCCAAGTGCGAGTCGGACTCGCACACGAAGGGTTCCGTACCACCGTACATTATTTGGCAAATAAATGAAAATACCAAACGAAGAATATTATTATTTTTCAACATAATGAACATCGCAAAGATAAATTTGTATTTCATAATGATACTATGAGTTACATAGTTATTTTTCAGCAGAAAATCACTCATATTTAAATAAACTCCTTATGAATTGGCGTTTTAGTTTTAGTATTTCTTGATTATATATTATACTATATGGTACATGATATACAGAAGTTTCAAATTCCTGACTTGTTTAGTTGTTGAGCGTGTGACCCTGTACTTACGAATATCACAGTGACCAACAGGTGTCGCTGTGAATAGATCAACGTTAACGAACTTGGATCACTATTTCGCAAAACTAATTAAAGACATGTTTGGTCTAGGGGCTGCAACTGATATCACAACTCGTAAGTGTGCGAGTTCTAATCTAAGAATTTGATATTCTTTTTCCATATTTTACCTATAAAACCAAACTAAGTCGACTGTATCCAGATATGAATTTCCTAGAAAATATCACTTTCCGCCGTACTAGGACTAAATCAGACTCAATGTTGAACGACAGTGAGGTAGCTGCTACGCGTATAACGTTGAATGAGACAGTCACTAGTGTACCGGAGATGTCCGACGATGATGACGATGAAATCAAGAAACTGCGAGATCAAATTAGTAACCTCGCACTTGACCTGCAGAGCGCTCACCTAGAGATTGAGGCATTGACTTTAGAAAATAATAATCTCAAAACAAAGAATATAAATCTGAGCAAACAAAATGAGCTGTACAAGAAAGTCACTTACAGTCCAACTAAACTAAAATCACCTAGCACAAAAAAGGCAAAATGTCTTAATAATAATCATAAACACACGCAAACAGAAACAATGAAGCTTGTAGAAAATAACAAAACTTCACCTAAAAAAAAATGCGAAAACCCGAAATTGGTGGAAGAGAGCGGAAAATTTACACCACCAATAAACCAATGCAGAAATAATGTAGACGTAAACAAACCTAAGCGTAAAAAAATTTGCATATTAAGCACAGACAATAAAAATAAATTGCTTCATATCGCAGAAAATACTTTTGAGAAGTATGAACTCTGCCATTACATTACGCCTCACGCAACTATGGAACTTCTGTTAAAAGGTATTAAAGAAAAGTTGTCAGAGTTCACTCTACAGGACTTCGGGATTATATTGATAGGTGAGGAAGACTTTAAAATAACAAATAAATATTTTGATAGCATTTTACTAATTAGGCAAATTTTGCAAGAAGTCTCGAACACTAATATAATTATTTGCACTCCGACGTACAAATTCTTCACAAACAACTACCTATATAATTCAAGAGTGGAAACTTTTAATAATTTATTATATCTGGATACCATCACTCATGGACACGCCTATTTTCTGGATAGCAACATGAACCTAAAGTATGACGACACTATGTTCAATAAACGCACGGGAGTAATAAATCACTCTGGAATGCAATCGATTTTCAAGGATATTTTCAAAATGACTATGGACATACAAACATCAAACACTGACCTTCACCAATCTGACAACCAAATGAAGACAGTAACTGAATCAGAAGACAAGGGACATTTTTTTCTTCAATCGTATTAATGTAATGCATCAAAACATTGCTGGATTGTTAAACAAATCAGACTTGTTAACTGTACAATTAGAAAACTTGGAAAATCAAGGGATAACTGTAGATGTACTCTGTTTAACAGAGCATTTCATAACATCTGGACATGAGAGTTTATTGCACATTCCGAATTTCCACCTATCCGCTCTTTATTCACGAAGTACAAATCGGGGAGGAACTTGTATTCTTGTAAGACAGGGGCACCAGTACAGGGAACTACCTGATGTTGCTAAGCAGTCTGTATCAGGCGTGTTTGAAATTTGTGCTATAGAATTGACATCCTATTCAATTATTGTTATATGTGTGTATAGAGTACCAAAATATAATTACTTGACATTTTATGAAAAACTTGACATTGTATTAAAAAAAGTTTGTGTATTATCGAATAAAAAAATTGTGTTATGTGGTGATCTTAACATTAATGTACTGTTACGAAATAAGATTACTCTGGATTTGGAACACTTCCTACTTAACTATAACTTAACTCTAGCACTAAACCAGCCTACGAGGCTTCATAGTAAAACGTGCATTGATAACTTTGCACATAATCTAAGAAGAGGATGGAAGACGGAAATTATTGACCTCATGTTATCAGATCACACATCACAAATACTTAAAATTCCTGTCAATAAAACGTGTCGCTTAAAATTTTGGAAAACGCTGAAAAAAGATTACTCCAGAGAGAACCTTGATAAATTTAAATCATGTATACAAAATTTATCATTCAAAGAAGTTTACGAAAGTAATGATGTTAATTTAGCCTATAACAACTTTTTAAATATTTTCTCATTGTTTTACAATCTCTGTTTTCCAGAGAAAATTATAACTGTAAACACTAACAAACAGGTTAAATGGATTTCTCAAGGCATAAAAGCATGTAGTAAAAAACAGAGACGGTTGTTGTGGACTTGCAGACTACACCCAACAAAAAAAGCTAAAAGCGATTTGAAAAAATACACTATGCAGTATAAAAAAATTGTTAGACTAACTCAGAAGGCACAAAATAACTACTTTATCAACAACTCGCAAAATAAGTCCAAAGCAACATGGCAGATAGTAAATAGATCTAAAACTAACCTGCCTAAAGAACAGATACTAACAATAAAAACAGGGAATTTGACTTACACAAACCCGAATGACATAGCAAATACATTTAATGACTACTTTATAGATGACATTGAGAATAATATAATAAATGACATTAAAATAAACAATAAATTAAATAATTTGACAATGCAATCAATGTTTATGCAGCCTGTTCTAAAATCTGATATAATTTTAGCCACAAAGACGCTTAAAAATACTAATACAGTAGGTATTGATGGTATATCTACACGAGTAATTAAATATGTAATTGAGCTTATAGCACCTGCCCTAGCACATATTATTAATATAGGTATTACCGAGGGCATCTATCCTGAAGCTTTGAAAAAAGTAATAATAAAACCGCTTCACAAAAAGGAGGACAAGACGGATGTAAAAAATTACCGGCCAATAGCCAAAATTCCTGTTTTTTCCAAAATATTTGAAAAAGTTATTTATAACTCAGTATACCAATATCTTCACAAATATAATATTTTGTGTAAGGAACAAAACGGTTTCCGGAGAAATAAAACAATTAACATGGCTATTTTCGATCTTTTAAATAGTGTTATGTCTGCTGTTGATAAAAAAACTCACATCTGCGCTATTTACACAGACATGACTAAAGCCTTTGATTACGTTGATCACAAAATCCTTCTAGACAAATTGCATTGCTATGGCATCAGAGGGAACATTTTAAAACTACTAGAATCATACCTTAGTAATAGATTGCAATGTACTGAAATTACAAGAGTGTGTTAATTAAACGCACACTATGCAGCCAAGCATATTATAAGTTGGGGGATTACATCGCTGATAAAAATGCTTGGCTCAACGCTGGTCCTGCTCCACAAGCATAAACTAATTGATTAGCATTTGAAAATACCGTTGGAGCTGCTGAAGATTTTAAAAACTATTTTTGCATTGTATAAATTCAATGTCTTAGAATTGTATAATTGCATGGCACACGTGTGGGCACCATGTACCGACTATAAAGCTACCATTTAGGTACTGAGTATGTCTTTCATTGACTTGAATGTGCCCTGGCGGCTGAGAGTATGTCATGCTCACTCTAATGTCTCGCTGGCGGTGGCGCGTGTGTTGGATCATTTAGCTCCCTTCAAAATGGTTGAGCTGAATGGTGCTAATCCATGCGTCATGTTCGTGAACGGGCGCCGTCAGTAGGGACTGGTCATCTCTTAGCTGCCACGGCGATTTTAATTTAATTTATATTTTTATTTCTAACGGACGCTTTTAATGTTTTGCATCGTTCTCACATGTATAACTTCAACTTGAATGATGTAACCAATATTATGTAACCATCTTATTTTATTTAAAAGAGTGTCCGTGGAGTTTCTTGCCCGTTCTTCTCCATAGGTACCTACTACGCTTTGGAATGGGCGACTAGCTTCATATTTCTGACTGACCGACCCCTTGACTATTCAAAAGTGCCTGTAATTGGTTTATTTGAAATAAATGCTTTGAGTTTTGAGTTTTTGAGTTTTGTGCGCAAAAACCAAAACGGAACGAACGTATGTGTCGAATTTCAGGAGTATTAAATATGGAGTGCCTCAAGGTAGCGTGCTTGGGCCACCTTTATTTCTTATTTACATTAATGACTTGCCAAAAGTGACACAACAACAAATGATTTTGTTTGCAGATGATAGCACTGCCATAGTAAAATGTAAGGACTTAAATACTTATCAATTTGACATTAATAATACTCTTACTGACATAATTAATTGGCTTAATATGAATAATTTAATAATTAACCTCAAGAAAACCAAAATAATGCATTTCCACCAAAGAATTGAAGCTCCAAAAATTTGTGTCAATTACAATGGCAACGAAATAGAAGAAGTAAAAGTAAGTGTGTTTTTAGGTATCCATATTGACAATAACCTTAATTGGAAAGCTCATATAGAACAGCTATGTAAAAAAATAAATAAATCTGCCTATGCACTTTTTCAATTGGCTAGAAAAGTAAATATAGACGCATTACTTGCTGCCTATCATGGTCTAGTAGCTTCACTTCTGCGATACGGAATAATTTTTTGGGGTAATTCCCCGGATAAGGGATTACTATTCAAAGCACAAAAAAGGTGCATTAGAGCCATGTGTGGTCTGAAAACAGATGACAGCTGTGCACTGTACTTTAAAAAATTAAACATCCTTACGCTACCGGCGATATACATATTAGAAATTAGTATCTTCGTCAAAACAAATCCCAACTTGTTTGAAAAAATGACAATGGCACGAAATGTTCCAATTCGTAGTCAGTATAAAAATTCTTTAAGTAATTATAAATGTAAAACTGCATTAGTAAAAAAAAGTGTCCTGGGTATGGCTCCACGCATTTATAATAAAATTCCAGACGCCATAAAAGAATTAAATTTTACACAATTTAAGAAAAAAATTAAATTGTTCTTAATTGATAAATGTTATTATACTATTGACGAATACTTAAATGACGAATTAATTTAGAATTACAATTATTTAACATTGACATTAAATAATTTTGACATTTTAATTACTTTGATATAGTTTTAATAATTCCTCATTTAGGTTTGACATAATGAGAGTATTTAATATATAATTGTTTAATTTATTTTCTAATTTAAGTAATACCATTTATGCATGATTTCAAGTATTTTAATAAATTTTAATTTGTAATCCTTAGCAAGATCTGCTCAACACATTTGTACGCCTCCTGGCATAACATAGCGCTCTGTACATCAAACATATGATCTGTATTTCCTTACCTATGTTAACAAATAAATATTTGATTTGATTTGATTTGATTTGATTTGAGATAGAGCTCGTACAAAAATAGTCTAAAACCGTCATTTTTGAAGATAAAAGGAAAATTTTAAAATTACATTTGTTCTTTACTAGATGAGCTCTAGACAATGACACCACATGCCAGGGTTAGATTTTCGTTTTTTCAAAATCAAAAGTTTGTTGTATATATATGTGGAGACTCCCCTTATTTTTTTTATTTTATTTAATACGCTATAACAACAAACAATAAGTTTGTTGTTACAGCGGCAATAGAAATGCATAATCTGTGAAATTTTCAACTGTCTACCTATTACGGTTCGTGACATAGAGCTCGCCGACAGACGGACAGCGGAGGCTTAGTATAGGGTTAGGGTACATTAATGACTTACCTAAATGCATTGAGCAACCAGTAACACTGTTTGCGTATGATAGTACCGTGACAAAAAAAAAAAACAATCTGCCCAGGCTTTTCCCAACCATGTTGCGGTCGGCTTCCAGTCTTACTGGATGCAGCTGACTACGATTATTTTATATAGTAAAATAGTGTTTTATACAGTACCGTGACAATACCTTGTAAGTGTAGATACCTATGAAAGTGACATTAATAAGTCTTTAAAATAAAAATAAGAAAAAAAACAAAAAATAAGAAAAAGTTTATAAACTAAGAAGAAAACAATTTAAAAATAAATTTGAGTAAGACAAAAGTATACATTTCAGTCAACGGATTCCTAGATTGAGCCTTAATGTACACTACAATATCGATGTCGTAGAAGAAGTTGAAACAACAGAATTGGGTCTTGCAATAGATAAGTATCTTAATTACACCGATATACGTAAACCTAATAATATATAATAAGAATGTATAATTGTGTATATATAAATAATTATACACCCAATTAAACACTTGTAATACTTAATTTATAATAATATTAATTGTTTGAATTGTTACTTATCCCTCTACCTCTCTCCCAATGTTGCTGTGCCCGACAGGGTCCATATTGATCTTTTACTTGTTTATAACATCTATGTAATACTATGGAATGCACTAAAGAATTAAGTATTGAGTATTGAATATTTTATTCAACAATTAAAAAAATTAAAAAAATATTTATATCAACTAAAACATTGTTTCATAGACAAATTGAGGCAGTCCCAGTAAGTTATAATAATAGTAGTTGTGTCGGAGCTGTCTCACTCTTCCCCATAAGTGGTACCTTTACAATGAAGTTAAATACAGTTTATAGAAAAATAAAAATAATAATTTAGTTAAACATTAATTTAGCAGCTTTGGGTGTGTGTGTGTATATGAGTGTGTGGAGGTTTGTGTGTGTGTGGGTGTACCGTTATTTTAAGTAAGAAAATTAATAAATCCGTATATGCCTTACATACATAATCGTCAATAATACGAGTATACACGGACGCACTCCTTATTGCTTATTACGGTATTAACAGAATCCCACCAACGATATGTAGTAATATTTTAAGGTAACTCAACCGAAAAAGATACAGCTTTTAAGGCTTAAAAAGATGCATACGGGCGATGTTTAAGCTAACTAACGATAGCTGCCCGCCCTACTTTAAAAAATATAAAATACTGACACTACCATGTTTATACTAGAAGTAGCTGTGTTTGTTAAGTTGAGCCCAAATCGTTTTAATGCCTGGCCGATGTAGTTTCACGTAATAGACGCGACAATACCCTACTGTGTCAGCAGTCCGCTAAGACTTCATTAATGCGCAAGTGTTTACCGCATGGCTCCAGTCATATATGAGAAAATACTAAAAAGTTTGAAAGAATTGCCGCTATTGTTATTTTAAAATAGGCTTCTAAGCTTCTTGCAGTCAAAGCATACTATACCGTAACAGAATATTCTTAAGTGAAATTTTTTTTGTAGGTTAGACTGTTTGTAATGTTTAAGAATAAAAATTACAATTAACAATCTTATGTTTGGTTTTTGTGTCGTTTTTTGTTCTGTTTGTTAAAATTTGGTAGATTAGTTTAGTGGATTTAGTTTATTATTTTTGCAACTTTTGCATGCCTACTGGTAACATACGGCTGAACCTATTCCCTATATCACCATTTGCAAAATAAAATATCTTTTATCTTTAGATACGGACTGTCTGTGCAGTGCAGTGATAATGCTAGAGTGCTATTATATTTGATGAAGTGTAGCTCGTACGATTAGCCGCTTCTTACATACATACGCAGTTACCATAGAAGGTTTGCAGTTTGTTTTGTTTGTTTGAAGGTTTGATTTTAAAGCTAAAGCAATTATTTAGGAGCAGATTTCATTAATAATAATAAAAAATATTACTAGAAGAATGGGTACAGTAAATCTCCTTAAAATAAATTTGGTCATATGCAGTGCGCACTTCGGTGCAACGTGTACTAGGGTCACCCTGTGTCACGAGTGCCATCACCTTCTTTCGGACCAACTAGGACAGTTCTTTATACAATTGAATCCTAACTAATATTATAAATGTGAAACTGAGTTTGTTTGTTTTTTTGTTTCGCTTTCACGCTAAAACGGCTGAACGGATTTGGATGAAGTTTGCCACATGGGTAGGGGTAGACCTAGACCTGGAAAAGGACATAAAACACTTTTTATCCCGATATTCCCACGGGGTCGTAGCTTATGCGGGTAAAACCACGGGGCGCAGCTTGTTAACTTATACAAACAAAGATAGAAACGAAAGGAGTTATGTGTGTGTGAGTGTGTTTGGTAGTGTGTGTCCAGAAATCCAGAAGGTATGAGTGAGTATGCGTTTCTGCATTGCTGTCGGGTAAGTAAGCAAATATTTAGAACATTGCACATCTAACTATAATCCGTTTTTGTGCAGATCGTGATATTGCCAACGTTGTATGTGCACAGACGTGGAATTTCTACACATTGGCGCGGCTTAAGCGAAGCGGACGAGCGCGTCGCCTCAATGCAGACTCATGCGGCGCGGCGCGGCGCCGCTGCCGGGTGGTGTAAACCGAAATAAAACGTTTCAAAATGGGTTTTCTCCCCCTCCCGCCCCCCACGCGCCGCACCGCCCCGGCCGCGGCGGACGTCATTTAAATATAAAATAAGATACATGGAGCGGCTCGCTACAAACGTAACATAATTTCATACATATGTATGAGTGGATTCTTTCGTGAACACGATAATCATGTTCGTTTATGCCAACCTCGCCCCCCGTCCCCCGGTGCCCGCGCCACTAACATCCCGCATAATATTGTAACGAGGTGTCGCAACAACCGCCGCCGTCTCCTCGCGCGCACCACACACGCGTCCCACGACACTCTTCAGCGCGCAAGGCTACGAACATATTTCTCACTCAGCATAAATTAAAATAATTAAAAATAAATTGCAATTCTTTGATATTTATATAATCATTTGTAACGTTAGTAGAACCACAGTAGCGTTTGTTTTGTTCTCGCTCACCTTTTAACTGTAAAATAATAGCAATCTGTCGCTCATTAGCATTCTTATCTGGAAACCGTGAGATATAATAACAGACGATCTGGGTTTATTCGCATTTTGTAAGAAATATAGCGAGTGCAGTGTTTACATTGTACACAATAATGGGAGTGTACATTTTGACGCGAATGTTCAGAGTATAAAGGTCATGTTGATGTAGTGACGATGCAGAATATTTAGTTAGGTTCAATACAGTTGCGTTACATATACGTTCGTAGACCGATAGTCCGTATGTGTATACAGACAGAGCGCGGAGCGGCTCCGGGCACGAGTAATGTTCCGCGCACCGCTTTCTTTTACTTACGTGCCTGCATAATCATTTCAATCCGTGTATGATAAACGTGATTAGCAAATGTGTGCATCTGTTTCAGTGATCACCGAGTGCTAACTGCCTTCAGCGCTCATTAGCATCTCATTGAACATAGTCGTATGTTGAACAATGTGTCCCTCGTCATACAAGGTTGGTTACAATAGAAACTTAACATAGTTCACCACGTAGCCCTGTAACCTACCACGTAGTACCGTAGCCTGCCGCGTAGCATCGTAGGTTGTAGCGTACCACAGTAGCTACCCGCGTGAAATGCACCGTAGCTTACGGCGTAGCATCGTAGGTAACCGCGTAGCATCGTAGGCAGCTGCGTAGCACCGTAGCCAACCGCGTAGCGCCGCCATCCGCGATGCAACGTACAAGTAAAGATAAGACAATTACGTGCGTTCTGCAGACTGTAGGTACAGTCAGCCTCAAAAATATGTATACAAAATTCAAAAAATAAAAAAAATATTTCAATTAAAACATTGTTTCATAGATAAATAAAAATAAAAATTTAATTAAACATTAATTTAGCAGCTTTGGGTGTAAGTGTATGTGTGTGTATATGAGTGTGTGGAGATGTGTATGTGTGTGGGTGTACCGTTATTTTTTAGCTTATTCTTGTCAGGATGTTTTCTGTTTCTAAATATGTTAGGGATCTCAACCATCCAGTTATGGTTTTTTTACAGTCATATAACAACAGGGGATACCTATCTAATTCACGATTCAGTTTATTTTAGATAAAGGTGGATTGTTTAACATATTGACGTTTAGCAAAGACAGTTCGAATCCCTGGAGAGTGTGCCACTATATCTCTGCGCCTTCTGCTCTGAGTTGCTGAGTCAAAAGGTAGACACTTATACAGGGTTAAGGATACATTTAGAACATAAAGTTTTCTAATTGAGAGCAAGTTGATAACTTTATAGAGGTCTGTTGTAGGGAACCTAAACGGTTTAAAGTAAATGTATATATGGAACCGTATAAACAGGGGGCCGATTGGATCTGGAATCTTCACCGTTGAAAATTTTACTGGGCGTAGATCTGCTGCGGGCGAAAATAAAAAGTCTGAAGTTAATTATTGATTTTTAGATTACATTTGAACGAACTTGACAAGATTTACAAAACGAAACATTGGACAGTTTCTAGGCACTTGTTGTCCGTACGATGTCCGATGGTCAATAGAGCTGCGCCACGCCACCGCAGCGCCCCTCGTCGACTCGTACGAATGTCAGGCTAGCTCTGTCGAAGCGCGCCAACTTCACACTTGCATGTCGTTATCAATTGACATCCCGTGCTCATGGCCCTTCGAATACGGGCTCATGGCCATCCCGCTGGACACACGACCCCGTGTGTTAATCTGTAAAAAAACAAACTCGCCAAGTATCATAGCTCGGTTACTCCTGACCAAAGGTAAACCCAAAAATACAATTAAAGTTCGAACAAACAAAAAAATAGCAGAGTTCAGAGCATTACTCACTATTTGATTCCTAAATCTCAACATCACAAACTAAATAATCAGCGAAGGTGCCACATGCACTTCTCAATGAGTGGTTGAGTAACTGAGTAACTTCCAGTTACTCAACCACTCATTTGCGCATCCCCTCGGACCGCCAAGTCACTCCGAACTTTATCGTTTCTCACGAAACCCCACATCTAGCAGAGTTGACTGCCTACCGCGTACTCACGGACTGTCTCCAACAGACACTGATGCCTACTGAGATACGGCTACAGATCAACTCTGATCCAAACTATCATCACACATACAACACAGAACTTAATCTCTTCTCTGTTTCATCAACAAGACTCACTTGACTCTCCCTTTAGTTATAACTAGGAAATTCTAGTGTTAACAAAGGAATCCAGTAAAAACTGGTTTTAACTAGTGAAAATGCGTTCTAACTAAAACTGGGTTTTAACTGTAACATATTCATCGTCAAGAATTCATTTGATTCATTTGCATTCCATAATTACATTGATACAGATCAAAGTGATACAATGTTACGCAACTAAGACGGTACACAATTTAATGATTGTCGATGTACACATTTTTTGAGGCTGACGTACATACTGAGGAGCCACTGCGCGAGTAATCTTTAACTAAAACATGTGGCCGGAATAGTAATGATGCAGAACAGTACTGAACACGTACAGTGCATATTATTTTATTGCGTTGCATATTTCTCACCGACGACGATAAGGCTCATTGTAAATGAAATGCAACTTGGTTTGCCGTTTGTGTTGTGTATTGATCGTGGTTTTTAGTAAATAACTGAATTGAAATAAACAATAGGCAAGCTTTAAGTTATAGCACTGAACGAAACTCGCTTTGGAGTAAAGTTAACGTCTAATCAGAAAATGAAACGAAGTAGGCCTTGCCAGTATTTCAGACGTTTTTATTAAACTTTGAAGCGAGTGATTTTGTGAAGGCCAAGATCTACAAAATAATGAAATAAAAAGTCGTTAGTCATTCCCTACACGCTACCGTACAATAACGGTGGAAATTTTAATAAACATTTGACACTTAACAGCACTCGCGCATTTCACGCCCACACCGATCGCCATATATTACGTCACGGGAATTTACTGGATTTTTTAACTTGCCCACTTTTTCACCTGCGCACACTCACCCTTTAATTGCATGTCAGTGTGACACCGCAACACTCACGCCGCTCCATACATCACGTAATGTATGGACGGCCATACAGAGCAAAAATGTGGGACACGCCAAATAAAACAGAAATTTCAACTTGAATAGGGCCGAGAGGGCCGAGCTGTGCCGACGAACCACTCCTTGAATACTTCTGTCAATGGGACAAGTGGCGCTCTAAAAAATGTACCCATTTCAGGAAAAAAAATAGCTTTTTTAGATTTCTCTTCTTCTTCGTCGTTCCCTCAATGCTGAGGATCGCGACCACATACGACGCGTCTCAAGTTATGCGGGCTGCTGCAGTGTGGACCGAATGAATGCTACCTTCAACAGTCTTCTTCTTTTTTAGATTGATATTAAATGATAAATAAATTCCATCATCTAGAAAAAAAAAACCTTCTGAAAAAGAAATACCATCAGCCGAAATAACCGAAATCAGTCAACACTTTGTTCCACACGCAATCTATTAAGAAAATCCGACGATTGAAACTATAAATAAATATGTTAGCGCCGGAGTTCAGTTCGGGTCGGGCCGACGCGGCGACGGTACATTTTATCAAAAAGACCCCTCACACATAAAAATAAGTTATTACGTACCGCGAGTCACTTTATAATCGTATATCACGAGCTGCCAATATTCGCGCGGAATTTATTTCTAAATAAACTATCGGTGGCCGTCCGACTGAGAATGATAAACATACCGCACACTCGCACTAGTGAAGACACCCGTCGCAGTGTCGCGAGTGTGAGTGTCCGTGGTGTCGGAGTGTCGGGGTGGTAACGTGATTGTATGTGTATAAACGACGGAGGCGAGCGCTCATCGCAAAGCGCCCCTAAAGTGTTTCTTATTCATAGAATTTCGGGAATCCAGATTGTTACCTACTTACTGACACCTCGTCTAACGTTGCAATCTACATCAAGCTGTATTCAACTTTATCGTGACAGAATAAGGTTTAAAATACATATTACAGTGAGAATGGAGTCAAGATGTTTCGGTATGAAAGAGACTTCAAAAGCAATTCAACTTTTCTACTTAGAAATATGTTTTTGATGAGCGTGTTTCTGTATATGATCGGTACACGTAAGCGCGCAGTGTCCCCCTTGCCGGCGCCGCGCGCCGGTGCGCACTGAACGTTATTGTTTCATGGAAACTCCCACAACCACACTGTTGCTGTGTAAATATTTAAATCTGGTTCGTTTTACTTCACTTACCTAGAATCGGTGTCATACTAAAGCACCAAGAACCGTTTGGCTGTAGAGATGTATGCGGATGAGCCAGTTACATAACTTCATTAGTTTCGTGAATATACAAACCAATGAGGAAATTCTCAACACGTCTTACTTATAAGATTGTGAGTAAATAAGTTGTGGCCAGGCTGATTTACAGAACTAAACGATACCAGTGTTTGCTTACAAACTCAAAAACCGCAGTTCCGGGGTACCGGGGTCGGTTCCCAGTTGACACAGACGTCACACTTCATAATGATATAAATGGATAGTAAAAATTTTCTACTTTCCCTCAGGATCGGGAACATCACAATTTCGTGTAAATCCATCGGAAAGTTTCATTAATCAGATGCCATTAACGAATATTAAAAAGTAGCAGCTCGGCCGCGCCGCGCCGCCCGCGCCGCCCGCGCCGCCCGCGCCGCCCGCCAGGCTGCGACGGTGTGCTGAGCTGGCGTAATAGATTATGTATCCAGACTGCATTATTATTATGTATTAATCATCTTCAATTGGAATAATCTAATTATTTCATGGGAATTTTTCCAAACATAATAAATATTAGCAGAGAGAGATTTTGAGAACTGAACTAATAGTTCCAAACTATATTAAACATGTAGACGATCTGTTTTAGTTTATTTTGCGTTTTAAAGATAAATCAAATCTAAACTTTTAAGTACTTTTAATTAATAATATAAAGATATATTTTAAATTAATCTTATTCTAATTAGCACACTTGGTTATAGAAAACAAAATGGAGACCTCACAACAATTTCCGACGTATATACAATGCCGCCAATGGGCATGAGACCGCCCGTATTTTTCTGAATGTTCATAATTTTTTTTCAAATATTAACTTTAAAAGGAGATCTAAGTATATTTAATCTTTTCAACATCCCTCTATGATTTTATGGACTTAAACTTGTGTTTTTTTAAATAAATACCTTTTTTTTTGGTAAAAAAATGTCTTTACCTATTTGTGTCAGGCGCAGCTTATAAAATTATATTTTATTTGGTATAAACACACGGGGTTAATACTCTACTAATAGGGGCTCGTGGCTAAGTAATAATAGCCGCACGGGGCGATCCATCAGGTTAAGCTACGCTTGCCGGGGTTGGTCCGTGGATGGGTCCAACTTTACATACCGAGACTCCTCCGTGCCTTGGAAAGCACGTTAAGCCATTGGTCCCGGCTGTCCTTCTTCGATGTTTGACAGTCAGTACGGGTCGTCGTAAGCCCGGAAGTCTTACTAAGGGGTATCGTGTAACTGGGTTAGGTCACATAGGCAGTCGGTCTATGTAAAATACTGATATTCAGTTGCATCCGGGTAGATTGGAAGCCGACCCCAACATAGTTGGGAAAAGGCTAGGCAGATTGAATGACACGGGATTAATAACTACTTGTTAGTTAAGCAGTCAGATAAACAAGTACAAACTTAACATTGTTGTTGAAAAACCTGTTCTCCCATACATTCCAACTGCAAATGTAAGTTTGTACGCAAAATATTGAGAGATTTACCATGTTATTTTAAGACCATAGACTTCTTATAAGTTTTCCTGTAATCTATGAGTAAAGAACCATTCTCTGATTTTTTTTCAAAATGTTAGGGTCTGTAGTTTCGGATATGGACGGGAATGGTCAATTTTCATTAATTTTCTTAAATATAAAAAAAAAAATAGTATCATACAACAAGCCCTTTCATTTGATATGTCACACGGTACACCAGTAAAACTTTTTTTTTAATTTCTATTAGCCCCGAAAAGTGACCCCCATATTTCAAAATTCGTTTATTTTCCTTAGACGTCTGTGTTCGGGTCACAGAAATTGATATGTGTCCCAAATTTTAACCTAATCGGTTTATTAGATTCGGAGCAAATTAGCTGTGACAGACGGACGGACAGACACAGTTCCGTTTTTTCCTTTTGAGGTACGGAACCCAAAAAAATGAGTTAATACAGCTTCCTCTGTAGACTCACGTGCAAACGAAATTCTCATCCGTCATGACTTTCATAGTGGAATATTCTCCATGTATTTACAGACCGCTAACCAATTAAAAAAGCGATAGAAAATTCAGATGAAAACGAAACAAACGCGAACCGTGCGCGTCGCACCACTCACTCGTGTAAGTGTGCGTGTTGTCTGTGTACGTATGGATGAGTGGCGGGTTTTGTATATACTCTCTTATTTAATCTTTTATTTTTATATCTTAATTGTATTTCATGATAATGCTGCACCGGTCACGTCATAACGTCAACGCCGGCTGTCACTGAAAACCAGCGCTGGGGCTCTGTCTCGCATAGGGTCGCAGCATCATGCTGAGCGATGGCCGTTTTGCGTGAATGTGACGCATATTTTCCCTCCATTTTGTAATTTTGTGTTATTTTTTGCGTCATGTTTACCGCAAATAAACGTATTTTCTTTCTTTCTTTCTTTCTTTCTTACTCTCTGTTTAATTTTTAATTCATCTTTTGTTCATTGTTAACAGTTCAGTAAAATGTTTTTTTTCGGTTTTATTTCATAATGTTTCCTTTATTAGAATCCCTGTCTGTTTAATTGCTATAGTAATAAACAAGTACAAGTAGCTACGAACCTTGAGAGTGACGATTTGGGTTGATCGAAACTCATTTATTTTCTGTAATACAAATCTCCGCATTTATTTTCAGCCTTTTGTTTTTATAAGGCGTACGGTCGTGATCGCGTCTAAAATGTTACCACCAAGAGAATATGCTGCGCTCAGAACAGTAGTAGTAGTACCTTCATAACTGCTTGTAGGGCACTAGCTACTCGAAAGTAAGTCACTAACCCGTGGTTAGGGGCTCTTGAACCGTTTAGCATAAGGTCGACCCCCACAGCAGGGGGAGGGGGGGCGGGGGGGTTATTAGCGAGTCTAAACTAGAGCGCGGCAACTTGTTGAGTGGACTGTACAGTGATTGTGTATAGTGGCGTGCGATAGTAGCAGAGTGGGCGTTTTGCTTATTGATAAATATCTGGATGATAATTGCTACGATGGGATTACTTGTATGTTCTTAGGCCCGGCACAGGTTGCTGAAACGTAACATGATATAACACACGTTGAAATAAATTAGCAATAAATAAACATAGTTATTGTGTTACATTTCATGTTGCAAAGCATCGATTTGGACGGCTCATTGAAAGCAATTAAACCTACAACCCATACTCCAAACCCATACTCATTGAAACTAATTAAACCTACGAGCAAAGAGTGCTGAAACGTAATATGAAATGAAACACATTTCATTTCATATTACGTTTCAGCACTCTGTGCCCAGCATCCTATTTTTAGTTCCTAGCTCGTAGGTTTAATTCAGAAATTGGAAATGATAGGGAAAATAAGTCACATTTTTACTCTATAATCTCTATCCATATTAATACTCACAATACTTACAAAAAGGAGGCATGAAATACATGGCAAGTATGTCATGCCCCTGGCGAGTACAGGCTACTGAAGGAACACGGGTGGGTTTTAGTCAGTAAGAGTCTGACACGCCCTCCCGCTCCGCCCAGAGTTCCCACCCAAAAAAAAGGCTTAACGTAACAATTTGTTTACACATCTATAACACTTGTGCGTTTTGGGGACTGTCTTATGTAATTTTGGCGTTCGAAAAGTGCTGATTCTCAGCCTAGTTTGAGTAAATGACTTTTGAATTTTGAACAATTTTGTCAAGCCCGCAGTTCGACATTCAACTGTGATTGTTGACGTAACTTTTGCTGTTGATTGTTGACGTAAACCGCGCGTGAATGTCGAACTGCGGGGCTTGATAATTATTATTGTCACATTTTTCTTAATTTATATTTTAGACATGGTATTTTATTTTTAAGTACCTAAGTAATTATTAGAGTTTATTCTATTTTTATTAGTTCTTATGAAATGAAAAAAAAATAAAAAAAATATGAAAAATGAATACTTAAATATTAAAATTAAGTAGAAAAAATAATTGGGAGATTTATTTGAACGTAGAATTTAAATTTTACACCAAAACCTCTTAAACTTGTTATTGTAGTACAAGTACTCTAAACGGTAGAATGACAATTAAAGCTAGAACAAAACATTATTTTATAACAATTCATCTATATACCTACATTCTATACAAATACACATTTTTTGTTCTATTCTATTCCGAGATTTTCATGGCCACCGACTGGGCCTAACGCGTCTAACATAAGACATGTATTGGCCATCGACTCGAACAGATAAGATTTAAGATAAGATTTATTTATTTGCATAGAATGTAGGTAACGAATACATTTAGGTGTTACAATATTTAGAGATCCTTATACATTCTGCCTCATGGCATGCAAAAATTTTATTGCTTATATAAATTAATTATTAACTTATTACAGTTTCTTATACAATATATTATTTACTATTTTATTATTTAATTTATTTAGAGGTACTTATTTGTTTAATACATGTACATAGTTATTAAAAAGACTTGTCATTTAAGAAATCTGGTATAGAGTAATAGCATTTTTTTACTAGTAATATTTTCAAGTACTTTTTAAATATTCTTAGAGGTTGCTCTTTAATATTTCTAGGTATATGGTTATAAATAAGAGGAGCCATACACATAACACTTTTCCTCAATAAAGCAGTTTTATATTTACCTAAGCATAACTTGTCTTCGTATTGGGTTCTTAAACTTGTAGTCCTATTTCTAGTATTTTTCAAAGTCGGGAATAAGTGAGCATTTGTTTTAACAAAAATGGCCATTTCTAATATATATAGACATGTAAAAGTAAGCAGATTATTTTGTTTAAATACAGGTACACAGCTGTCGGTTACTTTAAGGTCAAAAATACATCTAATACAGCGTTTTTGCGCCTTAAAAATATTTTCTCTTTCACTGCAGTTGCCCCAGAATATTATACCAAACCTCAATACAGAAACAACTAGACTGTGATATGCTATCAATACTGTCTGTAAATTAACTTTTTTTGATAAACTATATAATGCGTAAGCGGCTGAACTTAATTTTTTGCATACGTCATCTGCTTGAGTTTTCCAAGTCAGTTGGCTATCAATTGATATTCCTAAAAATTTTGTAACATTGGCCTTCTCTATTGTTTGTCCATTATAATTTATATTCATATTTGTGTCTAGTATTCTTTGATAGAAATGCATTACTTTTGTTTTGTCTAAATTTATAATTAAATTATTTTCATCCAGCCAATTCACGAATTTATTAAGCGTACTATTGATATTAGCTTCATAATTATCTTTATCGTTACATTTAATTAGTAAAGTGCTGTCATCAGCAAAAAGGACCATTGGGTTTGGTATTTGGCTTGGTAGATCATTTACATACAGTAAAAATAATAAGGGGCCGAGAACGCTGCCCTGTGGGACACCAAATTTAATATTTCTGCTGGAAGAAGTGTACTTTTCTTCTTTTTTTGTTTTTGCGCAAACTCTAGAAATTTCTGTAAATTGTTTGCGTCCTTTTAGATAAGTTGTAATAAGATTATGCACATTTCCTCGTATACCGTATCTATGAATTTTATTTAAAAGGATGTCATGATTTACGTAATCAAAAGCTTTTGACAGATCCGTGAATAATGCACATATAGGTATTTTTTTATCAATACTTGGCATTATGATATTCAGAAAGTCGAAAATAGCCATATTAATGTTAGTGTTTTTTCTAAAACCTTTCTGCTCGTTACATAAGATATTAAATTTTGTCAAAAAGGCGTAAATTGAATTATAGATTATCTTTTCTATTATTTTGGAAAAAATTGAAATTAACGAAATTGGTCTATAGTTTGTGATTTCATCTCTGGCGTTCTTTTTATATAGAGGCTTTACCTTAACGATTTTAAGTTGTTCTGGAAATTTGCCAGCTGATATGCATGCATTAATTATATGAGCCAAAGGTGCGGCTATATAACTATCGACATATTTAATTGCCTTTGTGGAGACACCATCATAGCCAAAGCTTTTTTTGTCTTTCAAAGATTTAATTATGCGTATGATGTCTTGAGGAATTACTGGAGGTATAAAAATAGAGTGTGGATTTTCCTTTACAACATTATTAAACTCACTTTGTGATACTGTAGCAACTTGATCAACGAAAAAATTATTAAAAGATTCTGCTAAGACATAAGGATCAGATAGGACTGTATTATTGTGTTTTATTTGCGAGATAGGATCACCTGTACTTTTATTTTTATTTATTATTTGCCAGACTGTTTTAGGTTTATTTTTAGATTGATTAATTAAGTAATTATTTTGCGATCTTTGAGTTAATTTTATAATTTTCTTAAAAGTACGCGAATAATTATTGTATAATATCTTATTTTCTTTTGATGGTTTTAATCTCTGTTGCCAAAGTAGATGTCGTTGTTTCCGGCTACAAAGAAGGCAGAAGAAGCTAAACATTCTATTCTATTCATACTTATTATACTAACACGTATCACTGCAATGAATATTATAAAGTTCAGCATTCAACACCCGTTTCATGATTAAATCCATTGAGCGTACCCCGATACGGTGCTACGCGCTACGCTGCTACGCGCTACGCTGCTACGCGCTACGCTGCTACGCCACTTGCTACGACAATACGTAACGCGCTGCGACCGTCGGGCAAAACGTTTAATTAATATAATAAAATTAAACCTCTCTACTTACACAGTTATACTTCTTAATATCGAAATTGCGACTGTGAGTTTGTCCTTTTTATTTCTATGAAAGAGCCACTTTAATAGTGGCTCTTTCACATCTTACATTTAATTATGTTGTTTCCATCCAAGCAGATAACCTGGAACTAGCTGATCTTCGTTAATTTTAGTGGGAAATGATGAACGCCATGTTTCAGCTTGAACGACTACAGACTTAATTTTAATGAATCTAGTTATTCCTCTGGATAGTGAAAACGGATACATGAGATCGCAACCGCGGGAGAATAGTTTTATTTTAAAATTAAATTAAAGCTCCTTTGTTTCTAAATAAACAAAAATAAAAATATCATATTTTGTAACTTAGACTGTTTGTAATGTTTGAAATAAGAATGATGTTTGGTATTTGTGTTGTGTTTTGTTCTGTTTGTTAAACATTTGGTAGATTAGTTCAGTGGATTTAGTTAATGATTTTTGCAACTTTTGCATGTCTACTGGTAACATGAGGCTGAACCTATTCCCTATATCAACATGTATTGCTGCCGTATTTGCGAAATAACTTTTATCTTTTAATCTTTTAAACCGACTTACAAAAGGAGGAGGTTATCAATTCGGATGTTTACATACGTTTTTTTTTTGTTAGTGTATAACTCCGTTATGCATACACGGATATGCAAAATCCTTTTTTGTTTAAAAGGGTATACTTCTGAGATGGATTGTCTTCAGGTCAGGATCTAATGATGGTATCCTGGAGAAATCGAGGGAACTCTTCAAATATACTGACACACCTATAGCGATTTGGGTATTTTTTATAGTAACTCGTGCAGTTGCTGTCGGAAAGCACCGTTTAGTGAAGTGGAACTGATGATGAAGACCACAGCTGGCCACCGGAACTGCTCAATAATAAGTATTTCACGGGTTGTGAATCGATTACCTTCATATGGTAGCCAATCAATTTATGCTCGTCACAATGCATATGGAGAAGTGGAGCTGATGGTGAAGTACCAGGAGAACTCCTCAACGATTAACGCCCTTGCATCGGGAAAAACAATATTTTGTAAAAGGTGATGAGTATTTGACATAAGGCTATTGTAACTTAGATACATTACAAGCTGACCCACTAAAAAGCAAAAATAAAAACTTTTTTACAAAGAAAAATTAACCGCCTTCCAAAAAAACACTACTGAGTGAAAAATAACTAAAGTGTTTTCTCAGTAACAGTACATAAGTACGTGATAAAGGCCGCAACTGCCCCGCTCGTAGCATAAACTCTTTGTCGTAGCGCTGCTACGAGACTGCGCTACGTAGCGGCGTAGACGCGCTACGATGGCTACGAAATGCAAAAGCAAAAGTGAAATGTAGAATAAAATTACAGATATACAATTTGACACAAAGTGTTTATATTTATGCAAGTGTGTGTGTTCAGGAACAAGTCTCTCTCTCCCGAGCGCTTAGTATATTATTTTTTTATGAGTTAAGTTGAATTTTATAGTCGCTTGAATGTGAAAAACGTTGTATTATTCTATTATCACATTAGATATTCTCGGTTCTGGAGCCTATTAAGGATTCGGTGAGCCAAATACGGTTCTGTAAGCAGAACAGAGTTTTTTAAATAGAGTACTTGTAACTATTAAATGCAAAGCATTTACATAAAAATATAGCAAAACATCAATCGCTGAATAAATTAATTGGCCATGCGGGGGGCGGGCGCGGTGCAGCGGGGGGCACTAATCACGCCATCGCTTCTTACAAGAGCCAGTCGAAGCCGAACAATCTGCGATTTAAATTGGTTCTACCATCTACTAGCCATAAATAGTTATAGGTACTCGTTTTTTTTTTTTTGTTAGCAGCCATTATTTTATTTTCCGTTTCTTCTATTTTATATTAGTGTGGTGTATTTGATAATTGTTTATATGTGGGTAAGCTTGTATCATCAGTTGGTTGTCGGCCATTACACGAGTATAAGTGAATTGCAGTGTTTTATTGATATAATCCTTAAATACAGAACATTTGGCGACGAGGCGTTATTCACGTGTGTTATTATTGTTAGTGTCATTAGTAATTGTGTTTTTAATGACCACGGAGCACGCAAAATCATATAGTATGGCGTTTGGCGGCAACCTCTCATTTGATCACCGCGTACAAGAGTGGAGCATTTTTAAAAGTCGTTTTATCCAATACTGCACGGCGAACAATATTGGAGATGACACCGATAAGTCTGGAATAAGAAGACGAGCTTTTTTGCTCACTGCGCTGGTGGAAGATACCTACCGCGTCGCAAGAGATTTAGTCTTTCCGGAAATTTTGGACAACGTCGAGTATAAAAATCTGTTAGAAAAATTGAACGTCCATTTCCAAGCAAAAAAGAGTACGTTCGCTGAAAGGTACAGTTTTTACAAGGCGGAACAACGTCCTGGGGAAGATCTAGCCGAATGGGCGGCGCGAGTGCGCAATTTGGCACAATACTGTGGATTCAAGACCGAGTTAGATACTGCTTTACGCGACAAGTTCGTCTTAGGATTAGAAAATACTAAGGAAAAAGAGAAATTGTTCGCAGAAAGCATTGAAACCCTCACATTCAACAAGGCATTAGAGATGGCGCAGAGCGTGCGGTGTGCGCGCACAGCTTTGCAAACCGCGCGAGCTGGCAACGTTGCGGCCGGCATGGCTGGCGCGAACGCCGCGGAGGCGGCGCAGGCGCAGCCTGTGTTCGCGTTGCAGCGGCCGAGTGGTTTTACTTCTAACGATAATAATTCGCGAGTGTCTAAGAGTTGTGAAGTGTGCGGGTACAAAAATCACTCAAAAGAAAAGTGCCGGTTTGTTAATTATACCTGTCAAAAGTGTAACAAAAAAGGTCATCTGAAAAGAGTATGTAAGGCTAAGATAAGTGATAGCAATTTCTTGGGAACGGATGACGATGATGTTGTTGACAAAGGTATTTATAATTTATTTAATTTAAAAGACACTGTTAAGGACCAACCCATCTCTCGTAAAGTCAAGTTAGATGACAGGGAAATCTTGTGTGAAATTGATTGTGGCAGTGCTGTCTCCGTTTTACCGGCTATTATATATGAACAGCTGTTCGGGGGCAATAACAATAGCAAATATCGTTTACAGCCGTGTGAGGAGATTTTTAACTTTTATACAGGAGTAAAAATTGCACCGTTAGGCTGTTTGTCATTGTCTATAGCCTACGAAGGCCGCACTAAACAAATATTATTTTTTGTGATCAAAACAAATGAGAAACGTTTGCCACTATTGGGCCGTGACTTTATGAGGTTGTTTGGTATACATTTATGTAGCTTAAACTGTAACAATGTAGTACGCGACAAATCAGGGGAAATGTTAATAAAAAAATATTCAACATTATTTTCGGATGAGTTGGGCAGGTTTAACAAGTATAAAGTAAGCTTGAAAATAAAACCTGATGCACAGCTGAAGTTTTTTAGGCCTCGACCCGTACCACTAGCATTAAAACCGAAGATTGATCAGGAATTGGATAGATTATTGGCAGCAGGTATTATTGAAAAAGTAGACCATTCTGACGTCGCTACGCCGATCGTTCCAGTGTTGCGTTCCGACGGAAACGTCCGAATTTGCGGCGACTTTTCGGTAACGTTAAATAAAGCGTTATATCTAGACAATTATACACTTCCTCGGATCGAAGATTTGTTTGCTAAGCTTCATGGTGGGGTAGAATTCAGCAAGTTAGATTTGAAATTGGCTTACCTTCAACTAGAACTCGATGAATCAAAGAAATGGTGTTGTATAAACACACACAGAGGTTTATATAGATATACGCGGCTCGTATTTGGATTAGCAAACGCACCCTTTATATTTCAACGTACCATGGAACAGTTATTGGGCGACATTGACGGTGTATGTATTTATTTAGATGATATTTTAATCACTGCTCCTAATAGGTTGGTACATATAGAAAGATTGGATCTCGTGATGAAAAGATTGCAAGACGCAGGGTTGAGAGTAAAACACGATAAATGCGAATTGTTCAAAAGCTCAGTGGAGTATCTTGGTTACGTTATAGATAGGGACGGGCTGCATAAATCCAACAGTAAAATTGAAGCAATCATTAAGTGCGAACCACCTAAAAACGTTAATGAATTAAAGTCATTCTTAGGGATGGTGAATTATTATCGCTGCTTTGTTCCGAATACATCATCGGTACTTAGTCCTCTAAACAAGTTATTGAAAAAAGGTATGGAATGGGAGTGGGGTAAATACCAGTCAGCGGCGTTCGATAAAATAAAAAAAGAGTTGTCCTCTGACCGCGTGCTGGCCCACTACCACCCGGAGTATCCGACGGTCGTTACTTGCGACGCCGGGCCGGCCGGCTTGGGCGCGGTCCTCGCGCAGAAACAGCCCGACGGCTCAGAGCGCGTGGTAGCCTATGCCTCGCGTACGTTGTTGAAATCTGAACTAAACTATGCGCAAATTCAGAAGGAAGCCACTTCTATTGTATTCGGGATTAAGAAGTTTAATCATTATTTATATGGCCGTACGGTTCCATTTGTATTGCGAATGGATCATAAACCACTGTTGTCGATTTTTGGAAAGGAAAAAGGTGTGCCCATTTTAGCTGCCAACCGATTACAACGTTATGCTTTGTTCTTATCGGCATATAACTTCACTATCGAATTTGTAAAGAGTGGGGAAAACGTGGCAGATTTTTTATCGAGGTCAGTGCCTACTCATTCAATGGAGCTCGAACTTGATAAGAAAATAGATCAGTCACGATATATTAATTTTATAGGTGAAAATGTTTTACTACCCTTGACTTTGAATGATATCCGAAATGAAACCAACCGCGATGAGGTATTGCAAAAAGTGATTAGATATATAAAAAACGGTTGGCCATCAAAAGTGACGAACCAGGATTTACGTCCATTTTATTTATGTCGGTTGGATTTGGCCGTGGAGAATGAATGTATATTGCGGGGTCATAAAATCGTGATTCCTTCACGTTATCGTGAAAGACTTCTAAATGAGCTGCACAATTCTCATTTTGGAATTGTCAAAACAAAAACGGAAGCTAGAATGCGTATGTGGTGGCCCGGCATCGACAAACACATTGAAGAAAAAATAGGTTCATGTAGTGTTTGTAACACGCTCCGAAATAACCCACCTAGAGTGCCGTTAGCTCCGTGGCCATACCCAGAGCGCGCTTGGGAACGCGTTCACTTAGATATGTTTATGTTAGGAGGTAAACAGTTTTTAATTGCGGTGGACGCTCATTCTAAGTGGGTGGAATGTTTTACAATGAAAAAAACGGATAGTGAATCGGTTATTAGTAAACTTTGCGAGGTGTTCAGCAGATTTGGTTTGGTGCGTACTTTGGTTACTGACAATGCTACTAATTTTTGCTCAAATGAATTTGAGACGTTTTGCCGGCAAAACGGAATACAACACATGACGGGTGCGCCGTATCATGCTATGTCAAATGGGCAGGCAGAAAACAGTGTCAAAACCATAAAAAATGGTTTAAAAGCAATTTCAAACAATAACATAACACAAAAAGTATTTGTGAAAGTTTTGAATAAAATTTTGTTCGATTATAGGAATTCAATTCATTTGACTACTGGATTTTCACCAGCACAGTTGATGTTTGGACGTCCCTTGCGTTGCAGACTCGATTTGTTACGATTACCATCCCAAGAAAGTACATCATCCTCGTCGTCCGTAGCAAAAGCGAATGTCATGAAAGCACAAAAGAACCAATGTAAACAGTTTGGCGGGAAAAGAAGTGTGTCTTTCTCAGTAGGCGACAAGGTTTTACTAAAACAATATTTTAATAACGGTACTAAACATATTTGGAAATGAAAACATACATGTAAGGAAACATGTCGATCAGTTACTGGCGTACAAAGGAAATTCATCATTTGAATCGGATGATGATGTCAGTGTGTTTGGAGATTGCTCTCCTAAAATGACCGATCAGTCGAACAAGCGTGACGCTAGTTTAGTATCTGAACCGGTTCTGACATCACCGACGCAAGTTTCTGCCTCCCCCACGTCTCCTGCGCGAGAGGATCGGGAAGAGGAAATTGGAACGGTCTCGGATGATGAGTTTGTGGACGCAGGCTCTCCTGACTCAAGTCAGTCTCATTCAAGCGATAAAGTACATCAGGGACCACAAGTTGTCCGCCGGTATCCGATCAGGAAAGCTAGGAAACAGTTAAATTATAAGTTTTAATAATAAGTATCTTTAAAATAGTGGTGGAGGGATGTGGTGTATTTGATAATTGTTTATATGTGGGTAAGCTTGTATCATCAGTTGGTTGTCGGCCATTACACGAGTATAAGTGAATTGCAGTGTTTTATTGATATAATCCTTAAATACAGAACAATTAGTATTATTATCTCACAATAATTTCCGACTGAGTTAGTGTACCACCACATATCTAAGCTTTGTAAAATCTTTCATTACACAAAGTTAATCAACTCGCTGTAGCCGCACACCCACGCACACACACAAACGTGCGGCTAATCTCGCCACAAAGAGCATCAGCACGAAACAAGCTGTAACTAGTTGGTACAGTGGCACACAGCGCCGCCTGGCGACACGACGCGCTAACACTCGCGCCTCGCTCTGTGCGACTGTACCAAAGCTTCGCCAGGCTTTAGTTTCTTTGAGGCAGGACATCCGCTTGGAATGTATAAATGTGGATACGAATGTATTTTCTTTCGGACACCTTAACGTGTGAATGAACGGCTTTGCTTGAAAACATTTTTACCATTCAACTTACTAGATATACTTAATTTTAGTAACCTGAATCTCAATTGTATTGTTTGATTACTATTGTAATCAGACTAAATAGGAAAACATAACATCAAGCCTTTATTACCGAAGTGAGTAGGCAACATCGATAAGGCCATCGACATAACATTGAGTCGTCCACTTTATGGTTGTCCTATTACAAAGGTTGCGACGCTACTGAATATGAGGTCCTGGGTTCGATTCGCAAGTTGAGCAAACGGTAATTGGATTTTTCTGTCAAAGTTCTGTTATGTCAGAATAAACAATCGACTTTCGCTTAAGATATGGTAAACTATACAAATATTTTTTGAGACTTCATGAGCGTAATTTTTATGTTACGTAATTCTTGTCCAGGCTGTTTTAATCTGGTGAGGCGGTAGTCTGGAGCGAGTCGGCGATGTTCCGTTTAATTAAGTATAATTCGAGTGTTGTAGAAATTCGCGCGCGCGGCCTGCCGGGGTCGGCAGTCGGCTTGGCACCGGCACGGCACGACGCCAGCCCGGCACGGTGCTGCTCAACTCTTTCTGACTCGATCCCTCACAGTACGGAGATAATAGTGCAGCAATTGAAATTATTCATATGGATTGATGATCAGCTTATTTAGGATTATTAAAGTTTAGATAAGTATTTGAGTTGAAGAATTTAAGAACAAAACAATACATAGACACCATATATCACACCGAATATAACGTTCACGATTTTGTATAGCAAGAGAAGTAAAAATTTCTCGTATTGTTAATCATTATAATAATTCATCTGTGACCTGGACAGCGTGAGTTGGATATGAGCGGTAATGAGGCAAGCGAACGCGCGTGTGAGTGGCACCACCCGGTGCGACTGGCGCGATTGACCGACTGCCGCGCGACAGTTACTAATTGCCACTCCATACGTGTCATTTATATGTACCAACAAAGAGATGTGCCATATGTTGGGTCTGTAACCCTATAAAGTGCAGTAGGATGTTCGGTTAAAGGTAAAAATATATTTTGGCTTCTTAACGTGAATAGTTGGAGGGTTTCTACTAGCTATAATCATAGAGCTATAGAGAAGTAACTCCTTCAAGAACCTATAAATCAGTTGCAACGGTCGCATGTGTCGCTAGTAGGGGACTACATCCATTTATTTTTAGGAAGTCCATTTTTAGTAACCAACGTGCTCAGTGCAACGGCTCTATTACGGACTTTAGGTCAACAGGAACTTTTTTTAAGAATCTTCTATTCTGAGAATATTCAACAAAATCAAAGATCTTGATCTCGGCAGGCCGGCCACCTGCATCGAACCCTGAACAACAGCTAGTATTTAAACACGCCTGCACTTGGACCCTGCCCCCCCTTCCCACGTACGCCTCCTCGCCAGTCCCCGCTAACTTGCTTTAAACTTCTTTTAAAGTATATTATTTAGCGCATAGTTAGTTGTTCTGGTTGCCGCAGCTTTACAGTTATTAACAGATCGGACCCGGCGGCGACCCGGTGGCGTGGGGTTTCCCTACTTGAAATCGAATGTTGTAAGATAGAATAATACTTGCTTGAAAACTTTAACTAAACAGAAATAAAAAAAAACGAATAATTTTAAAATCGAATCATTGGCAGCGCGAAGGCCCATTATCCTGAAACATCATTTCTCGAACGACCATCGAATCGATTTACAAAATAGTTTTAACGATTTTTATTTGAGTACACTATAATGAAACAATATGTGCAATAACGATTTTAGTAAAATAACATAAAAAACCTTTGATTTGCTTTATGATATTACGTAAGTATGCTTTATGATATATTATGTTCTCAAAGGTCAATAGAAAAATAAACGACCGTTGAATACGCAATATATTTCACAACTTGCTGCTAACTATATCTGAGAGCTCATCGACAGAATGTGAAGCTATAGTTCATGAAAATGTTGTCTCCAAGTCGTGAGTTTTTATTTGATTACACATGTAAGTAAGACTTATTAAAAATTTACATTCAATAATTGTTAAGGAAACAGATAGTTGTAGACATAATGCATTTATGCCGAGCATTTTATAATGTCAGGCCAAGAAAAAATATTATATAAACCTAATTACAAGTTAGCAGCATGCTATGCTAGGCAGAATAGAAAACGTGGTGGTGCCTGTATCTTAATAAGAGTTGGGCATGAGCATAAACATGTAACAACGGCACGAATTACCTTTACAAAAAATATATTTATATGTGTTTATAGATTTCCTAAACTGTGTAACCTAAGTAAGTTTTATGAAAACTTAGATGTCATTCTAAAAAAAGTGTCTTAACAAACCTTTCCAAAAAGTAATTTAATGTGGAGATTTTAATATAAATGCTTTAAACAGGAATAGAATGACGCTAGAATTTGAATGCGAATGAATAGGAGCTACAACCTCAAACTAGAAATTAATCAACCGACTCGATTTATCAGTAATACAATTTTGCACATCATTTTAAGCAAAACTGCCAACATACGAGTATAGTAATCAATTTCGGGTTATCTGACCACATAGCCCAAATAATTAAGATAAAAGTTAATAAAACCAGCCGAATAAAATCGTGGAGAACATTAAGACGCGATATATCTGAGGAAAATCTTATTAAATTTAGAAAGCGTCTCGATGTATATAGCACAGAAGATACTAACGAAGCCTATGATAGCTTTTTGGAAATGTTCCTAATTTTACATGATCTTTATTTCCCTCACAACTAGTGACTATAAGATCTGAGAAAAAATTAAAATGGGTTTCTCGGGGGATACGAATATGTTGCAAAAGACAACGACAATTACTGTGGCAACAGAGACTAAAATCAAAATTGAAAATAAAAGGACATTTCATAATTACTCAAAGAGATTTAAGAAAATCATTAAACTAACCCAGAAAGCTCAGAATAAGTAGATAATAAATAACTCCAAAAAAAAAAAACAAAACTGTCTGGAAAATGATTAATAATAATAAAATTATAAGAGAAACCTTTTCTCAAATAAAAAAAGGAGATGAAATAATATCAAACCCTAATATAATTAGCCGAATCTTTTAATAATTACTTCATTGACCAGATTTCGGGTATACCAGAACATACGTCAGGAGACTCAATTAACATGAATATCAACCCACATTCAATATTTATAACCTCAGTTATTCCTCAAAATGTCAGGCGTGTAATAAAAACATAAAAAAATAAAAAGAGCTTTGACTAATTGTATAGCTGCGCCCTTTGCTCATATCATTAAGAAGATCTTGTCAGTATGTCTGGAGTATTGTGCGATGAGCGTATTACTGTCGAGTAGTTGTTTAATTTTCTTAGTTTACTGTACTTTAATAAAGTCCTTGTCTTTGTCTTTGTCTTTAACTAATGTACGGCCTTGGCCGTTTTATGTTAAGGTAAAAATAAATAAATAAATTAACGTAAGCATATACTCTGGAGTATTTCCAGAAAGATTAAAAACTGTAATTGGTAAACCACTATAATATAAAAACAAAGATAAAGACGAAATGGCAAACTATATACCAATTGCTCTAATTCCCATCTTCTAAAAGATCGTAGAAAAAAATATTTATGAATCTCTACAATTTTCTAACAAAATACCACATACTATGTGACGAAAAAAAGACCTTTTTTTTTCTCCATAGAATAATGCCCAAAGTAGACTCTTAAATACCTGTATGCTCAATATATTATGCCGATATTTTGAAGGCTTTTGACTATCTGGATCACGATATCCTTCTAACCAAACTTCATGTATAATAAACTTCGTGGGAATGCCCTTAATTTAATGAAAGTTAGCTAACAGGCTGTTAGCTGAAAAAAGACGTACAAAGACACTTAGATGTACAAAGACATCGAGCCTGTGTTTAGGATCTAGAATTAAAATCTATATCGAATTTAGAGAAATAAAATATGGTGTCCTGCCGGGCAGCGTCCTTGGACTTTTATTATATATAAATAGACCAGCCACGTCATATACTTCATCTTATGGTATTATATGCAGCAGCGGCGAGGTGTCAGTGTTTATGAGAGGGAAGCCGAAGCAGAGTCGGATCCGGTCTAACTTTGCTTACTTATGAATAAAGTAAACATTGATTATTTATTTTAAAATAAGTCTTTCGCTAACTGAATTTAACACCATCTATCGCTAAATGGCAGAACTAAAAATCACTACACAAACATAACTTCTTATTTCGTTTATAATTCAAGTAATAATTGATCTAGAGAAAAAATATCTCATATCTGGATAATAAACTATATTTTCTTACTGTCATTAATTATTTTAGACATAAAAGCCGAGGAATCTTGTTTTTTTTTCAAATAGTCTTTAAAAAAGACATGATTGTCGAATAAAAAATAAATCGAGCGAAAATTTTCCAATTACGTCTAGAGAGACCAGAAAAGACATGGTTCTGAACTGAAGAACATAGTTCTAAATGCGAGTCCATTACTGTATCCCGCGGTTATCGGAATTTGGACCTTCATCGTGCCCGCGAATAGCTACTTCTTGTTTACTTAACAAAATAACGGTGTCAATAAACCGTTTCATTAAATTCCTATTTCGATCTACTTTTCTATTACTTATGAGCTTCATGAGAATTAGCGAAAAATGATTCTATCCTACTAGTCCCAAACTCATGTAACTCTAAACAGCTACGAATATGTTTTTCAGTCTGAACATGTTTTTTGGTTGAATTCGTCAGATTATTAATATCTGTAAAACCCCTTTATTCCATAAACTACTAGAATCTGAGAAAAGTAAACATGGAAAACAATACATTTTATTTAATTTACAACTGCCAGTCAGCCATGGATATTTATCGTAAAGGGAAACATTAAAATGTTTGAAAAAAACCATCACGTCGTTTGTAATTTATAATCATATCTGGACGAGCACGGCCTAACTTAATTATGTGTTTCTTATTTTCAAAGCTCAACCTTGAAAAGCATAAAGATTATTTACTTTGTGAGGCAACAGCCTCACAAAGTAAATAATCTGTCAAGCAACAATCTAAAACTATTAATGCCGCCATCCTAATTCTACTGATCGTACTAATTACTTTTCAAAACTACTCTAAATAAATAATTTCAACTTATTAAACTATCTACTTACCCAAAATACCCAATTACAACGTTCTTTTCTTTCACTAAACTGAAACCACATAAACACTATCTCAATCACTATTCTATACCTACAATAATAAACTAATGAATTCAATTCATACGGAGCGAACAAAATGCAAATTAACTACTTAATTTGTACAAATTATATGGTTCTAATGCGATTACATCAAAAAACAACCACACATTGTCAATCGAATGATGAATGATGAATGTTATGATGTCTGAACTCCGAGCCGAACGCATTACGAAATTCAACGACAACAAACGAACAACTGAGCGAACTGACCGAACAATAGCTCATTCATTTTCGTTTCACGACGCGCATGCGTATTATATCGTAACTCGGCACAGAGGGGCTTACCCGGCTGCTAAGAAAAAGCGGTGTCACGTGACCGAAGTGACGTCAACCGGACTTTATTTTCTATAGAAATTGAATTCACAATAAGCCGGACGCGCCTACGAGTTATTTTAGAGCAAAATGTTTTGTTGTTGGGACATAAAGACAAAAAAAATTGTGTAGGCGTTTTGTAATGTTTTAATTTTATGGTGTATGATTATTCAATGACGATAGAGTGGTGGTGTTCCCGAATTTCTGAAGGGAAGCCGGCAGGAATCGGGTTGTTTGAAGTCATCGCCCCTGATATGCAGATGATAGCACATCAATTGTTTAACATGTATCAAAAATATGTAAATGATAAACAATTTGTAGTTTAATAAAGTGGCTTGTCTATAATAATCTAGTTATTAATCTCCAAAAAACTTAAGACATGCACTTTACCAACGAATATCTACGGGAGATAAGGATATAAACTACAATGGTCAAGCTATAGAAAAAGTAAACAGCACTATTTTTTTAGGAATCATAATTGACAGCCAGTTAACTTGGAAGCCGCAAGCATAAGATTTATGTAAACGTTTAAGCCGCGTTTATGTTTCATAATCTGTCAAAAAAAGTAAATTTACCGACAATATTAGTTGCTAACCATGGTCTAGTAATTTCCATCTTAAGATTTGATATTATATTTTGGGGTCGAAGAAAGCATTTTCAAAGCGCTTTTTTTTTTTTGGATAGGAAATTATCAAATAACTTCTCGTGGCATGTCAGACTCTTACTGACTAAAACCCACCCGTGTTCCTTCACTTGCTGACATCTCTTTCTCCGTCGACCCGGGCCTGGTCCTTATCGGACGGCGAGCTACCCATTGCTCACCGTCCGCAAGCCCGCGCCTACGGTGGCTGGGAATCGGCCTGCGATTCCCGACGCCCAGGGCGTCTCCTGCGGCGGCTAGGGGCATGAGGGCGCAAAATTTGCCTCTCCCTCACGCGTTCTGCCTCCTCCTTCGCGAGCATTACTGCTTCGCAGAAGGAGGTGACGGCCTCCCATGCCCTCTCGCTCCGTACCATGGCCTAGACCAGGGCCGGACGCGAGAGATCCCCGCCACCGATCGCCTCCACGAGGACACGGCGATGCTCTGCCCAAGCCGGGCAGACATCCACCGTATGCTCCACCGTGTCCTCCGGGCGATCCACGCACTGATGACACCCGGGCGTTTCATCCCGCCTGATACGAAACAGGAACCTCCCGAAACAACCATGTCCAGTGAGGACCTGCATCAGGCGGAAGGTGAGGACGCCGTGACGCCTCTCTAGCCACTCCTCAAAGAGGGGACTTATCGCCGCAATAGAGGCTTGCCCAGCACTGGGTTGCGACAATGGCACTCTCCATGACGCCATGAGATCCCGCCGGAGCTCTGTCTGCTGTGCCGCGATTTCTCGCGGCAGCGGAGTTACGCCCCGGCGTTTCGCCTCCTCGCGCCACTCCCATATGTGCGCGAGGACTTTTGCCTCCAGATCCCATGGCGGTGGGTACCTATACTTAATGGCGCGTTTGCAAATCGGACAAAATTCTGCTGTTTTTCGGTTCATTTTGTGACAAAACTAAACCGAATTTTATATAAGTAATAACTACCACATATAGATTGGTTCTTCATCTCCAAATTATTGGAACTTTTGTGTTCAAAATTATAGTTTTTTATATTGTAAAAACGATCTTCCATTGCCATTTTCCATAAATTAACGATACTGGGTTGAGTTTCAGTACAGTTTTTATTCTATATTATTATCAACATATTTTGAGATTTATAAAAATACTATAAGTAGGCGAACATACTCTTTTCTAAAACTTATTAAAAAAAATGTTTCAAAATGTCACAAATAGTCGCAAAAAAAATAAAAACCAAAACTAACTTTTTCACATATTTTGCTATTACGGATTAATCTTAATGGATTGCATTAAGGGTTATTTTATTTTTGGTTCCTGTTTTGATTTATTGCACAAACATTTAGAAAGAAACCTCAGTCCGCGCTCGGCCGCTGTCGTGAGTGGACTCTGTGTTGCCTGTTTGCAGCGGTTAGTCTGTGTGGAAAAGATCGCTGTACAAATACAAAATATTCTATAAACCAAATTTGATACTTTATGTTGTGGTAAGATAATTTTATAATCACACATTTTTATTTCGGTAAAAGTAAGTAAGGTTTATAAATGCCTATTCGTCTAAGACTTGATGGAGTGACCAGAAGGTGTATATGGGCGCCAAACTATTATAAGATTTTAATTTTAAGCTTGTTTTGTTTATTTTGTACTTAATCAGACTTCTATGTTATTTAAGTAGGTAATTAATAAAATATTGTTGTTTCCGGTAAAATTTATATAGTTTCTATTTTGACTACTTCCTTTTGATTTAATTAAAATATTGTTGTTTCCGGTTAAATTTATATAAAGTTAAGTTTCTATTTTGACTACTTCCCTTTGATTTATTTAAAATATTGTTGTTTCCGGTTGAAATTATTTAGTTTCTATATTGTTACTTTTTAAACTTCTTTTTGATTTATATGAAGGTATTTAGGATTTGTCTTGACACATCCGCTTAAATTATTTTAAATGTAATTTCCTGTACGATTAGGAAGGAATTATTTTGACATATCCGCTTGATTTGTATTAATTCTATTGGCGGTAAAGTTTTGCGGAAAGTATGGCGGCAATGTTTGGCGGTTATTTTTGTGTATAAAAACTGTTGTAATGCGTTTGGAAAGACATTCTTATTTCACTGTTCGAGGAATAAACACCCTGATTGCAAGTAAGGAATTTTCTTTGTGTTCTTTTTAAATATTTCCCTGCCATTTCTATTTACTGTGTACTTGTGAGATATCATTATATTGGTGCAAACCAATATGTCTTACTCCGGCAACGACGGCGATGATGCGCCGACATGTACTTCGGTGACAGCTACTGGTACTCTACGACGAGTAGAACTAAGTGTGTCGAGTTTGGGCTCGTTTTATTAGTTATGATGAGAGCTCACCACCGGACTTGATGGAGTGACCTGAAGGTGTACTTTGGTGACTGCTACTGGTACTCTACGACGAGTAGAATTAGGTGTGCCGAGTTTGGGCTCGTTTTGTTAGTTATGATGAGACCTCACCACCGAACTCGATGGAGTGACCTGAAGGTGTACTTTGGTGACTGCTACTGGTACTCTACGACGAGTAGAACTAGGTCTCCCGAGTTTGGGCTAGTTTTGTAAGTTATGACGAGACCGTATCTCCGGACTTGATGGAGTGACCTGAAGATGTACTTCGGTGACTGCTACTGGTACTCCTCGACTAGAAGAACTAGATGTGCCAAGTTTGGGCTTGTTTTGTAAGTTATGACGAGACCGTACCTCCGGACTGGATGGAGTGACCAGAAGGTGTACTTCGGTGACTGCTACTGGTACTCTACGACGAGTAGAACTAGGTGTGCCGAGTTTGGGCTCGTTTTGTTAGTTATGATGAGACCTTACCTCCGGACTGGATGGAGTGACCAGAAGGTGTACTTTGGTGACTACTACTGGTACTCCTCGACGAGTACCACTAGGTCTCCCGAGTTTGGGCTTGTTTTGTTAGTTATGATGAGACCTTACCTCCGGACTGGATGGAGTGACCAGAAGGTGTATTTCGGTGACTGCCACTGGAACTTCGCAACGAGTAGAACTAGGTGTGCCGAGTTTGGGCTCGTTTTGTTAGTGACTTCATCAAGTCTGGAGGTACGGTCTCGTTATAACTTACAAAACAAGCCCAAACTCGGCACATCTAATTCTTCTAGTCGAGGAGTACCAGTAGCAGTCACCGAAGTACACCTTCTGGTCACTTCATCAAGTCCGGAGGTACGGTCTCGTCATAACTTACAAAACAAGCCCAAACTCGGCACATCTAGTTCTTCTAGTCGAGGAGTACCAGTAGCAGTCACCGAAGTACATCTTCAGGTCACTCCATCAAGTCCGGAGATACGGTCTCGTCATAACTTACAAAACTAGCCCAAAGTCCACTGCCCACATCTTTCTACTAGAAGAGGGCTTCCAGTGCCTCCTAGCAGTCACTGAAGTAGGTATTTGTATCTAAGTATTATTTAGTAAAAATACAAACAACAATACGAAATATTTTTTGTAGATGCCTATGTGTTATAAAGAATATAGAGAAAAAAAAAACTTTTAAAGTACCAAAATTAGTTCACTTGACTACTATTCCCGCAACTAACCGTGCGGACACTTGTGTGTGTGACCTTTGTCTATGTAGTAGTTCGATTCTATACCTATCAAATTTGCAAACGCGTCCTTAAGTCTGTTAAATTATTAACCTTCCAAATCGATGTCTATTTGCAACTTTAATAGAAACTAGAAAAACAACGAACTACAGCTATGAGATCTCAATACCAGAATCTATTATGCACGGGCGTATTAAAAAAGCTTATTAATAAGAAATGTGATTTGTATGGCTCCTGTAATCTTTAATAAAATACTTGAACAAATTAAAAACATACCGTTGCAAAAATTTAAAAGACGTTACACAGAATTATTTGTAGATAAAAATGTTTTTATTTCAAATGAAATGAATTTGTTTATTCTGTAAATAGGATATTGGAATCACTAATACACGTCAACTTAAAAAAAAAAAGTTAGCTAGATGAGTTCGGCGTTTCCTATCTGATTACTCTGAGAAGAAAGGCCGAAAAAACTCAGAGGTCACAGTATCTTTTAAAGTTCAGACATAATCTTGGTCAGGCTATACGAGGACCATGTAGATTAGATTAGTCTGAAATGGTCTTTTGAGATATGGCGTGATGGTATTCTGAGCAGGATTTCTTAAGTGATCGTTTTTTGCAATATCTTTATTATTCTCTACTTTGTATTACATTTGCATGCTATATTAAGGCAGAATGTACATGGATCCTATTATATAATTTAATAACTTATTTTTATGTACCTACATTCTAAGCAAATAAAGACATATTTTATTTTAGTTATTTTACCAAATAAGTAGGAAGTAAACTTATCTATGTACGAAATAAGGAATAAATGACATAAGTATTAAAAAAAAACAACTTAAATTTTGGTTTAATATCTAGGTAATTGTAATGTTATTTTATCACCATCATTATTTTTCATGACTATAGTTGATTTATATTTCTACGCATATTATGTAGGTACTCAAATAAAAATCATGAATCCTTAAAACTATTCTGCAAATCGATGGATTTCGAGAAATGATGTTTCAGCCTTCGCGCTGCCGATTATTCGAGCTTAAATTTATTCGAGATTTTGATGCATCGAAGTAGTGAACTGTCGCACTCATAATTTATGGATTTCAGGTACTATCGAGTTAACGTTTTCGAGCAACTATTATTTCATCTCACGTCATTCGATTTCAAGAAGGGAACCCGCGCCGCGGCGCCGACCGCTGCTGGCAGCCGGAGATAGTGAGCAAGCTTCAACCGCGTTTCAATTGTTCCACCAAACTAGATCGAAACGGAGTATAATACCGTGTGAAACAACTTAGCAGAATTAAAAATCTAACGATTAATATTCCGTTTTGAAATTGAGAGTGTCTGAAAGTTGCGTACCTACTTACCTTTATCAGTGTGTAAGTAAGTATAGAGAAACATATAACATTCCTTACCCAAATGGCCTATAACAAGTTTTTATCACCTATAAAACATAATATGCTACGTGACTAGTTTTAAACTGTAGTAGGTACAAGCGAGTGAAGCCACTCATGGTTATTTGATGAGGTGTCCACCAGTCGCAGTCAGCTAGTGTGAGTGCAGCACACGGTGTAATGACAGACGGTAGATCACTATCGGTAATACCGGGTATTGCCGTTCGCGAGTGCACAAACAAACACGATCAACTCGCCGCCGCGCACGTGTATAGTATGACACAATAAAACGTTCTATCGGTATTGTCAAACATGATTTCTTCCAAACAAGTGCGAGTTAAGTTCAAACAACCTTGGCCTGAGTTTGTTCAAACTTAACTAGTTCGTTTAAGCGGTGACGGAGTCAAGAAAATAACTCGCGAGTGCAGCAAAAACAAGCGATAGTCAATAATATTTTTATTGGGTCGAATAGGTACACCGATACAACATTAAGAGTTGTGTCGAACTGTACTAGCCGCTGTACTCGTCTGTACTCGCGCGGTTACAATGAAGCGATTGCTTGTCTGTAACTACGTACTCTGTGGATCGCGTGTCGACCGCTTCCCGCACCCTTTCGTTTTATAAACACACTAAAGGAATCGACCAATCTATTGTAATATAGTATGTGTGTTTTCCTTCAGCCTGTAGTCATCCACTGTTAATTTCAGTGTTTTTGTGAACATGAATCGTATGAAACAAAAGTACAAAACAACAAAAAGTCTGGTTTAAAGGTTTAAAGCCTCGTGCAGACTGGCGCGACGCGACACCGGTAATTGTTCTATTGTGAAGTTTTCTTAGAAATTGTTTTGTTCGAGATGCGTCGCGCTGTCACGTCGCGTCAGTTTGGAAGAGGCTTAAAGTTTTCGATGTCGAAAAAAAGGCTTTTTCTCAAACATGCTTGGAAATTCGAGCATTAATTTGACTACCTTCTTCGAGATAAGTCGAAAATGCTGTGGTCGAAAACATGCGAGCGCCCGGCCGGCACTGTTTGTATGAAAATCCATATCTGTCGTGTTTAGCGGCCAAATATATGTTATCGTGTCAAATATCTTGGTTGAATTAAGTATGTAGAAGATTGTTTATGGTCACACTGACCAACTTATTTGTTGTTACCAGTTGTTGTTCATTTATTTGTTTTACCTATGTTTAAATACTAAATGATTGAGTTTGTAAGTTCCATTAAATTATTTTGTTAAGAATATCCGAGAGATTACAATTTTTAGTTTAAAAGTATATGTTTTGTATTCATAGTTCAGTTCAGTATTTTATCTGTTGCAATATTCATGTTAGTTAAGTAGTAAGGGTAGGCAACTGTCATTTGAAATGTTATAAAAGATCGTGTAACCTTATTTTTGGTCTCTTTTCTGTACGTGTCGCTGGACTGGTAACAATATACAAAGTTGTAAGTAATTGATTATCATTCATCATCAACCTCCTTCCCAACACCTGCATCATCTCAGAAGTGGGATAAGGGCCTGCTTATCGCTTCACAAGGTAACAAGGTAATAATGGCGGGCTTGGGGCCCTACATCAGCGAACTAGATAAGAAAAGAAAAATGGAGAATGCAGGAACTACTAGTGCCGAGGTAACAGAAAATATTCTTACTATATATACTTTTTTTTTTTTTCTCTCTACCTACTGCTGTCCAAATGCTGTGAGGAAAAGAAAAACTACCCACACGGATGCTGAGTTAATCTTCAAATTCAATCCGGGACTGGCTTAATAAAATAGATCAATGGCGATATGTACCGATTGGAGTGACGCTGATAAGTCTGCATATGAGGTTACGTGGTTCTGCAAGGGAATGGTATGAAAATTTAGATAATTACGATATTTCTTGCGATGAATGGATATATGCACTCGAACGCGCTTTTTTTATAGCCGTAGATTTTGTTGATGAATTAGAATTGATGTTGGCACGTAAGAAAAGTGAAGACGAAACCATGACCGCATATTTTCACGATAAATTTCGTGTTTTTGATCAGGGATCTTCCGGTTGAACTAAGACCTAATACGTAAGCTTTCAGATGTGATATTGCTGAAGAACTGTACTACGGGTATTTATCTTCGTTGGTTAAAATTACAAGAGGCTGGACAGCGACGGCGGCGCTGCGATGACCAAATAAGCTAGCCAGCTACGTCAAGCACGTGGCATCGAGGATCGGCGCAGGTGACCCGGCCACGAGGTAAAGGACTGCCGGAGCCAACTCGCCTGCACCACTTGCCAACGACGGGGCCATGAAGCCGCAACCTGTTGGACTGGTGATGGACTAAGGTGATGTACACTTTTGAGTAAAGTAATGCTTAGAAAATGACTGTTTAGAAAAAAAAAATGTTTTCATGAAGTGCATACGTAGACACCGGTAGTAAAGGTAATATTTTATGAATGAACGTGGTTTAAAGATTAAATGTTCCGTTATTGCCATATACGTTCTGAATGGGTTTGAGGGTAGTTGTATAAATTCCTTGGGAACAGTTCCCTTCAAGGTAGACATTGGTAAAATTACGAATACCCAGCTTTGCAGAAGTAACATATTATCGGTCAAAATAACATTAGCTTGTTAACTACTTCGACTAGTGCTACTTTAATAAAAAGTTACTCCAGTGATAGTATTTTAACGCAATATACGTATAATCTGCATAGCGATGACTTTGAGCATAAATATTTTATACTATTATTGAAAGACGCGGTTATACCTCCATGTTCATATTTTTATAATTAGTGATTGAATGGATACAACGTATATTATATACTACGCTACCAGTATACAATTCAGAGGCTATGTATTTTATACCGGGCGCTGTTTTTGCGACTAAGACTGAAGTAAAATATTTAATGTAGGGAATTAATCTATAACCTGGCGGGCTGGACGTTTATTAACTAAGGCTAGTCTCTAATGAGAAACATATTATGAATATTAATTATTCTACCTATAGGTAATCAAAATTTAAATAGTAATCAAGCATTAAATATAATTAATTCCGAAAACTTAAACTTAGGCGACTTAGGCGAGTGAACAAGAGGTATTGGCTTGGCATCATATTTTCGAAGGTTTATTAGATTTTGATCCACAACTCGCCCTCTAACGGAGTTTACAAACAAAGACTCCTTGGTGTTGGGGCGATGAAAAAAAATAAAGCTTTTATTAAAAAAAGATAAAAAAACTAGATAAAGATTATTAAACGAAAGCTGACCTTGCTATACCTGTACTTGCTATATATAATAGTAACGCGGTAACTGAGTTGAATACGGATGCAAAGTAAAATAGGTCTAGGCGGCACTTTAATGCAGTTTCAATCTGATAATACACTAAAACCTGTAGCGCACTTCGGTATAATTACCAGTAAAGAAGAGCAATTCTACCATAGCTACGAGTTAGAAACACTCGCTATGGTGGAGTTCCTAAAAAGATTTCACTTCTATCTTGTAGGAATACCTACCGGTTAAAGTTGTCACAGACTGTTTAGCCATTCGTGTTACATTAACAAAAAGAGAACGCGATGAAGATGAACGCAAAAAGAATACGCATTGCACGATGGTGGTTAACTTTTAAAGACTTTGAATTGGAGACAGAATATAGACCTGATGATAAAATTCAAAATACCGATGCGCTAGGTCGGAATCTAGTAGGCGTCAATACATTAGATAATGCCATGATTAATGAAACCTATTTAACTTCAGGATGACGGTATCCAATAAAACATTATTAAACAGTTACAGGGGAGGATGCGGGAAAATACTAATAATTATACCGCAACTAACGGCAGATTATACAGAAAAACTTTAACAGATGAACGTTTCGTTATTCCAAAACCGGCCAAATACAGTGTAGGTATTGCAAAATGTTCATGACCAGACTGGCCATCCAGATCTTGAGAGCTGAAATACTAATAAAATCTTCTTACTGACTAGATTCATTCTAAAATATATTAAAAGTTGTCTCCAATTTGCGTATAGTAAATCGGGTTACGGTCGATGTAAGGGGGAATTGCATCCCATATAAAAGCTAAATACCTATACCTATGGACACCTTGTACGTATACCATTTGGGCGAATTCCGTAAAAGTTGCCAGGGAAACAACTGTATTTTAATGGATATAGAATCATTTACTAAATTTATTTTAGCTTGTGTTGTAAAAACTGTACGTTAAACAGAAACAGTTGAAAGAACTCGCCGATATAGTTTCGGTTTTTGGTAAACCCAGTAGAATGTGTAATGAACTGAGGTAGGCTTTCACGAATCGCTAATTACCTAATTATGTTTTGAATGTATTAGCTGTACCATGTTCAAATGGTCAGATGAACGTGTAAATAGAACAATTCTAGACTAATAAAGTACATCCGTTATAAAGGAATGTAGGTAACCAAGCTGGAAAAGGTATAAATATCGTTTGGGGCATTAATTATATAATACGATCTGTGACAAAAGTGGCATACAGTTTATTATTTGCACATCAGAATAATCTTTTGCCTGTGCCACAATCTTCACCGCAGATAAGCAATGAAGAACAGGGACAACATTTAATTTCTAGGTGTAGGGAGGCTAAAGTTAGCAAACAGATACTCGAGACAAAAACAAATCACGCGGGAAATTGTTATACTATTTATTTAATTGTAGGCATGAGAGGGTACTGAAAATTGTGTGCGGTTGTGGCTGGCGATACGTTGCGTCCATACAAGTCTGGAATATCAGAAGATCATGACTCTACAGACATTGATGTTATTTAAAATACGGCAGCGTGTCATTATCCTTTATGTATACAAATGTGTTGATTCTATGTGCTATCTAAATGTTTTTTTGCTATGTGCTATCTTCTTCCTCGATCTAAATGTTTAGCTATGTGCTATCTTCTTCCTTGTCTGTGTGCTATCCTATGTGCTATCTAAAAGTTTAGCTATGTGCTATCTTCTTCCTCGTCTATGTGCTATCTAGAAGTTTAGCTATGTGCTATCTTCTTCCTCGCCTATGTGCTATCTAAAAGTTTAGCTATGTGCTATCTTCTTCCTCGCCTATGTGCTATCTAAAAGTTTAGCTATGTGCTATCTTCTTCCTCGTCTATGTGCTATCTAAATGTTTAGCTATGTGCTATCTTCTTCCTCGATCTAAATGTTTAGCTATGTGCTATCTTCTTCCTCGTCTATGTGCTATCTAAATGTTTAGCTATGTGCTATTTAAATGTTTAGCTATGTGCTATCTTCCTCGTCTGTGCTATTTAAATGTTTAGCTATGTGCTATCTTCCTCGTCTGTGCTATTTAAATGTTTAGCTATGTGCTATCTTCTTCCTCGATCTAAATGTTTAGCTATGTGCTATCTTCTTCCTCGTCTATGTGCTATCTAAATGTTTAGCTATGTGCTATTTAAATGTTTAGCTATGTGCTATCTTCCTCGTCTGTGCTATTTAAATGTTTAGCTATGTGCTATCTTCCTCGTCTGTGCTATTTAAATGTTTAGCTATGTGCTATCTTCTTCCTCGATCTAAATGTTTAGCTATGTGCTATCTTCTTCCTTGTCTGTGTGCTATCCTATGTGCTATCTAAAAGTTTAGCTATGTGCTATCTTCTTCCTCGTCTATGTGCTATCTAGAAGTTTAGCTATGTGCTATCTTCTTCCTCGCCTATGTGCTATCTAAAAGTTTAGCTATGTGCTATCTTCTTCCTCGTCTATGTGCTATCTAAATGTTTAGCTATGTGCTATCTTCCTCGTCTGTGCTATCTAAATGTTTAGCTATGTGCTATCTTCTTCCTCGTCTGTGCTATCTAAATGTTTAGCTATGTGCTATCTTCTTCCTCGATCTAAATGTTTAGCTATGTGCTATCTTCTTCCTCGTCTATGTGCTATCTAAATGTTTAGCTATGTGCTATTTAAATGTTTAGCTATGTGCTATCTTCCTCGTCTGTGCTATTTAAATGTTTAGCTATGTGCTATCTTCCTCGTCTGTGCTATCTAAATGTTTAGCTATGTGCTATCTTCTTCCTTGTCTGTGTGCTATCTAAATGTTTAGCTATGTGCTATCTTCCTCGTCTGTGCTATCTAAATGTTTAGCTATGTGCTATCTATACTACTTACTGAGCTATGTGCCATCTACTTACTGAGCTATGTGCCATCTACTTACTGAGCTATGTGCCATCTACTTACTGAGCTATGTGCCATCTACTTACTGAGCTATGTGCCATCTACTTACTGAGCTATGTGCCATCTACTTACTGAGCTATGTGCCATCTACTTACTGAGCTATGTGCCATCTACTTACTGAGCTATGTGCCATCTACTTACTGAGCTATGTGCCATCTACTTACTGAGCTATGTGCCATCTACTTACTGAGCTATGTGCCATCTACTTACTGAGCTATGTGCCATCTACTTATTGAGCTATGTGCCATCTACTTACTGAGCTATGTGCCATCTACTTACTGAGCTATGTGCCATCTACTTACTGAGCTATGTGCCATCTACTTACTGAGCTATGTGCCATCTACTTACTGAGCTATGTGCCATCTACTTACTGAGCTATGTGCCATCTACTTACTGAGCTATGTGCCATCTACTTACTGAGCTATGTGCCATCTACTTACTGAGCTATGTGCCATCTACTTACTGAGCTATGTGCCATCTACTTACTGAGCTATGTGCCATCTACTTACTGAGCTATGTGCCATCTACTTATTGAGCTATGTGCCATCTACTTACTGAGCTATGTGCCATCTACTTACTGAGCTATGTGCCATCTACTTACTGAGCTATGTGCCATCTACTTACTGAGCTATGTGCCATCTACTTACTGAGCTATGTGCCATCTACTTACTGAGCTATGTGCCATCTACTTACTGAGCTATGTGCCATCTACTTACTGAGCTATGTGCCATCTACTTACTGAGCTATGTGCCATCTACTTACTGAGCTATGTGCCATCTACTTACTGAGCTATGTGCCATCTACTTACTGAGCTATGTGCCATCTACTTACTGAGCTATGTGCCATCTACTTACTGAGCTATGTGCCATCTACTTACTGAGCTATGTGCCATCTACTTACTGAGCTATGTGCCATCTACTTACTGAGCTATGTGCCATCTACTTACTGAGCTATGTGCCATCTACTTACTGAGCTATGTGCCATCTACTTACTGAGCTATGTGCCATCTACTTACTGAGCTATGTGCCATCTACTTATTGAGCTATGTGCCATCTACTTACTGAGCTATGTGCCATCTACTTACTGAGCTATGTGCCATCTACTTACTGAGCTATGTGCCATCTACTTACTGAGCTATGTGCCATCTACTTACTGAGCTATGTGCCATCTACTTACTGAGCTATATGCCATCTACTTACTGAGCTATGTGCCATCTACTTACTGAGCTATGTGCCATCTACTTACTGAGCTATGTGCCATCTACTTACTGAGCTATGTGCCATCTACTTACTGAGCTATGTGCCATCTACTTACTGAGCTATGTGCCATCTACTTACTGAGCTATGTGCCATCTACTTACTGAGCTATGTGCCATCTACTTACTGAGCTATGTGCCATCTACTTACTGAGCTATGTGCCATCTACTTACTGAGCTATGTGCCATCTACTTACTGAGCTATGTGCCATCTACTTACTGAGCTATGTGCCATCTACTTACTGAGCTATGTGCCATCTACTTACTGAGCTATGTGCCATCTACTTATTGAGCTATGTGCCATCTACTTACTGAGCTATGTGCCATCTACTTACTGAGCTATGTGCCATCTACTTACTGAGCTATGTGCCATCTACTTACTGAGCTATGTGCCATCTACTTACTGAGCTATGTGCCATCTACTTACTGAGCTATATGCCATCTACTTACTGAGCTATGTGCCATCTACTTACTGAGCTATGTGCCATCTACTTACTGAGCTATGTGCCATCTACTTACTGAGCTATGTGCCATCTACTTACTGAGCTATGTGCCATCTACTTACTGAGCTATGTGCCATCTACTTACTGAGCTATGTGCCATCTACTTACTGAGCTATGTGCCATCTACTTATTGAGCTATGTGCCATCTACTTACTGAGCTATGTGCCATCTACTTACTGAGCTATGTGCCATCTACTTACTGAGCTATGTGCCATCTACTTACTGAGCTATGTGCCATCTACTTACTGAGCTATGTGCCATCTACTTACTGAGCTATGTGCCATCTACTTACTGAGCTATGTGCCATCTACTTACTGAGCTATGTGCCATCTACTTACTGAGCTATGTGCCATCTACTTACTGAGCTATGTGCCATCTACTTATTGAGCTATGTGCCATCTACTTACTGAGCTATGTGCCATCTACTTACTGAGCTATGTGCCATCTACTTACTGAGCTATGTGCCATCTACTTACTGAGCTATGTGCCATCTACTTACTGAGCTATGTGCCATCTACTTACTGAGCTATGTGCCATCTACTTACTGAGCTATGTGCCATCTACTTACTGAGCTATGTGCCATCTACTTACTGAGCTATGTGCCATCTACTTACTGAGCTATGTGCCATCTACTTACTGAGCTATGTGCCATCTACTTACTGAGCTATGTGCCATCTACTTACTGAGCTATGTGCCATCTACTTACTGAGCTATGTGCCATCTACTTACTGAGCTATGTGCCATCTACTTACTGAGCTATGTGCCATCTACTTACTGAGCTATGTGCCATCTACTTACTGAGCTATGTGCCATCTACTTACTGAGCTATGTGCCATCTACTTACTGAGCTATGTGCCATCTACTTACTGAGCTATGTGCCATCTACTTACTGAGCTATGTGCCATCTACTTACTGAGCTATGTGCCATCTACTTACTGAGCTATGTGCCATCTACTTACTGAGCTATGTGCCATCTACTTACTGAGCTATGTGCCATCTACTTACTGAGCTATGTGCCATCTACTTACTGAGCTATGTGCCATCTACTTACTGAGCTATGTGCTATCTATTTACCTGTTATGTGATATCTATTTTCTCATCTGTTATCCACTCGTCAAGCTATGTGTAATCTTTATTAACCTATAAGTTGTATATTCACCGAGTTATGTGATATTCTTTCATTTAGCTATGTGCCTCCCATTTACCAAGCTACGAAATCCATTTAACTAGCTATAGGTATGATATCCATTTAGCTGCTGTGTGCAATCCTCATACTCATATATAATATTTATTTGGGTAGGAATGTGCAATCTGTATACATGGACCTGTTGGTTTGTAGACTAAATTCACGTTACAGATGGTGAAAGCTGTACCGACCGCTGCTGCTGCTGCGCAGTACGTCAGAGCAATGCCGAGGGCTACTTCGTGGTCGACCAGCGCAACAGGCGGCGTTTCTTCTTCCCCCGTGATGACTCCTTCGTCAACAGCCGAGGCTAGTAAACAAGATCGCCGTGGGACACGGCTTTAGTCAGGACGGCCGAATGTTATCGTGTCAAATATCTTGGTTGAATTAAGTATGTAGAAGATTGTTTATGGTCACACTGACCAACTTATTTGTTGTTACCAGTTGTTGTTCATTTATTTGTTTTACCTATGTTTAAATACTAAATGATTGAGTTTGTAAGTTCCATTAAATTATTTTGTTAAGAATATCCGAGAGATTACAATTTTTAGTTTAAAAGTATATGTTTTGTATTCATAGTTCAGTTCAGTATTTTATCCGTTGCAATATTCATGTTAGTTAAGTAGTAAGGGTAGGCAACTGTCATTTGAAATGTTATAAAAGATCGTGTAACCTTATTTTTGGCCTCTTTTCTGTACGTGTCGCTGGACTGGTAACAATATACAAAGTTGTAAGTAATTGATTATCATTCATCATCAACCTCCTTCCCAACACCTGCATCATATATTACTATGAAAACTCATATCTGTCGTGTTATTTAAAAATGGAACGAACTTTTTGCTCAACACATGCAATCAAGGAGGTAACTTATCAATTTGGATTTGGTCAGCAAATAGAGCTGTTCAAAGCAAAGAAGAAACAAATTAATATTGGCGCGTGAAAAATTACCGTCGTTCGTAATTGATTCTGGAATTTAAAATTTCCGCGCATTATTTGAGAAAAGTACTATACAAGCCTTGGCCGCAACCAGGCATTGATGGACTCGCGTATCTGTGCCTCGGCTTCCTTCGCCTTGGCCCACCTTTTCACGATCCATAAATGTCCTTGTTGGAGGCCGCGACAGTAGTAAACTATTTCATGATTGCGGCCATTCTCACTCATCTCTCTCCTCACTTATCTCGTACTCTCTTTACTCGACAGTGTTTCATCGGCTATTGGTTTCCTTTAGAAGACATGGAACTATTAACTGAATGTGTTATGCTTTAAGTATTCAGGTGTCATTTGAGTTTACTGAATCTTTCAATAAGCAATAACTAAAAATGTTAGCCTTTATGTAAAGTAAGCCGCATCCAGCTTATGTTTTCCAAGTTCTAAGTGCGGTACGAGGCGCCCCTGACCTTGTGCGGCTCCTTGCGTCACCACATCATGGGGCATGGGGCACGTGGGACAATCGATGTGTTCCAACTAACAACTAGTTCAGTAACAGTTTGAGTAATAATGTTGTTTTTACCTTGTAAAAAACCGACCGACCGATACGGAGGTTAATATTATTATGTTTATACATAGTCAGTGGGTACAACGTAGGTAACGTTAACAATCTACGTGATTTTATAAACGATACTCAAGTTAGGTAAGTTATATTATTTAATAACCAAAAAGTTAGCGACGAGATAAATATCTTCTTAGCGGCAGCTAGTGCAGCTCGAGAACAGGCACCGTTTAATAGTTCGCACTTAAGTTGTGCCGGCACGAGCACGAGCGCGAGTTTAAACAAATGTGAATGATTTTTGTATAATTTCATTAGCGCGGCGGATGGCGAGTCGCCAGACACTCGGATTACGGTGGGGAACAGACGGCGGGGCAGAAGGCTTACATCTCAGAAGACAGTGTTATGTAATAGTCCCATACTAGTTAGTTTTGTTACATATCTTTTAATGACGTCTGGTTTTGACTAATGTCACATGTATATGATAAGGCGTTACTTAAATTGGGTTGTAACCCATGTAGATTTTCAATAGTATAGGTACCAGTAATCTCTAAGTCCATCAGCTTTCTAACTACTAGCTCTAAGAAAGCTGATGGACTGCTCTGCCGTGTCACCTGTACATAAAGATCATTCAGCAATCCAGAGCTAGCCTGAATGACCAGTGGGAGATGTAAACGATGTACCTTTTGTGTTCGCCTGTGGAGTGTCGCCGGTGGTGCGGGCAGGCTGGACTCTTGCCAGCACTGCGCCTTAAACAAATTTACTCTTGGCTTTGGGCGACGTAAGTGTGCCTAACGACACGCTTCCCCTGCGCCCGCGCCCGCGCCCGCCCCGTTTATGCCGGACAATATGCGTGCTTCATATGTATCCACTCCGCACGTACGACTCACTTCTGTTTGCTCTAAATGTTGGCGGAGATTTGCTAAAGGTATTTTTTTAAACTCTCAAGATTCAGGACGATTTTGAATTAGTAAAAAAACTCGAGCCCGTCGGGGTGGGGTCAACATATGATACCTGTCTCGAGCCCGTCAGGATGGGGTCAACATATGATACCTGTCTCGAGCCCGTCGGGGTGGGGTCAACATATGATACCTGTCTCGAGCACGTCGGGGTGGGGCAACATATGATACCTGTGTCGAGCCCGTCCGGGTGGGGTCAACATATGATACCTGTCTCGAGCCCGTCGGGGTGGGGTCAACATATGATACCTGTGTCGAGCCCGTCGGGGTGGGGTCAACATATGATACCTGTCTCGAGCACGTCGGGGTGGGGCAACATATGATACCTGTGTCGAGCCCGTCCGGGTGGGGTCAACATATGATACCTGTCTCGAGCCCGTCGGGGTGGGGTCAACATATGATACCTGTCTCGAGCCCGTCGGGGTGGGGTCAACATATGATACCTGTGTCGAGCCCGTCCGGGTGGGGTCAACATATGATACCTGTCTCGAGCCCGTCGGGGTGGGGTCAACATATGATACCTGTGTCGAGCCCGTCGGGGTGGGGTCAACATATTACAATGTGTGTGTATTTTATTACCTTAATCAATTATCGTAGAAAAACTATCGGTGACAAAGTAAATGTGTACTCAAGTAATAAGTTGTAGACTTTCTGTGTTTATCATGTTGGTTATTTGTACAAAAATAGCTGGTGAGCTAGCGAGCTATAGCCGGTGGAGCACAACTTTTGTAATACTTGAATCATAAAAGAAAATTGTATAATATAATGTTAAATGTAGTTTCTTATTATGACTACGACCTATGTACTATTGTTTGACTTGGGTAATGTATCGCTCGGCATATTTACGAGCCTTTCGATAACATATTACAAAATGGTTTTAAATTGTTATTGTAAAACAAACTGTAAACTTGCTGTGCTGCAAACTGCTGCACAGAAGTTGCACCGATATTTCAGGGTGACTTGTTCTAACAAAGTACAGCTATCGAGCGGTAGTTGAAGCGCGGATGGAGTTATTTACCGCCGCACTCACGTACGTTAAGAAGTTGGAGCGGCGTACGTTTGTGCCCCGCATCACCTCCCCTCCCCTGTCGTGGTACACCTAGTGCAAACTCCCGCGACACTGAGTTTAGGCGCCCCCCGGAACAAGACAGATGTGACATTTCAGGATTTTGTCAAACTGCATAGATGTTGATGGGATGTTTTTTAGGATTCCGTACGTTCGAATGAAGAAACGGAACCCTTATAGGAACACGCGTGTGTCTGTCTGTCGTGTGCGTTACCCAGCAAGACAATCTTGTCTAGAATGAATTGAGTTCAACGAATAATTTGAATGTAATCTGCTGTAAATGTGCGCCAAGTAAAAAAAATGTGTGGGATGTCGTTTTCGAAAAAAAAAAAACGGAAAAACTAACACTGCTGGAGTAACGTTGTTTCAGCAGAAAGATTTTAAACGAAACAAAAATAAATTAAATGGGCGGATAGCTTTTATTTGTGCATAAATGTGTACCAAAAATGAGAGTTGTGCATCTAAATGTTTTCGAGATGTTTAATTTCCTGCTGGAGAAACGTTTTGCAGAATCTTGTTTCTCGAAAACCAACGATTGTTCGCCTGTACAATAAACGTATGTAGACGCATTTACTAAGTTTACGTGGATATTTCCCACTAAAAGTACCACCAGTAAAGAAACCATAGAAAAGTTGAAAATCCACCAACAACATTTTGGTAATCCAAGCCGGTTTATTACGGATCGGGGAACGGCCTACACGAGTCACGACTTCCAAGAGTATTGCAAAGACGAGAACATACAACACATTAAAATTACGACGGGAGTGCCAAGAGGAAATGGGCAAGTGGAAAGGGTTCATCGTACTATAATTTCTGTTCTTACAAAGATGTGTATTGAAAACCCTACTCTGTGGTACCGGCATGTAAGTAAACTACAGCGTGCTCTAAATAGTACTTTTCAGCGAAGCATAAATACTACACCTTATCAACTATTGATTGGGACTAAGATGAGAATGAAGGAAGACACTGAGATTTACAATTTGCTTTTAGAAGAAGGAAGAGAAAGCTATTCAGAGGAGAGAGAAAAGCTCAGAGAGAAAGCCAAAGAACAAATTTTACAAGTTCAAGAAGAAAACATAAGAAATTTCAATAGGAAGAGAAAAGAAAGTATGAAATATAATGAAGGAGACTTAGTGGCAATTAAACGCACGCAGTTTGGCACGGGAATGAAGCTGAAAGCCAAATATCTAGGGCCCTATCAGGTTGTAAAAGTAAAGAGGAACGACAGATATGATGTGAAGAAGCTAGACCCTAACACTGAAGGCCCTGGAGTAACCTCTAGTTCGGCAGACTACATGAAGGCGTGGCCAGGTTTCAACTCCAAAACCTAACAGGTGAGAGTCGCTCGACTTAAGTTTTTGTTTGTGTTGTACGTATGAAAGGGTATGTGCAAAGTCTTGTTGACACCATGTATTCTTTTCTTTATCTGATTACTGACATGTGTTTGTAATGTTACGATGTTAAGTTAGTTATAAGGAGATCTGTACTATGCCTACTGTTGTGTTAATTATCAGTTTGTAAACCTGTTTATTTAAGAATAATAAGTTAAGCAAAATGTTGTATTAGTAGTTAAGTTGAATTTAAGTTGAAAGCAAGGGATGAATGTTTGTGTGGATGTCTGAGGACAGACATGGATCAGGATGGCCGACTGTGGGATAAACATTGTACCTATTTAAAAGAACGCAGATTATCTAAGTGTTAAAACGGAACGCAGCGGATGAAAGAAAGAGAGAAGTAGGTGTGCGAGCGAGAGAGCAGAGTAATGGCGATAGCGAGTGTACGACGAACAGCCACGGTGTAACGCTGATTTTTTATAACGTGTTTCCACAAATAAACGTTTCGATTCTTAGTGCTCGTTTATTTTGCCATACAATCCCACACGTATTTCAGTAAATCTTAATTTGTGCGTATTTGTACATTAATCTACTACGTTTATTTTACATATAAATCTTATATACAATATATCTATCTAAACTATGTGTATACAACTAGCTAAGCATTATACAAACTAAAATATAGCGTTGAAAAATTCATCCGTATCGCTGTCGACTGGTAATGTACCCAAGAGACTGGCCGCATTGCCACGTTGTATGGCAATACTTAGCCTCTAGCCAAGGTAAAAGCCAGCGGTCACGGGAAGTGTCAACCAGTCGTTTCGAGATTTCGTTGAACAAACCATGAGCACTCGGACTATGTAGGCACGGCACATCAAAATTAATCAGTGTGGGGGCTAGGATTTTCCTGATTAATTTCTCAGTACCGTGGACCGAGGATATGAAAGCCGGCAAACTAATACTGGACATTTTGCGGATTAAAACGTAATATTTTTGAAAACCTAATTTGCATTCATTAGGTTTTCAAAAATATTTACCCTTATAAAGTAATCAATTATTTATGAAAACAGAAAAAAAACTTGCGCCTAAATAAACAAACGTATAAACTCACTAGAAACGATATTCGGTTTTCTTGTTATTTTTAACATCCATAAAATGTTTCAAGACTAAGTACACGCGTTTTTGAATAATATCACTTCAAGTCAAAACCAAACTAATTTTGACGACAAAATGCAACAAATAGAATCAACCCAAGATATTTGGTTTTAACCATAAATTAGAGCATTTAGTGAAATATCTATCCTGAAAATTTTCAGCTCAAATGTCTCGTATTAAAGTAAATAACGATAAAAAACCAAAACAACACCTAGATTACTGGACCGACCAAATTAGAATGACCACAAAAAAGCGACGGATTCATAGATATTGATGACCTTCTCAACTTTGCTCACAAACAGGTTTCAGGTGTGCCTATAATGAATTACAAAACTATTAAAGGAAGTTACTAAATTGTCTTTTATTTTAAGTTTATATAAAATCAAGTAAGTTGGTACCTGTCTTATGAATGTAAATGAAGGTTTTAACGAAACCTATCCAGTTTGAACTGGAAAGCTTCCGTCCAAACTGGAAGGAGAACGCGCGGCGTCGCGAAAGATGGAAGGAGTAGAGAGCCTTTGCCCAGGAGCGGAATAGGGGTGTCTAGAAAAAAATAAAGTTTTACTTCATTTACGTCTTTAATGCAAACTATGTTGCTCTATGCTCTAATCAATAGAAGTAACAAATCTAGACATATTTCATAAAGCTTCGACTAAACGACTGCGAAGCGGGAGCGTAAAGCTGGGAACAAATTATCGGACGTGTCCGTAAGGCGGCCGACAGTCGCCACGACGTCCGCACGCTCAAGGACGGCCCAGGTTCACGTCCGAGTCTAACGATAGTTTGCACAGTGTAGTGCTAAATGTACTATACAAAGTCCAGATACAAATAAGCCGCGGCTGATAGTCGTGGCTTATTTGTATCTGGACGCGTCCGATAATTTGTTCCCAGCTTAACTCACGCGCCGGACGCTACTCGTGTTTATCTATGGCACCTTGCACACCTACGTGATCGCTGTAGTCGCGCAGGTGTTCACGTTTAGTTTCGCGTTGTTGACGCTCCCGCTTCGCAGTCGCATTGGTCGCGCAGGTTAGGTCGAACCATTAAACTCACTCATGTTTCATATAGTGCGAACGTAAATTCAACCAAACAAGTTGTGAGACAAATGTCGAAACAACTACATGCAATGGTGCCAATATGACGGCAAGGGACAAGTTACAGTGAATGGTCTGTAGATGTCAAAAGTGTCAGATAACTGAAAATGTTTAGTTACTTCTACTATAGTTTCGGAGAAAATTGGATGTGGCAGACAGACTCAACCTTCTTAATATTTTTTTAGTTTTTGGATTATGTTAACACCAATAATAGGTATGGTTCAAAGTACCCTTGCATTTAAAAAAAAACTATCTTTGCATTGTATTAATTCAATCTCTTAGTACTTATTGAATAATTGCATGGCACATGTGAGAGCACTGTGACCATTACCTTCTACAAAACTACCATTATACTGGGTATGTATTTCAATGACTTGAATGAGCCTTGGCGGCTGAGAGTATGTCATGCTCACTTAAATATCTCGCTGGTGGTGGCGTGTTTGTTGGATCATTAAGTTCCCGTCAAAATGGTTGTGCTGAATGGTGCTGATCCATGCGTCATGTTCGTGAACGGGCGCCGTCAGTTGGGTCTGGTACATTGTTTTCACATGTATAATTTCAACATGAATGATGTAACCAATATTTTGTAACAATATTTTGATTTAAAAGAGTGTCCGTGGAGTTTCTTGCCCGTTCTTCTCCATAGGAACCTACTACGCTTTGGAATGGGCAACTAGCTTCATCTTTCTGACCGACCGACACTTTGACAATTCAAAAGTGCTTGTAATTGGTTTATTTAAAAATAAATGCTTTTTGAGTTTGAGTTTGAGTTTTGAAAAGAAATATTAATGGAGTGTGGAGTTGTGGAGGACTTACATCTCTTATTGATGGAATGTGTTAGATATGAGGCTCATAGAAGGGATCTGTTTGTGGTTTTGAAGTTGAACCAACTTGATATGGGCACATTCCATATTATTCTGTCTCAACCAAATGCTGATGATGCGAAGAGTCTGTTCGGGTTCATGGCCCAAATGTGATCCGTAGTAATATGTGTTTAGGGTACGATGAGACTGTCATACGCATTGCGGTCATAAAGGTCCCTAATAAAAAATTAAAAAATGAAATATTGTGTTTAGCTTAAGCACTTGTAAAATGTCATCACGGGCCTCACGACAAAGAAGTAGATTCATGGGAAAGTTAAATCCAATTCTAACAATTAAGTTTTAATAAGCTTAATATTATCAGACGCCATAATAGGCACATAGTCAGAGGTCCATGGGCGGCATAAACACTCTGACAGTCTGACACCAGCTGTAACCACACGAAAAAGAAAGGACGAAGTCACATAGTGTTATTATATGATGTATATTTCTTAATTTCTTACCCGTTAATGGATATATTTTGAGCGTATTATGTAATAATAAATAACAATGTAAATACGATTGCCGATTAACGTTATGAACGCGACTGTGGGGATAAACAGCTTTACATACCTAATACTGTTCTTTAAAGAAGGTCATCAACATGTATGAATTCGTCGCATTTTTTTGCTTATTCTAATTTGGTTGGATTACCAGTAATCTAGGTGTTGTTTTGGTTTTATATCGTTATCTATTTTAATACGAGACATTTGAAGCTGAAAATTTTCAGAATATATATTTCACTAAACGCTCAAATATTTTGGTTTAAACCCATAACGCAGCACCACCCCGACACTTTGGGGAATCAGCAGACAGTTCTGCCTCATCGCGAACTATGCGGCACTCGGTTCCGACTCACTGGAACCGCAACTGGCACTGGCAAGCATCGCAAGATACAAATCAAATCAAATCATTGATTACTTTGCAAACTTGAATAATTAGTACATAAGTAGATGTTCTATTATAAAAGTCCTCCATACTTAATTTACACAAATTTAAAGACAATAATTTTAAATAACAATTAGGAAATAGTACAAAATATGAATTAAGGTCAAATCGTTCGAATTATAGTAAATGTCAAATGTCAACAGAATTAATAGCATGTCAATCAGTCAGTGATTCATCATTATGGAAATCGTTAATTGTGTATGAACTTTTTTTAAATTAATATTTAGTGCCCTTTTGAATTTGAAAACAGAAATATTTTTAATAACATTTGGTTCTTTATTAAAAGTGCTCAGCCTACTAGTGACCTGCGGTCTCCAGAGGGGAGCATGTGGCGGCGGCATCTGCAACGCCACATGCGAACATGGATCAAAGACCTGACGTCACACACCCTGCATTGCGCAAGCAGGGCTGACCGCGCGGTCGTCAGACACGACACCGTCCGGTCGGAGGATCTTTCCTTTTATATTGAGGATGAGTGAACTTTAGGTACGCCCTGTTCCTCATACCTCTACAGATGTTAAGAATACCTAACAAGAAAACCGAATACCGTTTTCAGTGAGTTTATACGTTTGTTTATTTAAGCGCAAATTGTTTGTTTATTTTTTTTGAGTTTTCATAAATGCTTGATTACTTTAAAACGGTAAATATTTTTGAAAACAAACAAATTAAGAGCTACTGATATACATTTATTCTACGGGCGCACAATCATTGGTTTCCGAGAAACAAGTTCTGCAAAACGTTACTCCAGCAGGAAATTAAACATCTTGAAAACCTTATAATGCACAAATTTCATTCGGCGTACAAATATAAGCTATCCGCCCATGTACCTACTTTATTTCTCTCTCTCGTCATTCGTTTAAAATCTTCCTGCTGGAACAACGTTACTCCAGCAGTATTCGTATATCCGTCCCCAAACGACGGCACGCACAATTTTTAACTTAGCGCACGTTTACAGCAGATTACGCTCTGATTATTCGATGAACGCACACCAGGGTTTAACAGACGTTAAAGCTAATTTGCTCTGAATCTAATGAATCAATTAAGCTCAAATTTGGTTGATATAATTATGAATTTCTGTGACCCAAACTATTTACGTTACACGTCTAGTGAATTTTGAATATATGACGTAAATAAATAATAAGGAGTTTGTGGTTTTAACATAGCATGTTAAATCTCTCAATATTGTGCGTACAAACTTACATTTGCAGTTGGAATGTATGGGAGAATATGTTTATCAACTACAAGTTTTTCTTGGGATAAATTCATCCCAACTACGGAACCTTGACACGTACTTGGCCGGTTTTTTTTTTTGGTAAAACCGTTTTTACAAGTAGGAAGACTAGTATTAATAATAATTAAATTTCTAGGCTAACACTACTATTCATAATATCGCTGCGAATATCGGTTAGAAATGCTCGTAAATATTTCCCACTGTCCCGACGTGAACTCTGTTTCGCGTCTTGCTGTCGTTCTGGCTAAAGTGTCGGAAGACGTTGAATTGTTTTGATATGCTCAGGATTTGTATATTTGGTTGACTTGATATGAGCAGGCCAGCGCGGGGGTGGGACACGGAAAGAGCCGCGCGGGGAGCGGCGCGCGCTCGCGTGTCGCGGGTGCAGGACTGAACTATTTGATCGTGAGTACAAATAGGCAGGCTTACTCCAGTGCTCGCAACTACATAGACACCGGCAGAAAGTTCACCCACACTTGCGCCGTAACAAGCTCACTAAAATTGACGACTTGAGAAGCTATTTAGTATCACTCAAGCTTTTACAATCTCAAATTCTTGTCAAGATATTCCATCCTCGCTATCCTGTGTTTACTATAACGTCGCGTCACTGTCGAATTGCTCCTCACCTTCTGTGTGAATGTTGTGGTTGTTGGTGTGGATATAATCTAAATCGTATTAGGCGTGAGAGCGCCCAGCTGCGCCGCCACCGCCGGGCACGCCACCCGCGCATTATCCGCGCCGGCGCCGCCACCGCCGCCATTGTACCGACACAATGCGGCTCAGCCGCGGCGGCCCTTGTCGGGACTCTGAAGACTAACTTGCCAACACACATCGACGGAGATATGTAGTAAGCCTGAGATAGGCTTGTGTTTTATTGTATGACTAGCTTCTACCCGCGACTTCGTTCGCGTGGAAGTCGTAAGACACCACAACATACTAAAATAACAGCCACCCATTTTATAAAAAAAACTGCCTCGTTAGTCTAATGCTCGCAAGCGCTACTGCTACATACTCTTCAAAAATAATTGTTATCCACGGCCTCAACGAATATTATAAAGAAACAGAAAAAGACCTCCAAGATAGGGTAATATTAACGTTTCAAGATACATTGAATGTCGACCTCACTGGCTATATCGAAGACCTGTAAAAATATGACCAAATATATCCTAGAAAACGCGGGATATTTAAAAAAGTTTAGGTTTATGTGTTCTTGGATTTCTTGATTATGAATCATTACAGAAAAAGAAGAAAACAAAGAGAAGGACGGTCTATAACACAACAAACGGTAAAAGTAATACTACTTGTGCCTATAGCGCAAGGAAAATATAACACCAGAATTATGATGACCCAAACATTACGAGACACCACCTAGTATCACCACTAATAACCAAAACAGACCTGATCCCTTTCGTCTTTAAGATACTGAACTAAAACATTCAAAGTATAAAAAATAAAAAACACATACTCGAGAATTTTATAGAAGATGAAAGCTACCAATCAATATGTCTGACAGGGACATGGATACGTGAAAACCAAAAGGATAGCATCAACATAAACGGGTACACATCTGCATCTGCCTACCACTGACGTGAGCATCGCGGAGGAGGAGTGGCAGTCCCCTTACGTTACGGCATAGAAAGAAAGAAAACAGAAAAAAAATACGTACACCTAGAACACTGTACTAATCTATCAATAGAACGCGTAATTGAATGTAGCACTGTAGAAATAATATCACAAAACATAACAATCAATATTAACATACCGGATCGGGACATTAGAAGAATTGTTTGCTGTTGTTTAGTAATATTAAAAAAAGTACAACCCAAAATTCACAAAACCATATTATTTTGACTAGCGATTTTAATATTCACATATTATCATCTAAAAAAGACTACCAACGGCTACAAAACATAATGTTAGAACACAACCTGCACCAAATCCTCAACCAACGAACCAACCAGACAGACACTGAGTACGTCATCCTGCATAGATTTACATAATATTCACCAATCAAAGACAATACAAATTAACTATTGACAGTACCGGTGTTTCTGACTACAAAAGCCTCAAATATTCACAGCAGTCACCACGAATAGAACAACATATTTCCACTTACTTCGTACGAAAAGACTATTTCATGAAATATCTATACTACAGTTTAAAATTAACCTTAGTCAAACGGATTGGAACGAAGCTCTATGCAAAAATAAAATGTTAACGAAATTTACACATAATTTGATAAAAAGATGCAAACGATACTAAATAAAACTAAACCTAAAAAGCGCGTAAAAATCAAATATAATAAAAGGAAACATTACTTAACTATTACTTTCTCATATTTATTGTATTGATATTTCATAAGTTTTAACTAAATTTATGTTAATTTTGTCACTAACTCAACAGCAAATCACCATTGTGTGTTGCAGTGCCCTGACAGGGTTCATGTATAAAATCCGATGGTAATAATGTCTTCTTCTTCCCAGCTAAACCACTAGGAAGTGGTGAAGGATGGGCATTTTGGGGGACTGTCTTATATAAAAGTGCTGATTCTCAGCTAGCCTAGTTTGAATTAATGACTTTTTAATTTTGAACAATCGCAAAAAATGAAGAAATAAATAAACTGAAATTGGACCTATAGTCTGCCAACTCAGAAAAAGATAATTTAAACTTAGAAAATCTTTCACTAAAGGACAAAATTAGGAAATATGAAAGCAAAATAAAGATTTTTAAATCCGTAGGAATACAAGATTCTACTTCCTCGGATACAGTGCACCAATATGGTTCTTTTCACCTCAATATCAACGTCGACTTAGGCCAATAACTATGAAAACAGGATTACCTAGAACCTCTTCTAGAGAGTTTAATATGCATGCCATAACGTTAATGAACCGAAATGGAAATAAGTCGGCAACACTCATTCATGAGTCGCCAATAAAAACAATTTAAATAAGTCTTGTGTCACAGTGGCAGGAAACTTATCACCTACAAACAGTTACAAAAAACTACAAGTGAATTTTATCCAAAACTCATTTACATCCAACGCGCAGGAACAAAAAAGATGAGAAATACATACATTGACGGACAGGGAAATACAGAAACACAGGAAACAAGCAAGAATATGTGGCTGTCAACACCTAAACAACACAGGAGCGCAAAGCAAGAAGGAAGCTTATATAAACTGACAGAAGAAAGAAAGAACTAAAAGAACTGACAGAACTAAGAAAACAGATCCTGTAAACAACTTTCGCAAGTACTGACACCAAAACTTCGTGGAATATAGTTTTAGTGTAACATCGATAATAAAACCAAATAGACCTCTTAGGGCTAATTTCACTTAAGAAACAGAACGCGATCAGCATTTATAAAACGCGTTCAAGAGCAGCAGCTGTCAGTGTCAAAATTGTGATGGAATATTGTACACTGACAGCTCTTGAACGCGTTTAGATGTGCTGAATGCGTTCAATTTCATCGGTAAAATGCGCGCTTAGTTACATATCAAGTACATGTGCTAAGGACTGAGCATGTTTGAAGGACTTAGGCCACCCTGTTGCTTGCGGGAAAGTCCGAAAGGGATACCGTGGCCCCTGGCAACGTACAGGCAACGGAAGGAACACGGGTGGGTTTTAGTCAGTAAGAGTCTGATACGCCCTTCTGCTCCGCCCAGAGCGGGAGAAGTTATTTGATAATTTCCCACCCAAAAAAAAAAAAGGCCACCCTGTTGCCAGATGAATATCCAGAACACTCGATACAAAAAAAAAAAATGTTGTTTACATCCCCATATAGTAACAGTTTGCCACGGGAAGAAAATAAAATAAAATTTTAAATAAATATGACATTGCATAATTGGTACCAATTACTAACTATACTAAAAATTATGTTGGTAATAATTTGTATTCGGCAAGAGATAGATATAATATTGTTATGTACTATCTTTCTAACTATTGCAAAAGACAGATAGCTGTGTCGCTATCATATTTTTTTCTATTTCAGCCAAAAATTTGGCTAAACAACTTGCTTCTTTTGAGCAGTGCATTATAAATAATTCTGCCAATAATTTGGCAACAACTAATGACATTAATTATCATATAAAATATAAATTAGGACAATAGCGGAAACCTCTTGCTTAATAAATGAAGAAAATTTAAAAATTATCAAAATGTTACAAAAAGTTTTTTAATATCTCACCCATCAAATTGTAGTAACCTAAATACATGTAATAATAATATTCTAAAAATAGTTCATCCAAATATACAGGCTGTGATAGGTAAGAAATTAAAATTGGAGCTGTTCATTAACTGTAGTTATTGTTACAACATGAGCCGTGCAGGCAGCCTCGTGACGTCATGAAGGGAAGAGCTGGCCGCGGTGTGCGCCCGCGACCCGGCAGTTCACCCCTCCTCCCTATGAGTGACGGACGTGCTCTATGCGATTTGTATCATTTGTGATTAAACGTGCTGATTTAAGTATAAAAACTATTTTATTGATAACATTATATTGATATCCTATGTCTACCTGAACATTGGTTAAAAGTCCACCAGTTCATGTTCAGCTTTAACAACCACCAGGTTACGAGCTCATTCAGCAGAGTTAATGATACGTGGTGGCTCTCTAATAATTGTTCATAACAATATGAAATTTAAAGAAAGTAAGGACATTGTGAGCCTCTCTGTTGAGCCATTTATTGAAATAGCTTGCATTGAGCTTTAGCAGTTCATTGTAATGAGCATATATAGGCCCCCATGTGCTTCATATGATATGTTTGAGAAATATATGGAAGAAGTATTATTAAAGACTTGTAACAGCAATAAAACAGTTGTTTTCTGTGGAGATTTCAACATCAACTGGAAAATTCTGCTGTAGTAAATAAATGTTTAACTTTATTAAAGTCATATAATTTGTACAATACATTCTTTGAGCGGACTAGAATAACTGCCACTAGTGCTTCCTGTATTGACAATATTTTTACAAACTTAAGACCTTCTAGCCATTTAATTATAAATGATTTGGACTCTGATCACTGTGGCCAGTTAGTCACTTTCCCTCAGAAAACAGTCAGAGCTCAAAGAAAGCTTGTGAGTTTTGTTCTATAAATCTCTTTATATAGGTATTCCACGGCTTTCAGAACAATCCTAGAGCCCGGAAGATGGTAAAGATCCCTACGAGCACTTACTAGAATCCTTCCTTCTTCCGAGCACGTTTTCTCTTGCGAATCTCCACTCAAGCCAGCCAATTCAGGCAAGAATGAGGTGGAGCTCTGTTCCTCGTCAGTGTTCACTGCAGCCGGTCAATAAAGGCAAGCCGCAGATGTGGAACAAGATTTCTCCCGGGAGATAGGGTCCGTGGGGTCACTACTGCCCAACAGCTCGCCACATGCTGCCCTGCGGGTTTCTGTATCTCTCTTGGTCTGGCTCCTCATCTTAGACCTGTTCCGGCAAAGTAAACTCTACCGGCACAGATCTAGACTTTAAAGCGCACAAGCCCCACCACGACGGCAACGTTAAGATACGGCGGTGGGGTTATTATGATTGTTATTAAACATTTATTTCAGACCAGGTCCATATTCTTGTTAGTAACAATATACTTAAAAACGAATGTTAGTATTCAAACACAATACAGATTAAACTGCGATATGAAGCCGCACCCATCTTCGCAGCATAGGGGACTCTCCCCCCGATCTGCAAATACACCCAGTATAGAGTTGGAATTTCCGCGAAGTTCGAATTAACGCGAGTGAGTAGGGAGGCACATCTTTTCCTTATGACATGACAGCGGCAAATCCATCAACCCGCGCATCAGCAAACATCCCTAACGCACTGCAACGCCATGGCAGCCCCAACAGTACCCTGAAGTGAGTGAGTTAGCCGAGTGCATTGTTGTATTGGACACGCAGGTCGCTGTATGCCCGCTGCGCTGCACCGGGGATCACGGGATCTAATGCGACTTCCGCGATCCCCAGCTAGTGCCGGCCCGCCTCTGCGGGCCACCTCGAGTTAGGGGGGAGGTGTTAAACTCCCCCCTTACATCATAGAGAGGCGCGCGTGGAACACTACGCGCCACCATCTCGGGTCCTAAGGAGTAGGGGGCGACGGATTTCCCCAGATCCGTCGCCCCTGGACCTATTTAGGGGGGCTAGAAGAGGGCGTTATCCGCCCTCCACCGACGCCCGGTGCGTTTGCTGCGGATCGGGTTAGTGGAAGCAATCTCCCGCTCCCTTTCTGCAGTCTGAAACAGTAATTTCGCAGAAGGATACCATCGCGTCCCAGGACTCCTCGCTGCCGACTATTGAGTTGACAACGGCAGGCTACTATCACATTAGCTGAGTCAACTTCAGATGATGCTGTCATTATATAAAGTGTGGCGTGTGCTACTATCACAATAGCTGAGTCAACTTCAGATGATGCTGTCATTATATAAAGTGTGGCGTGTGCTACTATCACATTAGCTGAGCCAACTTCAGACGATACTGTCATTATATTATTATAAAGTGCGGCGTGTGCTACTATCACATTAGCTGAGTCAACTTCAGACGATACTGTCATTATATAAAGTGCGGCGTGTGCTACTATCACATTAGCTGAGTCAACTTCAGACGATGCTGTCATTATATAAAGTGCGGCGTGTGCTACTATCACATTAGCTGAGTCAACTTCAGACGATGCTATCATTATACAAAGTGCCACGTGTGCTACTATCACATTAGCTGAGCCAACTTCAGACGATACTGTCATTATATAAAGTGCACCATGTGCTACTATCACAGCTGAGCCAACTTCAGACGATGCTGTCATTTTTATCTGCTTCAAAATTATTTACAAACCTCACGCAGATGCGTGACTGGTCGCTTTCTATTATTGTCATGTCTTTGTTGTCTTGTCATTTTGATTTAAGAATTATGTGTTAAGGAGGATCTGCAATGGAAGCCCGCGAAATTCAAATTTTCTGGCTTTTTTGCAATTTGCAGATCAGTGTCAGGTTGGATCTTGATTAAAATATGATTTGCGAGCATAACAAATATGTAAATTTACATAATATAATATAATCATTAGAATCATTCATATATCTTTCTAAGTTAGAGTTGATCCATTGAATGACTTTTTCATGAAATCATGACATTTGAGACAGACCTGCAAATTGCAAAAAACGTAAGAAAATTCGAATGTCGCGGGCTACCAACCATTGCGGATCCTCCTTAATGTTTTACTATTATATTCGTATTTTATAATCCGCGTACCTACGCTTAAAGTTAATGTTTTGTTTATCAGAGATGCGGTACAACGCCTAGAGTGCGTTAAGTTCAAACGCCTGATATTCAGTGACCACATCCGCAGTGCTGTTGTGTGAACCGTAAATCACCGGTAAATGTAAACATTAAGGTTTGATGGTTGTTCACAATAACCAGCCGATGCGGAGAGCGCGTGCGTCGCTCACAATAACATTCAACGATTCGCCAAATAATAACTCTATTTGGCGAATCGTTGAGGCGGTTACATTTTATTGTACAAAGCGAGTCTGTGTCTCATGGCTTACGTTTATTTTTCATTATAATTATTAAACACATTATGGCGCCTCAGTAGCTTTAAACTACTTTAAATTTTAAACCAACTGCTGAAGACGTAATATCTATTGGTTTTATTATAGCTGTGTTCATGGAGGTTCCATCAAAACTAGTTACGTCGTAAAACAATAGTCAATCATATGAACAATCTGCTCAACGACCAGCGCTTCATGTATGTATGTTGGTCGGTCGGTCGGCCCGACACTCGCCTGTCCTGTGATAATGACAGTAGTTGTGAACTGTCTTCAGTCGGGCGCGCGTCAACAAAGCGGCGATTAGTGCGCATTCACGCGGCGTAGCTGTGGCGTGGCGTTGGCGTGGCGGCACAATGGCTCGTTAGCAGGTGCGCGCTGATGCCGCTGCGGTCATGCCACGTTGTCGTCTCACTGTAATTGTCTGATGAACATTGTAACTTCAGCCTGGCACCTGTATGGATAACTTATTATTATTCTAATATGGACTCATACTTTAGATTTACATCATTTTCATGTAGTAAACGGCTCCAGTTCTTTATAATTAAGTAATAACCATTGTATCGTTACGATAAAAATAGCCTGATTTTAGTTAAAGTTACTAAAACAAAGATTACAAGTAAGATTACATCGTAATGGCTACCGTAGCTGTTCGTAGCACGCATGTCTGCGGCTCGTAGCACATACGTAGAACTTTGTCGGCGATAACGTTATCGTATATTGTGAGTTCACGTAAGTACTACAAGGACACTTCACTGCAAGGTTGACGCAACATATTGTTCAATCTGGCTGTATTTTTGTCTGAAAGTAGTCTGAAATTTTATTTATTTATTTATTCTATATATATAAATATATTTGGTTAGAAACAAACAACTTTATACGTGTATAGCTGTTACCAACAATAACTAATATCTCATAAAACGCCTGATAACTTTTAACTAGCTACCACAAATACGCATCTCAGTGCAGTGAGGTGATGATTACTAAAGTTGTGCTGTTTTTTCAACAGTAGTTAACTAAATCGTTGCGGTCGATGTACTTGTGGTTCTAAGTCGTCGTTGAATGTAGCAATCACCTCACAAAGGGCGGCTTAGTGTCGGCCAGTTGAGCGGCCGTCCACCATTGTGTCCATACTCGGACACTCGGAACACTCGGGACACTCGGTACAGTCGCTATGAGGCAGTTGACGGACTTCCATGTGGCACTGTTCTGTAGTTTACCGTTGTAATCTCTTCACAATTGTGGATGATTATCAGAAGCTGTCTGGCATCTTGCAAGCACTGACAATCTAAATCGTACTTGTTGCACTCAGAATATATACTTACTTCTTGACTAAGCACAAGTATTGAGGCGTTGGAAGGCCTCCCACAAGATGGACCGATGACCTTGCAAATGCCGCAGGAATCCGCTGGATGCGGGAGGCACAGAATCGGTCGAAGTGGCGGTGCTTGGAGGAGGCCTGTGTCCAGCTGTGGACGTCTTTCGGCTGACGATGATGATGATGACTGATAAATAAATCAAGCTAATGTGCTCGTACTATGTGGTAAAGAGAAAGAAATAAAAAAGTTTTTGTCACAAAGGAGGATGCTTAAAAAACCCAGAGCGAACAGATACAGGATGTAGCTCAGAATTTTAGTGATTTTTAGTGATATCATTCTGTAAATATTTCACTATAAGATTCGATGGCAAAATGTGTGATATTGCTATTTGTTTGTCATCAGGAGTGATTATTTTTCTTTAAGATTATCTTTTGATTTGGGTATACCCGACGATATAAATACATACATATATCACGCCCATAATCCCATAGGAGTAGGCAGAGACTGCAGATTATCAAAATCAACTATCCACAGCCCACTTTTCTAACGTCTCGACTAACTGTATCGCCGCCGTTCGAATGTTAAGTCTCATCTAAGTCTGTTAGTCGACTTATACGACACGCCGAGAAGTAGGCGTCGGTGCTGTTCGTAACCGACACCATACAGCTTAAATAAATAAATACATACATTATGTAAGGAAATGATTACCTACTTACTACATACCTATTACCATACTAATTTACCCGCGCTCATTCAAGCGCGAGTGATTAGTACATAGAATGACCGATCGATAAGATAGATTGTATGAAGGTAGGAATGAATGACTGACTGAGGTGAACTGACATTGCAGTGTTGTGGATTTCATTGTGATATTTAGGTTATAAGAAAAACTGTAGTGTTAAATAAAATACCTGACGGATTTAAAGGAGGAGACGATATTCGTGAAGTTAAAAGCATTGAATGTTGTTCTTTATTTACAGGTAAAGTAATGTTTTGTAAAGTGGTGAGAACTTCATAAAACAATCTTTTGTAAAACAATAAAATACTTTATTTACAGAAAAGTTGTGTTTATTTACGGACATCAGACCTTAAATATCTTATAAAACAACATTATTTGCATAAGTAGTTCATTTTACAGAAACGGATAAATTAAACATTGAGTTTACAATTAAATATTTCGATGACCAAAATACAAATGCACTGCTTTTCGGGGTTGGGCAGAGATTAAGATAAACTAAGATTAAATATTATAAAGATAGTTATATTTCAGTAATACAAATGGGATAACGATTAAAACTAATGAGATCACAGAGCATAGAGCGCGGTGTCGCAATTACGCTGACATGTTATTATTGTTCGGTGATTGACCTGAACATGCTCCCGAGGGAGAAAAAGATGAGGTTAGTAAGTACGTATAGTTAAATGGGTAATGAATTAACAAGGTGAAAACAATGTTCAAATAATACATAAAATAGTACAATATATAAATATAATAATAATATATAAAATAGTTGTGTAGGGTTACTTATGTTAAAAGATGAGATGAAAGTAACACTACAAATTAAACCCCGACTGGGTTTAATTTGTAGTGTTAATTTCTCACAAAGGCTATAATCATCTTTCATGTGGTGAATAGGCCTTCTTATATGACACAGAATAGTCATAGGGTTTTGTAATACGCATGACTGCAGATCCGTGCCTATGATAATAAAAAACGAATCCTTTCTCATGTTGATTGCTAATTTAGAGATAGTTTCGACCTTCATCATCATGTTATCTTTCACAATGCGTGGAAAGGGGATAAGATTGAATACGTCGTAAAGATCCCTTTCAATCAGGGGTATTCTTATTTCTATAATTAGGTATTTTCCCGACTAATTGGCTCTTACTTTGTGCAAGCTGTAAAGCTCTTTAAGATAAAAGTTGTCGATAGGAACTCCAGTCTCCAGATATTTGTGCTAATATTATGCTTACCTCTGATCTGAGCTGCTTCGGAGATATCAAATGAAAATCTAATTTTCCACTATAAATATTAGTTACAGTATCTAAAATTGAGTCCTGGATTCGTTGAAGAGTATACAACAAGCTGTTGGCACTGAAAGCCGAAGTTATGAAGTTTGTGATGTTAGTTATGTTTTGCATTTGCTGAGCGAGATATTATATTTATAAGAATCTTGGAGATAATTAAGCTTTTGATTTATTATTTTATGATGTTTGTTTGTAGTACTCTCCATCCTTTTCATGAGATTAAATTCAGCTTCTACGACCGACGTTTGGTTTTTCCAGAGGTTGTATAAATGATTTTCATTATGCTTTCATAGTTCAATATCCTTCTCATACCTCTCTGCAAATCGTTGGTCGAACACTCCGAATAAACTTTTTGCATCGCAGCCTACTCCGTCTAGCAAGCCGCGCCGCCGGCGTTTCTTATTAGTCATTAACGAGTCATCTATCATGACAATATTATCATAATGTTTAAGTTCTTCGAAGTCGTGCTCGAGTTGTAACATGACGCCGTCGCAAGGTGTTTGTGTTGTAATCGTAGAGCATAAGGTTTCAATATACTTTAGTAATGCCGCCGTTCCTTCTTGATAAAAATTTGTGTCATAATAGACTATTAAATGCCAATTATCTCTAATTAAAATGCTTATTAGATATTTTGTCTAAGTAGACACTATATTTGTCAGCAGGGTAGGTTGTAGGATGTTTGATTTGTTGTGTTTATTAGTGACAGCAAAAATAAAACCATAGCTTATAATGAGATAGGACGGTTTTTCTTCGCCGCTGGCAATTTATTATCCACTTTTGGGGCATTTGGATCTTGATCATTTTTATTTGTTGACAGTAAGGAGAGTTTTACAACTGGGCGTTTTAAGAGCCCGTTTTTGGTTTTAAGTGTGACGACCCTTACATGTCCGTCACTTCTAGGATGTAGTGCTACTACGCGACCTAGACTCCATTTTCCTGGTGGAATGTTGTCGTCCTTTATACGATGTCGTTAACGTTGAAATCTTTTTGATGCTGTCGCCATTTGGACCTCGAAAAAAGCTAGTCAGCGAGCGAGAGGTAGTCAGTCGTCAGTCTTCCACTTATCCATATATCTTCATAGATTTTTTGCGTCAAGTGTCTGTCTCCGTGTTCTGAGATCATGCTCTGTTTCGAAAATCGTTAAGTTGAGGCCACTTGCTAAAATAGTAGGGTTAAATATTCCTTGTAGGTTAGTTTTTGCTCTCCAAAGACACGCTTGAGATGATGTTTTAGTCTCTTCACTGCAGCTTCCCAGAATCCGCCAGCAGATGGCCAGAGGTTGTCGAGGTTACTTCTTGGTCAGACAAGATGTAGGAGATTTCGGCAAACTCTTGTTTTGAAATTTTGTTGGCTCCTATGAAGTTAGTTCCCTGATCACTATATATGTGCCCAGGAACTCCTCTTCTTGCCGACATTCGTCGAAGCGGGGCAATAAATGCTAACGCTGTGAGATCTGAGACGATTTCTAAATGTATGGATTTAGTTACCATACAAACAAAAACTGCGACATATCCTTTACAGGTTTTAATGCCACGACCTTTGTTTGCCTATATAAGGATGTGTCCGGTATAATCTATTCCAGTATGGAAAAAAGGTCGGTTAGGAATCAATCGTGCTGGAGGTAGATCACCCATGATTTGATGTTGTGGTATGGGATTATTTCTTTTACATTTCCTTGTGATTCCGTTTCCCCCAAGAATCCAGTATTTGTGTCTTATAAGTCCAGTAGTAATTTTTACTCCACCGTGAAATACAAGCTCGTGGGATTCATCTATGATAAGATCTGTCAATTTCGATTGAGACGGGATTATGATGGGATGCTTCATTTCGGGATCAAGATTCGAATGTTTAAGTCTGCCACGGACACGGAGCATTAAGAATCTGGCTTTTCTTAGTCAGAGGTCCATTATTTTTCAGCCGCGATACTTCTTCGTTGAAATATTCGTTTTGGACGTGCCTAAACAACATTTCTTTTGCACATTTATATTTTGCAGAGTAAGAAAACATGTGCGTTTTTTCTTATAAACAAAAATGTCGATGAACTTGTTGACCTAAGCTAATACTCGAGTAACTTTCCTTTAAGTGCTAAAATTTAGTAATAGTTGATTAATTATAAAATTTCGTGGTTAACTATGACCGTATTTACTTGCTCCTTTTTTCTGAGTTAACTAATACTCGTATAAATCGGCATCTTATGAAATTCTCTAGGCTTATACTGTGGTAACCAGTTGGGCCCTTCCCATCACAGCGAGTGATTGGCTAATTGAGCAGCAGGTAAACTGCGGCTTGCGCAATCTGCGGGGTTTTCTTTGGATTTTACCTAACTCCAGTTATCTTTAGGGATTATTTTAGTAATAATCCTCACTCGATTCGCAACAAAGGGCTTCTATTTCTCCGGTTCGCCACTAAACCAACCTAGAACAGCCGTTAAATCAACCCAACCATAAACATGTATCTTGTAGCTCAATAGGGATAAGATGATTTTTCGCATAAGTTTTGCCAACAAGAGAGCGCTGCAAATTTCTAAACGAGCGGAATCGATTGTGATTTTTCAGCGGTCTTACATTTGATTTCCCTACAATAAGGATCACGTAGGTTTCATTTTCTCTCTGTATTTTGCACTACACGACGCAAGCGTATGCTTTTGTGCTGGCGTCGCAAAAACCATGGAGTTTGATAATATCTTTCTCCTGGGTTTGAATCCAACGAGGTATTTTAAATTGAGATATATGAGATTGATCGGTTTTTAATAGTATTCCACTCTAACGCGATTACTTGAGCGAAAGGGTGGTGCTAACCTAACCTTTTTTTTTTTTTTTTTTTTTTTTTTCGGGGGGAAATCCTCATGGATGTCCTCCGCCCTGGGGAGGGCGGAGGGGTCTGTCAGACTCTTACTGACTAAAACCACCCCGGTGTTCCGTCTCACACTTGCACCAGGGATCACGGGATCTAATGCGACATCCGCGATCCCCGGCTAGTGCCGGCCCGCCTCTGCGGGCCACCTCGAGTTAGGGGGGAGTGAGGTGTTAAACTCCCCCCTTACGTCATAGAGAGGCGCGCGTGGAACACTACGCGCCACCATCTCGGGTCCTAAGTAGGGGGCGACGGATTTCCCCAGATCCGTCGCCCCTGGACCCATTTAGGGGGGCTGGAAGAGGGCGTTATCCGCCCTCCGCCGACGCCCGGTGCGTCTGCTGCGGATTGGGTTAGCGGAAGCAATCTCCCGCTCCCTTTCCGCAGTCTCCTTCTGCGAAATAACTGTTTCGCAGAAGGATACCACCGCGTCCCAGGAATCCTCGCTGCCGACCATTGAGTTGACAACGGCCGGCAGCGACAGGTCACTGCCGACACCTGAAATGAGGGCACGGCGCGGTTCCTCCCAAGCGGCACACTCTGCCAGCGTGTGCCGAGCCGTGTCCTCCCGACAGTCGACGCAGTGGTGACACCGAGCGTCCGGCTCCCTGTTTATGCGACACAGGTACTTCCCGAAGCAACCATGCCCCGAGAGCACCTGCGTCACCCGAAACGACAGGGAGCCGTGCCTCCTCCCGAGCCAGCGCTCGAGCACCGGCCGGACCGCCCCGATGGTGACGGGGCCGGCGGTAGGGCGTGAAAGCCTGTCCCGCCATTCCGCCACCAGGGCTGCGCGAAGCTGTGACCGACGCAGCTCCAAATGTCGCTGCGTCAGCCTCTCGCCTCGCGCCCTCGAGTCCTCGCGCCACCGATACAGGGACGCGAGTACCTTCGCCTCGAGGTCCCAGGGCGGGGATCCGGCCAGTACACAAGCCGCCTCGTAAGAGATCGTGCGATACCCCCTGATGACTCTGACGGCCATCGCTCGCTGCGGCTTCCGCAGGATAGCGATACTGCCGGCCGTCAGGTCAGCCGCCCAGATCGGGGCACGATCCCCACGTAGAGCCGCCTACAGGCGGTGCTCGGGCCCCCCAGATTGGGAAGAAGCGTTGACAGCGCCCCAGCCGCGCTCAACAATTTGGGCGCCAGCCGCTGAAAGTGGAGGCCGAAATCCCACCGGCTGTCGAGCACCAATCCTAAGTACTTCATGGTGGACTCGACAGCGATTCGAGACCCCCCGACCACGATATGTGATCCCAGCGGCGGCGCCCGCCGGGGGCCATGAAAGACCATGGCCTCCGACTTGTTGAGGGCCACCTCCAAGCCTAGGCGCCGTATGCGGGTCACGACCTGTGACACCGCAGCCGTCGCCAACAACGCTGCCTCTCTGTACGAGCTCCCCCGGGCCGTGACCAGCGTGTCATCCGCATAACATGTCAAGTCCACGCCCGGCTGGAGCTCACCCCTCAGCACCCAGTCGTACCCGATGTTCCACAGGAGCGGTCCCACGACCGAACCCTGTGGAACACCGCACGACATATGGCGCTGGTTTCCGCCATCACGTCCCGTGTAGGTGACACACCTTTCCGCTAAATAAGCCCCAACGATACGGCGGAGGTAGGGAGGCACCCGATGATACCGCAGTGCCTCCCGAATGCAGCTCCAGGGCAGGGTGTTGAAGGCGTTGGATATGTCCAAGGACACCGCCAACATCACCCCACCCCGGGACACCGCTTCCTCCGCCAGGACTCTTACCCGCGATATCGCGTGGATGGTGGAGCGCCCGTGCCGGAAGCCGAACTGGCTCTCGGCCAGGTCAGGCCCCTCCCTGCACAAGTGGCCGACGAGGCGGGCAGCGATTATTCGCTCAAACATTTTACCCACCTCGTCAAGCAGCACTATCGGCCTGTACGCGGACGGCGAATCCGCGGGGCGCCCCACCTTCTTGAGCAGGACCAGACGGCCAGATTTTCACAGAGTGGGAAACTAGCCCCGCGTGCTAACCTAACCTAACCCAACCCAGGTCTGATTTCCATAATTTTTTTTTTTTTTGAAACAAGAAATTAAGTTTTATTGTGGCTGGTGCTAGCCAGCTCAAAGGGTATTTTTTTATATTAGAGATAAGTATTGTCTTTTTGTAAGGATGTCTTGTGAGATAAATTCTATAGGATGAAAGATAAATTGATATTTTTTTGGTTCCGGTAAGTTTGATCGCCATTTCCTGAGTGGCAAGCAATATTTCTGAGGGTTCTTTAAGAAGCTATACAACTGTGTTATTTTTTTACTGCTGACATGGCGATTTCGTTATCGTGGCTGCATTTGACCCAGATCGATGTGACGTAAAATATTCATGCAGCATGGTATTGTGTTCGTTATTGCATCCTTTGCATCTTATTTTGTGCCTTCATGATAATGTAAACAATTAATACAAAAGTTCAAGTTAGCAATAGCATTTTTACGATCATTAAGTTGCAATTCCAATAATTTATGAATTCGATGATCATTGGCGTTGCAAATAGGGAATTTCTTGCGATAGTTAAATTTGCGTTTGGACTTTGACGATTGCGAACTTGGTTTGTTGAGTAATTCGTTTTAGGATGATTATTTCGTTTAAAAATTGAGACCCTTTGAAAATTATGGTTTTTTATTCTTGATAAATTGAGATGGGGATGATTTCTGCGTGGAATTTTCAAGCTTCTTACCTGAAGTTTTCAGCATCATAAACTTAGTTTCCAAGAAACTAAGGAAATCTTCCAAGACGGGCAAATCTTGCGGGGATTTTATGGCTTGTAGATAATCCTCATAATATGTATTCGAGTTCAATTTTTGAGACAATATACATACCAGGAAAGAGTCCTAGGAAGACACATTGACTCCCAGATTCTTGATAGCAATGACGCTCTCGTACATAGTGTCGGGAGTGCGTTTTATATGATTTGATGATTGTTACTGGTTTGCAGGGATATTCATAAGATTGTTAAGATAAGAACTGAAGATCAGTCGTTTATTATTATAACGATGATTGAGAATATTCCAGCATACAGGATAATTATCGGACCTTATTTGGAGATGTTGGATCGTTTTTTTCGGGCTCACCTGTAAGATCAACTTACTATTTAGATACTGCATCTTTTGTGCATTCGACATAGAGGGGTTGTTGTGCACTGCTTCGGTAAAAAGATCTTTGAACGAAATTTACTTATTGTATTTTCCCTCAAAGGTCTCTGTCTCCGTCTCCATTTTAGGAGCAGATTTTTCTATATGCGCAACGGACCACATTTTCTTATTGATGTCTTTCTTGATTTTGTAATATTTCTCATAATGAGTGAATTGATCTTCGTATTCAAAGTTTGATCCGTCATACTCGTTGTCTATTTCCTAATGAAGTGAGTCAATAACCGCTCAATGAGATTGTATCGTCTTTAGGATGTCTTCAAACTCCCAGTTTTTCATGACGAGATCAAGGTCGATATTGCAGCGTGAGATGCGAAGTTCGAGGTTTGAGATTCCGCAGTAGGTTGGAATGTAGGTTTGCAGGGAATAGTAGTTTTAATGTTGTTATATTTTTCCTTAATATGATCAAATTGATTAGTACTGAAATATGCATGAGATTCATCACCAAAAGATAGCAAAGTCATATGATTATTATGGAACTCTGTAATGTAATGTTTCAAGGTAGCTAATCGACGACGTAAGTAGTCTGAGGTCTTACGCTCTGCACCATCCTTCTTGAAATTGGTGAAGAGCTTATCTAAGGCTTCGATTGGTTGTTTCTGGATTGCTAAAATGTCATCCATTTTCGACACTGTAAAGATAAAAAAAGAGACCTTACTTGCAATGAAGGCTTCTTTGGAGATCAAATGTCCTTGCGATGGCTGCAAGAACAAACCTGGGGTAACAGCGCGATGAAATGACGCGATGCTTGCGTAAAACCAGGTAAATCAGTATCAGCAGGATCATGGCACCTTACCGTCGAAGGCACCGAGATAAATTAAGATCAGCAACATGATGGCACCTTTCCGTCCGGAGCTCGGTGGTCCGGACGGATAGGTGCAGGTTAGGTGAAGGTTAGTTAGGATCCATAGGATGATGACATTTTTGGAAAGTAAATCCACTCATATCTGTTTGCCAGGGTCTGGTAATAATTTCCAAGCGAGACCCTCACACAGTACCATTAGCATAATGATCCCGCTCCAATGGCTCGAAGGACCAATGTTCTGGGTTGGGATACAAATGGGATAACGATTAAAACTAATGAGATGAATGAGATGAGATTGAGTCGCGTCCGATATGCTATCCGAAAGCGTACTGGCTATTTTACTGAGGTAATACATAAAATACTCAACGCATAGAGCGCGATCTCGCAATTACGCTGACATGTTATTATTGTTCGGTGATTGACCTGAACACTGGCAGTAACTTCAATAATCATAAAAGAGGGTAAAATTTACCTTGTACCACAAGAACTGCAGTCAATAAAATAGACTATAACTATAAAATAGAAACTGAGACTTACAAAATATTAAAAAATACATTGCAAATAAGACATGAAAAAAGGTGTTCATGGATAAGTCTAAAAAATGACGATGAAAATATACAATTCACGAATCGATTTTGTAAGTCTCAGTTTCTATTTTATAGTTATAGTCCGAACCGATTTTTCAACAATGGATCATATTCATGTCACAAAACAAGTCATAGAAAAATATAATGAATATGAAAAAATATACTATTTGGCCTTTGTAGACTATAATAAAGCATTTGACTCTCTGAAACAAACACACATATGGGAAGCTCTAAGCTCTCAAGGAGAACATACTAAATATATCAGAATAATAAAAAAACAGGTATCAACAACAAAAATCCAGACCGAAAGAAAAGGCCTAGCATTCAAAATAAAAAAGGGAGTACGTCAAGAAGACCTTTTGTCACCAAAGCTATTTTCAGCAGTATTAGAATAAGAATAACATTTATTTGCATAAAACATGGTACAGAAGATGTTACTAGACTTACATATAGAGCATACATGTTTTTGCTTAACATTCTACATACACTTTTTTTTTTTTTTTTTTTTTTTTGAAAAAAAACGTTGCCCCACACTAGGAATTTCTCCTGTGTCGTGGGTGCGTTTACAAACATTTAAACTCACACATACACAAACAGCCAGACCCGGAACAACTAATTGTAGGTCATACAAATATTTGTTCCGTGCGGGAATCGAACCCGCGACACGCAGCGCAGCAGTCAATCGTTTAACCACTGCACCAACCGTGCCGTCATCATTTAAATTTTTTGTCAAAAAACTCTTTTACACTATAAAAACTATTAGCGGACAGCCAATCGTACAATTTACGTTTATATAATCTGGTATTTAGATTTTTTAGGTCACTCGGTATCTTATTAAATATTTCTACACACATATACAAACAGCTTTTATTACATTTAGCTAGTCTTGGAATGAAATCCAGTACGAGCCTGTGAGGGTCGCGCCGGTTTCGAGGATGTACATCGTCTGCTTTTGTAAATAAGTCCATATGCTTCCACACAAACATACATATCTCATATATATAAAGAGACGGTAGCGGTAACTAAACTAAACTACAACTAAAGGTTTTGAAATACAGGCCGACAAGAATAGTCGGATTGAAGTCCGTATATTGCTCGAATACATTTTTTTTGTGCAACAAATGCTCTATTTTGATCGGTGCTATTGCCTCATATAATCAATCCATAGCGTAACACCGATTCAACATATGCATGATATGATGTTATTGCCGTTTGGATGTCTGTGATATTCCTATTTTTTTTAGCGCATATACAAACTTATTTATCCGTTTTGAGACAATATCGACATGGGTTTTCCAGTTCATGTCTTGATCCAAAGTAACGCCTAGAAACTTAGTCTACGTTACTTCAACTAATTTTATTTATATTATTTTCGTTATTATATTTAGAATTGTTTGATCGGTTAAATTGTATATAAACATTTCAAAATTTCATGATAAATTATTTTTATTTAGCCATTCAATGAGTATGTCAATTGTGTTATTAATGTCAGTTTTGTTGTATATTTGTTGCATTTGAGTTCAGAAGAGTGTGGTGTCATGTCGTTATATCTATTAAATTTTGTAATTATAACACGCTGTTGAATGTTACTTAGATATGTCGATATCCATTGAAGTGCAATGCCTCTAACGCCAATTGCCTCCAATTTCTGTAGTAACAGGTCGTGAGATACTAGGTCAAAAGCTTTAGATAAGTCAAAAAACAATCCTGTAGTAAAGTGGTTTCGGTTTAATATTAGTCAAAATGGTTTTTATAAGAGTGAAGATAGCTAGTGTTGTGGATTTGTTTTTTTGGAAGCCAAATTGCTCTTTTTTAATAATGTTAAATTTATCACAGAAGTCAATCAATCTCTTACACATTCACTTTTCGAAAATTTTCGATTTATAATAGATATTAATGTTATTGGGCGATAATTCTTCATATCAGACTTTTCGCCTTTTTTAAAAATTGGCTTAACAATTGACACTTTCAATGATTCCGGAAAAATGCCAAGTGTAAATGATAGATTTATTAAATATGTCACAATAATAATAAGTTCATAAGTGCATGCTTTTATAATCTTCGTATTAATTTCGTCATAACCTGCCAAATTTGTGTTTCTTAATGATGAGATCTCCGCTCTGACTTCATTCTCGGACACAGGTTTCAGAAACATCGAATGAACTAGTGAACTTTGGTCACAGTTCGACTTTGTGCTTGTGCTAAAAGAGTGTGCCATATTTATATAGTGGTTATTAAACGCAGTTGCTATTTCTACGGGGTCTGTAAGTACTTCATTGTCAATTAGTATATTTTCTATATCGTTATTAAAGTTATTGCCCACAATTTCATCCTTAGTTACTTTCCATATTGCTTTGCATTTGTTTTCACTTTTGTTAATAAACTTGATATTTGCGTTCTTTTTTTAGTTATATATATGCATTTATGTAAAAATTTTGAGTATTTAATATATTTTATTTTATTTTTTATATTTTTATTCTTATAATATTGATACCGTGAGAACCGTTTCGTTTTACAACTCTATTTAAGTCCTTTACTTATCCAGTTCTGTTTTTTTTTTAATTTTGGTGTTTACCTTTACCTTTATTTTTGGGAAGCATAAATTAAAGAACAGGCACAATGTATCATGAAAAGATCTAAATGCTTTATTTATCTCCTTCTCTGCGAGTTTTGGACAAAGACAAATTTTGTAAGCAATCTTTAAACTTCTGAATGTTATCCGAACTGAAAACTCTTTTGTAGGCATAATACGTTGCTTGATTTTGTGTATTATGTCTCACTGGGAAGCTCAACATTTGTGCTGTGTCGTGGTCGGATAAATTCAAATTCAAATTCAAATTCAAAATAATTTATTTGCTAATATGGGTAATTACATAAAGTTGTTTAAAATAGAAAATAGTTCAACCATATTACGCCTTGAGGCATGCAAATCTCAAGCTTTGATTGTATCACAAGCACAACATTTTTATTTATTATTTATACAATTCATTGCAATAATAATTTTTATAATTAATAAAATAATTTTAGTAATTTCACCGTGGCAAATAATAATGAAACATTAGCAAATAACAATGTCACTAGAATAATTGAAAATTAAAATGTCATGTATTAAAAATAAAGAGAATATCAAGATAGATTTGTAAATAAATGTTAAAAATAATAATAATAGATAAATAATTAATCAGTGCATTAGGTAATCACATGTCACATCAACAACATTATTTCTGAGTACAATTTGTCCTTACATCCTCTATTATATAATCCTGAATACTATAATAACATTTGAATAGCAAGAATCTTTTAAATTTCTTTTTAAATTCATCGATGGATGGAGTTTCTAGTATAGACTTTGGTAAGTGATTGTATATACGCGGTGCCATACTGAAAATGCTTCTGGTATATAAGGCCGTCTTGCTAGATTTGCTACAAATTTTATCACCATGCCGCTTACTTCTATACTTATCAAAAAGATGTTTGTCAGTTCTTGCGAAGCTAGCAATCTCATAAATGTAAACACACGGCAATGTCAATATATTATATTTGACAAAATATGGTCTGCAGCCGCAGCAGTCTGGTTGATATTGAACATACACCGCTTTTGCGCCTTAAATGCAATGTCCTTATCGGTGGAATTACCCCAGAATATAATACCATACTTTATCAAGGACCCCACGTAGCCATGGTATGCTGCAAGTACAGCAGAAGTGTCTACCGTTTTTGCCAGCATATGTAGGGCATATGATTGCTTATTTAGTTTTTGAATTAAAGAATCAACATGTGTCTTCCAATTCAAATTATAGTCAATTAACATGCCTAAGAATTTAGTAGTTGCTATTTCATCTATTTTGTTGCCTGTATAATCTATATTAATGTCAGTAAATTGGGCTTTACGATTACGAAATATCATAATTTTAGTTTTGTCAAAGTTCATTTTTAAATTGTTATTAGTAAGCCATTTTATAATATCATTTAGGGTCCTGTTTATAACTTGTTCTAGGGATAATTTGTCATCACTTGTGAAAACGACAGTACTATCATCAGCAAAAAGTATAGTGGGATGATTAGTTACTTTGGGAAGGTCATTTATATAAATGATGAATAGCAGAGGGCCCAAAACACTTCCTTGTGGGACGCCTTGTTTGATTTCTCTATATTCTGAAGCGTAGTTAATTTCTGTACTTGTTTTGGTGCATACTCGTGTAACTAATGTAGACTGTTTTCTGTTGGTAAGATAAGAAGCTATCAGTTCCAATGAAGTGCCTTGAATGCCATACCTGTACAATTTATTCAACAGAATTTGGTGATCGACGTAATCAAAGGCTTTACTAAGATCCATATACAATGCGCACGCCGGAATTTTATTGTCTATGCTAGTCATAACTGTAGTCAGAAAATCATAGACGGCCATATTAATGGTTTTATTCTTCGGTTTAAAGAATTTATTTCTCATAAAAACTTACAGTTCACTTATAATGAGATACAAAGTAAAATAACATAATGATATAGTACATTACAATTCGGTATCCTCCAGATTATCAGTAGTTATAACTCACATACATGTTTCTTAAGTTTATTTTTAAATATATTCATGTTATTGCATTCCTTTATATCGTCCGGTAAATCATTAAAAAGCTGCACTCCTTCGTACAATATGGTCTTTTTACCGTAATTAGTGCGTGTGCTGATAACTTCAAGTTAGTTTTTATATCTATTTCTCAGATTGTATGGCATTGTTTTTTTCTTTAGTTGTATATTAGTTTGTATTGAGTTAGTGGTTATGTTTTTAACAAGAAGGCAAGTGTAGTAAATGTATAGATGTCTAATATTTAATAATTTACTTTTTCCATATACGGTCTTTGTTGGAGTGCGATAGTGATAATGGAATAGGGTTTTAATTATTTTATTTTGCACTCTTTGAAGTGGTTTTAAATTAGTTACTGCCGCCGATCCCCATATCTCAATTAAATATTCTAAATGTGATTTCACTAAGGAGTTATAAATTAAAGTACGAACCTTGTTTGGAATACAGTTGGCTACTTTTCGTAATGCACCTAGTAGCGATGTCAATTTATTTCGTAGATGGTCAATATGTGATTTCCAAGTTAGTTTCTCGTCTACCCTCAATCCAAGATATTTTTCACTGTTTGACCGTTTTATTATTACGTTATCTATTTTAAGAGGTGCGAAAACCGGTATTTGTGAGGTGCGAAAACCGGTATTTGTTTATTTTTAGTGGTAAAAATCATGAATGAGGTTTTCGCCGTATTAATTGTGAGAAGGTTATATTTTAGCCACTCGTTTACTAGGTCAAGGTCGATTTGAGCGTCCTTTACAATGTTATGAAATGATTTGCCAAAGTAAAAGAGACAGGTGTCGTCTGCATATAATGTTAAGTTTCCTGTTAGTCCTATTTTATTAATATTGTTAATGTAAATTAGGAAAAGTAACGGACTGATAATCGAACCTTGAGGGCAGCCGTATGAGATAGTTTGGACCGAGCTAGTGTGAACATTTCCTAATTTAACAACCTGACGCCTGTTTTCTAAATACGATTTGAACATTTTGTGTGCTGTACCTGTAACACCTATGTTATCTAGCTTCTGCAGCAATTTTTGATGACTCACGGTATCAAATGCTTTTTTTAGGTCGATGAATATACCTAAGGCATAGTTCCCTTGATCTATATAGGTTTTAATTTTGGTGATAAGATCCGTTTCCGCCGAGAGAGTACTTGATTTTGGGCGAAAGCCATATTGTTGGTCTATTAGAATTTTTTTTTGTGTCAAATAGTTGTTTAGGCGACTGTATAATACACGTTCGAAAATTTTGGACATTACAGGTAACACTGACACCGGTCTGTAGTTGCTTGGGTCTGTTCTATTTCCAGATTTGAAGATAGGACTGACCCTAGCCACTTTGAGGGCATCAGGAAAAGTGTCATGTACCAAACAGGCGTTTATACAGTTAGTCAGCTGCTCAACGATTATATTTCTCAAACATTTTATTGCCTTAGTGCTAATACCATCTAGACCAGTGCTAGTGTTTCATTCTTCCTAAAACCTATTTGCTCTTTAGCAAATAAATTAAAATTTTCAAAGTAGTCATTTATCCTGTCATAAATAACTCTTTCATAGACCTTAGAGAGCACCGGTACTAGTGCTATGGGCCTATAACAATTCATATTGTAGGGATCATCTTTCTTGAATAGAGGTTTAATGATTGTTAATTTAAGTTTATCAGGAAAGTGTCCATTTAGAATCGACAGATTAATGACATGACTTAAAATGCAGGATATTTTAATTGGCACTTGTTTTAGAATTTTAGTCGATATACTGTCATATCCAGTACTATTGGTATTTTTTAAGTTTAAAATTATTTTGTAAATTTCTTGGGGCGTAGTTGGATACATGAATATTGTTTCCGAGTGATTAGGAATGGTCTCTGCTTTATTAGTACCACTTGAGTTATCTTGTATTTGGTCTATAAAAAAATTATTAAAACAATCCGCAATGGTCTGAGGATCATCAATACAATGTTTACCGTCTATAGTAATTTGATTGATTTCGTTTTTTGGCACATCACACATTGTCTTACTGATAAAGTTCCAAGTAGCCCTACATTTGTTTTGAGCTGTATGGATAAAGTAATTATTTTGAAATTTTTTTGTCAGTTTTATAACACGTTGTAATCTACTCGCAAAATTTTTAAAATTGGTTTTGTGTATGATATTTCGATTCTTACGATACTTCCATAATAATTGCTGTTTACGCTTGCAGCATTTTTTTATTCCTTTAGTCATCCACCGGGGTCGTATTTGAGAATACCTTCGAATTCGGATGTATGGAAAACATAAATTATAAAATAAAGTAAATAAATCATAAAAAATGTCAAAAGCTTCCTGTGGGTCATTATTTTCAAATACATCATCAAACGAAGTCGAATTTATACAATCATTAAATTTTTTAATATTATCTCTACTGTAATCTCGTCTTTTTACATACCAATGTTTTAAGGAGCAGCTAAGTTTCACGGGACAGGTTAGTAATTGTGCCTTGTGATCAGATAAGGCAAACTCCATTGTTTTACATATACATCCACGAATGTCATGCATGACATTATCAATGCATGCTCCACTAATAGTCCTTGTTGGTTCAAATAATCCTAACTGTAGGTTGTGACAAGCTAGTGTTTCCATAAACATTGTAGTCATTTTGTTTTTGTTTAATACATTTATGTTAAAGTCGCCACAAACTAGTATTTTCTTTTTACTGTAGCAGTACTTCCCAAGTAGTTGGTTTAAAGTGTCAAAAAATGTGTTTACGTCACCTGTTTTTGACCTTGGTGGTCGGTATATACAAAAAATTAAAATATTATGATTTAGAAGTTCGATGCCCGAGCACTCCAGGACGCCTTCGACACAATATTGTTTTAGTGTAGTAATTGGTTTAAACATATGATTATTTCGTACTAAGATACATGAGCCCCCTCGGCGATTATTACTTGAGAAGAAAGATCCTTGAATAAAATTAGGAATATTTATTAAATCGATGTCAGTATTCAACATATTATGCTCTGTGAGACATACGACATCTATTGGATTTTTTTCGTCTTCTAGTGACGACAGAGATATAGATAGTAAATCCATTTTCTTAGCAAGTCCATTTATGTTTTGGTGAAGGATGTTTATACTTTTATACACGAAAAAAATCTGATTTCTTTGAAGAATTCTGAACTTCAGGATCCGTTTCAGTTTCGGGAATTATATTATTTGAATTGCCATAGTCCATAATATTATATTTTAAATTGTCAAAAATGTTTCTCATTCCACAATTGTTTAACCTACCACTGTTACTAGAAAACATGGTACAATCATATAGCAAGTTAAAATTAGAGTCAAATATTACAGCACAGTCATAAATTTGTATGTCATGATATAGTAAGCTACTGAACATTTCAATTCTCCAGTTGAACATACTAGAGTAGCCGTTGCACTTATATGTAGGCAGACAGGAGGGAGTGCAACATACTTTAAAATTATTTAATCAAAACATCCAAGGTTGCTCTTCCAAATTACTCGAAATAGAATTGTTTTTGGAAAATACCAAGTTTGATATCATTTGTTTAACAGAACATTGAGATCATCAAGTGATGTCAATTAATTATGAAAATTATTGTGTAGTCAGCCATTTCAGCCGAAAACGTATGATACATGGCGGGTCATTAATATTAATTAAAAATTCTATTAAATCGAAAGAAAGAAAAGACATCATCGAACTGTCTGTTGAACACAACATTGAATTGTCCTGTGTTGAGCTCGATAAGCATGTTGTAGTATGCGTATATAGACCTCCAAGTTACCAGAATCTATCTGTGTTTGATTCTGTAATGGAAGATGTATTAAAGAAACTTAGTACTAGTAGGAAGTCAATAATCATATATTATGTGGTGACTTTAATATTAACTTGTTAGAAAATAACTCGAATACTGTCAGATTATTAAGTCTTTTTAGGTCATTTGATTTGTCAAATGTTTTTATTGAACCAACCCGAGTGACAGCTTCTTCTGCCACCTGTATAGATAATATTTTTTGTAATTGTGATTACTTACACAAACAAATTGTAAACAAGTTGCCATCAGATCACAGTGGACAAACAATAACATTTTGCTCCTACATACCTTTACAAAAAATTCAAATAAGGTTTAGGGCAATTACATGTAAAAGTTTAGAGAAATTGAATAATTCTTTGGCCAGTAGATTATGTGTTCAGAGTTTTAATAATATAGGTGACCCAAATGAGTTCTACGCCGAGTTCTTTTCACTATTAAACACGCAATTTAATGACACTTTTCCACTAAAGACTAAAAATATTTACACAAAGTTCTTATTTAGTGATTGGGCGACTGCAGGTATTCGTAAAAGCAGGGAAAAACTATTTGAACTTTATGGCCTAAAGCAACATACGAATAATACAAGCTTTCATAAGTATGTTGCAAAATATTCAAAAACTTTTAAAAGTGTGTGCAAAATAGCCAAAGCTCTTTATATTAGCAATAAAATAAAATCAGCTGATGATAAAATAAAAATTACCTGGCAAATAATAAATAATGAAACAGGTAGGAAAAAACAGCGAAATACTGAATTTAATTTAGAGACTGCACATGGCACTATCAACTCAGATGTAGAAATAGCTCAGGAATTTGAAAATTTTTTTGCTAATATTCCCCTTAAAACTACTGAAGCTTTAAATTCCTCACCAGCGCTTTCTGCTGCCTTACTTAGACAGAATGTGAAGGCATGCTCTTTGGAGTTCAGGTTTCAGCATACAAACCCCCAGGCTGTTATAAAAGCTTTTAAAGATCTTAAAATTAAATCAACAGAAGATCTCTGGGGAATGTCTGTAAAAGTCTGTAGATCTATTATCGAAACCATTGCGCCCTATTTAGCTTTCATATTTAACACCAGTGTAGACCAAGGAGTCTTTCCGGATCTCATGAAACACAGTAAAGTAGTTCCATTGTTCAAATCCGGTGATAGTAAAGAACCCAACAATTATAGGCCTGTATCAATTCTACCAGTTCTCAGTAAGGTGTTTGAAAGGTTGATGCTCAATCAAATGTTACGTCACTTTAATAAAAATTCCATCTTTCATGAACATCAGTACGGTTTCACCAAAGGGCGTTGTACCACTGACGCCGGTGTCACCCTAATAAAGAACATTTTTAATGCCTGGGAAGAAGCACAAGATGCCATTGGTATCTTTTGCGACCTCTCGAAGGCGTTCGATTGCGTAGACCATGAGACACTTCTGCTGAAACTGGAGCACTATGGGATTAGAAATACAGCTCTTGATTTACTAAGATCATACCTGAAAGATAGAAAGGTTAAAGTTCAAGTAAACGGCGTAAACTCATTGGGGTCTGAAATGGCAATGGGCGTTCCTCAAGGTTCAATATTGGGTCCATTCCTCTTTTTAGTTTACATTAATGATTTACCCCAATTACTTCAAAATCAACCGAAGATGGTGTTATTTGCAGATGACACATCATTGATCTTTAAAATCAATCGACGGTCACAAAATCTTGACGACGTGAATAGCTCTATTCTTCAGGTCCAACATTGGTTTACGGTAAATAATTTGGTACTAAATAAAAAAAAAACCAAATGCATTAGATTTAAATTACCTAATGTTAGAAGTAGCGAATGTGACATCATATTGAACGGAGAAAAACTGGAATTTATTAATCAAACTGTTTTCCTGGGAATCACATTAGACGAGAAATTACAATGGGGACCTCACATAACATCTCTTGCGGGGCGGTTAAGCTCAGCCGCTTATGCTGTTAGAAAGATAAGACAGTTAACAGACGTAGAAACCGCGCGATTGGTCTATTTTAGTTACTTCCACAGTATTATGTCGTATGGCATTTTACTGTGGGGTCGGGCTGCTGACATTGAATCCATCTTTATTTTGCAAAAGAGAGCTGTCAGAGCCATTTATAATCTACGTCACCGCGAATCTCTCAGGGAACTATTTAAAAGGATTAATATTATGACGGTACCTTGCCAGTTCATTTATGAAAATATTATGTATGTTAGAAAAAATCGACATCTTTTTAATAAAATAAGTGATAGACATAATTTTAATACTAGAAATAAAGATAAAATAGATCAACCATTTTTCAGATTATCTAAAGTACATACATCTTTTATGGGGTACTGTGTTAAATGTTACAACAAAATACCTTGTGATATTTTGCAATTAAATGAAAGAAAATTTAAAGCTCATATTAAAAGTACACTTTGTAAACAAGCATATTACAAATTAGAGGATTATATCCAAGATAAGAATGCTTGGAAACATGCTGGTCCTGCTCCATAGGATAATTTAGAATCAAGACAAAATCAAACTGGTTGCAAATTTAAGTGTATATTTTATTATTATTTTTTATTATATGACATTGATTTTACTTTCTATGACCAATTCCTCGCACACTGACTTATTAATTGTGGAATCTTAGGAGGATCGTCTACTTTTACAATGTTTGTAAATATGTGAGCACCATGTATCTATCACATAATTAGTTTATCTGTTGTTGCTTCATTTTTAATTCTTAATTCTTTTTACCTATTGTGGTATAATAATTTTATTCTAGGTGCATCGTCCTCACATATAATTATATAACTAATGTACTTATACAAAATATTGTAAAAAATTTTAAAAGAGTAACGGTGGAGTTTCTTGCCCATTCTTCTCCATACGAAAACTACCTTTTGGAAGGGGCAACTAGAATCAATTAATTTTTTTTGTAAATTTTTGACGTTCAAAAGTGCCTTATACGGGCCTACTTGAAATAAATGATTTGACTTTGACTTTGACATAAAATTATATTTGTGTGAGTAAACATTAAAAGGTTTTCCCTAATGTTACAAATTAGGTCTGAATAGTTGTTAGTTCTATTAAAATCTTCACTACCTATAAAAATTACACAATAGTCTTGCATAGTATAATTAGTTAGTTTTGAGTCTAGATTACTAACAAGCGTACTTATTCCACAGTTAGTTGTATTATAGTGACAGATCTGATGGTTCGGAAAGGCATTTTGTGCTATGGATAATACGTTGTTAGTCTTATTACTGCTTAATAAACATAATTTGTTCTTCTTGGCTGGGATTTGAGATGAGTTGTTATCATTTTTCTGATGATTTTCAATAGTTTCTGTATCTAACATCAATGTAGTTTTTACTCTATTAGACGTAGATCCTTGTTTGTAGCCCTTTTGTACGGTATTTTTCGTTAGGTCCAAGTGACATGTAGAATGTTGTTCTTTTCTTTGTAGGGAGTAGACAATCTCACATTCTTTTTAGGAGTTCCAGTTTCGCTGGTTAACTTTTTTGTTGCGTTCTTCACTAGTTGATATTTGTTATTTAAAGTATTAATGGTCTGTTTTAACTCGCTATTTTCTATTGACAAATTGTTTATCTCGTCATGGGCTGCCAAAAGTTGTGACTTTAGTTCTCCGATTTCCCGCTGTAAGTCTCGTACTTTATCAATCTCCTCGTCATCCGATATGTTTGGCATGCTGTTGGTGGTGCCATCTAGTGTCGTGTTGTTACAACTAATGTCGTTAGTACTGACATCGTCGTTGTCCGTCAGTGATTTCGTACGGGTTTGTCGCAGAGTAACATTCTCGAAGAAACTCATTTTGTTGTAATAATTTAACTAAGCAAACCTTTTAAAAGTCAATGTTAGAAGCGGGGTTCGAACGCAGTGCCAACAGGCGCACGAGATAAAAATCGTAAGCCGCAGCCGCTACGTCAAGCAAACTTAACAAACTTTGACGAAATAAGGAAGCATTAGCTACTAGGTGCTCGTTGCGCCAAATAACGTAGACTTCGGAGTTCAAAGTCCAATTTCTTTGTTCTATTGTGGTGTACTTACGAGACGGTTTTTGAATTGACTTTTGTTTGCTGTCACAGTTTTTTCATTGTTTGTTTATGTTTGTTACAAAATAATTATGTAGTCTATCACTAATTTAGTTATTATCTTCACAAAACATACACTATAAAATACGTTTTTAATTGTTTCGATAAAGGTTTAACACTGATCATGCACACGATTTGTTTATTTTGATATCACAGCTGATTGTTTATATTTTCACCTGCTAACAATGCCTGTGCTTTATCAACGTGTCCTTTCACAAGTTCACTTAGTTTTACATTTAAACAATAACTTAAACTATTTTTAAATACGTTTTAAATACGGATTCGATGTTGATGTGTGATGTAAGGTACCCGCTTTTTTTAAATGGAGTGGCATTACTGTACCAATAGGAATGGTGTTGAGAATATGTTGAATACAAGAAGACTTACGAGTTGGTTCATTAATGTGCAATTTAAGATTATAATTGTATGCTAGATCCAGTAACTGATTTGTAATATTGGCTTTTTTAGGAATGTTAATGTTAAAGTCACCTGTTAGAACCACATTTGTTTTCGAGTTATATTTTTGAAATACAGGTATTAATTAATTCTTAATCAAGTTAAACAGTCTTTTGTACCAGGGTACAAAAGACTGTTTAACTTGATTAAGAATTGGGTGGGGTCGGATCGAGGTGTCCTATAGATACATAATAATTATCAATTTATGACAGGTAAGTTCTATGCCACATACTTCGAACGTGCTTTGTATTGCATGGTTATGTAAAAACGGTAGAACTCTGTCGACAAGGTCACGTTTAACGAAAATGCAAGTCGCGCCTCTTTGTTTTTCCCTGGAGAAACTGGCAGCCATTTCGTAATCATGAATCTGAATATAAGTTTCTATAAGATTTCACTAAATATCACAAAAATTCTGAGCTATTTCCTGTATCTGTTTGCTCTGGGTTTGAAAAAATACTTGATGAGCATTCTCCTTAGCTGTTTAATTTGAAAACAGAGCAGGAACGTCGTACTAAATACATCATGCAAACAAGTTCGCAAAGAGTCATAGTGTTGCAATTACGTGAAACTTCAGAAATATTAAATTAAGTTAAGACATGAAAAACAGCCTAATCCCGAATAATGTTATCAAAGGCACGACAGCGCGCCATTAATAATGTTATCAGGGACACGACAGCGTGCCATAAATTATCAGTTTAAACCAAAGAAGAAATTTACGCATTAAAGTGCAAAAATCACTTGTCGACGGCCATCAATAAGGCTTTTGTGCGACGCGGAGTGATCGCGGGTTAGCGCCACTGCGATGAGGCGCCGCTGTCAGAGAGCGCCGCTATCTCAGGGGGCGCCGCTATCTCGCGCCATTTGTAACATACCTTGACAGTTGACTGTCAAGGCCTCCTTCCTCCCCGCTCCGGCTGATACTCCCCTCACCAAGTTTATGAGCATCGAAGGGTTGTGAAATGAATGACTTTGACATTTTACGACGAGGTGACTTTTTCATTGCTATGTTGATTCATTCGATTCTTAGATAAAGTTAAATGTAGTCTCATTGGAAAATATGAATAAGTGTCTTTAGAAAATACTAAAATGCTATTACTTAGCCAAATGTATATTGTCACTTGCTACTACTAGTAAAACGATCGTAGAAGTTAATTTACTTATTAAAAAAAGTGGGTACTTATGGAGACTGGAAATCCATATATTTACATCCGTTTGAGATGGTAAATTTTCTTAATTTGTTTTGACTTGGAAATAATCATTCTAATCATCATTTAGCTGCTGCTCTAAAAACAGTCTGATTACATAAAACGGTGTCAATGTCCCTATCTCCAATGCTATTCACTACTTAATTCACGTAATATTCGTGAAGCCCCGGGGCCACTCGGAAATACGCTCGTCTCGCACTATCGATATATTATTATCATGATCGTATATCCGCGCTTCCATAGAGCTGTATGTGACGAACATTTATGTGATATTTTGTGTAAAGTACCGCCAATGGACCGGTCATCCGGATGCTCCACTGCGACAGTGATGCATCAGTGACGTCACACGCACATTTAACTGTCCTCGTACATCTCATTGAGATGGAGGATGTTACTTTTTGTGTTTAATATCGAATGGATGGATGATGGAGAAAGTTTTTACTTCGATTTTATACTCGATTTTTGGATGGCTTATGTACTAGAACATCGATACCTACACATATTATGTCCGGTACAGATTGCTGAAACGTAACATGAAATGTAACACACATTAAAACAAATTCGCATAGTCATTGTGAGTGTGTATACGCGGAACAACTTGCTCTAAACTCAGTGATGAAATGGCTATCAAATAACATCCTTACCTTAAATCTTAAGAAAACAGTATACTTACCTTTCTCCTTACTATCCACCAACCTCCCACTACCGGATTCAATGGCGCTTAGAGCTCATACTTGCTCACGTGATCTATCCTCTTCACAATGCGGCTGTCCATAACTCACAAGGTGTGAGTTCGTTAAGTATCTTGGAGTCTATGTAGATAGTTCTTTGAGCTGGAAACCTCACCTTAGCAGTCTCATATCGCGAGTCCGCAAGTGTATTTTTTTTTTAACTAACGCCTTTCGCGGACTCCCGTACCATTAAAACTGTTTATTATGCCCTGTGCCAAAGCATAATAAACTACTGCATCACTGTGTGGGGTGGGACTCACAAGACAACCTTACTGCCTCTGGAACGGGCACAGAGAGCTGTCCTCAAGGTTATGACCTGGAAGCCGTTTAGATATCCCACCTCGGCTTTCTACACCGAATGTCAGGTCCTCACTGTGAGACAGCTCTTTGTTCTTGGCACTATTCTGCGCAGACATCCCTCTGTGGTATACGTCATTATGATATTCTGTCCAACCATTTATATAATAAAATATGCACCACTGCCTGCTCCCATGTGCCTAAATGGATGTAAGTCCAAGGTCACAAAGTGGCTATTGACACTGAGTTACGATAAGACTGAAGATTTACTACGTGTATCTCGCTTAACCTAATGTAGTTCATAAAGTCATATATTTATAATTATATTTATACAGACTTACATAAACACAATTTTTAACCATATCTATCTCTCTCTCAATACATACACATACCCCCACATAGGTACTGTAATAGGCCACATCATATTGTATGGATTTACTAGTAAGTAGATAACTTGATAATAGTACTGTGCTGGCACCCTAAACACAAGTTAAATCTTACTTTGGGTGCCAGAGTTCATCGAAAACACTCTTTCTCTTAGTTAGTAACGCTGCATAGTGTTTAGTTAAGTGTTTGTGTGCAACTGAAGGTAATAATAAAAGCGTTTTTTTTGTGTTATGTTTCACGTGGCATTGCAAAAGTATGGATGGTTCATTTGTGTTACATTCATGTGACGTATCACCAACCTGTATCGGGCACTATAAATTAAAGACGCTTTTCGTGTCCGACTGAGTGACCGATCTTCTAAACTACTCGTACGAGTATGTACGCAACTGATTTTGATGCAGTTTTCACCATCATTTAGCGATTTAATTCCGGAAGGTATAATACATTAATATTTAACTTACATATTATTATAATAAAGAAATCCGGATGTTTTATCAAGTCACAAAATCCGTGCGAACCAGGGCCGCTAGTATTTAATAAGTGTGTTACATTAGAAGTAGATTGTTCATTTGTATTAGAGCTGTATGGAACTGACAACGAAGTTAAGACCTAGTGTCACCATACCATGTGAGTTAGATTTAACCTTCTGTTAAAATGTTAACGGGACACTAAGAGTAGCGAGTGAAAAGTAAATCTCTTAAGACGCAGATATATGCCAGTGACCTTGAGTGGTTAGCTTGCATGTTCTGTACTGAGCTCACGCAACGCGTCGTACGTCCAGCCAGTAATAGGACTCGCCCATCAAGGAGCGCTGTCCTAAATTAGACGCATTATTAATTTATTATACTAAAAACAAAAGGTATTTTAACAAAAAACGTATACTAAAAGATCAATAATTAAATTATCTTTAAAATGGTGAAGGTTTCAGAAAAATACGCTTGATAGATTTTGCGTGATCCTTAGTTTTGTATCCGCGTTAGACATAACTTTACAAATTAATTTCACTATGTAATATAAACATAATCTAAAATATTCACAGATTAAGTTATTAAGAAAATGCTCTAATTTGACACATAATTTTTCCAAATCATTAACCTTACTCGTTTAGACGGGATCATCAGTGCAAAATCATTAAAAGTCGGTTATCGTCGCCTTAATCAGGCGTTAAATTTAATTGCTGCCCTAGTCCGTTAACTTACTAACGACATGTCGACTGTCGACATCAGCTTTGTTTTTACGGGTAGTTCTTTTGATGTTGTCCCAGCAAGTTCTTAGTTGGTCAGCATTTCTATTAGGAATGCTGCTCAAGGAATTGAACTCCTCAGAAAAAGTTCTTCATCCCTCATTTTTCACTACCCTTGTAGCACGGACAGCATATTTTTTTTTCTACGACTTCCTTATTATTCGATACCAAGCTAATTAAAATTAGCACGCATTTAAATTTCCACGCAACAAGCTATTAATTTCTTTCTCATTCAATAGGAAATTAGGGCCACGTTCACGCGTTTTCATACAGTTAGACATTATTATTCTTACAATAGAAAAACACCACGAACACCACAAAACGATAACAAACAAAATTATAAAATTAGGTACTAGTAATAGTAATGTGTTGAGTGGGAAAAAATCTGTTTAGTCTGTCAGTCAGATAATAAATAAATATTAGACACGTATTTTTGGCTTTATCATATTAATAAAAAAATATTTAGATAAAACGCGTTAAAGTTGAGGATTGGGGTTCGCTACGTCACAATTCAGTATAAAATCTACCGGAGAGTGACGTCATCATCATCCACATTTTAACTCAATGTATTGCCGTAATCTTTTGATAACGTAAAAAAATTAAGAATACGTGTCCAATATTTTTTAATAAATAACGGACGAACAAAAAAAAATTGTCAACATCGCTATTACCCAACAAAATGAAATGTTTGCAGGAATACACTCAAACTTGACTACACAAATGACATTTTAATTTACATTTAATTTGTTTTGTACTATTTAAGGATGATCTGCAGTGGAAGCCCGCCAAATTCAAATTTTCGTACGTTTTTTGCAATTTGCAGGTCAGTGCCAGGTTGTATCTTGAACAGAATATGATTCACGATCATAACAAATATATATTTAGAGAATTATAATCATTAATATCATTAATACATCTGTCTAAGTTAGATGTTTTCTATAACTACTTTACTTGAGATTTGTTCTTAGGGAGCAAATCTAAATTAGAGAGATGTATGAATGATTCTAATGTTTATAATTATGTAAATACATAATGATATATTTGATCAGGATAAACCTGATCTGCAAATTGCAAAAAACTTAAGATTTGAATTTCGCGGGCTACCACTGCGGAAGTCTATCTGCTGCGGCTTTCACTGCGGAATTTCACCATAAATACAATGAAACTAGGAAAGTAATCAATTCACACCTATTCACGACCACACATCAAAACGGTTTACCAGGCAATGTTTCACCAAAATATGGTTGACAAAATTTTAGTTTACAACGAACGTTTCATATATTATTTATTTGACAAACATTTGTAAAGAGTTTCTACAATTCTCTCTTTCACTTTTTACAAATGTTTCACATGATGTATTTAATCATTTATAAATTTTTCATTTAATATTTAGAATCTTTTGGAAAAATTACATTTATACTAAATATAATTTTATGATAAATCTAAACCAGTCACAAAGTGATCATGGTTACAATTTCCATTTGAATCAAATAATTTACAGCTAATAAATACTGAAGTTCTTTAAACCTACTAAAGTATTTTTTTTCTATATTATATTCAAGTCTGTTTTGGCGTAGCGGGTCGCAGTTCTAACCTAACTTAACCTTTTATTGCGAGTAAAAACATTTAACCTAATATAAAGTCAAAGTCAAATAATTTATTTCAATTAACAAAAAAAGGCACTTTTGAACGTCAACATTTACAGAAAAATAATAATTGATTCTATTCGCCCCTTCCAAAAGGTAGTTTTCGTATGGAGAAGAATGGGCAAGAAACTCCACCGTTACTCTTTTAAAATATTTTCACAATATCTTGAATTACATAATTATATGTGATTACATAATTATGTGAGTAATTTCAATATCAATTATATAATTATATGTGAAGACGATGCACCTAGAATAAGATTACTATACCACGATAGGTAAAAATAACGAAAGATTAAGGAATTACAGATATATTAATTATGTGATAGATGCAGGGTGCTCACATATTTACAAACATTGTTAAATTATACGATGTTCCTAACATTTTTACAAGTTATAAGTACTAATAAGTCAGTGTGTGAGTTCAAGTAATGAACATTTGTAAAACATTTTAAAAGAGTAACGGTGGAGTTTCTTGCCCATTCTTCTCCATACGAAAACTACCTTTTGGAAGGGGCAACTAGAATCAATTAATTTTTTTTTGTAAATTTTTGACGTTCAAAAGTGCCTTATTCGGGCCTACTTGAAATAAATGATTTGACTTTTGACTTTGACTTTGACTTTGAACAATAAGAATGTAAAATCAATATTGAAAAAAAATTAAACAAAAAATTTAAAATAAAATTAGCAACCAGTTAGATTTTGTCTAGATTCTAAATTGTCCTATGGAGCAGGACCAGCATGTTTCCAAGCTTATTATATCTAGCTCGGTTCCAGGTACGACCTTAAAATAATATAAGTTTTAGGTTTCCATAGTCAACAAGTAACCCTTATAGTTTCGCCATGTCCGTCTGTATGTCTGTCTCAGCGGCTTAGCTCAGAGACGGTTAGTACTAGGAAGCTGTAATTTGGCATGAGTATACATATAATATTAATCACGCCGACAAAGTGGTAAATTTTTTTAGGATTACCTCCCCTACTCGCAAAGTGGGGAGGTTTTTTTTCGTCTATCACATGGTATGGGGTGTCGTTGGAAAAGTCGTGCAAAAATATTGCGTGTGCGAAAATCATTTTTGGATTCAGGGATCCGATTGCGAAATATTATTAGGTTGGTACTGGATATCTGAAAAATTTCACGGTAGTAGTATATAATATACAATAAATTTCGAAAAAATAAAAGGAAGACTATCACAGCTAAGTAGGCTCTACAAGTTAACGAGTAATAATCGACCAACTTACATTTGCAGTTGCAAAAACATGTTCTCCCATGACTTCCTTATGGGAGAACATGTTTTTCATAAGTTGGTTCTTTGGATAAATTCAACCCAACTACGGAACCCTCCATTGTGCGTGGTCCGACATGCACTTGTTTCTATTAGAACAAGTAATTTCTGGCATATTAAACTAATATATATTTGTTGATTCATTCATTAAAATTACCTTTTGCCTATTTAATGAGTTTAATTTTTAGGGAATTGCGTATTAATGCAATACGTAAAACATTTTTATTCCAAACGTTGTCTTATGAGATAACATGAATAAACAAGTGCGAGTCGCACTCTCACACGAAGGGTTCCGTACCACCGAACAATTTTTAGTAAATAAATGAAAATACTAAACGAAGTATAATTTTTTATCTTAAATTTAAAAAATCGTAAAGATAAATTTGTATTTCATAATGATACTATGAATTATTTTGCAGTTGCAGAAAATCACCCATAATGAAATGAAATCGTTTATTCTGTAAATAGGATATCGGAATCACTTTTACACGTCATCTTATTTTTATTTTTTTTGATTAGCTAGTTGAGTTCGTCGTTTCCTATTTGACTACTCTGAGAAGAAAGGCCGAAACAAACTCAGAGGTCACAGTCTCTTTTAAAGTTCAGACATAATCTTGGTCAGGCCATATGAGGACCATGTAGATTAGTGTCTGAAATGGTCTTTTGAGAAAAGAACCACACAGATTTGAGTGAACCTGTCCAGTCAGTGCAAGCATTTGTCAGTAATCGTGGAGCTCAACTCAGAACTTAGGGAGCTCAACTCGACGAACAATGCGAAAGAAAGGACATTTGGGTAAGCCGCATAAACTACTCAAACTGCCAGACCATCATTAAAACTAAATGAGAAAGAAAAAAAAAAAAAAAAAAAATATCCACATAGTCCTCACATTCACAAAATTTTAAATAATATAATACTTTACAAAGTAATCATGTCATTTTGTATGTAAAGTTTATATAGGTAATACTGGTATGTTTTGATGATTTTACTGAATTTATTGTAGTGTCAAGTTTTATGATTTTATCACAAGGCTTAGCAGAGCGAGCAGCTCAAACCCTAGCTTTTTTATCTTCTAAATAATCTAAAATTTTATATTTTTATAAAATACCTTATGAATCGGCGTTTGTAGTATTTGTTGATTATACAACATGTAAAAAAAAACCCTGTCCGATCCGTGAGGGAGTTGTTAGGTATCGTACTGTGAGCATATTTATGTGGAAATATAAAGGAAAAAACAAAATCACCAATTTTTTTTCATTGGAGAATATTACCGGGTATTACATGAGGCACAGGCGGCCGTCGTTTAGGGGGCTTTAGCTTATAACCCTGTTGAAAATTTGCAAATTTTTAATGGATTTGGGGTAATTTTGGTATAAAAAATTTGGATTTTAAATAGAAATAACTTTTTTGTTTTCAATAATAATAAGATTTTTTATTACTTTTTGGTACCTATGTGCCCCTTTCAGATCGGAAAGGATTCTTTTTACATATTACATATTGTGTACAGTATATGATATACAGAAGTTTCGAATTACTAACTTGCTTAGTCGTTGCGATAGAGCTCGTACAAAAATGGTCTAACACTGACAACTTTTACAGCCCTAATTTTTTTCATTTTTGAAGATAAAAAAACTATATATTTATTTGGACAATGAGACTCCACATGCCAGGGTAAGTTTTTTTTTCAAAATCAAATGTTTATTGTATAATGTCCCTTTAATTTTAACTTTATTAAATTTTTATTATTTGGTGTTACAGCGGCAATAGAAATACATAATCTGTGAAAATTTCAACTGTCTACCTATTACGGTTCATGGGCCCGCTGACAGACAGACAGACGGACGGACAGCGGAGGCTTAGGCCTCGTAGCTGAAGCGTCTTAAATTCGTCCCCGTCTAAAGCTTTTGCTTAGTGGTGTGTCTAAAAGTAGTCGCTTATTGAGCTTCGAATATGTAACGCCTTGTTATGTAGTTAATGTTTTTAACACACTCAAGTCTAAAAACACTGGTGATTACTGGGGCATCTCCATTAAACTTTTAAGTAATATAATAGACATCGTAGCCCCCTATCTAGCTGTTACTTTTAATAAATGTGTTGATTTAGTAATATTTCCTGACCTCATGAAGAGTAGTATAGTCATACCATTATTTAAATCAGGTAATACAAATGGCGTTGACAATTTCAGGTCTATTTCTATCTTACCAGCATTTAGCAAAATATTTGAAAAGTTAATACTCAAGCAGTTGCTAAGACATTTTAATTTAAATAGCCTCCTTCATACACACATATTTAACGCATGGGAGAACTCGAAAAATACTATTGGGGTTTTCTGTGATCTTTCCAAAGTCTTTGATTGCGTGCACCATGACACGCTTTTGCGTAAACTGCGTCATTACGGTGTGCAAAACGAAGTTCTCAACGTTATAAATTCTTATTTACATAATAGGTCCCAATGTGTATACTCGTATGTTGATGGTGTGAAATCTTACGGGCTGCCAGATCAGTTAGGTGTACCTCAAGGCTCAATAATATATATTGTATAAAGTACGCCCTTCCAAATGTTAGAAATCTAGGACCCAACATCGTCTTAGATAAAGAGGTGCTTGAAACTGTAAATTCGGCAGTTTTTCGTGAACGGGTGCTGCTTGTGGTCTGGACTGGTCGTCTTGCTGATCATGGTTTTGTTATTGTTATTAGTAATTAACTGTTTATTTATTTTACCTCGATGGTCCTAGTTTATCCTTTATAACTTCCAGTTATAGCTAGGTATATATATAAGCGGGCACGCCTTTTATGGCTGGAGGAGACTTTTATTTAGATATTGTTTACGTTTAGTCTTTATTTTTATTTCTGCCTGAGTATTATTGGTTGGTATATTGGCGTGTGCTAGCTGTCACATGGCTATTCATTTATAATTTAAATTATGTTTTGTGTTGCGTAATGTAAATTATTTGCATACTAAATATAGAATATTTTTTTTCCAACTGAACAGACAGCTGTGCTGCTGGGGAGTTTGTTGCGTCACTTCTTCTTCTCAGCTAAAGCACTAGGAAGTGGTAAAGGGTGGGCGTTTTGGGGACTGTCTTATGTAACTTTGACGTTCGAAAAGTGCTGATTCTCAGCCTAGTTTGAATACATGATTTTTGAATATGAATAAAAAAAATAAACAAAATACGTTACAAAAAAAGTTTAACGGATAATGTTAATTATTTGGCAAAGTTGTGGTTGTACTCGTATAATGATGAAAATATGACACATAGTGTTTTTGCCAATCGTAACATAACAAATGATTTGTAAATTAACTGTCGGTGAAATGACATAGAAGACATAGAAGTACACCCATTAAGACGTAGAAGTGACATTTAAATATGACAATTATGACCTATTATCATGTTGCCATCTTATTTATTTACATATAATATCTTATATCTAATTCATTAATAAAAATAACAAAATTATATACAAACTTAACTAAAACTATTGAAAAACTAAAATATAGCATCGAAAAATTCATCCGCATTGCTGTCGACTGGTATTGTACCCAAGAGACTGGCCGCATTGCCACGTTGTATGGCAATGCTTAGCCTCTGCCCAAGGTAAAAACCAGCCCTTAGGTCACGGGAAGTGTCAAATAGCCGTTTTGATATTTCATTGAAGAGGCCGTGAGCACTCGGCCCGAGGGTTTCAACCCCAAACGGCTTGAAAATATAATTACCTGTAAGGTTATTATACTTACGCCGCTTGAGGTTTTCTGCAGCCGCAGCGGCAGCACCAGCACAGCACGCCGAGCCAGGAAGATGTGATGGCGCAAGAGTGACGACACAAGTTGCATCCCACACTAAAGGCCTACCCACCTTCCATGGAGATAAAGACATACCCCGTCCAGACTCTTGCCATCGTCGCGTGCCAAACCATTGGGTTCTAATATAGCTGGAACGCCGACGGTAATAAGAGCTCGTCGGATGATGTCGTTAATGTACGCGTGCCGCGCTAAGCGACAGGGAAGCAGCGAGGCGGAAGGTAGTGTCGTCGAGCAAAGTGCCTATGTTCGACGACGGTAGTGCATGAAGCCACAGACCCGATTCCCATTTACCCACAGCCAGCAGGCGCGCACGCTCCGCAGTGGTAGCAGACGTGTTAAGTAAATTGTTCTGTACTACTCTGCAGAGCGGCTCATCCCACCGCTTTTGGGAAGATGGATAATCGGGTACATCTGAGTTCAGGCAAGCGAGTCTCCAGGCATCCATAGCCTCGGTGAAGCACGGCACATCAAAATTAATCAGTGTGGAGGCAAGAATTTTCCTGATTAATTTCTCAGTGCCGTGGACCGAGGATATGAAAGCCGGTAATCTAATATTAGAAATTTTGCGGATTATTATTATCATTATTATTACCTATTATCTGATTTGAAAGTTGACATCAATAGATTTTAATGTTGCCATGAAAACGACATTCTCCAAAAAAATTATAAATAGTGGATCCATATTATACAGTCATTAATTATGAAAAGCTTCATAAATCTATTATTTATAACCTACCTAACCAATGAAACATGTTGCAAATACAATTAGGCACTGGCTCCAAAGTCGTGTAATGTAACCTTCTTGTATTTCAAAGCACAGGAGTCTTCTTGGCCAAAATGTCTTAGATTTGATAAAACAGTACTGAGCTGTCACAGTAGTAATTAACGCCTTGTCCTGAAATTTAAAAAACTAGGTAGCGAGTCTCTTAGCGAGTCTCTTACTTTAAACGATTGAATTACTTCCACTAAAATTCTGGTGAATATGGTATAATAAATAATGATAAATGGTATAATATACGCAGTACCAGCACGGTTGTAGTGGTGAGTCCACTGCAACCGTCCTGGTTCTGCGTTTAGATATTGAAAATAATTGCATTTAGATATTCAGATTTAATCAAATATGTTTCTTCAGTTTTTCCTGATGCAGCTTACTAAAAAAAAGCCAATGCATACAACAGTTTAGTGCAGTGTGTAAAAGAAAAGTGAAAAAACACCTACCTTTCCACGTCGTCATAGTTGCGTATATATATTTTTTAAATTACGTTAGAATTAATAAAATCAAATCAAATATATTTATTCTGGGACAACTAGATCCAAGGGTTAGTTATACAAAAAACTTAGAAACTATTGTTAGTGCTATACAATAAAATTACAAACAATAACAATAAAAATACCCCTGTGCTGAGACACCCCGCCCCGTCAAGATAACCAATAGGGAGATACCTCGCTAGAAATCACCAGACGAACGAAATGTCTCAACACAGGTGCACGAACAGCTACTGTTATATCTTAGTGATATTTATTTTATTTATCATATTATTTGTTTTATTTTATTAAGTGAATTGTTTTTGATTTTATGTACCTATTTTACTTTGTTTCTACTCTTATACACGGTGTCTAAATTTCTTTATTTTCCTATCGCAGGTATACTGGAAGAGAATTCTTTAGAAATAAGCATAAACTTTGTAGGCATTTTTCTTTTCTTTTCTGTTTTCTTCTTGTCGGTTCAGTCGTGGTATCGGCCGTGCACGGACGCGTGTCGCTGCATCTAGCGCTCGTACACCGTATTTTTAATATCTTTTTGCTGATTGGTTTAAGTTACCAAATTCCAATTCCTTGTTAAGACTTAAGAGCGCTTATCTTAAAAGTTGGCAACGTCGCAAATAGCTGTTATATATTTACTTGTTTTGATTAATTTGGCAATATTACTATTGTATATTATTATATGGAAATAATAAATTTTGCTAACTAGTGAACTAAAATATTGATTTTGAAATGCAATAATTAATATCGTAACACCAATAATTTAGTTTTAGATGTAAAAAAGTATTTGGAAACTTTCCAAATGCCTTTTTTACACCTAAAACGGTCACAACATCAAATTCAGTGTTATAATTGCAATTCATTGTTAATACAGTCGACATCCAACGGGGATTGTAGCAAGATAACTTCCCTGGAGCGATGTGTAGTCTTTCTGGTGGGAGATGAGTTGTACTTTCGTTTGCTAAGGGAATGACAGGACGTAGCGTTGGTCAACGATTTTCTCCATAGAGTTTATCCCTCATCAGGGTAACTGTACTGAACTGGCAGGAGTCTAGCAGAACTTGATTGGTGATCAACTCCTGGATGCAGTCAGAAGTGGTATGAATCTGGTGGGTGACATCTTTTTCGCAGCGGTACCAGATTTTTTGACTTCGGGCATCTAGCCTCCATGTACATGTACATGAATTTCAACTCATTGGTTGCTAGGAATGGAGAGGATAGGGATATGAGCCTGCGCGTGTTTGTTAGGTACTGCAGATAACCTATATACGCCTAGGTCGTGACTATTCTTAGGAAAAAAAGGAAATTTAAAAACAAAAATTATCTGTTTATCAACGTAGTAAGAACCTGGTTTTATAATGTATTAATATTATTATTTATGTATTCCCTAAGTTCTAAATCTAAGATCTGTTATTCAGAATATATCTAAGTCTTCAGCTTCCTGACCATTGATGCTAGTATCATTATGTTATATCTCTATGTATGTGATGTAGTATCTCCATGGAATGATGCATGCTAGACGTATGAATAAAAGCTAAACTATTATCTATCCTAAGTCATTCCTGAGCTAAATCCTCTACTTTCTCTCTCATTACTTCTAGAGGTTGGGCAAACTTGGTGTACTTTATTAAACTACTTTCTCTTAATGCATGGCTCTTTAGGATTGATTCTAATGTATTGTTGATTCTGCTCTGGTTATCAATTATCTGTGCTAGCACATCAGTGTGTTTAGACATCCACTATTTACTTATGCTAATGTGGTTATTGAATTCAGTCGCTATTTTATTCTGATTTGTCGGTCCATATAATCGGTGTCGATTCCGGAAAACTCGGCAATGTAATAGAATAGTCGTTCTTGCCTGTCGCGTGTATGTTGCTCACTTCAAACGGATGAAAGTTGAGGGGTTATCGGCAAAGTACTTTTGGACGGCTTCGGGACTCATAAAATATTGCTTGGCACCCGTCTATCAAAAGTTTTAAAGGGGGTTTCACGATTTGTACCTATGGTAGCCGTCTCTGCGTCTGTAGGTTTAATTCTATCCTGTTTTTGGTGAGGTTAAAGTCTCCGGAAAATCCTGCTTAGCATGGTTATTCTTTGCCTTTGGCTGAGGATCGTCAAACGGTTGGTATTCCGTAGTCAAAAAATAAGTCGGTTCACCGGTGAAACCGGGGGCAAAGCCCTTCTCAGAGAAGTTGAAGTCAGCATAATAATTGTGCGCTGGCTCTTGGTAGTAGTTGTAATGTGAGTCGTCATAATAATATGTTGAACATTCATTATCATTCATTTCGCGAGTTTTATAATAGCTTGTTGGCGGTGGGTAACTTGGCGTAGGCAGTGGGGCAAAGCTCTGGGGGTGAAACGCTGAACTCCACTCATAGGTTGAGGTGGATGATTTTCAAACATTTTGAAACATTACTACGGGGGTTATGTTAATTGTGTATTCCGTCTAATAAGCACAAGTTAGAAAAAACGTGATTTTAATGAACCGCGTGGGCACGTTAAGGTTACCATCACACTTCGGCACAAGGCGAAGGTCCTTGAAAATAGTGCCCGGGCAGTCCTGAGCCATATCTAAACTAATTAGGTTACCTAATTCTAAATTATCTCAAGCTATATCTCTATTAGACATAGTCCTATGTCTTATGAAATTTTTCTCCGGGGAACCTGTGCGGACATTAATACTATCTTTGTTCTACAGAAAAGGGCTATTCGAGCCATTTACAACCTGGGTCCAAGAGATTCCCTTCGAGAAAAATTCAGAGAAATAAGCATTCTGACTGTAGCCTCACAATATATTTTTGAAAACCTATTGTATGTACACAAAAATATATAAAATTTTAAGAAAATGTCCGATTTTCATAGTTTAAATACCAGGAACAAACACAACCTTGCTGCACATCGCACACGTATCCACAGAGTAGACAACTCGTTCATGGGTCAACGTATACGCTTTTACAACAAACTTCCCATTGGCATTGATACTTACCCATTAAACGTATTAAAATCTGTATTAAAACCAAACTTTGTAAAAAAGGGTACTAAACAATTTCAGATTATTTAGAAGATAAAAAAGCGTGGGATCGAGCTGCTTGCTCTGCTAAGCCTTGTGATAAAACCTTAAAATTTAACATTTTAATTATTATGTAAAATCATTAAAATATACCAATTCTATATACATAATTGACTTTGTTGAAAATTATATCCAAAACGACGTGATTACTTTATAAAGTATATTGTTTTAATTATTGTGAATGTGAGGACTATGTGGACATCTTTTTTTTCCACTTTCTTTATTTTTTTCTTTCTTAGTTAGTTTTAGTGATAGTCTGGCAGTTTGAGTAGTTTATTTATTTTTATTTATTTATTTAACCATTTATGTACACACATTTATATAAACAGACAAGAAGAAAAGAACAGAAAAATACGTACAAAGGTGATGCTTATTTCGAAAGAAATCTCTTCCAGCATACCTGCGATAGGACAGAGGGTAAAAAGAGATGTAGACACCGTGTGTAAGAGTAGGGAGAAAGTAAAATACATAAAATCAAAACAATTCACTTAATAAGATAAAAAATTATATGAGAATATACTTACATACATACATACATACATACATACATACATACATATATACATACAGTTTATGCATTGAATGAACATTTGGTAAGGCCCTAAATGTCCTTTCTCTGGTATTGTTCGTCGAATAGAGCTCCTTTAGTTCTCAGTTGAGTTCCACGACTACTAACAAATACTTGCACTGACTGGACAGGTCCACTCAAATCTGTGTGGTTCTTTCCTCAAAAGACCATTTCAGACACATGGTCCTCATATGGCCTGACCAAGATTATGTTTGGACTTTAAAACAGAATGTGACCTCTGAGTTTCTTTCGGTCTTTCTTCTCAGAGTATTCAGATAGGAAAAGTCGAACACATCAAGCAATTTCAAAAAATATATATGACGTGTAAAAGTGATTGCAATATCCTATTTACAGAATAAAAAATTTAATTTCATATTAATGTCTACAGTTTGTCGGCGGAACTGCCGCGATTCAGGTTCCCACGCACTCGAGGCAGTTGCGCGAGTTGAGCTCCTTAAGTTCTGGATTGAGCTCCACGATTACTGACAAATGCTTGCACTGACAGGACAGGTCCACTCAAATCTGTGTGGTTCTTTTCTCAAAAGACCATTTCAGACACTAATCTACATGGTCCTCATATGGCCTGACCAAGATTATGTCTGGACTTTAAAAGAGACTATGACCTCTGAGTTTGTTTCGGCCTTTCTTCTCAGAGTAGTCAGATAGGAAACGCCGAACTCATCTAGCTAATTTTTAATTATTTTTTTAAGATGACGTGTAAAAGTGATTCCAATATCCTATTTACAGAATAAACAATTTCATTTCATTTCATTTCATTTCATTTCATTTCATTTGTACTTACAGATACTTTATTTCCGGTTTCTCCCTGTGAACCTATTTCCAGATTCTCCTCTCGGTCTGCAGCAGGTTATGTTTAAGATATCTGGAACGGTGCTTGATAGGCACCCGGGTGACACGCGACGCGATTAGGCTTTGGTGTCCTATTTTATGCTATACGTCTGAATGCCACAAGACGCCGACGTCGACGTATGAAAGAGACCAAAACAGTACATTTCTATAGTAAGCAACGTGACGCGGCGTGCGGCGTGACGCTGTTTTTTTTTTTTTTTTTTTGAACTAGGGCATCTTGCAGGTGACCACTAAGGTCGTGGCTGCTTAACCGGACTGTCCTGTGGCTGCCAATAGCTTCTACACTAAGGGCCTCCAGCCAGGGGCATAAAACTATTGCCAGGGGCATATAAATTAAAATTAAGCGAATGCTCGCTAAGGGCACCCCCTGTGGGGTACGAACCTCGGCTTAGGGCATTCGCTGAGGGGAGGACAGCAAGTTCGGGGACAGGCTGGATCAAGGATAGATCATTATTATTAAGCGGGGAATTTAAAGCTACACGCTCAGCTGCGGCGCGGGCTGGCGTTTCATCGGACAAGGGTCGGGGGGGAGTAATTAATCGGGGTGGTCGCGCACGCGGTGGACCTCTGCGGCGAGGTCGGAACGACGGGTGTCGGGTGTGTTTGTATTTTACTGTGCTGGTGGCCCTATTAGACTCCTGGAGGAGTGTGACTGGATCATCGGGATCGGAAAGGATATGCCGTGGACGGCGAAAGTGACTGAGGGTCGAGGGGGTATAATTGGCCGCAGCAACAATCAAGGGATTGCGGTGCAAGGCGGCGGAGTCAAAGTAACGCTTGGACATGCGTTTGAGAAACTGATGGATGGTTGGGATTCTTAAATCGAGATGGAACGTGACGCTGTAAGCGGCCGACGGCGTTTATAGGAGACCATAGCCTTATCAATGTGAGATACGAGTTCCGACGTCTCCCGCGGATATCCTACCGACTGCGCCAGATATGTTTACCACAGCCGGAGGATCGGAAGGAAAGCCGAAATTATTCTTACAACTTTTAATTAATAAAACTAACTAAAATTAATAATTATCCTACGAATATTCATTCCTACTCGAAGTAGGAGTATGTAATGAATGTTTTTACAAAAATCATCAGTATAATTGGTTCACACATATAGATAGATCGATTGACGTCAATGCTGCATCGGCAATTCGTCGGCATCAAGGTCTATTGGTGTAACTGTAACGTCGGTCGGCGACTCCCTGTAGCAGAGTCACGTAATTCCTATGTCGGTTTATATGTATATTCCTATAGTAGCGCTTACGTAATTCAGACATCAATTGTAAGTCAGTGTTGTTTGTGTAAACAGGCGCGTCGGAGGCGCGGCGGCGGCGTGGCACGTGGGCGACTCAATGTGTCTACTGAATTAAATAACAGCATCGAACTTGTTTAATGTAACAATAACGAAAATGACGGTTATATTGTGAGTTACCTGTCACATTAATAAAAACAAAGACAATATATTATATACACATACAAGTTAACAGGAAGTAGGAATGGGTGTTATGTCATGTTCCTTTCCCGGAACGCGACTCGAGGGCATCATGCTCCTACTCAGGGTCAATTAGGCATTTTTCCAGACTGATCATAAACTACATAAACTAAATTATTTGAGGGCAAATTTTTCAATCATCAGATATTTTTTTACGGAGGAATAGATATGACGGTTTGATAGCTTTTTTGTAAGCATATATTTGTGTCAAACCACCTTATTTATTCTTCAGATAAAAGTTATCTGACAATTGAAAATAGTAAGTAACTTCAATTGCCTACATTACGAACCTAAACGCACTTGTTGACATTAGCCACACTGTGCAGAGGACGCGGCGTCGTCCAACGCAGCCCACGACAACGTTGACTCTCACCAGCTACAATCACAATGTGCACTGGACCGACTATGTTGTGATACAATGTAACCGGCTCCTTGGACAGAATAAGACTATAAACACTTCTGACGTCTCACGTCCAATACCATATTTTCTTAGTGTTTCCACTTTGCATGTACATTATTATACAGCAAGCAGAAACCTAAATGTTTACTTTAGAGTGTGAAGGAACTTTGTGTGTTTTTTTCGACATACTAGAAAGATCTCCAACCAGGGAAATTATTGTCACCCGAAAATGGGGGATACCGGAATAATTATGACAATTATAACTGGTAATTCTCGTGTAACTCTCTGCGGCCGCTTGTGCGCTCACTTACAATAATTTCGTATTACTGGCACAGATATACAGTGTATCATTACTGTCAGTCCGGTGGTGCAGCGCGTATCGGTGCAGCGGTGTAATTAGTTTATAGATATTACATTACAATCATGCGCTCGTTGCGCGATCGTCCACAGTTTGTGTTATTTGTGGCCGTCGCCGGGTGGAGTTGGAAGCGAGGTGGAATTGTTATAATGAAGTGCGCATTCATGTGGTTTTCATATAGTTTTGAATGGTGCTTTGTTTCTCCCACGATAACTGCATTCTTTGAGCCAAAATAGCGCGTTGCTATACAAGCACAAAACTTGCGATCTAATGCTACAAGTGTTCACATTCATCAATTCTCGTTTACTTTGTTAAAACATCAAGTACTTCTTCAGTCACAAAGCTACTTACAGCACACTTCAGTATCTCAATGATATTGTATTACAGTCATTGTACACACGCCTGCATAACCGGCCCGGCTACTTGCGCGACCATCCATGCACCGTTTGTGTAAGTACCTGACAACGGTAGTGAAAGACAAACACGTCGGGATCATTTCGAAAACAAATGCGCTTACGCAAACCTCACGATCGATATAATAAATATCATGCCTAATAACAAATGAACAGATAAATATTCAAATCAGTGTTTAGATCAACTATTTAGTGCGATGGAAATACCGCAGCTAATCATGGCGATTAGCGAGCCACGCCAACAATGCAGTGCGGCGCACTACATGAGAGAACATTGAAATAATGGCGGTGCGTGTACTTACACAAACGCCAAAAAATATTGTTGGAGCTGTTGAAGACAATCAACAACAGCTCCAACAATATTTTGTGCACTGGTCGCAGGATAGCGGCTCGCGCAAGTAGCCGGGCCGGTTATGCAGGCGTGTGTGCAATGACTAAAAAAAAAAAAAAAAATGACGTTGGCAATTTCAGGCCTATTTCTATATTACCAGCATTTAGCAAAATATTTGAAAAGTTAATACTCAAGCAGTTGCTAATCCATTTCAATTTAAATAGCCTCCTTCATAATGAACAATATGGCTTTACAAAGGGTTGTTCGACAACAGATGCGGGTGTTGCTCTGCTGAAACACATATTTAACGCATGGGAGAACTCGCAAAATGCTATTGGGGTTTTCTGTGATCTCTCCAAAGCCTTTGATTGCGTGCACCATGACACGCTTTTGCGTAAACTGCGTCATTACGGTGTGCAAAATGAAGCTCTCAACCTTATAAATTCTTATTTACATAATAGGTCCCAATGTGTAGATGTTAATGGTGCGAAATCTTCCGGGCTACCAGTTCAGTTAGGTGTACCTCAAGGCTCAATACTGGGTCCATTCTTGTTCTTAGTCTATATCAATGGCTTACCATTCTATTTAAAGGGTATCTGTGAAGTTGTACTGTTTGCAGATGATACTTCACTTATTTTTAAAGAAGACAGGAATAGACAAGACTTTGACGATGTAAACAGTGCACTCTCAATGGTTACGGATTGGTTTTCGACAAATAACCTAGTTCTCAATAGCAAGAAAACGAAATGTGTAAAGTTCGCCCTTCCAAATGTTAGAAATCTAGGACCCAACATCGTCTTAGATAAAGAGTTGCTTGAAACTGTAAACTCGGCAGTTTTTCCAGGCATAACAGTAGATGCCAAACTTCAGTGGGGTCAACATATATCGAGCCTAGCGAGAAGGCTCAGTTCGGCCGCCTACGCCGTCAGGAAAGTAAGACAATCCTTCAAAAACGAGCTGTTCGAGCAATTTACCAGCTAGGTGCCAGAGTTTCTCTGAGAGATTTTTTCAAAGATATCGGTATCCTCACAGTGGCATCACAATTCATTTTCGCCAACATATTATATATTAGGCAAAATATACACTTATATACTAAAAACAGTGATATTCACAATGTTAACACTAGAAATAAGGATAAACTACGTACTCCCTTTCACCGGCTTCATAAGGTTCATAACTCATTTGTTGGGCTTGGTATAACCTTTTATAACAAGCTACCTTCTTCTTTGCTAGATTTGCCTTTTAATGCGTTCAAAACTAAAGTAAAATCCAACCTCTGTTCAAAGGCATACTATTCTATTAACGACTACTTAAATGATAAGAATAGTTGGTCGCTGTGATTAACTCAAGACAATGTTTAAATGTTCTTTCTCCAGAATTAGCTTACTTACTGACAGGTTATATGAGTTTATATAAATGTTTATAATTTTACTAATTTTACTTTATTTATTGTTGACATAATCTACTCATTACAATGTTTTTTTTTATGAGTTGTATTGCAATATGTGGTTAGCTAGCGACCTCGATAATTTTTTAATTTACCTCAATGGTCCTAGTTTATCAATTATAACTTCTAGTTACAGCTATATGTAAGCGGGCACGCCCTTTATGCCTGGAGGCTTTTATTTAGATATTGATTTCACTAAGTAATTTTTATTTCTGCTTGAGTATAGTTCTCGATGTTTTTGGTTGGTATATTGGCGTGTGCTAGCTGTCATAAGGCTATTAATTTTTATAATTTAAATTATGTTTTGTGTTGCGTAATGTAAATATCATTTTGCATACTATTATATAGAATCATTTTTTTTTAACTGAACAGACAGCTGTGCTGCTGGGGAGTTTGTTGCGCCACTTCTTCTTCCCAGCCAAAGCACTAAGAAGTGGTGAAGGGTGGGCGTTTTGGGGGACTGTCTTATGTAATTTTGACGTTCGAAAAGTGCTGATTCTCAGCCTAGTTTGAATAAATGACTTTTGAATTTTGAATTTTGAATTTTAAAAATACACTGACGTTGATACAGCTCGGTTAGTCTATTTTAGTTATTTTCATAGCGTTATGTCCTACGGTATTCTGCTGTGGGGCAAAGCTGCTGATATTCAAAATATATTTGTCCTTCAAAAACGAGCTGTTCGAGCAATTTACCAGCTAGGTGCCAGAGTTTCTCTGAGAGATCTTTTCAAAGATATCGGTATCCTCACAGTGGCATCACAATTCATTTTCGCCAACATATTATATATTAGGCATAATATACACTTATATACTAAAAACAGTGATATTCACAATGTTAATACTAGAAATGAGGATAAACTACGTACTCCCTTTCACCGGCTTCATAAGGTTCATAACTCATTTGTTGGGCTTGGTATAACCTTTTATAACAAGCTACCTTCTTCTTTGCTAGATTTGCCTTTTAATGCGTTCAAAACTAAAGTAAAATCCAAGCTCTGTTCAAAGGCATACTATTCTATCAACGACTACTTAAATGATAAGAATAGTTGGTCGCTGTGATTAACTCAAGACAATGTTTAAATGTTCTTTCTCCAGAATTAGCTTACTTACTGACAGGTTATATGAGTTTATATAATTGTTTATAATTTTACTTTATAAGTCAATTTATTTTATTTTAATTTATTGTTGACATAATCTACTCATTACAATGTTTTTTTTAATGAGTTGTATTGCAATATGTGGGTTAGGTTAGGTTAGGTTACGACCTCGATATTTTTTTAATTTACCTCGATGGTCCTAGTTTATCAATTATAACTTCTAGTTACAGCTATTTGTAAGCGGGCACGCCCTTTATGCCTGGAGGCTTTTATTTAGATATTGTTTTCGTTAACTTATTTTTATTTCTGCTTGAGTATAGTTCTCGATGTTTTTGGTTGGTATATTGGCGTGTGCTAGCTGTCATATGGATATTAATTTTATAATTTAAATTATATTTTGTGTTGCGTAATGTAAATATCATTTTGCATACTATTATATAGATTCATTTTTTTCTAACTGAACAGACAGCTGTGCTGCTGGGGAGTTTGTTGCGCCACTTTTTCTTCCCAGCTAAAGCACTAGGAAGTGGTGAAGGGTGGGCGTTTTGGGGGTCTGTCTTATGTAATTTTGACGTTCAAAAAGTACTGATTCTCAGCCTAGTTTGAATAAATGACTTTTGAATCTTGAATTTTGAATTTTGTAATACAATATCATTGAGATACTGAAGCGTGCTGTAAGTAGCTTTGTGACTGAGGAAGTACTTACTTGATGTTTTAACAAAGTAAACGAGAATTGATGAATATGAACACTTGTAGCTTTAGATCACAAGTTTTGTGCTTGTATAGCAACGCGCTATTTTGGCTTAAAGAATGCAGTTATCGTGGGAGAAACAAAGCACCATTCAAAACTATATGAAAACCACATGAATGCGCACTTCATTATAACAATTCCACCTCGCTTCCAACTCCACCCGGCGACGGCCACAAATAACACAAACTGTGGACGATCGCGCAACGAGCGCATGATTGTAATGTAATATCTATAAACTAATTACACCGCTGCACCGCTACGCGCTGCACCACCGGACTGACGGTAATGATACACTGTATATCTGTGCCAGTAATATGATATTGGACGTGAGACGTCAGAAGTGTTTAGTCTTATTCTGTCCAAGGAGCCGGTTACATTGCATCACAACATAGTCGGTCTAGTGCACATTGTGATTATGGCTGGTGAGAGTCAACGTTATCGTGGGTTGCGTGGGACGACGCCGCGCCCTCTGCACTCGATGCTTTTTATTGTCTATGGCTTACAAATATGATTGCCAGTGTAGGAAAAATATTAGGCATCGATTTAGTTCCATATTTTATGCAAAAATAATATTTTAACGGTGACGCCTCCGGCCGTCGCGCGCTGGCACCCGGAGGCGCCACCGGTCCCTAACGGGTGCGCGCGGTAACCGAGCCCTCCGGGTGCCGCTGGGACTGAACCGGTTGAAATAAATGCTTTGAGTTTAAATTTGCCACTATACTGCTAGTCTCTGAACCTTACAATATTGCTCCGATGTCTTAGTTAACTTTCGTAGTAGTAAAATAAAGCAAATGCATTTCTATTAAAACAAGAGTAACAGTGAGCAGTGTGTCCCGGACGCGTGTTTAATCTACTTTCATCTCAGCGGAGAGCTTGGGGCCGCGGGAAGCGGGACCGGTTGGGACTCGCGGGATGGAGTGAGGCGATATATCTCCTTTTGTTGCTCAATCACGACTTCGCGGAGCTGTGATATGGGTTCAATGTTCAATCTTATTCGCGTAAAGGATTACCTATTGCAAATCTGAGGATGAAGTGAATGTACTTCTTTACTTAGTTCACTTTGTTATGTGTTTAGGCGGACATTAAGTGCAGCGACATGCGATAGCTGCGTTGCCCGGGACGCATCGGGACGAGTGGCAGTGCACTCGTCCCGATGCGTCCCGGGCAACGCAGTGGGTTGTTAAGGCTCTGTGCACGAAAAAAAAGTATTTTTCGTTAATAACTTATCTAATTGTAAGAAAGCTTGAAATAATTGAAACATTAAGTCTGTGTAACTATAAAAGTACAGTTTTCGTGGTGCTGAACCATTCGTGTCAGTCACAGCAGCTGTTAATAGTTGCATCACTTTTGCGCTCTCGAAAGTATGGTTTATTTCGCCTTTGAAGAATAATGAAGATATTGTTTAATCATAAAATATTTTTTTGATTTTATTTCAAGGATAGCTGAAGACTAATGAATGATTTTTAAATTTCTTGATATGGTTGGCTAAATAATAGGAAAAAAAATATGTTTTTTTCAATATTATTTTTAGTCGACACATACAACACGCGTTTTGGTGCAATAGACATTATTCCTAAGCAGATATAAATTTAAAAAGCATATAATTAAAATGCTAAAGGAACGGCAGTAGGCTCCATAGGTTTTACGCAATGTCGGTATAATTATTAATTGGCTATTATTAATTCCTGTATGATACATAACGTATGTTTTTTTTTGTGTTTGTTACATATTCTATAGAAAATTGTACGTTTTTTTTTTTCATTAATTTTTGTTCATTAAGCTAGCCCTGATACTGTTACCGTTTGCTAACAGCTTGTTTTTACTATATAATAGTAATCTGTGGAAAATGTTGTGGGTAGTATATTTGTTGAGTTTAATTATAAGATTTTTCTGTTTTAGCTTAATATACTACTGTTTGTTGTTTGTAATAAATAAATAAATCTGTCACATGTGAGAACGTTGAAATATGGCATACGAAAGTTAAGACTTGGAGTAAGCCAGCTATGGAACGAGCCAATTGTATTTATTTAAAAGAAATATGAGGTCGTGCTTTTTTGCCTCCTGGATTTGGGGAAAGAGGAGATGAAAGAACTGGAATATCGGGGATCAGGGTCGCGGGGTTTATTGTTATCCATCTTGGATAAAATAGATTAAAATAGGACAGTTACAATACAAACCTGTTTACGAACACACGGACAACACACTTTGTACAATAACATGTCATTAAAATATCAACAATCACTAAAAAACATTTAAAAATTCTAAACACACAAGAACACCGTGGCGAGAATCCCTTAAAACTTATAATTTCGGTGCCTCGTTCAAGACTGAATCCTGTCGCCAACTTGTTAAACTGACGATTTACTTCAATGTCAAAATTATTTGATAACTGAAAGTGACTTTTGAACATTTTAAAATGAAACAAACATAACTCGACTATAACAAGACTTATCCATGGACCGTTCACTATAATATTACTAATATAAATCTACCCTCACATACATAAGCCCTGTTACAGTCGGCCATCCGTCAAGAGCGAGCCTTCGTTCCTTATTATTGCATGAGGTGTGTAATACTTTTGTGACTATCTGTTATCTATCAAACAACTGTCCTTCATGTATACTTACACAAATAACCTGTACATAATTAGGTTAGGTTTTATTTAACAAAAATAATATAATGAATCAGTTTTGTCTCAATTCTTACGAAATAAAAATATTCTAGATGAATCATGCGTTTTCGTTTGTTTTATAGCTTGAGCGATGTGAAAGCGTTGCGGCTGAAGCGATATGAAAGTAAAGGAAGTCCTTTACTTTCATATCGCTTCAGCCGCAACGTCTTTAACTACTCATGCGCAGCGAGTTCATACGCCAATATTTTTTAAATAATACGAGAAATGGGGTAGGTAAGTTTATGGCCACAAGATTCTCTTAATTCCATTGTGAATAGCGCAGTACTCTCCTGGCTCAGCCTGGTGCGACGGTGACCCCAGCGGGTGTGCCACGCTGCAGACGCCAGGAATGGTGACGGGCGGCGGTTAGTGGCACCTGACCCGTAGACAGCTCGACGTGGGCACGCGAGTAAATTAGGTACCCGGCACGGAGCTCGACGGCAATCGGACAGGTGGCGGAAGGTGGCGGAACGAAAAAAGAAAAAAAAACGTGCGGCGTGTCACAAGATGGCCTATGGTCATCTCCGTTGATTGTGACGCCAAACCGTAAGCAAAGCGAGATGTACTAGTGCGCTTAATGAAGGTGGTGTGTGGATGTCACAATCAGTACGGAGTTTACAAGGATGGAGTGGAAGTGAGAAGCACGACATGACTTGGATATTTTGAGTTAATGAAAAATACATATAAAATGCGCAGAGCTAATGGCAAATCGACGACACGGTTGGCGCAGTGGTGAAGCGATTGACTGCTGCGCTGCGTGTCGCGGGTTCGATTCCCGCACGGAACAAATATTTGTATGACCTACAATTAGTTGTTCCGGGTCTGGCTGTTTGTGTATGTGAGTATAAATGTTTGTAAATGCACCCACGATACAGGAAGATACACACAATATAAAAAAGCGACATTTTTCAACACTACACAATATAGGATTAAACACTGAGTTTAGGTAGGACTCATGACTATATACGTAGTCAAATTATAATAATAATAATAATAATTTCATTTAATAATAATTAAATTAAATTATATCGGTTTTCTTATTTTTATTAAATTATAAAATAAGAAAACCGTTGTAAACTGAGACAACCGTAGCTCTAGGGGAGGTCTCACGGCGCCGCTGAGAATGAGCGACGCGACCGTGAACCTCCCTAGCCAGCAAGTGACGGTGTGTCGAGCCGACGCACACAGATTGACGGCCGGGCTTCCCAGGACGGTGACAGGGGAGAGGGAACAGAGGATCGCTAGCCCAAGCGGGTCCTGTTGCGACCCAAGGTCACGCGCATTTCGTTGAATAAGAATATTGGCAGTTTGGTTTTAATATAGGTAAACAAATATAAAAATGCTTCAAAGAAACCTAGTTTTAAAGTTTTAATAATTATTTAAAGCAATGTTGGGACCTTATGGTTTGAGAAGGAGATAAAATGAAATTCGTGTTTGCAAGATAATGTCTATTCAAATGACCATGAATGTTAAGCATAATGATGCTTCTTATGTTAGTTACACGGTACACAAGGTCGCTAAACCAAATGCGCGAGGTTCATTGCATCTTGCACAGCTAGCATTTCTGTTACCTGGAGTCCCTACATACCTCCCCCCTTTAAAAATATTAATTGGTTTAAATTCTGCCTCCTCCTCTCTTAGCATTATTGTGGCTAGACACCAACAAAACAAACTCTGCAGATTGACTTACGATTGATAAGCAAAATCAAAACAACCCACAAGTCTAACACTAAAAATCTTACACTTATCAGCGATACAATCAATGGTGCGAACACATAATTCGTCGCTGCTAAAATCCTCCTTAATTAAATTATTCTAAAACATTAAGGGTAGTCATCATGACAAACTACTCTGCTATGAAAAAAATTGGGCATCACATTGGGATCCACAGTATTTACCATGATGACGCCAAGAAACAAAATCACATGTACTCAGTGAAGTAGCAGTCACTTTTACCCACTTACACAAATATTTCTTAACTTATTATATAACGACGCCTATAATAGTACAATATATCATGACAGCCAGTTTATCACTTCGTTGGCGGTCGTCTTGCTGACGTGTGAACATATTGTTACGTACATTGTTGTTGCAGTAATATTACATTACGTTCCCGAGAATTGTTATCGACGACATTAAGTGAAATACAATATATTTTTTATACTCGTACATGCCAAAGTTTTAATTTCAACGTTTAGTCCTAGGTTCAAATTCGTTTAGAGCACAAAGTTTATTCAAATAAATTATTGAAAAAGTTATTTTTCCTCACTTAGTTTCGACACACACTACATATCTCTGCAGTGCTAATTATTTCACTGTAATCACTGCGCCGTATTGTACCTTTCTACTCTGATAGCTATTACTCATGTGAAGCTTGTGGTGTGGTCGACTGCTGGGCCGCTGTGACTACAGGCCCCGCAGGCCATAATAACGTCAGTTTATTTCTTATCCATTTTTTACTACTGATGCAACATTGTCTTCCACATAGACAAATACACAATAATTATCAATAGGGCAATTCCAATTCCTATCACTACAATGATTAAGCCAGTCTCCAGTTCAGTCTCTATGTCTCCGACATGTTTTGCATTATCAGCTCCTTGCTGGGCGATGATGACTTCTTCGTTTTTAATATTATAACTTCCCGTTTTATTTAATATGATTCAATTATTAATACAACTGGTCTCGAGTGTATTTTTTTACTACTATCGAACTCTGCGAAGTTTGGCACAATATTTCCACCTTTCATTAGTCTAAATCCCAATAATGTACGGTAGCAAAAATCGCACCGGTGGCTTTACACGCCCACCACTGCGTGTGGTACGACCTACAAGCGGTAGCGATTTATCCTCAACTTTTTCTTTTATATCATTTCTTAAACATGTCCATATTCTGATCGTTGTCCTGTAACATTAAAATTAACGCCTCAATCCCCCAAGGGAGTGTTATTGGATGCCTCTTATTTATCATCTATATAAATGACCTCCCTACAATAATAAATGAATCATGTGTTCTGTTTGCCGACGATATCTCAGTACTAACTTCTTGCCGTAACAATACCAACTTAACCGAAATACTTACAAGCATACTTAATAAAATAATAACTTGGATGACAGAACACAACCTTGAATTAAACTTCAATAAAACTAAAATCATGTCCTTCCATCCACGTCAGAAAACCCCTTTAGACTTAACATTTATTTACAACGACGCAAAAATTGAAACAGTAAAAGAATTCAACCTACTCGGCTTATCCATAGATACACATTTAAATTGGAAATCACATATTAAAAAAATCAGGTCAAAGCTATCAAAATTTTCCTATGCCCTCCGTGAAATAAAAAAATCCACAAATCTCTCCACTGCTCTGGTTACGTATTATGCCTATGCATACGCATGGTTAAACTACGGCGTAATATGATGGGGACATAGTACAGACGCATCAACACTATTCATACTACAAAAACGACTGATTAGAATACTAGTTAACATAGATAACACAGACAGCTGCAAACCCCATTTCCAAGAACATAAACTTCTAACCCTACCTTGCATATATATCTTGGAAATGTGCAAATTTGTTAGAAATAATCAAAAACTCTTTACTACACGCGAAAACATACAGACTCGCTACACACTACGACACAAAAACAGACTAAACCAACTAGGTTCAAAGCTAAAAATTCACTCCACAAGCACTTTAGTAATGTCAGTTAAAATATATAAACTACCTGATGAAATTAAAAATGAACAAAAATTTAATATCTTTATAAATAAATTAAAACAATTTCTAATCTGTAAATGTTATTATAATGTACATGAATATTTAAATGATAAATTTAATAAATAAACAATAATATCAAAAAAAAAACGCAATAATAATTTATTTATAATTACCAATGATAATAATAATATATGTATAATTTAAATAAATATTAATGTTTAAATCCAGTATATGAGTGGTAAAAATTATATGTACACAATTAGTTATCAGCCTACCTACCTACACAAAACGAAAGAGTAGATTAATATTAAAATTGTTAACAAATATCTATAATAGCCCTCCTCCTAATTTTTATGTTGTTATGCCCGACAGGGCCCACAATGCTCCAAAACGAATGTATGTCTTTATGTACCTACCACCTAAGTTCACATTGTGGAATGCAATAAACGTATTGAGTATTGAGTACATATACGCTGGCTTTACTCTATCTATTGATAAATTGCTTTCTCTATTTGGTAACTTAACTTTAAAAACCTTATCATTTCTACTTATAACTGTATAAGGGCCATCATAGGTAGGACTAAGTGACTTTTTCATCATCTCGTTCCTTACAAAAACCTGTGTACACGTTGTTAAATCTTTACTTACAAAAATATTACGTAAACCGCTAGTCACTCTTGACGGAGGTCGCAACTTGTTTATTGTTTGACGAAGCTGCCCTACATTATACGCTCGGGTCATCAGTCTTTTGGTTTCCACGTGGAAAAAATCTCCTGGCAACCTCATAGTTTCAGACATTACAGCTCACCGGGGAAAAATGCAATGCAATGAGCAATTTATTATTTATAGATAATGGAACGTTACAACCTTACAATACCCCCCACTTAGTGTAGGGTTTTTACCTCGGTCAAAATCCTTTAGCTTTTGCACTTGCTAACATCTGAAATATGACCCTTTTATTTATCTTCATTAATCCATGATTCATTCATAATCTCATACCCAGCAGACCATCTGAAAAGGAGGTGCATCCGCATCCCAACTAGTCCATAGTTGACTAAATACTCGCGCGAATCAGAATAAGCTAGTAGCTACTTACTAGCCAAGTAGGTATATAAATATAAAAAGTTACAATAGGAAATATATCAAATATTGTATTGTATGTAGACTTATTTAAGGAGTAACCATCCGCTCCTGCAAAGGCGAGCCGCAATCCGCTCAAATATAAATCAATAAAATAAAAAAATTACGTTATGTTTAGTTTTGGCTTTACTTAAGGAGTAACTATACCGCCCCTGCAATGGCTCAGATCCAGAGATCCGCTCAGATAGAATAATAAATAAAAACTATTGATAAAAACACCAATAGTAACCAGGAAAAAAAATTGGTTAAAAGTAGAAGTACTTAAAATGTAGGTATAAAAAAAAACTAAATCTCTAACTTAAAATAAGTTAGTGAATCGAATTGCCGAACCCTAAGATTAAAATGTCGCTATATAAAGAGCGAGAAAGAAAAGATGTTAAATGTAAAAAAAAACCAAGAGGGTAAATGTCGAACAAGTTTTAAGAAAGCAAAAAGATACTTAAGTTAAAACAAAAAGACCAACGTTTTGGTTGTTTTCCTAAAGAAATTTAAAAAAATTGGGCAAAAAGAAAACAAAAATGTTGTTTAAAAAAAAACAACACAAAAAATAGAATTACAGCATGTCGATTCTGTAAAAATCTCACCGTGAAAACTTGCGTGGAGTGAGCTGTCAGTGTCATCTCACTGATGCTAGGGATTGACCAAGCATTACATTTACAATCATAATCGAGATTTTAATTAAATTTTGTATGCTAATTCTGTTGATCATAATATATTTAAGTGTCTAAACTTTGCTATTTAGGGAGGTTTTAAATAAAATAGCCAAACAGATAATCAGCAAGAATCTCAATTTTGTTTTATTCAATTTTGTGCCTCAGGCTATTCATATTAAGGACCAGTCCCTTAATATAAACAGCATGAGGCGCGAGCGCCTTACGCACGTAGGTACCTATAATAAATAAAATAAAACATACATAATCACACGTTTAAGCTGCTAATTACTAAAGAAAATGCGCATCGACATAGTTTGTTATTATGAACCCATTGTTATCTGATTATATAAACGCAATCGAGTGTTAATAGTGTGTAATTTAACCCCACACAAACTATGTGGGAACCTACATAAACGATGGAGTCATTTAAATAAAAAGACGAGTGGATTATAGCGGGCACAGGCGCTCACTCAGTGTTTCCACTTACTTTTTTGGTTTTTCCCCAGTTTCTTAATGAATTATCCGTAAAATTCCCCAAAAATAATGAAAACTTCCTTGATTTAGGGAGCATGATTATGTTAAATAGTAACAAATCATTCCACATATTTAATAGCATTAAATACCTACAAAACATTCATTAATTGACGAGATTATAAAACATTCATTAGGTATTAATCGAGTGAGACGAAACAAACTCTAGGTATAATGTGACTTAGTTCCGATGTCGTCTTTAGCCACGGTAATAGTACAATTAACATGGTAAACTAAAATTAGACCGATTTCATTCATTACGCGTTTGAGGTAATCACCTTTATTAATTCGGTGATGCCATAGTGGAAAGTAATACATTGGGTGCTGCCTACTATCAACAACAAGGTTATCAACTCAAGTTCAATGTTCCTGAAAATTCCGTAAATCCCTGTCAAAATAAATTACCCTTAACCATGCATAATATTGGTCATTTTTCCCTAAAAAAGGGAGAAATCCCCAAAAGTGAAAACACTGCGCTCACTTCACCTCGCCGAAGTGCTGTTGCCAAGCAAACCAGTGCGTGGTTTCCATAGCAACCACGCGACAGTTTTTTTTACCCTCATTGACGGCCATGTCCCTATGCCTATTCGTATTCAGAGACAATAATTAGTACTTATTTATTTCAATGTTTTTAGATATTTCAATTTCTAAATCATATCGTTTTTGTAAATTTAAAAGGCAGTTTATTGCTTACATTTTGTTTTCAATAATTAAAGCCTTTTTTTTAAATTAACTAGGTACCTAAGTAAGATAAAAGTAGTACCTAAGTAAGGTACTACTTTTTTAACCTGTAGGTATGTAACGCGTCACGTACCTATGCGCACTCAGAACATTAAGAAAACGCAATACCATTATTACCAATGTCCATTAAGGACCTACAGCTTCGTCTTTTAGTAGTTTGCGCATAGGTACTTACATTGTTTGTTTTATTTTGTCAGCTGATGACTTGAATACAATCAGACGCCTAACGTGGTGAGATACCCATCTATACGATTTGTGTATTTATCAAAACATATAAAAAATTTAAAAGATGTGCGGATTATATTTAAGTACCTAATATTTTATTGTACCTCCATAACTATACGTTGCCAATAATAAAATATTATTCATCAAATCTTAATCATCATCATAAATTATTACCAAGTTAAGCTGACACTTGCGCGCGCATTGGGTCGCTTCGCTGAAGTGAAGTGGTGTTGTCATGGTTACGAGAATTCCATGGAGTGAGCACGCCGCGCAAGCGCGCCAGCCGCTGCATAGATACCTACACTGAAGTGAGGTGCTCTTTATGGTGATAAAGAGCAAGTCACGCATGCGCTGTTTATATGTTTATATACTTAAACCGAATCGGAGTGGTGTTGTCAAGGCAACCAGAATTGGGTGATATGATGCTTATCACGGCGCGTGCGCGGCAGCCGCAGCCGCTGCCATAGAAATCTGTGTTCTTCTTTTTTTCTTCATTGTGTGCTATGTCCATGTCCATATAAGCCTATTCGCATTCACAGACAATAATTAGTACTTACCCATTTATTTCAATGCCTTTAGATATTTGTAAATGTGTAATTCCAAACGTTTTTATATATTTAAAAACTCAGTTAAGTACCTACATTTTGTTTTCAACAAATGGATTTTAACTGAAAGGTGAGATTGAACAACTTCATAAAATGTGTGCTAAGCAAGTATTCAGTGATTGGTGTATTGTTCGTTTACCTAAATACATAATACGTAAAAAGCACTTAGGTAGTTAATATCCCATCATCTAGATTGTTAGATAAACCACAGTACAAGATACAAACCTTGTAACATAAATATTACATATCACACAAATTCCAAATCTCTCTTGCAAACAACAAAAATTTAAATTATTATAATTCATGTATTTATTTATATATTAAGTGTATGTACGTTGATTTTAAACTGATAAAATTATGTGTTTAGGTTGCTGTAGTCTAATTTAAGTTTTCCTGTTTAGGTACTGTTTTACACACTATGTCTCATAGATTTAAATCAATGCTTTATCTGTCATCCAACAGATTGTTGCAGGTTTGCTGGAAAAAAATGTCTAATGATAAATCTTTATGTATTTTACTTTATTATAAATAAATAAATAGATTTTATTCATTTGCATCACATCAAAACATTTTGCTAATACATTTTTGCTACATTTTTTCTTGATGCCAGGACCGGAGCAGCATCGGATGTATGTGGACTGCACACCACCAACGCTGGAAAATATAATGGTAAGCATTTAATAATATTTGATTTATTTCATTCCTACACTCATCCGAGTATATTTTTTTAAATCAATTGAACCACTTTTGTCATTATCAATGTAGTACTTTCAATAAGTATGTATAATACTCATTTTAATCAACTATTTTGATTACAATGAGTTGCAACATTTCCAAGCTCCATAAATTATGTAGGTAGGTATGTTTATCAAAAATAGTGTGTGAATGAACATGAATACTTACCAGGATTGATGTGATCAAATCAAGTAGAGACGGTGTTCCTTTATTGTCTTCAGTTCCTTTATTGCCTTAGCAACTGCTGGGTCGAATGGGCTCATCTGCTGAGAGGTAGAATATTTATCAGATTAGTAATATTCACTTTTTTTTAATGTGTGCCTATTCTTTTTTTTTAGTTAACGTACTGTGTCCTACTGCTGTGCTAAGTTGTGCCATCGACGGCCAATCGCTCAGGAACGAGTCCAAATCGTCACGTCAGCGTTTCTTAGGCCTGCCTCGGTGACGACGCCCGTCTTCGGGCACCCGCTGTGTGACGATCGTGGCCTATACTTTTGCCTTAAAACTATTATTATCACAAAGTTAACTAGATACTTGGTATACTTACCTGACTGACCACTACTCGTTCTTGCAAAGCTAACCATCAGACTGATGATCTAGTTCACATAATGATATCCTCATCGTCATCATTTTTCCCCATGCCACGGCGCCATAAACCGCGCCAAAATGTAGCTTTGAACAATTTTAGAATAACTTTTACCAGTACATGTCAACACTATGTCATATTATTATCACATTCACAATTACACACTATTTATTATTGTCACTGACTTACTAAGTCAAAGTATGTAGGTACTTAATTAAAACTTTCATTAATTGTTTAATTTAATTTACATCTAGATTTTGTTGTAACAATCCGCCGAGTGCCTACTAGTTGAGTTGACGCGTCACAGGTCTAATTTAGTGATGCGCGATGGCGAGAGGTTTTATTCGATTGTTTCGATTGCTCGAACATCTCGATGGTTCTCGATTGTTTCGACTTGGACTCGCGTCCGACTCGGTCTGTTATTGCGACTGGCGTATGGCGCGTTCATTCGCGAGTTGTTGCTCAATGGTTTCGAGTTTCGCGGGTTCTTGACTTGCGTTGCGATTGCGAATCCAAACTAATTCTTTCAACAAGAGCAATCGAAAATAATCAATACCGCGACGGGAATAAATGAGTAGAGTGAGTGACTGATTCGAACAATTGAAAACTAGCGGTCGATTCCGTTGACTCGAATCAATCGAAATACATCTCGATTGTTTTGTAGAACAGCGAGTCGATGGTTGACTCGATAGTTTATTTTAACGACTCCGATACTTTCGATTATTAAAACATCTCGGAATCGCCCATCGCTAGTCTAATTTAAATTTTAATGCGAACGCATTGCCTGTCTAAAGTATACCTTTCCTGCTCTAACTTACACAGTGTATGAAAAAGATTAAGAAAGGCATATATAGCATCACATGTTAAACATCTAACCACATTTTGCTCCGGAATGTTGCATTACTTAAAGGCTGCGTTCAGAGTTAAGCTGTAATAATAACGACTGAGCGTGCTAACACCAAAGAGTATAATAATAATACGGCAGGCTAACACCCGTACCGAATTTGCGTGAGTGTAGTAAAGATTATTGAGCGTTTCTCTTTTTTTTTGCCATATATTCAAAAAGTAGCTAAAAATAAAAATAACAACGAATCGCTTTTTTGTCTTTTAAATCAAATAGTTTAATATTAATGAATATTTTGATGTTTCACAAGGAATACTATTTGATTTAGGATTTTTGTGAAAATATAAAAAGCTAAATGAAGGTAGGCTACACTTCTTATTTTGTTACTCATTAATTATTAAAAAAAAACTTAAGTCGCAAATTCTGTGGCTAAAATTATATGTTTCTTAAACTTCATGATACATGTGATAAAAATATCGCAAAGAAATACTAAGAAAAGTAGAAAATTATTTCCAATGTAAGTGCTCTCATATTTTTTTGTTACTTTTAACCTAAAGTCAGTTTAAAGTTTTGACTATATGAAAAATAAACAAAATTGAAAGATTTTGCTTACTTCTTATAAAAATGTTGAGCAAAATTGCATTGCATTTATTTACTAGATAGATTGATTTATGCTGAGATAGGAGCCTTTTTGGCCTCGTACAGGTCGTTATTATTTTGTTAGTTTTTTTACTGTTTATATTTCCTGTGCGTGTCCCAAATAAAATATTTTATATAAAGTGAGTTTAAGGACGGCAGATTTGTGGAACAGTAACAAAGTAACAAAATTAAAAACATAAGGCCCCAGTCCATAATACCTCTTATACGGAATAAAGATATGAATAAAAAAAAGGATTAGTGCTTAATCATAATCAACGTTAAATAAACTTAAATAATTAAGTCCAACGTTATCAGCCCTAGTTCAGACAACGTTTCATCTTTTATGCCGGAGTTAAAGCATTTTCTTGTGCTGTTGAATGTAAACATAGCTTTATAATTCCGTTTTTGTTACTTAAGTTTTCCGCTTATACGTTACTACCCCAAAGTAAAGAAATAGATGTTTATTTTTATAAATATGATTGTAGTAGTTAAAATTGCATTTTCATCTATTTATACGCGTCTATTTTTATATATTATACTTTAAATTTGAATGGAAGTTCATAAATATTGTACTATGATAAAAAAGTGGCCAATATTGTCAACTTTCCTTGAAACAGCAGTAACAAAAGCCGGAATGAGATTCACTCTAAAACTCGATACGTGTGCATACTACAAACTTCGGAACGACCACTGTAACTGACACTGACACAATACATCATTCATCATTCATCATCATCTGACAATGCATCTGCGGTGTTGCTAGTTCAAAAAAACATAGCTTAATATATTTCACATTTTAAAATGGGTTACAAAAACTGAAATCTATTTTTGGAACTTTCTCTGGGACAAGTTTAAAATTAATTTGTAATCGTCAATATTTTAACCAAATTACCAAAAAGGCAATACAATGTAAACCTTTTTACCTCTTAAGCAGTATAGTTTCAAATCTCAGTATAGTTTCTTTGAACTTAATCAAAAAAATTGAGTTTGAAATTGCAAATGGTCGACTGGGACATACGAATTTTCATACATTGCAATTTTCGATAGCTTATATTTAGTTGATTTTTTATTTAAATACTATATATTTATGATTTGGTAAAATATTTTCAGTAAATTTTAATAAAAAATAGTCTCCTGTTTCTACTGTTTTGCTTTAGATAACACCAAAGTTATTCATCTACAAAATCATGGAACATTCCACAAATGTGTAATGGCAAAAAAAAGAGAAAAGCTCGTCTCGTGGATCGTCATAGATGGCATCATGACATGCGCCATCTTACGATAACGCCGACCATGCATTTTACCATAGACTACTATATACCTTTTACTAATATCACCGTGAGCGCTGTAAAAATTACAGTTGTGCTGTTTTGTTTTGACTTGCATCATATTTATAAACATACGTGGCATTTTTTAAATTGTGCTTCTGGCTACCGTCTGCCACTCAACCAAAGAAGAAGAAGAATGGAGACGTTTCATTTTTGTGTGGGACTCCGGCCATAACATGTACACTTTAGCAAACTTGGGAAACGAACACCTCAATACAAAAAAGGCATTTTCTTCCATAATATCTAATATTTTTTAGGCACTAAATAAAAACTGAAAATGTTTGACTTTTGTCAGGAGAAATAGGACCATCGACGGCCAGCCATGACAGGTTGCTTGGACAGATGACGTTTACATTACATGACCTAGAACTGTCAAAAAAACAAAATAACACCGAAAGCCACGAAGTCGAGACGAACGAGACTGACAGCTGACAGATGTGATGTCAAATAACAATACAAACAATAATTATGTTTGAAGTTTACGTCCAGAAGTACGTACAAATCTACAATCCTCAAAAGTTGTTTTTTTCAATGATGAATCACACTTTCTAATTAATCAAAATCTTATTATCCTATCTAAATAGCACAGAAATACATGCCCTTCATATTTATTTAAATAACTTCTACGGGATATTATCATGTAACATGACTTCTGGACGAAAGCAGAATGCAAGTAAGACGACGCCATGATCAATAGAATATGGCAATAATTTGGTTAAATATTTTATTTTGTGCCGAAGAAATCAGGGGAATATTCAGGAAAGAATACTTTTCCTCGATTCGTGGATTGTCTACGATTGATGAAATTATTTTAAAAGTAAATTGGAATTTCGCGCGCTGCTTTATTGCATTTTACATTGACAATCCATGTTCGCACTGATACTCATATCGTTCTTATCAATTTAATTATTTTAAATAAATTTTATCTGTTATACGCCGTTGTTTGCACACTACATTAGTATTTATTAAATTTCATCATCCATGTATAAAGATGTACCTACTTTATCATCTGTGGTGGAAATGTGTATGTTTCTTTAGCAATGGTACTACTTTACTTAGTCTGTGGTGTCTATCGCTACAAAAAAACTAAAAAATTATTTTATAAAGTTCCAAAATCTCAAAACAAATAAACAAATGAATGTTTTAATTAAGTACCTACATACTTTGACTTAGTAAGTCAGTGACAATAATAAATAGTGTGTAATTGTGAATGTGATAATAATATGACATAGTGTTGACATGTACTGGTAAAAGTTATTCTAAAATTGTTCAAAGCTACATTTTGGCGCGGTTTATGGCGCCGTGGCATGGGGAAAAATGATGACGATGAGGATATCATTATGTGAACTAGATCATCAGTCTGATGGTTAGCTTTGCAAGGACGAGTAGTGGTCAGTCAGGTAAGTATACCAAGTATCTAGTTAACTTTGTGATAATAATAGTTTTAAGGCAAAAGTATAGGCCACGATCGTCACACAGCGGGTGCCCGAAGACGGGCGTCGTCACCGAGGCAGGCCTAAGAAACGCTGACATGACGATTTGGACTCGTTCCTGAGCGATTGGCCGTCGATGGCACAACTTAGCACAGCAGTAGGACACAGTACGTTAACTAAAAAAAAAAGAATAGGCACACATTAAAAAAAAGTGAATATTACTAATCTGATAAATATTCTACCTCTCAGCAGATGAGCCCATTCGACCCAGCAGTTGCTAAGGCAATAAAGGAACTGAAGACAATAAAGGAACACCGTCTCTACTTGATTTGATCACATCAATCCTGGTAAGTATTCATGTTCATTCACACACTATTTTTGATAAACATACCTACCTACATAATTTATGGAGCTTGGAAATGTTGCAACTCATTGTAATCAAAATAGTTGATTAAAATGAGTATTATACATACTTATTGAAAGTACTACATTGATAATGACAAAAGTGGTTCAATTGATTTAAAAAAATATACTCGGATGAGTGTAGGAATGAAATAAATCAAATATTATTAAATGCTTACCATTATATTTTCCAGCGTTGGTGGTGTGCAGTCCACATACATCCGATGCTGCTCCGGTAGTGGCATCAAGAAAAAATGTAGCAAAAATGTATTAGCAAAATGTTTTGATGTGATGCAAATGAATAAAATCTATTTATTTATTTATAATAAAGTAAAATACATAAAGATTTATCATTAGACATTTTTTTCCAGCAAACCTGCAACAATCTGTTGGATGACAGATAAAGCATTGATTTAAATCTATGAGACATAGTGTGTAAAACAGTACCTAAACAGGAAAACTTAAATTAGACTACAGCAACCTAAACACATAATTTTATCAGTTTAAAATCAACGTACATACACTTAATATATAAATAAATACATGAATTATAATAATTTAAATTTTTGTTGTTTGCAAGAGAGATTTGGAATTTGTGTGATATGTAATATTTATGTTACAAGGTTTGTATCTTGTACTGTGGTTTATCTAACAATCTAGATGATGGGATATTAACTACCTAAGTGCTTTTTACGTATTATGTATTTAGGTAAACGAACAATACACCAATCACTGAATACTTGCTTAGCACACATTTTATGAAGTTGTTCAATCTCACCTTTCAGTTAAAATCCATTTGTTGAAAACAAAATGTAGGTACTTAACTGAGTTTTTAAATATATAAAAACGTTTGGAATTACACATTTACAAATATCTAAAGGCATTGAAATAAATGGGTAAGTACTAATTATTGTCTGTGAATGCGAATAGGCTTATATGGACATGGACATAGCACACAATGAAGAAAAAAAGAAGAACACAGATTTCTATGGCAGCGGCTGCGGCTGCCGCGCACGCGCCGTGATAAGCATCATATCACCCAATTCTGGTTGCCTTGACAACACCACTCCGATTCGGTTTAAGTATATAAACATATAAACAGCGCATGCGTGACTTGCTCTTTATCACCATAAAGAGCACCTCACTTCAGTGTAGGTATCTATGCAGCGGCTGGCGCGCTTGCGCGGCGTGCTCACTCCATGGAATTCTCGTAACCATGACAACACCACTTCACTTCAGCGAAGCGACCCAATGCGCGCGCAAGTGTCAGCTTAACTTGGTAATAATTTATGATGATGATTAAGATTTGATGAATAATATTTTATTATTGGCAACGTATAGTTATGGAGGTACAATAAAATATTAGGTACTTAAATATAATCCGCACATCTTTTAAATTTTTTATATGTTTTGATAAATACACAAATCGTATAGATGGGTATCTCACCACGTTAGGCGTCTGATTGTATTCAAGTCATCAGCTGACAAAATAAAACAAACAATGTAAGTACCTATGCGCAAACTACTAAAAGACGAAGCTGTAGGTCCTTAATGGACATTGGTAATAATGGTATTGCGTTTTCTTAATGTTCTGAGTGCGCATAGGTACGTGACGCGTTACATACCTACAGGTTAAAAAAGTAGTACCTTACTTAGGTACTACTTTTATCTTACTTAGGTACCTAGTTAATTTAAAAAAAAGGCTTTAATTATTGAAAACAAAATGTAAGCAATAAACTGCCTTTTAAATTTACAAAAACGATATGATTTAGAAATTGAAATATCTAAAAACATTGAAATAAATAAGTACTAATTATTGTCTCTGAATACGAATAGGCATAGGGACATGGCCGTCAATGAGGGTAAAAAAAACTGTCGCGTGGTTGCTATGGAAACCACGCACTGGTTTGCTTGGCAACAGCACTTCGGCGAGGTGAAGTGAGCGCAGTGTTTTCACTTTTGGGGATTTCTCCCTTTTTTAGGGAAAAATGACCAATATTATGCATGGTTAAGGGTAATTTATTTTGACAGGGATTTACGGAATTTTCAGGAACATTGAACTTGAGTTGATAACCTTGTTGTTGATAGTAGGCAGCACCCAATGTATTACTTTCCACTATGGCATCACCGAATTAATAAAGGTGATTACCTCAAACTCGTAATGAATGAAATCGGTCTAATTTTAGTTTACCATGTTAATTGTACTATTACCGTGGCTAAAGACGACATCGGAACTAAGTCACATTATACCTAGAGTTTGTTTCGTCTCACTCGATTAATACCTAATGAATGTTTTATAATCTCGTCAATTAATGAATGTTTTGTAGGTATTTAATGCTATTAAATATGTGGAATGATTTGTTACTATTTAACATAATCATGCTTCCTAAATCAAGGAAGTTTTCATTATTTTTGGGGAATTTTACGGATAATTCATTAAGAAACTGGGGAAAAACCAAAAAAGTAAGTGGAAACACTGAGTGAGCGCCTGTGCCCGCTATAATCCACTCGTCTTTTTATTTAAATGACTCCATCGTTTATGTAGGTTCCCACATAGTTTGTGTGGGGTTAAATTACACACTATTAACACTCGATTGCGTTTATATAATCAGATAACAATGGGTTCATAATAACAAACTATGTCGATGCGCATTTTCTTTAGTAATTAGCAGCTTAAACGTGTGATTATGTATGTTTTATTTTATTTATTATAGGTACCTACGTGCGTAAGGCGCTCGCGCCTCATGCTGTTTATATTAAGGGACTGGTCCTTAATATGAATAGCCTGAGGCACAAAATTGAATAAAACAAAATTGAGATTCTTGCTGATTATCTGTTTGGCTATTTTATTTAAAACTTCCCTAAATAGCAATGTATATATGCAAACACTTTAATACGGGCTTTAAAATACTTAATATAAAATTATCAACAGAAATAGCATAAAAAATTTAATTAAAATCTCGATTATGATTGTAAATCTAATGCTTGGCCATCCCTAGCATCAGGTAGGATGACACTGACAGCTCACTCCGAGCTCACTTCACCTGAGTTTTCACGGTGAGATGGTTTACAGAATAGCACTGCAGGTGTAAGTAACTAATGTGCAAGTGCGTAGCACGCCCTACTGCAGGTCCAAAATTTGCTTTACCGAATGTTTAAAAGTAGTGATTGTGATATAGTATTGAATAGGAAGAAACTAGAATTCGTTGATAAAACTGTTTTCCTGGGGATCACGCTCAACTCAAGGCTGCAATGGGGTCCGCATTTTTACATCTCTTGCAGGACGGCTAAGTTCAGCAGCACATGCTGTAAGAAAAATCCGTCAATTTACTGATATAGATACCGCAAGGCTAGTCTATTTCAGTTACTTTTATAGTATCATGTCTTACGGTATTTTACTATGGGGACGGGCTGCAGATATCGACTCTATTTTTATTCTGCTGAAAAGAGCCATTATAGCAATATATTGCCTCCGCAGGCGTGATTCTCTAAGGGAACTGTTTAAAAACATTAACATCATGACGGTACCTTGTCAATATATATATAAAAACATCATGTACGTCAGGAAAAATCTTAATCTTTTCAGTAAAAGAGGTGAAAGACACAATTATAGTACTAGAAATAGGGCACAATTAGTTCAACCGGGTTTCAGACTGGCGAAAGTAGACTCATCTTTCATGGGGTACTGTTTAAAATGTTACAATAAAATACCTCCCCACATACTACAACTAAATGAAACTAAATTTAAATCTTGTATAAAACGCACACTATGCTGCCAAGCATATTATAAGCTGGGGATTATATCGGTGACAAAAATGCTTCGCTCAACGCTGGCGCAGCTCCACAAGGGCGCATAAACTAATTTCATTTTAGCATTCGAAAATATTGTCGGAGCTGCTGAAGATTGCATAAATTATCTTTGAATTGTATAACTTCAATCTCGTAGTATTGTATAATTGCATAGCACATGTGTGAGCACTGTGACCATGTACCTTCTATAAAGCTACCATTTACTGGGTACGTCTTTCATTGACTTGAATGTGCCCTGGCGGCTGAGAGTATGTCATGCTCACTCAAATGTCTCGCTAGTGGTGGCGTGTGTGTTGGATCGTTAAGGTCCCTTCAAAATGGTTGAGCTAAACGGTGCTGATCCATGCGTCATGTTCGTGAACGGGTGCCGTCAGTAGGGACTGGTCATATCTTATCTGCCACGGCTTATTTTAATTTTTGAATTGTTTTTATCTTTATATTACGGACGCTTTTTACGTGCACGTCTCTCTACATTGTTTTCACATGTATAATTTCAACATGAATGATGTAACCAATATTTTGTAACAATATTATGATTTAAAAGAGTGTCCGTGGAGTTTCTTGCCCGTTCTTCTCCATAGGAACCTACGCTTTGGAATGGGCAACTAGCTTCATATTTCTGACTGACTGACCCCTTGATAATTCAAAAGTGCCTGTAAATGGTTTAATTGAAATAAATGCTTTGAGTTTGAGTTGAGTTTGAGCAGTAAAAGAAACAAAAAAATAAAAAGTAATAAATAATTAAAAAAAAAAAACATTTTGTTGTTGACCCACGAATATAAACTACGGAACCCTAAAGGTACCTATCACCTGGTAGGTAGATGTGGAAGAGGCTTTCCCGCCCTCACGCCCCTAACCGCCGCAGGAGACGCCCTGGGCGTCGGGAATCGCAGGCTGATTCCCGACCACCGTAGGCGCAGGCTTGCGGACGGTGAGCAATGGGTAGCTCGCCGTCCGATAAGGACGGCCCGGGTCGACGGCGCGTTGTGTTCCACGCGCGCCTCAAAGAGATGTCAGCAGAACTTTTTTGAACAACACAATTTTTCATTTTGAACCCTACGAACAGATTTATTATCTGAAAGGTAGAGGATAGGTAAGAGGATAGGCCATGACCTGGGTAGGACACAGGATACCCTGAACCCCGGCAGCACGTTCCTGTGGGATATTTTTCCGACATCCACGCGGGCGAAGCCGCGGGCAAAAGCTAGTGTCATCATAAATAGAACTATAAATATAACTATAAATATAACTATAAATATAACTATAAATATAACTATAAATATAACTATAAATATAACTATAAATATAACTATAAATATAACTATAAATATAACTATAAATAGGTATCTGACCTTGTCCTTACTGAGGATCTTGTCCATCACTCTCTGGGAAACTTCTGAGGCATTTGCCAACCTGAAGGGCATACGATTGTAGTCATATTGTCCGTCGGGTGTAACAAATGCAGTTTTCTCCCTAGATTACTCGGTTATTGGAATTAGAAGACATGAAAAATGATTGACCCGACCGCTGATCCAATAATCCGTTAATTTTCAAATCAAAAAAATGCACATTGTCCTCACATTCACAATAAATAAAACAATATAATACTTTTGTATAATTTTGCTATTTTTATTAATTAATTAGATATAAGATATTATATGTAAATAAACTCATAGAATGAATCAATAAAAAAAAAATACTTTACAAAGTAATCATGTCATTTTGTATATAATTTTCAACAATGGCAATATGTATATAAAACTGGTATATTTTAATGATTTTACATAATAATTAAAATGTCACATTTTATCACAAGGTTTAGCAGAGCTTGCAACTCAATCCCACGCTTTTTGAATAATTTGAAATTTTATAGTACCCTTTTTTACAAAGTTTGGTTTTAATACAGCTTTTAAATCGTTTAATTCCCGGCTCCCATTGGTCAATCCCAATAGTCCCGGCTGTCATTCGTGGATACATGTGTGTGTGTGTGGAACATTTTAAAAGAGTAACGGTGGAGTTTCTTGCCCATTCTTCGCGAAACTACCTTTGGGAAGGGGCGACTAGAATCGATTATTATTTTTGTGTAAATGTGGACGTTCAAAAGTGCCTTTTTTGCCTAATTGAAATAAATTATTTGACTTTGACTTTTGACTTTGGATCTTTGATGGTCATAATGGGTCGTCAGAAGCCCAAAAATCTGACAGTCTTACCAAGGAGTATCGTATTACCCAGTTACTGGGTTGTGGAGGTCTGATAGGCAGTCGCTCCATGTAAAATACTGGTATTCAGCTGCATCCGGTTAGACTGGAAGCCGACCCCAACATAGTTGGGAAAAGGCTAGGCAGATTGAATTTATTTGCTTAGGTACGTCGCATGGGGGGCATGTGGCAGACCTACGCACGTCGCTGTCGGCTACACTTATAATTCCGTAGTCCGTAGTTTATTTTGCTGTTAAAATTCATGTCTATAAATGATATTCTAACTGGTAAGTAGTTATTTGATCTTTTTTAAATTAGGGATGTTGACAGGACATAACCTCTAGAACAAGTGAACTTCAAACTGGAATATCTTTAATTCCTGACTTCCTATAAAAGTATAACTGAAGTTCAAAGTTCAAAGTTCAAAAGTCATTTATTCAAACTAGGCTGAAAATCAGCACTTTTCGAACGTCAAAATTACATAAGACAGTCCCCCAAAAACGCCCACCCTTCACCACTTCCTAGTGCTTTAGCTGGGAAGAAGAAGTGGCGCAACAAACTCCCCAGCAGCACAGCTGTCTGAATAGTTAGAAGAACATGATTCTATACAATAGTAATAATTTACTTTACGCAACACAACGCACACTTGCTGCCGGTTGCTCAGACAAGATTAGTATGATCAACTTTCGAGGTCGCTAGCTTACCATATATTACAATATATTTCATAAAAATAAAAAACAAAAACTGTGTAAAGAGTAGATTTCGTCAATAATAAACAAAATTTAAATTAAATAAATTGACTTATACAGTCAAATAAAATGAACTAAACAGTTAAATTAGTATGGAGTAGTATAGAGCTAGTCCCAAGCCTTTTTGTCGTCTAAGTAATCTTTAATTTTGTAGAAACCTTTTTGACATAGTTTGTGTTTAATAAATGATTTAAATTTATTGAGGCTCAGTTCTTTAACATGGATTGGGAGTTTGTTGTAAAAGCGTATACTTTGGCACTTAAATGAATTACTAATTTTTTGGAGCCTAGTCCTGGGCACAATAAGTAAATCTTTGTTTCTAGTATTTATGCTATGAATGTCGCTGTGTTTAGAATATAAATTAATATTCTTTTTTACATAAATCAGGTTCTCAAATATATATTGAGATGCGACTGTCATGATATTTATTTCCTTAAATTTATCCCTCAGTGAATGCCTACAACTTAGGTTATAAATTGCTCGAATGGCTCGCTTCTGCAGCACAAATATAGTATGAATGTCGGCTGCATTTCCCCACAACAAAATGCCGTATGACATTACACTATGGAAATAACTAAAATATACTAATCGAGCTGTTTCTACATCAGTCAAATGACGAATTTTATAGACCGCGTAGGCTGCAGAGCTTAGCCGCTTCGACAATTTGGTTATATGAGGGCCCCACTGAAGCTTTGAATCCAAGGTAATACATAAGAACACAGTGGTGTCCACAAGATCCAATTCCGCCCCATTTACTAATACATTGGTTTTCACCTGCTGAACGTTAGGTATCAGAAATCTAATACATTTAGTCTTTTTCTCGTTTAAAAGTAAATTATTAACACTAAACCAATGCACTATTTTAGAGAGAGCGTTATTTACATCGTCGGTAACTGTCTGTTGTCGCTTAAGCTTAAATATAAGTGATGTGTCATCTGCAAATAACACTATTTCGTGACTGTTCTTTACAAGGCAAGGTAGGTCATTAATATATACGAGAAATAAAAAAGGGCCAAGAATTGAACCCTGAGGAACTCCCATAGTGACAAGGGAACCCGGGGATCGCTTGCCGTTAACGTCCACTCTTTGGATCCTATTATCCAAATAAGAAATAATAAGATCCAAGGCAGTGTTTTTAACACCATAGTGATGCAATTTCCTGACCAATGTATCATGAGAAACACAATCGAAAGCCTTAGATAAGTCACAAAAAATACCTAGGGCATCATGTGACTTCTCCCAGGCCTCAAAAATATGTGCAAGAAGCTCAACACCAGCGTCGGAAGTCGAGCGACCGAAGATAAAACTGTTCAGGAATTCAAACTCTATACTTTTACAGTTTTCATCGGCAGACGCAAAAAAAAATATCAACAAAAATATGTTCGGGACTCGCCATTGTCCTTTAATCTTTTAAGGAATTAATTTCCAGTAACTTTTAATAGCGAGTCTGGACGAATGTTGAAAGTCTTAGTGTGAACCTTAGTTCTTAACTCGCTTATAGCTGCATGATTGTTGATAAATTAGATTTTTGTTAATTTTTAATTATGTACTAACATAAGTAATCTGATGGACGTTTGAGCAAAATTGCTTTATCTTGTCCCATTGAATTTTTAATGGTTTTTGATTTTCCTTTGATTATACTTATCATGTTTGTTAGATAGATTTGATCCTTAACATTGACCCTATCGACTGATGCCATAAAACTGCAGGGTGTTATTTTTTACCCAGTTCGATTCCAGTGTGGCAAGCGAATATTCGAAAATCTTTGAATGCAGATTTGTTTTTTTTTTTAATAAAGGAATGTTTCGTATAGCTAAAATAAGGATTTAAAGTGGTTTCACTTCAGGGCCCCTTGATTTTTTCCACCCTGTATAGATTGTGGCAGTGTGCGATCATTCCCGAGTGGTATCACACGCCGAGGTTGTAACTTGATGACAAATGACATCAGAATGTCAAATACATCATTTGAAAATAACTGCCGGACAGCCGTCCTGCTTGTACCGCTGTAAGTGAGGTATGTTTGACATGGCTTTACGATTTAATAATAAAACGTGACACTAACGCGAACCTTTTATCTTTAGGGCAGTACGGTTTCTTGGAATTGTTAAAACATGACGGAAGGTTGAAAGTAGGTAGTGGTCGACTAAAGACATCCGTCACAAGAAGCGGGTGACCCACCCGCCGCTTGGGCCGCACCGGCCGGGCTCGCCAATCATTCCCGAAAACGTTGGAATATCTTGTGTGCCAAGAATTTTACTGGCATCTGTATACAGACAGCTAAAACCTAAGTATAGTGGTAATGGGACGTACGACTCTCTAGTAGGCACTAAGTATTAGGTAAATTCCTAGTTTGGGGCATCGTTTAAAAAAAAAAATAAAAAAAAAATAAGCTACTACATTGACTGTTCTGAACATTTATTTTTAATCGGAAACGCAATAAGATATGCCAGGTGACGGTGCAGGTACAACAAAAATAAACGGGAGGTGGATACAAGGAGGAAGGAAGCAGGAGACGTTTGCGTACAGTCGCACCGGTGCGGGCGTGCGGGGGTGTGGGGCGTGCCGGGCGTGCGGGGCGTGCCGGGCGTGCGAGCGCGCCGCGCGTGCGCACTGTGGGGCCTGCATTGTATCGGGGAGCACGAGCGCTTTGTATGCATTATTAAAAGTAACTTTCAAGAAAATTAAGTTGCGCCAGCCTAGCTGTCGCAAACGGCAAGCAAGTGGTAAATAAGGCTGTGAGTGTGCACTTCCACACCACGGCATCGATCATCGACATCTAAACTGCAACCACACACATGTCAGGACACACCGTGTCAGTGAGGGTAATGCTAATGTGCGGGTTCATAATGTAAGTAGGTATATAGAGCCATTGTGTACCGTACATCCGATACATTATGTCAAAGTTGCTGTAAGTTCAGGGTGTGTATCTGTTAGCGGTGGGAAAGGAAGACGAACAAGCCGCAGCGCCGACAAATCTTGTCCCGGAAGTGACGCGGGCGCCATCTCGCGGTGACGTGGACGCCGGAAGCGCGCATATTACCGGCCGGAAGTGGCGCGACGCCTCATTGTCCGACGAGCTCTTAATTCCAGCGCCGCTCACGATTCCACTCGAACACATTTTTATTTGATGTAATTTGTATGAAGTGGAACTCTACGGACGCGGACGACGCGCGACGGCGCGGCGCGTCCGTTGGTATTGAGAAGATTACATAGATTACATTGTGTTTGTTCATTTAGGCTTTCATCAAACTTACATTTTTCATTCGTCTCAATTTTGACTCTTTTCGACAGAAAGTAACTAATTTCCGGTCTGACAACTCACGCTGAAAGCAAATCGTTCTGTTATGTTGAAATAGGTAGCAATTACATGCAAAATTACATTGATTTACTCTATTCAATTTAGAATGGAATTTATAATAAAAAAATAGAGTTCAAAATTCCATTCTAAATTGAATAGAGTCAAGTTGTCTGTGTTGTGAGCTATCACCCGTAGATTGAACCTCATCCCAAGCGAGCGGCGCGTCGTGTGAGGCGAGTGAGTAGTGCTGGCCTGCGTGCCGCGCGCCCGTTAGCGTGCGCCACTACACGACCACTCGCGACTATCACAACCAGCCGAATAAACCTAATAGCTTATAGCCCAGTTAAATATACTAAAATGACAGACTACCCTTAACTATTAGCTTATTTGTTTTGTTCACGGCGCGCTGCATTGGATGACTGACTGATTTCTAAGTGAAGTTAGTGACATTTGAATGATTTGTTCCACAGTTTATAATGGTATTGTAAGGTTAAGTTTGAATATAACGCCTCTACAGATATAATTCTATGCTTTTAATTTTTTTATAAAAACGGCAGATGTACTTGCTTAGTTTTCGCTGAATTATCTCTCTACTTACTTAAGTCTTATAATTATGTGTTACGTGATTAAAGTGAAACCCTTACATGTCCCGCTAGCACTGAGCTCTCGACGCTGTGATGTCACGCGGCGTATATTATGTTCGCCAGATTAGCGGCGCAAACGATGCAGCGCTGTCATGGGTCTGTCATGTCGGGCTCAGGGCAATTAATACTTAGTACTGCAGAGCTTTGGGCAGTATGACACGTATCGTGGTCACATTATCTTAAATTTCGCAATATAAAAGAACTGAACATTTTACTATCGATTAAATGAACAGCATTGGCAATATTTTTTGCTTTATAGAGCAAAAATTTTAAAATCAAGCGCGTATAATTACACAGAAAAAGCTTAATCTTATATTTCAATTATTCATAGGACGGAGATTTTTTTTTATATTTTTGTAAAAACATGCTGATTAGTTGGATACAATGTAAATAGATGAAGCGGATGTCGAGCGTCGCTCGCCGCCGCAGGCGAGCGATGCGCCGAAGAATCCGCGAGAACAATGCGCACATCGTGAATCATGATAAACGACTGGTGCTCCGCGACTGCAGCGGGTCCACATGGTTGTACTTCACTTGTTAGTTCATCTGTTTCATCAGCCTGTCTACACTCACTGCTAAACATGATGGTTTTCGGAGGAATGTACGATGTAAACGTACGGAGTACCAATTTTTTAAATTCTTATAAAACTGCTTTCTCTGTATATTTATTTGTTTTGGTTTGAAATCGTAAGACCTGAGTGGAGCGAGGATTAATCAAACGCCGTCCGCTGGCGTCAGCCCAACACACCCAACACACTTATCTCCATATGTTACTACGGGTATAAACATTTTTACCATACACGCCATACATACGGTCATACACACGGCCATTATAAAGGCGTGTCAGGTGCATTTCTGTCATCACTTCGACATTAACGAGCGTCATAAAAGTACGAGTAATAAAGTATTAGTCGTTTTATAATCGAAATACATAAGTGTTCTGTGCGGTTGTGCCATTCCGCGTTCCAAGTAAAGATTAACATAGTGTGTAATTATCGTGCTACACAAATAACTGGGACGTTTCAATTAAGTGCCGAGCAATTGGACGCAATAGCGCACGCGACGCTCCGACGCGATTGTTATTACTACTGCATGTTAGTCATACGTCCACACGACGCACCCGCGCAACCGGCGACCACTAACTGTGATAATAGTAGACACAATATAAACTGTCCCGCTACTGAGTCGGTGCAAGTGACAGCCAATCATACAGGATCGCGCAGACGATCGACTTCGTTTTGTGTTGTCAACCTCTACGCTATCATCTGAAATGGCAGGATAAGAACGGTTCCATGGCTTAGTTCTAAATAGGTATTAGTTCGTGAGCGGTACATGTTCAATATAGCCTGCATACATTACCGTTACACGCTCCAGTACTCCAGGTCGCCGGCGAGTGTTGGCTAATGCCGCATATCGGCGATCAGCTAAAAGCAGCGGAAACGATGTGCCCGCACGTTACACAGCACAAGCCCGTGGCACAAGCGCACCTACCAACTATGTATTGTAATTACCAGCACAGTCACCTACTTACCTCGCGCCACATTATAATAACACAAGTTCGGTGCGATGGCCCAAGTGAATACAAATATAAGTTAAGGTGACGCACACGCCGTACTCCACGACGACATGACTTGTAAGCGCCGCCACAGATTTATGTAAGTTGTAAGTTTAGCCTCGCATGCAAGCGACTGTTACCGATTATTGTTTGCTGAAGTTTTTAATTAAACTAGTGGCTTGCAGACTGTTACATATATTTAATTATATTTTAATTATATTTTCACAGCATTTTTTTCATTTTTTCGCATTTTATACGTATTACTGAAACAGCATCCAATCAAAATGGGCTTCTGTGAAGCAGGATGCCTCTGACATTAAAACAAAGGTAAAAAAAAAAACCTTCGCAAATATCGGTTCCGCAGCTTTTTCATCTCTTAAATACCGACGTATAAAATGTCTGTTCATGCGACTGTTGATAACGAGCTTTTCCCACGAGTGAAGACAAAACGAACTGTTATCTGCCCCTCGTCATGGAAGAGGACTTTTGGCCGCAGGATGTGGTGTTCCGTCGCTTCCGCGGACAAGTTCCACAGGACAGCACAAAGTCAAGCTAGTGCAAAATGAAGTGCTACTAACATAGTCTAAGCCTATTTATTAACAAGTTTTTTGTTTATATTAAAATATGTATGTTTAGGTTAAGGTATTTTTCAATGGGCCACTGTCGCCTGAAATAAATGGTATTATTATTATTTCCTTTATTTCACATAAACACTTATAAGTTACATTTTTAAATATTAGAATATAAAAAAATATTAAAATATTAAAAATATTATTATTATCTCCTTTATTTAACTATATAGTTAAATAAAGGAGATAATAATAATATTTATATTTTTAAATATTAGAATATAAATAAATATAAAAACATTTAAAAATATAAAAAATAGTAGCCCACCGGTATCGGGAGCAGGGTCCAAGCTACCGGTGGTTAGGGCTCCAGAGACAGGAACCTCCTCACAATACGAGCCGTATCGAGGGGTACTGCCTTCTGAATCAGGCCCTTGATCCAACCACCTAATGAGAGCCTCGAGAGATGTTGGTCGAGGCTTTCGGCCATCAGGCCATTGGCCGTTACGACAATCGGCACAATGATAGCCGAACACACGTTCCACATGTCGACAACCTCGTGTGCTAAGTCGAGATATTTTATTTGTTTCTCTTTCTCAGCTTTCACGAGGTTCTCGTCATGTGGAATGGTAACATCTACTATCATTGCGCGGCGCGCTAATCGGTCTATCACTACTATATCAGGCTTATTGGCAACAATAGTCCTGTCTGTAATGATAGACCGATCCCAGTACAACGTGACATGGTCATTTTCGAGAACTGGGTCGGGCACATACTTGTAGTACGGTACCTCAGAATCCACAAGTTTATATTTCAAAGCAAGTTGCTGGTGAATAATCCTGGCCACTTGGTTATGCCTGTGCAAGTACTCGCCGTTAGCCAGACGAGAACAACCAGAGATAATATGTCTGATGGACTCACCCGGACGGTGGCATGCCCGACACACGTCAACCGTCCCATCCTTCATAATATATTTTCGGTAGTTGTTCGTCAAGATAACTTCGTCCATAATTGCACAGACGAAACCTTCAGTTTCCCCGAAAAGGTCACCAAAACGTAGCCAGGATACGGACGCTAGGAAATCTATACCGGGCTCATGAAGAGCCCGATAGAAGCGCCCGTGAAGCTCCTTGCTTTGCCATACTTCCTTGCGGTCCTCTGTAGTAAGTACCACAGGTTTGCACCAGTTCTCTTTAGCCATGGAGACTGAGGTGAGCCCCTTGTCCACTGCGGCCACATCACGGTGCATACCCACTTCGGCTTTAAAAAAATATTCCCTGAGGCTGCACACCTCGCGGTTGTGGAGCGTCTTCGCATTTAAAAAACCTCGTCCTCCGCATTTCCGCGGGATGTACAGTCTCATTACCGATGAACGTGGGTGATGCATCCGGTTTGCGGTCAGTAGTGTACAGACCCTCCTGTCCAGGGCGTCGAGTTCGGTCTGAGTCCATTTGAGTATGCCGAAAGAGTACATCAAAACCGGCATGACCCAACCGTTGAAGGCGCGCACCTTGTTTCCGCCCGAAAGAAGACTAATTAATACCCTCTTCAGGCGACCAAAGAAGCGCTCCTTCAACGATTGCTTCATGTCAGCAACGTTGATGCCTAACGCTTCCGACGTACCCAAATACTTATAGCTTTCGGCTGAGGAGAGGGATCTAAGGTGTATGGAGTCCGTGAGTTGAGTTCCCTCGGACTCCATAATCTCCCCTCGCTTTACATGCATGACTGCACATTTATCCACACCAAATTCCATCCTGATGGCGTTAGTGAATGTTTCAGTTACCTTCAGTAACTCCATCAGTCGCAATTTGTCGTGGGCAAAGAGTTTTAAGTCATCCATGTAGAGGAGGTGAGATATGACCTGACCACTTCTCCTCAGCTGATAGCCCAGTCCTGAATTCTCCAGCAGTGTGCTTAGAGGATTCAGGGCTAAGCAAAACCAAAGTGGACTCAAACTATCACCCTGGAATATTCCCCGTTTAATCCATACAGGTTTATTTATTTTATTTATTTATTTAGGCAAACCAACTAAATACACACAAGGACATTCAAAGTACATATCACTAACAAATACAATAGAATTGCATGCATCTAAATTATAGGTAAGCACAGCATTTTAATTAGATCTCACTATACAATAATAATTAATATAAAGATGGATAACAATGTAATTAGAAGCAGAATATCATTAATCTTTTATAAGTACTTAAAATTAACTTGAATTTGAAAAATTGAATTAAAATGAATTGAATTAAATTAAATTGGATTGAAATAAATTAAATAAGATTGAATTAACTAACAAGCTAAAAACATAACTAACTAAAATTATTATAATCAAAGCACACACACAAAACAAAATAAAATAAACAGACACAAAACAAAATAAAAAAGAGACACTATTGAGCAAGAATTACATATTATTGAGCAAAGCTCCTTTAAACTTTGTGATGCTGCCTGAAAATATGTCGAGGTCACAATCGTGAAAAATGTCTTTACACTTTCTGAG